>CM065804.1:123266787-124466787 GCA_033398695.1 Orobanche coerulescens | reverse complement strand
GGAGCTCAGTTTCTCCCACCTATCTCTGTCTCTGAAGCTCTCTCTCTCTCTCTCTCTCTCTCTCTCTCTCTCTCTTAGTTTCTCGCCCATTTCCACTCTCTTGAAGCTCAAATCATAGAACCCTAAATCTTCATCTTCATCATCTGCCATAAAATCATATGCACATTAGGTGGTACGTGTCATCTTCTTGTCTCACGTAAGAGAAACCTTCTGCCACGACTCAACCCTTAAACCGCTGATTTAGAAGTCCGAAGTTGATCTGGTGAGTTCCTATTTCTAGTTTCTTGATTATAAATTCTTTGTGTTTTTATCAAATTTTAATCTTAGTTTTTAACTGTTGTTTTGGAGCAGAATGGGATTTTAATTTTTTGCCGTGAAGTTTGTTTCCTATTTCTTCCCAAATTCTTTATTTGCATCAATCATTGTTTTGCATAATTGCTGAATTCCGTGTTTGCAAGTTGTTATTTTTGTTGTTTCCTGAAACAACTGCTGAAATGTGTTTGGAAGTAGTTATTTTTGTTGTTTTCTCGTTATGTGCTTGTTGAATTTGAAGCTGCAATCCTTTAAGTGTGTGGTAATTTGAAATTCACATGGGTAATATGAATTTTTGAGTTATTTTGCACGGGTGTTGTTTCTGTTATAGAAGTCTTTAATGGGGTGATACTCTAAAACTTGGCAATCTTGACAAACTAATAACATGACATAGTAGTAGCAGCAGCAACATTTGTGATTCAATGATCTAAAAAGTGAATGGCTTAGATGCACATTTGAGTATTACAAGTCTCATATTTAATCTGGTAATTATTCAAATACATTGTACATAAATAAACCAACAATCTAATGTATGTTGTTTTTATATTTATAGAAGGTAGTGATGGAG
Source organism: Orobanche coerulescens (assembly GCA_033398695.1). Lineage (NCBI taxonomy): Eukaryota > Viridiplantae > Streptophyta > Magnoliopsida > Lamiales > Orobanchaceae > Orobanche > Orobanche coerulescens. The sequence goes on along the minus strand of CM065804.1, from coordinate 124,465,907 downwards.
TTTCCACCTTATAAAGAGTGGATGGGTGAAAATAATAATAGACTGGGTGATGCGTATGTCATTGGTGTTAGAGAATTTGTCAAGTATGCGAGAAGAAATCTAGGAGATGATCTTATCTCATGTCCATGCATGCGTTGTAAAAATGGTAAAAATGTGAACTGGGAGATTGTTGAGGTACATTTGATAAAGTGGGGAATGTAAGAAGATTATTTATTCTGGAATTATCATGGGGAGAGAAAATTCTCTTTTGTTCCTGATCAAATACCAGCAAGCGAGCCTTTTCATAAAGAGTGTGATCCACTACAACATAGTAGCTTGAATGACCTCGTTAATGACGCTTATGGACTTAACATGAATCAAGCTAATCAGAGTTCAATACGTGATAATAGCTGTGACGTAGAAGACCTTAGTAAGGATAAGGACTATATCAAGTTGAAAGCTGCAGCCGCGAGACCTTTGTATCATAATTGCAACCCAGAGCACACAACATTATATGCTACAGTTGGTTTGCACAACATGAAGGGCCATTTTGGTTTGTCAGGAAATAGTGTGACAGAAATCTTAAAGTGGGCGAAAGACTTACTTCCAAAGGATAACACACTTCCTGATACCTATCCATGTAACATCCCCAGATCGAACCGGGAATATTACACGCCGCAGACCCTCTCCGCGAGGATCCACCAGGCTAGACATCTAAACAACACATTACATAACATACCGACGAATCAAAATAACGAACCAATACACCGATTTGGTCTTTCGACACTGACTTACAAATAAAAAAAATACATAAAATCAACCAGACTCATACCCACGCAAGGGTAAAATACTTGCAACAACGAACAATAAGACAGCGGAAAAGGCAATACAGTGGATTCCGACTAACTGAACCCAAAACTGGCCTTCGTGTGATTAGTATCATTCGTCTTTCATCATCCATCGTACCGATCCTGCGTCTTGCTCCTGAAAACCTGCATGTACCTGGACACAATACACATATCCACCCCCCGATTACTCGGGGGTTAGCAAAACTCCACTGTTTCGCTAGTGCAAGTATAAAGTGCAAATACGAGCCATACACAACACATTCCGAGAATATAACGAAAGACTTCCCGAGATATATTTAGTTAAAAAAATAGTTCAAGTTTTGAAAGCAGAAACGAAGCAAGTAAGCATTTTGAAAACATTTCCAAATCTCGGGAGTTTTGAAAACATCAAAAATTGAAAATGTTCTTAATTTCTCGAAAGCCATATAGGGTCACAGCCCCGAAGTTCATTTTTTCAACATACAAATCCGTTTAACAAAACACGGGGTCCACGACCCAACCATTCCGGTCACAAAACACAGGGTCCACGACCCGATCAACCATTTCAATTCACTTACAAAGACACATTACACATAACACATTATTCCTATGCCATTCTATCCAAGCACCAAGACTCGATATATAATGTCTCTCAACCCCAAGCACAATGCATTGTGATACTCCGGACAATATCACAATTAAAGAAAACATCAACGTCATCCTCAAGATGAAAACCACAACTGGTAACCCGCGGCCGTACCCCTTAGTATCGACCCCCAGACTGTAACACCCCAAACTAGGCGGATATTGCAGTGCCGTGAATCCCCGACTGGGACCCACCAGGCAAATGAAAATGATGAATTAAATAATATAATTGTAGTACCGAACCACATTATATTACCAATTACTCCGGTGAGGAGTTTAAGTACATTACACCAGGACAAAACAGAATACTAGTATATTTTATATGGAGATAAAATACACCACCCTGAACAAAATAAACATCTCAAACGGAATTTGCAGCGGAAAATACAAATGACGGAATGACTGAAATGACTGAAAATGACTGAACAAACGGAATGATGAAATGATCAAAATGATCGAACAAACGGAATGACTGGGGCCCCCTACTAGTATCACTGGGACTCGTCGCCGTCAACATGCTCTTCCCGTGCCTTTGCCTTGCCGTGACTGAAAACAAAATCCCCAATGGGGCCGCCATACGTAACAACAATCTTCAAGAGTTGAAATTACACAATCATTAATTAACTGAAGTTATGAAATATTCTTAATTATGAATTACGCTGAAGAGGAGTATCATAGTACGCCCGTAATGTCCTGTGCAAGTGTACAAGACGAATGACCGGACACACCCGTCCTTGTACCTAATTAGTCTCACGGAGGTAAGCGTTACCGTGTGCACGGTCCGATGTATCGGTGAACCCAATACATGACCATCGTGTGCCCGACTAAAAATTCCACACAGCCACACCCGGCCACGCAATATGAACCCGGAAGGTCACATGAACGAGAATGACCATGATGAATATCATTGAATAATAATTAGACAAGGCCAAGATGACTCACCGATATGAAAGTAATAGTGACGTGATTGATAACCCGATGAAATGATTCGGAACCGTCGTTCCTCGTGAATGAAATGATTATTCGACAATTACAAGTCTCAAAATGATTAATATTATGATGAATGAATTATGATTATGAGCAATCAACAACAAAAGGAATGAGTATCCTTTTAACCGAGTAAGAATTAACTTACTCAATACCGATGAAGAATGTTCGTCCACGAACAACGTCCTAACCAAGATACTGGTCGCTCGAACAACCTTGAATAACAATAATTACCAACAATCGTTCAATACACGTATCAAACAAAAAAACACGACTAACCCAAAGGTCGAAACAACGATAATCAAACTCATAGGGCATTCCAACGAATACATAACCAACCACACAACTTCGAAAATATCCAATCCCGAATATGTCGAAACCAACACCAAATTGAGTATTTCGAAGCAACAAAACACTTCAATGATATCAATAATCCATTAGGAATCCATAATTCATGATTACAACAACATCAATCGGAAAATCCCCAATTAACCGAAGTCAACCCCAAGGGTTCTTGAAAACAAATCCGAAAATAAGCATTAAATCCGTAGGAATATATTTATCCAAGGTAGATAATCCATAACTAACATAATCCAATGATAATCCAAGCTTACACGAAGAAATCGGAAGGAAAAACCCAAAAATCCGAAATTCTAGATCCAAGAAAAATAATACCTCTGATTCGATGTTTTGGAGATGATGAAGTGATGATTAATCCAACTCAAAGACTTGAAGATGATGATTGATGATTACACCTTGAAGAATACTCTCTAAATCGCCCAAATCGCCAAGAACCGACGAGAGAAAGAGATTAGAATGATAAGTGACGAACTCTGACTAAACTGTCCAATTTATAGTCAGTCCAGGTTAGCGTGCGCTATCCCTAATGCGTAGCGTGCGCTAACGGGAAATTTGGGTATTCCAGTACCCACTGTCCGAACACGGTAGCGCGCGCTACGTACCTTTTTGTAGCGTGCGCTACGACCATATCAATAGCGTGCGTTAGTGCTCATAGTTAGCGTGCACTAACGAATAAATTGATGCCCAGTACTGGAGTCCAGAAACTGCCTGTTCTCTGATCTGACCTCGATAGCGTACGCTACAACCATTATTTAGCGTGCGCTATACAATCGGTTGCGTACGCTAAATATCACGCATAGCGTGCGCTATGAATTAATCCAGTGCAGTCCAGTAGCCACTGGACTCAACCTGATCTGTCCTTAGCGCGCGCTACACCACATATTAGCGTGCGCTACTACAACTCACTAGCGCGCGCTACTTACCATTCGTAGCGTGCGCTACTTATAACTCACCTGCAGTCCAGTACCTTCTGGACTGCAGCCAGGGTAACCTTAGCGTGCGCTAAAGCTGAGTGGTAGCGTGCGCTACCTATACCCAATTAGCGTACGTTAAAAGGAGTACGTAGCATGCGCTACTCCTCACGCACAGCTCGCAACGAAAATGACAATGATGATAAACACGGCACGAAACTCCAATCAGATTAATGATGAATGACGATTGATACACGATACAATTACTCTGAATGATGAATACCATGACTGAATATGAGTGACAAATGATCAATAATGAGTGAAATTACTGAATGATACATACCGAATGATAATTACTGAGTGATAATTACTGAATTACAACTGGGTATTACATACACCCCCCCTTAAAAGAGTTTCGTCCCCGAAACTAAGGGTCAAACAACTCGGGATAACTCTCCCGCATACTATCCTCGGTTTCCCAAGTAGCCTCTTCTACTCCGTGTCTAGACCACTGAATTTTAACCAAAGGAATCGTCTTATTCCTTAACTGCTTGATTCGCCGCTCTAAAACTCGTATAGGGCGTTCCTCATATGAATGATCATCGGCAATCTCGATTTCATCGAACTGAAGTATGTGACTCGGGTCGGCAACATACTTCCGCAACTGAGATACGTGAAACACATTATGAATTCGGCTCAACGCCGGAGGTAAGGCCAATCGATAAGCTAACTCGCCTACTCGATCCAAAATCTCAAACGGTCCAATGAATCTCGGACTCAACTTTCCCCTTCTTCCCAAAACGGAAGATACCACGACTCGGGGATACCTTGACCAACACATGGTCACCAAATTTCGAACTCTAATGGTCGATTTACGGTTATCTCGCATATGATTTACGCCGACTGAAATGGCCAACAAACGACTCCTGATCAAAGCCACCTTCTCACGGGCGGCTATAAGCATATCGGGCTCGGTGCCGATTGATTCTGATAAGTCGTCCCAACACAACGGAGACCGACAACGATGACCATACAAGGCCTCGTAAGGTGCCATCTTGATCGAAGCATGCCAACTCTTATTATACGTGAACTCGATCAATGGGAGTTGGGCTTCCCAATCGTCTTTCCAATCGAGGACGCATGCCCTCAACATGTCCTCTAATGTCTGAATGGTCCTCTCTGATTGTCCGTCGGACTGAGGATGAAAAGCGGTACTGAGATTAAGCTGGGTTCCCATAGCACGATGAACTGATTTCCAAAAATGAGACACAAACCGTCTGTCACGATCGGAAACGATACTTTTAGGAGTACCGTGCAGTCTGACTATCTCCTTGATGAACAGTTGAGCAAGTCTCTCGGGACCCCACGTTTCCTTGATCTCAAGGAAATGAGCTGATTTAGTTAGGCGGTCCACGATCACCCAGATCGTATTCATGCCACGACGACTCGTCAGCAAACTCGTGATGAAATCCATAGAAATGTCTTCCCACTTCCATTCGGGGATGGGAAGAGGTTTCAGCATACTCGTCGGTCGCTGATGTTCAATCTTAACTTGTTGACAGGTTAAGCATCTCGAAACAAATTCTGCGACTTCTCGCTTCATATTACTCCACCAGTAATTTTGTTTCAAGTCCTTGTACATCTTGCTAGACCCCGGATGAACAGAATAAGGGGTAGCATGAGCTTCTTTCAAAATCGAGTTTTTCAACTCGTCATTCGCCGGTACGCACAACCGATTCTTAAACCTCAAAAGTCCATCCTCGTGGACCACAAATCCAGGGGCTTTCCCCTGAGCCACATCCTCTCGGATGCGCAACAATGATGGATCCGAACCCTGATTCTCTCGGATTACCTCCTCGAGTGACGATGAAATCTCTAACATACAAAGCTGCCCATGAACTCGCTGAAGCCAGACCTCGATCTCGGGTCTAAGGAATTCCTGCTGAAGCTCCTTCTGAACTGTTAAACGGGCAAGCATCTGCTCCTGAACGGACTTACGACTCAAGGCGTCGACGACAACGTTCGCCTTGCCCGGGTAGTAGAGGATCTCGATATCATAATCCTTGATTAATTCCAACCACCGTCTCTGACGCATATTTAACTCTTTCTGAGTAAATATATACTTTAAACTCTTATGATCGGTGAATATCCGACAGGTAACGCCATAAAGGTAATGACGCCAAATCTTCAAAGCGAATACCACGGCTGCTAGCTCCAGGTCGTGGGTCGGATAATTAACCTCATAAGGTCTCAATTGCCGTGAAGCATAGGCAATAACCTTCCCGTTCTGCATGAGCACACATCCGAGACCCTGTCCGGACGCATCACTATAGACCACAAATCCTTCCGTCCCCTGCGGCAAGGAAAGCACAGGTGCTGACATTAACCGGCTCTTGAGTTCCTCAAAACTCCATTGACACGCGTCGGACCACGTGTATTTCTTATCCTTCCGCAATAAGTTCGTCAAGGGTTGAGCGATTCTAGAAAATCCCTCTACAAATCGCCGATAATAACCCGTTAATCCGAGGAAGCTTCGGATTTCCGTAACGTTCTTCGGAGGTAGCCAATCTCGAATAGCCTCCGTCTTCTGAGGGTCGACACGGACTCCGTCTGATGAAATTACATGACCGAGAAAAGTCACTTCGGACATCCAGAACTCACATTTGGAGAACTTCCTATAAAGTTGTTCTCGTCTCAACACGTCGAGCACTTGATGAAGGTGAAACTCGTGTTCCTCCCGGTCACGAGAATAAATCAAAATGTCATCGATGAAGACAACAACAAACTGATCCAAAAAGTCGATGAAAACCCGATTCATTAACTCCATTAATACCGCAGGTGCATTAGTCAATCCGAACGGCATAACCACAAACTCATAATGACCATAGCGTGTTCGAAACGCCGTCCTCGCGATGTCCGACTCTCGGATACGCAACTGATGATATCCAGACCTTAAGTCGATCTTGGAGAATCTCAAGCTCCTGAAGTTGATCTAAGAGATCATCAATACGGGGTAAGGGATACTTATTCTTGATCGTCACCCTGTTCAACTCCCGATAATCAATACATAAGCGGAATGAACCATCCTTCTTCTTGAAAAACAACACTGGTGCTCCCCACGGGGACGCACTCGGTCGGATATAACCTTTCTCGAACAACTCCTCAAGTTGGTTCTTTAATTCTTGCATTTCGGTCGGGGCCATCCGGTACGGTGCCTTCGATATCGGGGACGTACTGTGCTCCAACTCAATCGTGAATTCCACATCCCTCTGTGGAGGCAAACCGTAACTCGTCTGGAAAAACATCGGCATATTCCCTTACCACCGGAATATCCGTCAACATTATCGATGACTTCTCGGTTTTGGCCATATAGCACCAATAACCGACACATCCCCGATTGAGTAACCTTACCGCTTTCATCAAATTAATGACCTTACTGTAACAGCCGGGATTACCTCCCCAAACGCACATTCAACCCCATCAAATGCGAAATGATAGTGACCATACGATTACGGACACTAATGATGGCATCATGACGATCCATCCAATCAATACCCAAGATGACGCCGTCCCTCGGCAAATCTACCACGATTAGGTCCGGCCGCCATACACGACCATGGCCGAATCGGACAATCACGAATCTCACGGTTTCCGATAATTCGTCTACCATCGGGTAGGCCAATGACATAAGGCTCACAACTAGTAGCACTACCTGCACGTAGTCTACTCAAACATGACTCGGAAATGAATGAATGCGATGCACCAAAGATCAAAAAGGGTACACACAGGTTGAGATAGAATATCGAGTGTACCTGAGATCATTCGGGCCTCCGGATCATCGGCCTTCTTCATCTCATAAATCCGGGGCTTGCTAGTCCCGGCACCGGACGCTCCCGTCTGCTGGCTAAAAGCTCCACCTTTAGTCGCTCCTGTCGTTTTAAACAACACTGATTGAGTGGCCTGATTCTGAACGGCTGACTGTTTAGGTGCCTGAGATGACGTCTGAGTAGGTTTGGAGTCCCTACGGCAAAAACGGGCCTTATGCCCAGCAATTCCACAATTATGACATGTGATAGTCTGCCTCGGACACTTGGTACTGAGGTGACCAAGTTCCCCGCAGTTATAACAGGTGATGGCCGAACTGGCCGCTCGAGACTGAGATTCCGCGGGTTTAGACGACACAGGAGGTCGCTCAGAAAAAGCAGAGCCCGCATGAGGTTTCTTGAAAGTTGTCTGACCGCCTTTAGACTGATTACGATTCTTCGATTTCTTGCTAGCAGACGAAGGTTGATGCTTAGCAATTTCCTTAGCAGTAAGCTCGTAGGTGAGAGCTTTCTCAATGAATTCAGCCAACGTGGTGCAATTATGATTAAGTAACTGAAGTCTCATACGGGGTTTCAACCTCTTGCTGAAATACTTGATCTTATCCGCCTCTGAATGAATGATGGATGAAGCGAAAGGAAGAAGTTCCTGAAATTTCTCGGCAATGGCGAGAACATCCTCGTCTGATGAGGGGTCGGGGGTGAGCAATTCTGACAGCTTGGCCTCTCTGAGTGGGGCCGGATAATACCTCTCCATCATGAGAGTCTTGAACTGATCCCAAGTACAAGATCCTTCGGTGGGCTTCAACGATAACCACCAAGAATGTGCGCTCTTACCCAGGTAGTAAGCCGCAACAGAAACTTTGTGTCCCTCGGGACACTCTACCATAGCAAACAGCTTCTCGAAATGCTCGAGCCAATGAATGATATCTGCCGGCTCAGACGAGCCCTCAAAAGTAGGTGGCCTCTGACGAGAGATATCACCGATGATATTACTCACATTCCTCTCTTGCCTCTGAGGTGGCGGTGGAGGAGCCTGCTGATTTTGATTGACGGAGTTATGCATCGTCTCCATCAACTGAGCCATCTGGGTCATTTGGGCCATCATGCCCTGCATAAAAGCGAGTGGGTCAACCCGGACACCCTCTGACTGAGCCGTGTCCCGGGTACGACTCCCCGATAATGAATGATCGCGTCCAGGTGAATGAGTGGCAGCGTCGCTGCTCGATGAATTAGCATTGTTCCTGGCATTCGCACGTGTATTCACACGAGCTCTCGGGATTCGGCCCGCTCCACGGCCTCGTCCTCCACGTCCTCTGCCAGCCCTTTCCATACTGAAGTGGAAAGTCATATGATGATTATATATCTCGCATGAGTATCACATTATGATTATATTATGAAATGATGAAAATGAGCATACGCGCTCCAATACAGCGATTACATGAATGATTAATTGACGTGACATGATTATCTGATGAAGTTACTGAAATGATTATCTTGAATGAGTTAACAAGATTAATGATTTGATCTTCCTGATCAACAACTGAATAATGAAATGAATTGACTGATTAATGAGTTAACCTGACCGTCCTGGTCAAAGTGACAATGATGATTGAGGATTGTTAACTGATGAATTATGAATGAATGATTAATGCCAGAAATTATACCATGGCATTAGAAATCTTACAGTTCTTGGTCTGATTGGATCGACATTTGCACAGGTCACACGTGACGCGAAAGCCCAATGATACTAGTCCGATGACGATGATTTCAAATGAGACATGACTTGGAGGGTAGTATTCAAAACCACTCTCCGATACCAACTCTGTAACACCCCAAACTAGGCGGATATTACAGTGCCGTGAATCCCCGACTGGGACCCACCAGGCAAATGAAAATGATGAATTAAATAATATAATTGTAGTACCGAACCACATTATATTACCAATTACTCCGGTGAGGAGTTTAAGTACATTACACCAGGACAAAACAGAATACTAGTATATTTTATATGGAGATAAAATACACCACCCTGAACAAAATAAACATCTCAAACGGAATTTGCAGCGGAAAATACAAATGACGGAATGACTGAAATGACTGAAAATGACTGAACAAACGGAATGACTGAAATGACTGAAAATGACTGAACAAACGGAATGACTGGGGCCCCCTACTAGTATCACTGGGACTCGTCGCCGTCAACATGCTATTCCCGTGCCTTTGCCTTGCCGTGACCTGAAAACAAAATCCCCCAACGGGGTCAGTTACACAGAACAACAATCCTCAAGAGTTGAAATTACACAATCATTAATTAACTGAAGTTATGAAATATTCTTAATTATGAATTACGCTGAAGAGGAGTATCATAGTACGCCCGTAATGTCCTGTGCAAGTGTACAAGACGAATGACCGGACACACCCGTCCTTGTACCTAATTAGTCTCACGGAGGTAAGCGTTACCGTGTGCACGGTCCGATGTATCGGTGAACCCAATACATGACCATCGTGTGCCCGACTAAAAATTCCACACAGCCACACCCGGCCACGCAATATGAACCCGGAAGGTCACATGAACGAGAATGACCATGATGAATATCATTGAATAATAATTAGACAAGGCCAAGATGACTCACCGATATGAAAGTAATAGTGACGTGATTGATAACCCGATGAAATAATTCGGAACCGTCGTTCCTCGTGAATGAAATGATTATTCGACAATTACGAGTCTCAAAATGATTAATATTATGATGAATGAATTATGATTATGAGCAATCAACAACAAAAGGAATGAGTATCCTTTTAACCGAGTAAGAATTAACTTACTCAATACCGATGAAGAATGTCCGTCCACGAACAACGTCCTAACCAAGATACCGGTCGCTCGAACAACCTTGAATAACAATAATTACCAACAATCGTTCAATACACGTATCAAACAACAAAACACGACTAACCCAAAGGTCGAAACAACGATAATCAAACTCATAGGGCATTCCAACGAATACATAACCAACCACACAACTTCGAAAATATCCAATCCCGAATATGTCGAAACCAACACCAAATTGAGTATTTCGAAGCAACAAAACACTTCAATGATATCAATAATCCATTAGGAATCCATAATTCATGATTACAACAACATCAATCGGAAAATCCCCAATTAACCGAAGTCAACCCCAAGGGTTCTTGAAAACAAATCCGAAAATAAGCATTAAATCCGTAGGAATATATTTATCCAAGGTAGATAATCCATAACTAACATATTCCAATGATAATCCAAGCTTACACGAAGAAATCGGAAGGAAAAACCCAAAAATCCGAAATTCTAGATCCAAGAAAAATAATACCTCTGATTCGATGTTTTGGAGATGATGAAGTGATGATTAATCCAACTCAAAGACTTGAAGATGATGATTGATGATTACACCTTGAAGAATACTCTCTAAATCGCCCAAATCGCCAAGAACCGACGAGAGAAAGAGATTAGAATGATAAGTGACGAACTCTGACTAAACTGTCCAATTTATAGTCAGTCCAGGTTAGCGTGCGCTATCCCTAATGCGTAGCGTGCGCTAACGGGAAATTTGGGTATTCCAGTACCCACTGTCCGAACACGGTAGCGCGCGCTACGTACCTTTTTGTAGCGTGCGCTACGACCATATCAATAGCGTGCGTTAGTGCTCATAGTTAGCGTGCGCTAACGAATAAATTGATGCCCAGTACTGGAGTCCAGAAACTGCCTGTTCTCTGATCTGACCTCGATAGCGTACGCTACAACCATTATTTAGCGTGCGCTATACAATCGGTTGCGTACGCTAAATATCACGCATAGCGTGCGCTATGAATTAATCCAGTGCAGTCCAGTAGCCACTGGACTCAACCTGATCTGTCCTTAGCGCGCGCTACACCACATATTAGCGTGCGCTACTACAACTCACTAGCGCGCGCTACTTACCATTCGTAGCGTGCACTACTTATAACTCACCTGCAGTCCAGTACCTTCTGGACTGCAGCCAGGGTAACCTTAGCGTGCGCTAAAGCTGAGTGGTAGCGTGCGCTACCTATACCTAATTAGCGTACGTTAAAAGGAGTACGTAGCGTGCGCTACTCCTCACGCACAGCTCGCAACGAAAATGACAATGATGATAAACACGGCACGAAACTCCAATCAGATTAATGATGAATGACGATTGATACACGATACAATTACTCTGAATGATGAATACCATGACTGAATATGAGTGACAAATGATCAATAATGAGTGAAATTACTGAATGATACATACCGAATGATAATTACTGAGTGATAATTACTGAATTACAACTGGGTATTACACAGACATCCCGTCGGACACTCCGGGTGGGAAACCACTTCCGCGGCCGTACCCCTTAGTATCGACCCCCAGACATCCCGTCGGACACTCCGGGTGGAAGTTCATCCACACACGCACCCAGTCCACTTCCGTGGCCGTACCCCTTAGTATCGACCCCCAGACATCCCGTCGGACACTCCGGGTGGAAGGAACAACACACACACACGTTCCAAAATCACAGTTGCAAACCACAAGCCTCGAAGGTCAATCATGATATATAGTCGAGGTACCTTACTAGAATGGCAGTTCATCCAACATATACTCATAACCCGTAACTAATACTATCAACAAGAAAGCACACTATTCCAACAAAGACCGAACGGCACAACCAATATCACATAAATTCACATAATTCATCGATAACCACATGTCTCCACGTACAACTTTAACAAAGGACTAAACTTCAAAACTTACCGACGACGTAATCACACACAATGGCATCACACGAAAGTATTACGATCTTATACTCAACATAAATACACGTATTCAATTAAGCATATTAATTCTCGGAACACACGAGTCGTCTTTAAGAAAACCATGTTGGTAAATATATCGATACTTTTGAGAAAGATGGTTATGAATATTTATTTAGCACATATCGACGATTAACAACCATTATATCCACAAAACACGTAATGTATGGGCAAGATACTTGCCTCGATAATCGATACCGGACACTCCTACAATCACGGCTCAGTCGGGACACCTCGAACGCCTACGATTCCCCGGCGAAGGAAAAGAATACACCCACGATCGAGAAGCTTGAAGAAAACGACGAACGGAAGGGTTCCGACTCGATTTCTTCACAAGAATTCGACCCTAACAACATATAATCAATAAATCAACGATCATACGATGAATAATAATCGTAGAACGCCCGAAAACCCCTCTATGACATTCTACCGGACACCTTCAAGGCGTCGGTCGAGAACTCGACCCAAACAACGAATCGATACGATCCAACCATGGAATAATAAAGAAAATGATATAATACATCTAAATATTCATCAATCCATCATAATCTTAAGTTAAATCGGATTAATCGGACGAAAACAACCAAAATACCCAAATTCCCCAAAACTAGATTTCTAGGAAATCTGACCTGATTCGGTAGATCGGAGGATGTTATAGGAGGGATGATTTATGATATGAGCCTCAAAACTTCATGGATTGAAAGAACAACATCATGTCTCCATGATGTATACACCTGACCATGAACGGGAAGAAAAGGAATGAGAAATCGGTGAAAATACGCTGTGCCTTAAATAGGCCGATCACGGCCGGTTACGACGTAATCGCCATGCTTACGACGTAATCGCCATGGCCGAACACACGCTCGAAATGCCGAAACCTTACGTTACGCACGGTGGCCTTACGACGTAATCGGCCTTACGCACGTAACGGCCGAGCACTACCGCACGTTACTCGGCCGGCGGCCTCGCTCGAGCATGCCCGGCCATGACTCCTACGGACCAACTCCGACGGCCCGAACGACCCGAAACCCGAACCCGAGTACGAATCAAGATACGGTTACGAAGTACTCGCAAAGACGAATCCGAGCACTAAGAGAACACACGATTCCGACCACCCGAAGGCTCGGAATTCGACAACGGAAGTAATTACCCAAAACTTTGGGAAATTACGAAAATGGCCCAAAACGTCCGAAAATCACGATACGCGATCGAAACACCAAACCAAAGCTCGCAACATGAATAATAACATTAAATGAACTTACGAGAAACTCGAAACAACAGTTTCGGACGAGATTCGCAAGAATCGCACTCAAGTGCGGAAAAGTCGCTAAAAAACTCGGAACTCAACAAAACGATACCGAAACGAACTCGGATGACAAAAAGTGCAGAATTAATCATTCTCGAAATGACGAAACGGTCATGAACGAGTCGTCAAAACGGACTCCGGCCGAAAAAGAAATTTACCGGAAATCGAAAATTGCGGATATTACATTCTACCCTCCTTAAAAGAAGTTTCGTCCCGAAACTTAAAACAAGTAGGGGGAAGCAATATCTCGCCAGGAAAACTCAACGAGATACGCAAGTAAACGCGTAACTTACGCCCATCGCCGAAACGTTACAAGCAACGCAAAGGAATATACGGCGTGAAAACACGCTCCCCGATTACCAACACAACGTCGCCGTTAGGGGTATAACAAAACCAACAAGTAACAAGCGTCATCAAATGGATAATACAATCAAGTCAATTATCCGAACAATCACAAAACACAACGGACGAAAATCAATACGATTGACCAACCCAACGGTACATCAATCAAAACGCGAGCCAATCGCTTAACAAATACGGAATTCCACCACCCAAGGGTTGGAAGATCGAAAACGAGACTAATTTTCCGAACTTGGAAAGGTCACAACGATATATAGATCAATTTGGGACAATATCAAAACTCGCTCGAATGACAAAGGTGAGAAACAACACCAGGTCAAAAGCATCAACGAACACAGTCAAGTCGATACGGTTGGACGAAACAGAAGAGAAAGAAAGAAAAATGCGGGTATTACATCATATCACCTTTAAAAGAGGTTTCGTCCCGAAACCTAAACAACGAGAACGAAGTGCTGGAATAGCAACCTTCCCGACCATATCCTCTTGGTCCATATCCGATCTTCATGGCCATTAGTATCGTGGTCACGACTGCGTCCTCTGCCCATCGACATACTAAGCGGATTCCCACTCAATACGATTGCACAACTTCGCAAAATATTATACTAAAGTACCAACTCAGCACGACATATCACATAAGGTAACCAATAACAACTCGAAAAGAAAATCCACGAGGTATCCTTTTAAAGGAAATCTTTTGAAAATCCTTGGATTTGTATATATATTTAAAATAAACTTTAAAAGTACTTTTGGTACCTCGGGTTGTTTCATCAAACTTGTAAACAACATACTTTAACCGTCTCATTTGAAATCATTTGAAATCATTCGAAGTCATCATGCCTCTACGTATCATCATCACCGTTAACAACTAACAAGTTAACCATGCAAGATCATCAAATCATTCTTACATACTCTAACATTTCCAATTCCGAGTTTGAACTTTACATCGAGTGAGATTTTTTATCTTTCACTATATTTTTTTTTTTGAAAATAAAAATCGCATTGGTTTTTGAAATAAAATATTTTTATGGTGTGAAAGATTTTTGAAAATCATTCACTCGAATTATTTGAAAATACAACAATACGTTAAAAATCATTTTCGAAAATTCTCCCAACACTTCACAAACATCAACGATGGTAATATTTTACAAAATGTCTACATGTATTTTAAAACAACTCTTTCAAATACCATCGAGATTTTATTTGAGAATCCAAGGCCGGCTTGCCAATTCCAAATAATTTTCAAAGTATACACGGAGCCGCCGATTAATCGAACCATCAAAACTTTGTGAAGTTTCCAGGAAAGTGTTTTTGAACACACACAACAGACATAATTTATCAATTCATCAAACACAATCAAATATCACCTAGCAATACGAAAAGTCTTAACACACATTCACGCACAACAGTTGTTATCACTAGACACCACGTAGAGAATACAACTACAGGTGATTGGCCGCAAAAGTTAGACCTAACGGCTATAATGCGGTTACATAGCCTCTGCCCAGGTTGATTAGCGCTCGTTACAACAAAGATTAACGTGCGCTAAACACGCCACATTAGCGCGCGTTAGGCTCGTATTAAGCCTGTGCTAACTGCTCTAATCACCAACACGATTGCAAACATATATGAGGTAATACTAGACTCGAAGGTTACAAATAAGCAACAACATACGAGTCTAAATGTCATCGATTCACATAATTATAACATCTCACAAGCAACCATCAAAAGAAAATCATCCTACAAAAATGAAAATTTTACTTCTCAAAAAAGAGGACTATCTCAACACATACATACCGATGGACTCAACATTCACGTCACTATTTTAATCATAAAACTGGCACCACTGCTCAACAACGAGAGCATCATCAATACGCATCTTCTGACCAACATTCATGAAACCGAAAAGTTACCAACGAGAGTCACGTCTTGAGTATATTTTGAAGACCTTATTTGCGTTAAAAACTCGAGTTTTGAAAACTTATAGTATGAGATGAGAATGAAATATCGGTAGTTGAAGTCTCAAAAATTTTGACCTTGAGGTCAACATACAAAAATCGAAAACTTTCCTGCCTTGGAGAACATTTTAAAAATTTACGTGGCTCCCCGGAAGCCTTCGAAACTAAAAATTCCAAGGTTGTTGCTCTTGTAAGCAAAACAATTCATACAAGGATACATTTGGCCATATCATTCTCCATTCTAGCACAAAACGGGAATTAACAAATATATGTCACTTACTCACGATGCACCTTCAAATACTACTACATAACACAGAATCATACAGGCTCATATAGATCGTGGTACAACATGTAGTAGGGAGACTTACATCCACAGATCGCACGAAGATGATGGCTACACCTTGATACTAATCACGGCCGACATCCCAGACGACGCGTCGCGACACGACTCAGTCAGACAAAATCTGACAATACAAGACTCAACAACACATAACTCGACCCGACAGCCTAGGTTTCCTCAACCTAAGCTCTGATACCATAAATGTAACATCCCCAGATCGAACCGGGAATATTACACGCCGCAGACCCTCTCCGCGAGGATCCACCAGGCTAGACATCTAAACAACACATTACATAACATACCGACGAATCAAAATAACGAACCAATACACCGATTTGGTCTTTCGACACTGACTTACAAATAAAAAATACATAAACTCAACCAGACTCATACCCACGCAAGGGTAAAATACTTGCAACAACGAACAATAAGACAGCAGAAAAGGCAATACAATGGATTCCGACTAACTGAACCCAAAACTGGCCTTCGTGTGATTAGTATCATTCGTCTTTCATCATCCCTCGTACCGATCCTGCGTCTTACTCCCGAAAACCTGCATGTACCTGGACACAATACAGATATCCACCCCCCGATTACTCGGGGGTTAGCAAAACTCCACTGTTTCGCTAGTGCAAGTATAAAGTGCAAATACGAGCCATACACAACACATTCCGAGAATATAACGAAAGACTTCCCGAGATATATTTAGTTAAAAAAATAGTTCAAGTCTTGAAAGCAGAAACGAAGCAAGTAAGCATTTTGAAAACATTTCCAAATCTCGGGAGTTTTGAAAACATCAAAAATTGAAAATGTTCTTAATTCCTCGAAAGCCATATAGGGTCACAACCCCGAAGTTCATTTTTCAACATACAAATCCGTTTAACAAAACACGGGGTCCACGACCCAACCATTCCGGTCACAAAACACAGGGTCCACGACCCGATCATCCATTTCAATTCACTTACAAAGACACATTACACATAACACATTATTCCTATGCCATTCTAGCCAAGCACCAAGACTCGATAAATAATGTCTCTCGACCCCAAGCACAATTCATTGTGATACTCCGGACAATATCACAATTAACGAAAACATCAACGTCATCCTCAAGATGAAAACCAAAACTGGTAACCCGCGGCCGTACCCCTTAGTATCGACCCCCAGACATCCCGTCGGACACTCCGGGTGGGAAACCACTTCCGCGGCCGTACCCCTTAGTATCGACCCCCAGACATCCCGTCGGACACTCCGGGTGGAAGTTCATCCACATACGCACCCAGTCCACTTCCGTGGCCGTACCCCTTAGTATCGACCCCCAGACATCCCGTCGGACACTCCGGGTGGAAGGAACAACACACACACACGTTCCAAAATCACAGTTGCAAACCACAAGCCTCGAAGGTCAATCACAGTATATATAGTCGAGGTACCTTACTAGAATGGCCAGTTCATCCAACATATACTCATAACCCAGAACTAATACTATCAACAAGAAAGCACACTATTCCAACAGCACCGAACGGCACAACCAATATCACATAAATTCACATAATTCATCGATAACCACATGTCTCCACGTACAACTTTAACAAAGGACTAAACTTCAAAACTTACCGACGACGTAATCACACACAATGGCATCACACGAAAGTATTACGATCTTATACTCAACATTAATACACGTATTCAATTAAGCATATTAATTCTCGGAACACACGAGTCGTCTTTAAGAAAACCATGTTGGTAAATATACCGATACTTTTGAGAAAGATGGTTATGAATATTTATTTAGCACATATCGACGATTAACAACCATTATATCCACAAAACACGTAATGTATGGGCAAGATACTTGCCTCGATAATCGATACCGGACACTCCTACAATCACGGCTCAGTCGGGACACCTCGAACGCCTACGACTCCCCGGCGAAGGAAAAGAATACACCCACGATCGAGAAGCTTGAAGAAAACGACGAACGAAAGGGTTCCGACTCGATTTCTTCACAAGAATTCCACCCTAACAACATATAATCAATAAATCAACGATCATACGATGAAGAATAATCGTAGAACGCCTGAAAACCCCTCTATGACATTCTACCGGACACCTTCAAGGCGTCAGTCAAGAACTCGACCCAAACAACGAATCGATACGATCCAACCATGGAATAATAAAGGAAATGATATAATACATCTAAATATTCATCAATCCATCATAATCTTAAGTTAAATCGGATTAATCGGACGAAAACAACCAAAATACCCAAATTCCCCAAAACTAGATTTCTAGGAAATCTGACGTGATTCGGTAGATCGGAGGATGTTATAGGAGGGATGATTGATGATATGAGCCTCAAAACTTCATGGATTGAAAGAACAACATCATGTATCCATGATGTATACACCCACAGCCGCGAACGGGAAGAAAAGGAATGAGAAACTGGGTGAAAATACGCGCCGTGCCTTAAATAGCCGATCACGGCCGCGTTACGTGACGAATCGCCATGGCTTACGCACGTAATCGCCATGGCCGAACACACCGCCTGAAATGCCGGAAACCTTACGTGCGTTACCGCCGTGGCCTTACGTACGTAACCGGCCTTACGTACGTAACGGCCGAGCACTACCGTACGTTACTCGGCCAGGGCCGGCCTGGCTCGAGCATGCCCGGCCATGACTCGGCCGGGACCAACTCCGACGGCCCGAACGACCCCGAAACCCGAACTTGAGTACGAATCGAAGATACGGTTACGAAGTACTCGCAAAGACGAATCCGAGCACTAAGAGAACACACGATTCCGACCACCCGAAGGCTCGGAATTCGACAACGGAAGTAATTACCCAAAACTTTGGGAAATTACGAAAATGGCCAAAAACGTCCGAAAATCACGATACGCGATCGAAACACCAAACAAAAGCTCGCAACATAAATAATAACATTAAATAAACTTACGAGAAACTTGAAACAACAGTTTCAGACGAGATTCGCAAGAATCGCACTCAAGTGCGGAAAAGTTGCTAAAAAACTCGGAACTCAACAAAACGATACCGAAACGAACTCGGATGACAAAAAGTGCAGAATTAATCATTCTCGAAATGACGAAACGGTCATGAGCGAGTCGTCAAAACGGACTCCGGCCGAAAAAGAAATTTACCGGAAATCGAAAATTGCGGATATTACAATCCAGAGATGAAGAGCAGCTTAAAGGGTTTAGGGATGAAATACAAATCTATTCATGTGTGCAAGTTCGATTGCATTCTATATCGAAAAGAGCATAAGCATAAATTGAAATGTCCGGTTTGCAATGAATCTAGATATGTCCAGAAAGTAAATATAAATTGTAACATAAAAAGAGATACAAAAGTACCACATAAGGTACTTAGGTATTTTCCTCTAGGACCAAGATTGTCGAGACTTTACACAGTACCTTGGATAGGAGAGGCAATGACCTGGCATGCTCGGGCAGAAGTTGGTGACAATCTCATGCATCATCCGATCGATTCTTCAATGTGGAAGGTTGTAAATTTGCGATACCCTGAGTTTGCTCAAGAAAGTCGCAATGTGCGCCTTGGAATATCAACTGATGGGTTTAATCCTTTTGGTAATTTAAGCACAACCTATAGTATTTGGCCCGTCTTTGTAGTTCCTTATAATCTCCCGCCATATCTATGCATGAAAAAAGAATTTTCTATATTATCATTGATTATACCAGGGCCTAAGGCTCCAAGTGATGACATAGATGTATTTTTAGCACCACTAGTTGAAGAATTGAAGGACTTGTGGGTTGAAGGTGTGCAGGCATTTGACTCATTTAAACAAGAGACATTCACTTTGAGGGCTATGTTATTGTGGGCCATTCACAATTTTCCGGCGTATGGCACTTTTTCTGGCTGTAATGTGCATGGTTACCTGAGCTGTCCCATTTGTGCAGAGGAAACAGAAGCCACATATTTAAAAAACAGCCACAAAGTATTTTATCATTCTCATAGGAGATTTTTACCACTTAATCACAAGTTCAGATCAGTGGAAAGTAATTTTCTTCCAGATGGAGCTGAATTAAGGCCAGCTCCTGGAAAGCTAACCGGGGCAGAAGTTGAAGAGAAGTCTTCCTTGGCTTTTCAGGCTCTCGGGGGTAAACATCCTAAAATTTTGGCTGAGAAACATAAACTGAAGGATGAATCTGTGAAGATGGCTTGGTCTAGGAGGTCAATATTGTTTGATTTGCCGTACTGGAAGCAATATTCAGTACGACATGTGCTAGATATAATGCATGCTGAAAAAAATATTATTGAGCATATAATGGGAACATGTATTGATGGGAGTCACTCGAAAGATGGGGTAAATGCTCTAAAAGATCTCCGTACGTTGAAAACAAAAAGATCGTTATGGCTGGAGGAAGATCCTAAAACTATGAGGACTGTAATGCCGGTCGGAGCCTTTTCTTTGTCTACTGACGAAAGAAAGGTGTTACTAAATACATTGTATGAGTTGAAGGTCCCCTCAAATTTCTCTTCTAATTTGCGTAGAGTTGTCCATCATGCAACTAATGATTTGAAATAGTGTAAGTCTCACGATTGGCATGTAATTATGCAATTAGTCCCACTTTTATTTGGACATTGTTTTGGGAAGCATAAGGATCTTCGAAAGGCTATTATGCAAATAAGTTTGTGTTTTACCATATTGTGTGCAAAAGTTGTCAATAAGAAGCATGTTATGGCGGCAAAGACTACTATAGCTGAGGCTACATGTGTATTGGAGAAGTATTTTCCTCCCTCATTCTTCGACATTAGCATCCATTTACTAGTGCATTTATGTGACGCAGCTCTCCAATGTGGGCCGGTTAGGTATCGTTGGATGTATCCTTTTGAGCGGTTGATGAAAACCTTCAAAGATTATGTCAAAAATGCACGATATGTTGAAGGTTATATTGCGGAGGAATATATCACAGAAGAAGCTTCCATATATGCAAAGGAGTATATTCCCAACCTAGGTAATGAAATACGGGAATGTTTTGTTGATGAATCAGATGGTTTTGCTGATGAGGAGGCTCTGGGGAATGGGAAGTTATTGACACTGACAAGTGTCCAGTACGAACAAGTAGCTCGATATGTTTTTGAAACGCATGAAGATATAGACCACTGGAAAGAGTGAGAATTTCTGACTTTATCTAAAATTAATAATGTTAATTATTATATGTTCGTTGTCATAATTCACTTATTTATCATATAGGAAATTTGACAAATCCGATCCAGGAAGAAAAAGAAAAAGAACACGGAATATAGGCATTGAATTCAGGCATTGGGTAGCAAAAGAGGTATGCTAACAATAAGTTCAGTCTAGCTTTATAAATGATAATAGTATTATAGCTTGACTAATTAGTATGCACGCCCTTTAATTTCAGTTGTTGAAAATTAAGGATGTGTCGTCGAAGCTTGCACGCTATGCCACCGGCCCCAACTTTGTGGCTAAGGAATATAAGAGATATCGTCTTAATGGCTACATGTTCTCAACTAGTGCACATGATTCAAATCTTGTGGCTAAACAAAATAGCGGTGTTGCAATTACTGCTTTAACGCACTTCAGGGCTAGTTCGAAGGACAAAAACTTGGTTGAGGCTGAGATTACTTATTATGGTACTATAAGACAAATTCTTGTATTAGACTATGTAACTGAGAATGTAACAACATTTTGCTGTGACTGGGTTAGAGTAGAAGATAAGGCAGCTTGTACAGTCGATGCAGACACTAACTTGGTCATGGTAAATTTGGATAAGATCAAGAGCAAAGACCATATAAATGACGAACTATTTATTTGTGCATTCCAGAATCTAAAGCAAGTATTCTATGCAAAGAGCCCGAAGGATGGACCGTGGTCTGTTGTTCTATTTCCCCCCAAACGTTTGACTACATCTGTAGATGACTTGGAGGCACCAACTCATTATCAATCTGCTTTAGATGACAATCCAGAATTGAAGAAATTTCTTTATTTTCTAGATGAATAAATGTCTAATTTTGTTAGTACGCTATATGAATTTATGTTATATTTATTCGAACTTTGTACTACTGTAAAGCACTCATTATTGTTCTATTCCGCATTTTGAAATTAACTCTATGGGCTGTTTAAGTTTGTGAGAGAAGCGAGTTAGTATATTATTTATTAATAAACTGATATTGAGCCCCAATGTTATTCTGACAAATGCAGTTTAGTCCTCTATTATTAAAATGCAGTTACAGTCATATATCTTATATGCAGAGTTAGTATATTATTTATTAATAAACTGATATTGAGCCCCAATGTTATTCTGAAAAATGCAGTTTAGTCCTCTATTATTAAAATGCAGTTTTAGTCCTCTATCTTATGTGCATTTTTGGTATATTATTTATTAATAAACTGATATTAAGCCCCAATGTTATTCTGAAAAATGCAGTTTAGTCCTCTATTATTAAAATGCAGTTTTAGTCCTCTATCTTATATGCATTTTTGGTATATTATTTATTAGCAACTGATATTGCAATGGTGGCTTTTTCTTTCTTAATTTCCTCCTGAAGGGCTTGGTTTTGTTTCACAAGTTCAGTGTTTTGAATTTGAAGTGAGACATTTTCTAGTTTAGCTTGTTTTAGAACAAGTAATTCATCTCTACACTTATTTAATTCAGAAACAAGCTTGTTATATTTTGAAAACAGATTTAACCTTTGCTCTTCCTCATGGCTTTAGATGACCCATTCTCCATTTCTTGCATGGATTTTACCCACTGCTAGCTTGTCATCTTGTGAAAGAGCCATCAGTGCACTGACCCTTACTTCATCATCATTAGAAGAGACAGCTTCCTCATCCCGGTCGAAGACTTCACCCACAAGTACTTTGTTCTTTGCTTGAACAGGTTTGGTGGTTGCAGCCTGCTTCAAGGAGAGCAAGTTTATCTTTAGCTTTTCTATACTTAGCTTCAAAATCTTTTTGATTATTTTGAATAGTTTTCGTTTGAAAATGTTGAGTATACTAAAGCATCTTTTCTGAGGTTGTTTTAGAAAAACAGTCTTTTGCAAAATGACCTTTTTTACCACACTTGAAACATTCAGTGGTTTCATTTGCTGATGTTTATTAATAAACTGATATTTATATCCCTCTTGAGGGTGAACTTTTTTATTGCTAATTTCAATCATGAATCATTTCTTACAGATAATGGCAGCTTCATCAAGTCATCAAGAAAGTGAAAATGAAACTCAACCCAACTCGGAAGAATCTGCCGTTGAGAGGCAATTAGTTATAGATAAACGACCTCTCGTTACCTTTAATAGCACAGGACAAATAGTTGGAAATAAGGATAAGTTCAAGGCTCGATCTTTAGTCCTATTAAAAATACAAGTAGGATTGGAGTATGATGATTGGAGGCAAGTTGATCAAGCCATTAAGGACGATATGTGGACGACTCTCTACAGAGAATTTAATATCCCTCTTCTTAGGAAAGAAGATGTTCTAAAAGAGATGGGTGGACAACTAAAAACATGGAGATGGAACATGCGACATAAGCATTTAAAGGATTTGGATGCTACGGGAATAATGGCTTTGAAGGACCACATACCTCCGAAAGAGAATATTCGCACCAGCCAATGGAATGCATTTATTGAACATTAAGAAACGGCCAAAAAGCTTCAACAAAGAAATATTTTAAAAGCTAACAGGGCTAATAAAAAAGATGTCCACTGTCTTGGTAGGACATCCTACGCCGAGAAAGCTATGAAAATGGTATGTACACGAGCATTTAATATAAACACACACACGCGCACACACACACGCACACATACACACACTCACACACACACACACACATATATATATATATATAATGTACGAGGAAAGATCTTGTTTTCAGCTTATATATGTATTGATTTGGCTATATTTTTTATGTGTAGAAAGCGACGGATCCAGACCGTCGATCGCCTACTCATTCCGAGGTGTACTTAGAGTCGCGAAAACAGTGAAAAACTGGGGAATTACACCCAAAAGTTGCTGAAGCATGTGTAAGTTCTGAAATGTGATTTTTAAGTCATGTTATTATCAGTCATATATCTCTGATCTATTGAGAATTATGTAATTTACAGTAGAAAGTTAAAGAGTTCAGTAGTAGTGAGGACTCGTCAAGCCAGGCTTCTTTGGAAGATGATGCACTTACACAGATTTTTGGAAAGGATTCTAGAGGAAGGACCCGTGGTGTCGGTCGAGTCTCTAAGGGTACAGTGAAGGCTATTCAACATATTAAGTCAAACATTGACATGGTCCTTAACAGTAATCAACACTTAGAGAAGGTTGTTTACAACATGCAAGATCATCTTAGTATGTTTATAGCATCATTGAACCATTCTCAAAAGTTATCTTCGCCACAAACTTCTGCGCCCTCACCTCGATCAACATTTCACATACCAACTCCAACTGAAACAAGAACACCACAATCATCCCAGGTTCTTATTAAAGATGTTATTTCAACCAAGGTCATTGCTAAAGGAGATGTGGTTCCAACTCTCAAAGGTGAAAAAGCACATGGGCGCAATATTCTGGACCATGAAAGCAAGGTTAGTGTTATAAGTGTGGAGCATGATGCCAATGACACTCTGTTGTATCTAGGTAGCCAAGGTTGTGCCACGACTATTGGGGAAGTTGTCGGTGGGTTCGTGGTGTGGCCTAAATGTTTTCTCGAAGAAATGTAATTTAATTTGGGGACTTGTATTAATTTGTGTACTTGGTAGTACTTTGGGTTTTTGTATGTACTTGTAGTAAGTCGTGGACTTGATAGTACTTTCGATTATATATGCAACTTGTAGTATATTGTGGACTTGGTGGTACTGTGAGTTTAAGCTATTCTGGTTGCATTTTGGAGCAGTTCCAAATTATTATGGCTGTATCTCTTGCTGTGTTTGATTCTGGATTGATTGAATAGGCTGTATCTCTTGGTGAACATGTGTGTTTTTAACAGGCTGCATCTCTTGCTGTGTTTTTTGGGGATATTCTGATTGATTCTGTTTGTGACTATCTTTAACAGTCACAAACATTGTATATTTCTTACTGTCAACGATAGTAAAAAAATCGCCAATTTGTGACCGTCCCGGACAGTCACTAAAAGCTATGTTTGTGACTGTCTTTAACAGTCACAAAGATTGTATATTTCTTACTGTCAACGACAGTAACAAAATAGCCAATTTGTGACCGTCCCGGACAGTCACTAAAAGCTATATTTGTGACTGTCTTTAACAGTCACAAATATTGTATATTTCTTACTGTCAACGACAGTAACAAACTCGCCAATTTGTGACCGTCCCGGACAGTCACTAAAAGCCTTTGTGACTGCCATAAAAAGTGGGATTATAAAGTCAGAAAATCAAGTTCTTGTGACTTTTTTGTTACTGTTTTTGACAGTCACAAAATAAATTGTGACTGTTGTTTATGTGACAATCATTCGTGACTTTTTGTGCCTTTTGTGACTGTTTTTGGCAGTCACAAATCCCTAGTTTTGGTGTAGTGATGAGTTATCTACAGTCCGTGGTACTTCTGGATCGTCGAATATTGAGGAAATTATCAATGATGGTTTTGACACTGAGATTGCTCTCGAAGGACTTGGGGCAAGTACTATGGTCATTTTTATCACCTGGTATCGATCATGTTGTGATACATTTGTGTATTGTTGTTGTCATGCATTTGTGTATTGTTGTTATTATGAAGTTGTGCATTATTATCGTATGCCCACCATGCATTGGTCCGACAGGATTATCATGGGAATCTATAGCTGTGTGCACTGGATCGTTGGACAGGTATTTCCACCATTTGTTGGTCCGACGGGATCATCTTGGGAATCTATGCTGGGTGCGCTGGATCATTGGATTACGATGTGTTGTTGTTGTGCATATGTATACTATTGGTTATCCACCTCGTGTTGATCTAATAGGGTCATCTTGGGATCTATGCTGTGTGCGCTGGATCACCGGTTTCCATTGAGTATACATTGTTGTTATTGTTGTGGGCATATTGATGTCGTCATGTGAGTATGCATTTGTAGGTCTTATGTTAGGACCATGTCCGTATGTTGTATTGGTCTGATCTCGGATTAGACTGACGTGATTCATCGTGACATTGCATATCCTGAGGTATGTTCCATATTTCCTTTTTGGTATTTGTCTTTGATGGACAATCGATTTTCGTGTTGAGATTTGATAATGATATCCGATAGATTGAATTGGTCAGAGTTGGTATATTTTGTATCAGTGAGTTACGATGTTTTGAGAACCTTGGGTATTGCTTGAGGTACAATACAGATGTTTGGGTATGAGTTCATTGTGTTGTTGAGGATACGAAATGTGAATTTTGGTAAAGATTACTTTGGTAAGGATTATCGAGTTGGTAAAGTTATGGCGGTAAGATTACATTGGTAGTATCCTTACTTAGTATTTTCATTGATATATAATTATTGACGCGATGTGATCATTATCATTGTTGGATATTATGGTTGACCCCGTTGTGGCATTTGTTTTTAGGTTCTTGAGATATCGAGCTTGTAGCGGTCGTGAAGAGATGAACTTCCCAGAGTATACTGGTTGTGGCGTGTGTTTGTGAATTGAGTACTTTGACTAGTTGTCATTTTTCCCGCTACAATAGTATTTCTTAGTCAATTTTTATATCCGTTGCGAGTATATTTGAAAATGGGTTGCTAGTATTTTGAGAACTTGAGTTTATTTTGGAAAATCGTTTTCTAAACTATTTTTCGGTACGTGTAAGCGATGGCTTAACGTATGCTTTTAAACTGTTAAGTTTTGGCATTTTGGGCCTTGTAGTTTCAAATGAGATTTTACGACACTTTTGATAAATGGATTTTATAAAGTCTTCAAATATTTTTAAAGATATTACCGTCATCGCCGCTTAGGCGTATTTGAAATGTTTGTAAAAATGTCTCTTAGCCTTGTGGGTTCCGTATCGAGGCCCACGACATTGTAATATTCCTGGATGGCTCTGGGGTGTTAAAACAACAAAATCTATTCATGCGAAACGGCCAAATAAATTTGGAAGATACTCGAGATTACTCATGAAGGTACGAGTCAAGTCAAAGAAATGAAAATTAATATGCTTCTTCACGATTATGAACTTTTCACTATGAAAGAAGAAGAAAGCATTACTACTACACTTGACCGTTTCTCGGCTATCACAAATGGGCTAGCCTAGTTTGGCAAACCTATCTCAAGTAGTGATAAAGCTAAGAAAATTCGACGATCACTACCGAGAGAATGGGATGCAATAGTTACGGCTATTATGGAGCCAAAAGATCTGGACACAATGGAATTCAGTGCTCTTATTGGATCCCTTATCAATCATGAGATTGTAATTAAATCTTGGAATTCAAAACCAAAGCCCAAAGAAATAGAAAGGCCGATCACTTTCAAATCCGAAGAGGATAGTGATCCAGAAGATGAACTGATCGAGGATGGGGATGAAACAAGAACCTAGGGATGAATCCAAAAGGATTCACTTCCCACAAAATAAAAAGTTCGACAATACGTGTCGAAGGTGCGGTGTTCCAGGTTACTTTGCTAAACATTGTCGTGCTGCTGCGCCTATGAGTTCATCAAAATCACCTCATGAGAAATTCAAAAAGAAAGAAGTCTATGTTGCTACATGGAGCGATGATGATGAGGATGATAAACCAAAAATTCAAACCAATCTAGCTTTAATGGCCCACGCAACTGAAGACAGTGATGCAAAAGATGAGGCAATTGATTTCTCTCATGAAGAACTTCTTGATGCTTTTGAATCTTGAAATAACGAGTATGAAAAAGTTTGCAATATTAATAAATATTTGAAAAAGAAAATAAAGTCTCTTGAAAATGAAAATTTAAAATTATTGAATCAAGGCAAAGATGTGCCTATTGATCATTCTAATTGCTTGGAAACCGAGAAAATTTTGAGAGATGATTTACGCAAAACTCAGAAAGAACTCAAGCTTTACGTTAGAAAATTCTCGTGTGGTAATGAAAAATTTGAACAACTCTTATTTGGCAAAAATACTCTCTTTCAAAAAAAGGACTCGGGTATAATGTATTTCCAATTAAAAGGTCCTTAGATCTTACCACGAATGATTCGGATAAATTAAAAATGGGAATGTCATCATGTCCAAAATATTTGAAACCAGGACATACCGAAACTTATTGTAGAAGTTCCAGACGAACTATAAAAGTGAAGCAATTTTGGGTGCCTAAAGGGACCATTGTTCCAAATCAAGTTTATATGTCTAACAGGACCCAAATTAGCCTGGGTACCTATAAAACGGAAGCAAATTTTCTTTGTAGGTACAAGCAAGGACAACAACATTATCAAATATGTTGACAGTGGATGTTCAAACCACATGAGTGGAAACGATCATCTTTTCACAGAGCTGGAAAAGGAAGATCGAGGTTGTGTCACTTTTGGTGATAATAAAAAGGGCCAAATCAAAGGAACATGTAAGATAGGTAATGAACCTTTACCAACTATATAAAATATTCTTTTTGTTGATGACCTTTGTCATAATCTTCTCAGTGTGTCCCAATTATATGATACTGGTCTCAAATTAATTTTTGAAATTACACATTGCACGGCAATGAAAAAAGACCAAATTATTTTTATTGGTCTACGTTATGGAAATATTTATAATGTTGATCTTCAAGACAAATCCTCTTTTAATGAAAAGTGCTTAATTTCCTATGATGAAAATACTGTTATTTGGCACCAAAAATTGGGCCATGCCTCTTTACCTCTACTTTCAAAATTGGCCAAGAATAATATTGTCCTTGGTCTACCAAAATTAAATTTCAGAAAAGACCACATTTATGAGGCCTGTATTAAAGAAAAACATGTTAGAGGCTCGTTTAAACCCAAAATGGAAATTTCCACTAGCCGTATTCTTGAATTAATTCATATGGATATGATTGGACCATCTCGGCATGCTAGCTTGAATGGTAAACTTTACACTTTGGTTCTTGTTGATGATTTCTCTAGATTTACTTGGGTAAAATTCTTAGCAAATAAAATTGATGCTTTTAATGAGTTTGTTAAGTGGTGTAATATTACCCAGAAAGAAAAAGAATTACCAATTATCGCCATCAGATCCGATCACGGTGGAGAATTCGAGTCTAATGATTTTGAAGATTGGTGCGATAAATATGGTATTGTGCACAACTTTTTGGCACCTCGGACACCTCAACAAAATGGAGTTGTCGAGAGGAACAATCGCTCTTAGAAGAAATGAGCCGAACAATGCTCAATGAATACGGGCTACCAAAATATTTCTGGGCCGAAGCTGTTAACATTGGCTGTTATGTTATTAATCAAGTCCATCTTCGGAGAAACAAGGTAATGACTCCATATGAGATATTCAAAGGTAAAAAGCCCAATTTATCTTACTTTCATCCGTTTTTGTAAAGTATTTATTCATAATAATGGTAAAGATAATTTGGGAAAATTTGATTCTAAATCGGATATTGATATATTTCTTGGATATTCTACTAATAGTAAAGCTTATCATGTTTTTAATTATAGAGGAGGCTCTGTAGAAGAGTCGATTCATATCAAATTCGATGATACAGTTTTACCCCCGAGAAAGATTGTTTTTTATGATGATGCAGGTATGGTCCCAACTAATGAAGTGTCAGAAGCAACGAATGAATTAGAGAAGCTTGACTTAAGATCGAATAAACAGGAGGATACTCCTTTCAGCCTTCCTAAAGAATGGGCTAATGTGAAAGATCATCTTATGGAGCAAATTCTTAGGAAAATCAATGATGGTGTACGAACAAGGAGAAATGTGAATGATTGCCTAAACAATATTGCATTCATTTCTCTTGCAGAGCCAAAGAACATTGACGAAGCTATAAATGACGAAAATTGGGCTATTGCTATGCAAGAGGAGCTCAATCAACTCGAGAGAAACAAAGTATGGGAATTGGTTCCAGCACCGGTGGACAAAACAATCATCAGTATAAAATGGGTACATAAAGTAAAAACCGACGATAATGGTCTCCCAGTGAAGAATAAATCAAGATTGGTTGCTCAAGGATACAATCAAGAGGAAGGGTTGGATTATGAAGAAACCTTCGCTCCTGTTGCTCATCTTGAGGCTATTCACCTTCTATGTGCTTTTGCCTCCTACAAGAAGATCAAACTCCATCAAATAGATGTAAAAAGCGCATTTTTAAATGGTGTCATCCAGGAGGAAGTGTATGTCAAGCAACCACCAGGATTTGAAGACTATGATCATCCAGATCATGTATACAAGCTCCATAAAGCTCTCTATGGATTAAAATAAGCTCCGAGAGCATGGTATGAACGTCTAAGCTCTTTTCTTATTTCTAATGGGTATAAAAGAGGTAATGTTGATAATACCCTTTTTATCAAAAACTATGATGATAATATGCTTATATATCGACGATATTGTTTTTGGTGCAACTAACGAATCTCTGTCCCTAGAATTTTCAAATCTTATGAAGGGAGAATTCGAAATGAGTATGATGGGAGAGTTAAATACTTTCTCGGACTCCAAATTAAGCAACTCAAAGACGGAATATTCATTCACTAATCCAAGTGCGGCAATGAGCTCCTAAAGAAATTTAAGATGGAAGGATGCAAAGAAATTTCTACTCCTATGTCCTCCACTCTTAAACTCGACAAAGACGAGAAAGGTAAGTCTGTTGACCAGAAACAGTATCGAGGTATGATTGGGTCTTTGCTTCATTTAACTGCTTCTAGGCCAGATATTATGTTTGCTACTTGTCTTTGTGATAGATTTCAAGCCAATCCGAAAGAATATCATCTTATTGCTTGCAAACGCATTTTTCGATATTTAAAAGGCACTGCCAGTTTAGGTTTGTGGTATCCATCGAGCATCGATTTTGAACTTTTCGCATATAGTGATGCAGATTTTGGTGATTGCCAAATTTATAGAAAGAGTACCAATGGTACTTGTCACTTCATGAGTTCGTGTCTAATTTCATGGGGTAGTAAGAAACAAACTAGTGTAGCTACTTCCATGGCAGAAGCAGAATATTTGGCTGCGGGGAGTGCATGTGCACATGTTATGTGGATTAAAAATCAATTACTAGATTATGGCATTGAGCTTAAAAATACTCCAATTTTTTGTGACAATAATAGTGCCATAAATTTGAGTAAAAATCCCATTTTGCATAGTAGGACTAAACACATTGAAATTCGCCATCATTTTATCCGTGACCATGTCCAAAACGGGAATGTGCATCTCCAATTTGTTGGTACTAATGAACAATTGGCGGACATTTTTACAAAACCATTACCCGAAGATGCTTTCAACTTTATTCGAATAAATTTAGGAATGGGACATGTTGATCACTTTTAAATTTTGCATATTCATTATTCACAGCAAATGTTCATGAAAAACGAACGGATATCATTAGAAGAATATGACTATTCATTTGGTCAGAGTTACGGCCGCTATAGGCAGGGGATTACGTACGTAAAGGATATTACGTACATTACGCGCAGTTTGGTTACATACGCTATGCATTACTGGATTTTGGACAGATTATTTGGGTATATCATTATGGCCGCTATAATCCTTTACAACGTACGTTAAAGTCCTTTATTTACGGACGTAATAACCGTAATGTACGTTACGCTCTATACCCTGCTACTTTATTTCCCGACCTGTCATTTTTTTTTCACTTCCCCTAAATCATAAACCCTACTCCCGATCGCCACTCTCCAAAATCCTCCATAAAAACCAATCAATTCCACCTATTTCATCCATTCCATCATCCTCCAACCTCAAAATCCATCATGAACACTAGAACCGGCAAGAAAAGAAGAGGAGAAACATCCCAATCCTCATCCAATCCGACAAATCCGACCGATGGCCCTCAATTCCGAACTCCTCAGGCTGAAAAGATCTACAAAGAGATTTTCATTTATGAAGAGGTAACTCCTAGTCATCATTTTGATTTCGATTCTTTAAATTGAACTGGAGTGAATATAGAAGAATTTTTCGATATGGTTGGGATCAACAAGTTCGTACGTCCAATTTTTGAAGATTTTGTTAGAGAATTCTATCCAAATTTTTCAACAAGTTATGATTCGGACGGATTAGTTGTTATTCAATCTATGGTTCAAGGCAAAACTATCTCATTTGATGCTAAGAAATTATCGGAACTGTTTGGCTTACGGAATGAAGGACTTATTTGTGCTGGAAATCTTACTCTGGATGATGAAGTTGCCAATGATGATTTATTTGACGATGATCATGAAACTTTAAACGAATTTACTGCTAGAGACTTTCTTAAGTCTCATGCTGTGCTCGAAGTTAACTCCGATAAGTTTGAGAACAATGACTTTGGGTTAAATATCCATTTATTACATGATGCTATCACTCGCTCATTAATGCCAAAGGTCAATGCAAAACAACTCTTAGTTAACATTCATATGGAGATTATTTATCATGTATTAAATGATCATCAAGTTAACTTCGCTCGAGTTGTTATGAAATGGTTCGTTGAGAAAGGATCTATTTTTCACAAGAAAGGATATATGAGAAAAGATCAACAAAGAAAATCTAGGATGCCGTTTGGATCCGTATTGAATGGATTTTTGATGCTGGAATTGACCTTTCAGGACTTCATGGGATAAAAATTCCGAAGGGGAATATGGTTCATGTAGGAACCATCCGTACGATGAAATATGTAAAACTCTGAACCGAGGCTAGACTTACGTGGCCTATTTACGGGATGATGACTCTCTTGTGGGTGGTGCTGCCTTACCTCGTCTTGAGGATCGTATATTTGCGAGAGGCCCACAAGCTGAGAGATCATGTATTCAGGTTCCTACTTCTCAGGCTAGTCCATCTCGTGCGAGTAGGACAAGTTCTTCTTCATCCGCATTACTTGAAACCAGAGTTGATAATTTAAAAAGAAGGATGGAGAATGTCCAGCTCCGAGTCATAAGGACGGAGTGGATGGTTGAAAATATTTGCACTCACTTTGGAATTGCCATGCCCCCTCTACCTTCAGCCGACCTTGATTAGTTGATTTCTTTTCACGTTGATGATTATCCTATTTTTCTTAAGACCGACATTTTCATGCATATCTTGTTTTATTTTGGATATTTGATTTCATGCTTTGATTTATATGTTTTGGTGATTTGGTCATTATGTTTGAATGGTTGGATATTTTTTCGTGATTTGTTACCATATTTTCATGATTTGGTAATTATCCAGTTTTTCGTGTTTTGGTGATTTTCGTATTGCAGGTTCTCTTATCTTTTGGTTAATGACAAAAAGGGGAGAAAATATGTTGAGAGTTTTTAAAAAATTTCTAATTTTAGTGCTTGTTCAAATCAGGGGGAGAATTATTGTCACGGAGAGCTTTTCCTATTATTCTTTCAAAATTCTATCGACCCTCAAAAATCTTGTCTTCAAAAACTCCTATGTAATTTTGTCATCATCAAAAAGGGAGAGATTGTTGGAACAATATTTTTCATAACGCACGTTGAATATTTTAATGATGTTCTACTAAGCAAAATTAACATTCCATATTTTAAGTATATAACATACGTAACATAATGTTCCTAACGTACATAACAAAACCGCTCTTAACGTACGTAACAAACCACTCCTAACGTACATAACATTAACATTTTCACCAAGTGTTTTGAATGCAGGTAACGTACGTAATACCTATTGTATAACATACGTAATATTCGAAAATCAGCCCGTTGCACGGAGTCAACAAATAAGTCATCGACCGTGCAGTTAAGTCATCGAATCCAACGGATATGAAGACCAAGCATAACGTACGTA
Organism: Orobanche coerulescens; assembly: GCA_033398695.1. Lineage (NCBI taxonomy): Eukaryota > Viridiplantae > Streptophyta > Magnoliopsida > Lamiales > Orobanchaceae > Orobanche > Orobanche coerulescens. Next base: position 124,431,725 of record CM065804.1, on the reverse strand, counting down.
ATGTGTATTACATAACGTACATAACATATTTCAGCCAGGAGCCTGCCCATTTCCTTATTCTTCATTATGTCCGTTACATGGCTTACATACGTAACGTAAGTTACTTAACGTGCGTAACACAAGCATACTATTCCAACGAGAAAATTGCTCCAAGAGGCTATAAATAGATGTCATCCAAGGTGTTGGAGATACACAAGAATTCACCAGAGTTTGTTGGCCACTAAGTATACACGATACTGCTTGGAGAGTGTTTTAAACAACAAGCTGTACGGTTTTCACATCTGAGTGTGTAGCGGAAGTCTTGTCAAAGTAAGTTGCTGAAAATACAGCAACTAGATATGAAATGTATACTTAAAGATAATCACAAATATTAAAACAGTAAATGCAGAAGGTAATTGACATAGTAATTAAAGTGGTTCGAGGTAAACCCATCTACGTCCACTGGTCCTCCACACAGGAGTAAAAATGTTTATTATAGATACTACGTACACAACTACGTATTTATAATCAAACCTAATCGGTATATCGTTCACACAGATTGATATAATGATCTTAGCCTTCAACCGTTCACACAGATTGGTTTGAGCTTTCACTTGACTGACTTCTTCACACACAGTTCCGAAGCTTCGTCTGTTCAATGCAAGTCCATCACACACAGTTCGGGAAGAGCAAGGATTCTCAGTCGACATAGGGCTGATGGGTTTGTTCAAGGGTTAGAACAATATTTGAACAAGAGCTTTGACTTTCTGAGCTCTTAGCTGATGATGTGTTGTTCGTGGTTTTGAGCACTGTATATCTCTTCTTTCAGAATAGCAGAATGTAACACCCCAAACTAGGCGGATATTACAGTGTCGTGGACCCCCGACTGGGACCCACCAGGCGAGTGAAAATGAATGAAATACACAGGATAAATGTAGTACCAAACCACATTACATCATTAATTACTCCGATGAGGAGTTTCATACAACATACCCAAGAGAATACATAATACATGTATATTTTATATGAAGATAAAACATACGACACTGAATAAAATGAGTATTCAAATGGAAGTCTGTAGCGGAACTAAAATAAAGAAAACACGAGTGAATGAAAAAGATTGGGGCCCCCTACTAGTATCACTAAGACTCCTCGCTGTCAACGTTCTCTTTCTGTGCCTTAGCCTTGCCATGACCTGAAAACAAAATCCCCCAACGGGGTCAGTTACACGGAACAACAATCCTCAAGAGTTGAATAAACACAATCATGATATATCTTAATTATGAAATGATGCTGAAGAGAGGCATCATAGTACGCCCGTAATGGTATGTGAAAGTGTACAAGACGTGTGTCCGGACACACCCGTCCTTGTACCTAATTAGTCTCACGGAGGTACATTACCGTGTGCACAGTCCAATGTGTCGGTGAACCCAACACATGACCATCACATGCCCGACTAAAAATTCCACACATCCCCACCCGGCCACGCAATATGAACCCAGAAGGTCATATGATCAAGAATGACCATGAAGAAATATTAATGAATGACAATCTGACAAAGTCAAAAGTGACTCACCGACATGAAATAATAGTGAAGTGAATGATAGCTCAATGAATGATTGGAATCGTCGTTCCTCGTGAAGGAAGTGATTATTTGACAATTACAAGTCTCAATATGGTTAATACGTTATGAATGAATTATGATTATGAATGAACAACAACGAAAGAAATGAATATCCTTTTAACCGAGTAAGAATCAACTTACCTTAACACCGGTGATGATACGATCTCTCTCGAACAACATCCTAAGGAAACTACCGGTCTCTCGAACAACCTTGAATAACACAATTATCAACAACTCGCTTAATATACGAACCAAAAGTGATCATAACTAACTCAAGATGTCGATACAATAATTCCAAACTCATTGAGGCATTTCGCAAACACCTTGAAAACAAATTCCCTTCTTAAACAACTAAACCCATTTGTATCGAAAACCAACTTCTATTGAATGATCCAAACCACCAAAACACCATCAATACAATCGATAATCCAAACGAAATGCTCAAATCGAGTTTACGATATCATTAAATTACAAAACCCAATTCCAAGTCAACCTTCAAAATATTCTTGAGAAAAACATCCAACAATCCGATGATAACTCATAAAAACTCATAATCATACGTATATCCATCATAATTCATGATTATACCATCCAAAACATCATGCTCCAACTCAAAATCGAATTCAAGGGTTGAAGAAAGTTAACTTAGATTAGGATGAAAAATCCACAAATATGTTGTTGATCCACACTACAACTTGAAGAAGATGAAATCTCTGAGTTTTGATGACGTTGAAACACCCCAAAATCGCCCAAAAATCGCCCCAAGGAAGAGAGGAAGAAGTGAAATGAAGAAATGAACCTGTTCCCCTCAAAAAAACGTAGATATAGAGCAGCCTGCACTGTGTGCCGTGGCCCGGCCGAGTGTGCCGCGGCACAGGGCGAAAATCTGCCCCCAGCGCTCGGCAGTGTGCCGCGGCCCGGCCGAGTGTGCCGCGGCACAGGGCTAGAAAACTGCACAGTGTTTTGGCAACATGCCGCGGCCCTGCCGACAGGAGCTGTGGCCCCCGGTACAGACGGATCGGCCAAAACTGCAACATGTGTGTGCCGCGGCGCACACTCCCTTGTGTCGCGGCCCACACCCCCTCGGGTCCTAGAATGATGAAAAATGACCCGGGAAGAGAATAAAAGCAATAGGAATCAATATTTGGGAAACAATAACACGAAATGGAAGTGAGAAAACCCCAAAACGATGGTTCCAAGTAATGATTACAAGGGTTCGCCCAACAAAAGCACAATTTGAACAATGAGGAGATTTGAAATGACATGAACTCCAACGTCAACATCGACTAATGAATCAATTACAACAATCAATATAATATTAATTCCCAAGCAAGGTTGAAACAATGAACAATATCGATACACGACTCAAAGTTATTCTGAACGGTGAACACGGATGAATGAATGTGGATGATGAATGATTATTAACAAGTGAAAAATTACATAGTGACAATTACTGAATGAAATTACTGAATGATAATGACTGAATTACAACCGGGTATTACATACACCCCCCTTAGAAGAGTTTCGTCCCCGAAACTAAGGGCCAAAAAACTCGGGATAACTCTCCCGCATACTATCCTTGGTTTCCCAAGTAGCATCTTCGACTCCGTGTCTAGACCACTAAATCTTAACTAAAGGAATCGCTTTATTCCTCAACTGTTTGATTCGCCGCTCTAAGACTCGTATGGGACACTCCTCATACGAATGATCATCTGCGATCTCAATTTCGTCGAACTGAAGTATGTGACTCGTCGGCAACATACTTCCGTAGCTGAGAGACGTGATACACATTATGAATTCGGCTCAACGCCGGAGGTAAGGCCAATCAATAAGCTAGCTCGCCTACTCGATCCAAAATCTCAAACGGTCCAATAAATCTTGGACTCAACTTTCCTCGCTTCCCAAAACGGAAGATACCTCGACTCGGGGATACCTTGACCAACACGTGGTCACCTGTCTCGAACTCTAATGGTCGGCGACGATTGTCTGCATAAGATTTCTGCCGACTATGAGCGGTTAACAATCGACTCCTGATCAAAGCTACCTTCTCACGGGCGGCTATAAGCATATCCGGCTCGGTGCCGATTGATTCTGATAAGTCATCCCAACACAAAGGAGATCGACAACGACGACCGTACAAGGCCTCATAAGGTGCCATATTAATCAAAGCATGCCAACTATTATTATACGTGAACTCGATCAATGGTAGTTGGGCTTCCCAATCGTCTTTCCAATCGAGGACGCATGCCCTCAACATGTCCTCCAATGTCTGAATAGTCCTCTCTGATTGTCCGTCGGACTGAGGATGAAAAGCTGTGCTGAAATTAAGCTGAGTTCCCATGGCATGATGAACTGATTTCCAAAAATGAGACACGAATCGCCCGTCACGATCAGAAAAGATACTCTTAGGAGTACCGTGCAATCTCAATATTTCTTTGATGAACAACTGGGCAAGTCTCTCGGGACGCCAAGTATCCTTAACCTCGAGAAAATGAGCTGAATTAGTTAGACAATCCACGATTACCCAAATTGTATTCATGCCATGGCGACTCGTCGTCAAACTCGTGATGAAGTCCATTGAAATATCCCCCCACTTCCACTCCGGAATAGGGAGCGGTTTCAGCATACCCGCCGGTCGCTGATGTTCTATCTTGACTTGTTGACAGGTGAGACATCTCGAAACAAACTCGGCGACTTCACGCTTCATATTACTCCACCAGTAATTTTGTTTCAAGTCTTCGTACATCTTGCTGGACCCCGGATGAATAGAATAAGGGGTAGCATGGGCTTCTCTCAAAATCGAGTTTTTCAACTCGTCATTCGCCGGTACACATAACCGATTCTTAAATCTCAAGAGTACATCCTCATGGACGACAAAGCCAGGGGCTTTCCCCTGTGCCACATCCTCGCAGATACGCAACAAAAATGGGTCCGAACCCTGATTCACTCTGATCGCCTCTTCAAGTGGTGATGAAATCTCCAGCATACAAAGCTGTCCCTGAACACGCTGTAACCAAACCACGATCTTATGCCTAAGAAATTCTTGCTGAAGTTCCTTCTGAACTGATAATCGAGCAAGCATCTGCTCCTGAACAGACTTACGACTCAAGGCATCGGCGACAACGTTCGCCTTGCCCGGGTGGTAAAGTATCTCAATATCATAATCTTTGATTAGTTCCAACCACCGTCTCTGTCGCATATTTAACTCCTTCTGAGTAAATATATATTTTAAACTCTTATGATCGGTGAATATCTGACAGGTAACGCCATAAAGATAATGACGCCAAATCTTCAATGCGAATACCACAGCTGCTAGCTCCAGGTCGTGGGTCAGATAATTAACCTCGTAAGGTCTCAATTGCCGTGAAGCATAAGCAATAACTTCCCCATTCTGCATTAGTACACATCCGAGAGCCTGTCCGGACACATCACTATAGACCACAAATCCTTTCGTCCCTTGCGGTAAAGAAAGGACAGGTGCTGAAATTAACTGGCTCTTGAGTTCCTCAAAACTCTATTGACACGCATCGGACCACGTGTATTTCTTATCTTTCCTTAAAAGGTTCGTCATGGGTTAAGTGATTTTAGAAAATCCTTCCACAAATCGCCGATAATAACCAGCTAATCCGAGGAAACTTCGGATTTCCTTAACATTCTTCGGAGGTTGCCAATCTCGGATAGCCTCCGTCTTCTGACGGTCGACACGAACTCCGTTTGATGAAATTACATGTCCGAGAAATGTCACTACGGACATCCAGAATTCACATTTGGAAAACTTCCCATAAAGTTGCTCTCGTCTCAACACATCTAGCACCTGATGAAGGTGAAACTCGTGTTCCTCCCGGTCATGAGAATAAATTAAAATGTCATCAATGAAGACAACCACGAACCGATTCAAATAGTTGATGAAAACCCGATTCATTAACTCCATGAATACCGCAGGTGCATTAGTTAACCCAAACGGCATTACCACAAACTCATAATGACCATAGCGTGTTCGGAACGCCGTCCTAGCAATATCCGACTCTCGGATTCGCAACTGATGATACCCAGATCTTAAATCGATCTTGGAAAATACTGAAGCTCCCTGAAGTTGATCCAAAAGATCATAAATACGGGGTAGGGGATACTTATTCTTGATCGTCACCCTGTTCAGCTCTCGGTAATTAATACACAAACGAAAAGAACCGTCCTTTTTTTTGACAAATAATACCGGTGCTCCCCACGGAGGCGCACTCGGTCGGATATAACCCTTCTCGGTCAAATCCTCTAATTGATTCTTTAGTTCCAGCATTTCGGTCGGGACCATCTGATACGGTGCCTTCGATATTGGAGATGTACTAGGCTCCAACTCAATCGTTAATTCCACATCTCTCTATGGAGGCAAACCAGGTAACTCGTATGGAAATACGTCGGCATATTCTCTCACTACCGGAATATCCGCCAACATTATTGATGATTTCTCGGTCTTAGTCATATAGCACTAATAACCGACACACCCCTGATTAAGTAATTTCACTGCTTTCATCAAGTTGATGACTCTCCCGGAACAGCTGGGATTACCTCCCTGAAAAACATATTTGACCCCATCGTCTAAAATGATAGTGACCAAATGCATATGGACGCTAATGACGGCATCGTGACGATCCATCCACTCAATACCCAGAATGACGTTGTCTCTCGGCAAATCCACCACGAGTAGGTCTGCTAACCAATCACGGCCATGAAGCTGAATCGGACAATACTTAATCTCACGATTCCCGATAATTCTTCTACCATCAGGTAGACCGATGACATAAGGCTCACAACTAGTAGCACTACCCAGACGTAGTCTTTGCCATTAACTGGTCTCATTTTACAGTACCGACTGTCCCATCGGCAGTGGGGAACTTGATACAGTAAAAGAAAGAAGAGGCGACCGCCTCGAAGGTTTCTAGAAAGGGGCGACCTGGGAACCCATTATATATGCTGGGCCTATCTATGATTACAAAATTGAGGTTCCTAGTGATCATAAACTTGGGATCGTAATAGCATATTAGCTCGACAGAGAGCTTGATCCTTCCATAGGATTGGACCGTGTTGTCGCTGAATCCTTGAAGCACGGTATCAAATGGCTTGATGAACTTGTTCAGGTTGCCGAGCTGGTCAAGAGCAGATTTGAATATGATATTGCAAAATCTCCCATTGTCAACCAGCACGCGGTCGACCATTTCCCAAGGATACATGCAGAGATTACCAATGCATCCTCTTTGGGGCACTGTACTCCCTCCCTATCCTTGTTGCAGAAGGTGATGAATGCATCTCTGGAGATGGTCGGCTCTGGGGGCACCACGACATGGACCCCGGCGAATGCCCTCAATTTGGCCTTCCGCTTTCTATTTGACATGGTGGAAACGGGGGAAAGGCCTCCGAGGTTTCCACCTCCCGACTGAAGCATATTGATCCGGCAGTCGGGCATGATCGGAGGGATTGACTCGTCTGAGTACTCCGGCTCATTTTTCTCGATCCTAGCGACTGGATTGGGAGGGATTCCATCGTTCTGACGGTGATCGCATCCCCCGGGATTCTGGCTTGGTCACTAAGTTGTCCAACTTTCCTTCCTCGAACAATCTCCAGAGTTGTCTGAGGAGGTCGCGGCACTGGCTGGTGTTGTGGCCGGGAATTTTGTGGTAGGCACAGAATTTGCTGCGGTCCAAATGACCGTTGTCCCTCATCGGCTTTGGATTGCTAAGCCACTCGCGCCCCTTGATGGCGTTGAAGATATGGGCCGGAGACAGATTGAGGTTGTGGAGGAGGTGAACTTCCACATCCTCGAAAGCCTTGAACTCACCGGGCGGCTTTGCGACCGCCTTTCTGGGCTTGGCGACCGCCTTCTTTGGGATGGAATATGGCGCATTCCCTTTGTAATATCCGCAATTTTCGATTTTCGGTAAATTTCTTTTTTCGGCGAGAGTCCGTTTTGACAACTCGCTTATGACCGTTTCATCGTTCTGAGAATAATTAATTCTACACTTTTGACATCCGAGATCGTTTCGGTGTCGTTTTGATGAGTTCCGTGCTTTTTAGCGACTTTTCCGCACTTGAGTTCGATTCTTGCGAATCTCGTTCGAAACTGCTGTTTCGAGTTTCCTGTAAGTCCGTTTAACTTTGTTAGACGTGTTGTGAACTTCGGTTTGGTCATTCGATCACGTATCGTGATTTCCGGGCGTTTTGGGCCATTTTATAATTTCTTAAAAGTTACGGGTATCTGTATCTATAATTGTTGTCTCGACCCGTATCTTGGTCGCGTATGATTAATTATTGCATTATGTTTTCATTTTGGGTCGTTGATGTTGTCCGCGAACTTTTCGTCGTGTTCGTTCCGTACATTTTCGGAAATCGAGTCGTCGAGCCCTGGTGTTCGAGCACTGGCCGGACGGTTGCGGGATTGGCCGGACGATTGCGGGCACCGGTCGGACGGGTGCGGCAGGAACCGGCGTAGCATATGCTACGGCCGGAAGTATGCGCGTGCTAACCGGCAGGTGTAGCGCACGCTATCGGGTCTGGACAGTGGAGTCCTGGGGTTCTGGAATCGGTTAGGCTCGGTAGGTAGCGCACGCTACTGTCGGACGCTGCGTATGCTACGGCCGGCAGGTAACGCACGCTACGGCCGGAAGGCTGCGCACGCTACCTGGCCGATCAGTCTAGTCCAGTAGGGCACTGGATTGCGGCCTGGGCCGATAGCGCACGCTAGCTAGGCAGCCTAGCGCGCACTAGTCCGGCCCAGTATAAATGTGACAGAGCAGTCACATTTTATCTCGTTTTTCATTTCCTACCTTTCTTTTCCGCGGCTGGAGACTTAGAGATCGTGGAGCCATGTTGTTTAACAACAAATCCACGAAGTTCTTGAGTTCATAACATCAATCAATCATCCGTTATCATCCTTTGATCCAGCGAATCAAGGTAATCTTCCTTAGAACCCTAATTTCGTGAATTTGGGGTTTTTTGCATTTTTGTCTGATTCCTTCTGTGTTGTTGATTAATTCATGATGGGTGTGATTAATCTTGGTAGTATTCTTGTGTTTAACATCATTTAATCCATTGTTCTTCGTCGAATCGAAGTATATTTCTTAATTTCCTTCGAATCGACTTTTTGGGGGATTTATTATCGATCTCGTTTTTCATCCGTTTTTGATGGATCAATTATGATTAAATGATGTTGTTAAACATATTCTATGGATTGTATATCCATATTTCAACATGGAATTCCGTTTTCGTGTTTTGTCGGGACGAATCGTGTTCTTGGCCGTTTTGGGGAAAACAATAGAACATTCGTCGTTCGTTCTTTGAATTCAATGGATTTGAGTCATGCTATGGAATTCATTTTCATTGTTTTTATTGTCCTCCATAGTTTATTATCGCGAGTTGGCGATCGGTGGAGTCGGCGGGTTCGTAGTCGGTTCGTGTCAACCTATTTCGGTCGATTCTCCGCGTTGTTCTTATTCCAGGCAAGTACCTTGCCCATACTATTCTTGTTTTATGGATATGATAATTAGTGATCGTCTAAATGTGGTTGTTTGGTCGTTTGAATTGAACTTTCAAAAGATTCGGTTTAGCCTTGTTAAAGGCTTGCTTTCAAAACGCGTGTGTTTTGTGAATGGTGTGTCTTGTAAATGACTATGTGAATCCATGGATATATTTGGTGTTGATGATGCACTTGGTATTTGCGTGTGGACGTATATTATTTCATTTCGGTGCGTTGTGGTTTGACGTGGTGTTTTGCTAAGTGTTTGATGCCTCTGAGTGAATTGTTTGGATATCTTTGTTGCATTGTGTTATTTGTGTGAATGTGTGGATATGGTTAAAGGTCTACGGTGACACATGGCACGTGATCATGTGGTCAGGATGCAACAAGTGATTGATCCAACCGTGAGAGCCTGAGATAATCTACGGTGGCACATGGCATGCGATCATGTGGCCAGGATGCAACAAGCGATTGATCCAACCGTGAGATGTGTGTGATTTGTTTCGCTAGCCAGCTCGGGAGGGTCCTTCGAGGCCTCGGGCGGGATCAATGGTATTACCCTGTTCCCAAGGCGATGCGCGTGCGCGATTATGTTTTGTTGATTTTTATGTCCGTCGAGGACACGTGATGTTGGGCTCGGGCCCTGTGAATTGTTGTCTGTTTTCTATTTGCGAAAACAAAACCTTTGGGTTGTGACCCCTGTTGATGTTTGTAAAGAGAAGGATTCGAAAATCCTAATTTATTTTCTATTAAAACTCTCGATGGCATTTTAAACTGTTTTATAAATTGTTTCCCTTTTATTGTGGCCTTTCGGTTTTTGGAATGTCTTACTCAAACTCTTGCCTTGGGAAGTACTTTTCGTTACTTTTGGATTTTTGAGGATTCCTGGTTATTGTTATTCGTGGAATGTGAATTGTATGGCTCGTATTTTCGCACTTGTACTTGCACTAGCAAAACAGTGGAGTTTTGCTAACCCCCGAGTATTCGGGGGGTGGATGTCTATTTTTGCATTCAGGTTTTGGAGCATAGCACAGGGTCGGCACGAAGGATGATGAAAGATGAACGATACTAATCACACGAGGATCCGTTGATGTCGTATTGGTCTAGTTGTATTTTCTTTTCCGCTGCAGTATCTTTTCCCCATTGTACGGGAGTTTATTGTATTTTGACCCCTGCGTGGGTATGTGTTTGGAATTGAGTTGTATGTTATTATTGAAAGACCAAATCGGTCTACTGAGTCATTTTAGCCTTAAAGGCGATGTTTAGATGTTTGATTTTAGTTATCAGCCTGGTAGATCCTCGAGGAGAGGGTCTACGGCGTGTAATATCCCTGAGTGGATTGGGGGTGTTACATAAATGGTATCAGAGCTTAGGTTGTGGAAACCTAGGTTGTCGGGTTTAGTGGTGTCTGTTGAGTTTTTGTCTCGTCAGAATTTGTTTGACTGAGTCGTGTCGCGACGCGTCGTCTGAGTTTGTTGGTCGTGATTAGTATCGTGGGGCGATCATCATCTTCGTGCGACCTGTGGCTGTAAGTCTCCCTTCTTTGTGTTGTGCCTCGTGTGACACGAGCTATTTTTATGATTATTTGATTAGTGACGGAATCCTCTTATGGATTTTGATTTCTTGATATGTGGTTATTTGACTCTCATATTTCGTTCATATGAGGAGTAGTGTTGCTGGATTGTGTATCTTGGACTGTAATTTTTTTTCGCTGCGTGAGTTCTTTCAAATGGCTTTCGGCCTTTTGCCAACTGAGTTTGATTTCGAAAACCGATTCCTTTAACCGAGTTTTTGGCGTTATGGCCTTGATCGTTTTGGCAAAATTCTTGTGACGGTACTTAGTATTTTGTAAATGGCTTTTGTGAGTTTTTGAAATATTACCGTCATCCGCCATTTTAACCTTGTAAATGGTTTTTAGCCTGGTGAGTTCCGGCGCGGGACCCACGGCGCTATAATGTTTTGCGTAATTACCTGAAGTTTTTGGGCATTCTAACCCATTGAATTATCTTTGAAAACCTTGAGTATCTTAGAAAATTCAAATTCGAGACGTACTTTTAAAACAAATTATTTTCTTGCGGTGTTTTTAAGGTGCTTTCTAATGCCGCAATACATTTCAAAAATTTTCCGGTTGAGGACCAAAAACATTTTGAGATATTCTCAAATGCAGTTGCTTAGACCCAAGGGTCGAATATTTTTGAAAGTTTTTCACTAAAAGAAAGGTGTCCTCATTTTTGTTCAAATGCAAGATGATTTTCAAAGTCTCGAAAATGATGTTTGTTCAACTTTTTGTAAAATGATACTCAAGATCAACTGGTGTTTCCAAACTGTCTTCAAAAGGTGGTCTTCGTTTTAAAACCCATCATTTCCTGCTTGTGGTCGGAGAAGGTGTGTATGATGTTGGTATTGTTGTTAGGGTGTTAGCCCTCCGAATTGTGATTGAATTGGTGGTGTGAACGTTGAGTCGTTCGCCACGCATATGTTTTTGTTGTCCCTTTGTGGGAGGTGTGATGACGATCTTTAATGTTGTCATTTCGTGGTGACTTGCGTGTTATCGCACCTGTGTGAGCTGTTAAAGGTTGGGTTTGTACGTTTGTGTACATGTGTGATTGTTTCATGACGTTTGTAATTATGTGCTGGTTATTGTTCGGGCCGTTAAGGTTGCCGAACGATACCGTCGTTGCTGTATTGTTTGTGTGTGTATTACTTTACGATGGAAATCGTTGTATATGATATGTGTTATGATTCTTTGTTGTGTTGAGTTGGCATCTCTGCTATGTTGTTTTGCGACGTTATGCCCCATTATATCTAGCATTTTGTATTTTCGGTATGCCGAGCCGAGACGTTTCAACCGTGATGTGCTGGGGCATGCACGTGTAAATTGTCCCTCTCGTCGGTAACACATTTCAAGTGCGGACTCGAGGGACACCGAATTCAGTTTTGCGAATTGGCTACCGAGACTTTCGGAGTTCGCGCTTCAGCACAGTTATCAGGATTGGCTCTGAGAGGCCCAGTGGAGATTTTTCTATCGGTTGCTTTTTGTGTGGTTAACTTGTTTCCGTTGTTGTGAGCTGTGGGGACGACATTTCTTTTATAAGAGGTCGGATATAATACCCGTATTATTTTTGGCTTCTGCATTTTCTCTTTCTCAATTCTATCGACTCGCTCGTGTTCGTTGTTACTTTCTGAACTTGTTCTGTATTTCGGTTTCATCGTCCGAACGAACTGTGATCTTGTTGTGGGTCGATCTGTTATCGCTGTGACTTTTTCGAGTTCGGTTCGATTCTTGTGAACCTTGTTCGGGAGTGACATCATCTGGTTCTATTAGTTCTTTTATTCGAAGTGGATCGGATTTGGAACTCTTGTGTTTTCGACTCTGTCGACTCGTTTATGTTCGTTGACATTTACGGGCTTGTCACCTTGCTTTTGTTGATCGAACGAGTGTGGTATTATTTGAATAACTCGTTTGTCGTTGTGACTTTTAAATCGCTATTCCTTTTCGGTGGATCTTATGGGAATGCATGTCTTGTAGTTCTCACGGATCGTCACGGGAGTTGTTGTTTGAATTTTATTATCCTTCGTGTTTCGGACATGATTGTTCGATTTTTGTTGTCTCGATCGTTTGTTTGTTCGGTTTTGTTCTCGTTTCGTGATTGTTGAGCGTTCAGGCTCCTTCCTAATTCCCTTAAGTTCGGGAAGTTAGTCTCGTTTTCAATCTTCCAACCCTTGGGCGGTGGAATTCCGTATTTGTTCAGCGGTTGGCTCGCGTTTTGATTGATGTACCGTTGGGTTGGTCAATCCTATTGATTTTCGTTCGTTGTGTTTTGTGATTGTCCGGATAATCGACTCGATTGTATTGTCTGTTTGATGACGCTTGTCACTTGTTGATTTTATTATGTTTCTACCGGTGGCGTTGTGTTGGTCATCGTGGGGCGTGTTTTCACGACGTATGTCTCTTTGCGTTGCTTGTGGTGTTCCGTCGTTGGCGCGAGTTTCGGTTCTTGTGTATCTCGTTGAGTGTTTTCTGGCGGGATGTTTCTCCTCCCTACTTATTTTAAGTTTCGGGACGAAACTTCTTTTAAGGAGGGTAGAATGTAATATCCGCAATTTTTGATTTTCGGTAATTTTTTTTTTCGGCGAGAGTCCGTTTTGACGACTCGCTTATGACCGTTTCATCGTTCTGAGAATAATTAATTCTACACTCTTTGACATACGAGATCGTTTCGGTGTCGTTTTGTTGAGTTCCGTGCTTTTTAGCGACTTTTCCGCACTTGAGTTCGATTCTTGCGAATCTCGTTCGAAACTACTATTTCGAGTTTCCAGTAAGTCCGTTTAACTTTGTTAGACGTGTTGTGAACTTTGGTTTGGTCATTCGATCACGTATCGTGATTTCCGGGCGTTTTGGGCCATTTTGTAATTTCTTAAAAGTTACGGGTATCCGTATCTGTAATTGTTGTCTCGACCCGTATCTTGGTCGCGTATGATTAATTATTGCATTATGTTTTCATTTCGGATCGTTGATGTTGTCCGCAAACTTTTAAATCGTGTTCGTTAAAATGCGTTTTGAAATCGAGTCGTCGAGCCACAGTGTTCGAACGCTGGCGGACGATTGCGAGGCTGGCCGGACGATTGCGGGCACCGGTCGGACGGGTGCGGCGAGAACCGGCGTAGCGTATGCTCTGGCCGGAAGGCTGCAGCGCGCTAACCGGCAGTGTAGCGACGCTTCTGCGGCAGTGTAGCGCCTGTGCTCGGAGTGCAGGACAGTGGAGTCCTGGGGTTCTGGAATCGGTTAGGCTCGGCAGGTAGCGCACGCTACTGTCGGACGCTGCGTACGCTACGGCCGGCAGGTAATGCACGCTACGACCGGAAGGCTGCGCACGCTACCTGGACGATCAGTCTAGTCCAGTAGGGCACTGGATTGTGGCCTGGGCCGATAGCGCACGCTAGCTAGGCAGCCTAGCGCGCGCTAGTCCGGCCCAGTATAAATGTGACAGAGCAGTCACATTTTATCTCGTTTTTCATTTCCTACCTTTCTCTTCTGCGGCTGTAGACTTAGATATCGTGGAGCCATGTTGTTTAACAACAAATCCACGAAGTTCTTGAGTTCATAACATCAATCAATCATCTGTTATCATCCTTTGATCCAGCGAATCAAGGTAATCTTCCTTAGAACCCTAATTTCGTGAATTTGGGGTTTTTTGCATTTTTGTCCGATTCGTTCCGTGTTGTTGATTAATTCATGATGGGTATGATTAATCTTGGTAGTATTCTTGTGTTTAACATCATTTAATCCATTGTTCTTCGTCGAATCGAAGTATATTTCTTGATTTCCTTCGAATCGACTTTTTGGGGGATTTGTTCTCAATCTCGTTTTTCATCCCTTTTTGATGGATCGATTATGATTAAATGATGTTGTTAAACATATTCTATGGATTGTATATCCATATTTCAACTTGCAATTCCGTTTTCGTGTTTTGTCGGGACGAATCGTGTTCTTGGCCGTTTTGGGGAAAACACTTGAACATTCGTCGTTCGTTCTTTGAATTCAATGGCTTTGAGTCATGCTATGGAATTCATTTTCATTGTTGTTATTGTCCTCCATAGTTTATTATCGCGAGTTGGCGATCGGTGGAGTCGGCGGGTTCGTAGTCGGTTCGTGTCAACCTATTTCGGTCGATTCTCCGCGTTGTTCTTATTCCAGGCAAGTACCTTGCCCATACTATTCTTGTTTTATGGATTTGATAATTAGTGATCGTCTAAATGTGGTTGTTTGGTCATTTGAATTGAACTTTCAAAAGATTCGGTTTAGCCTTGTTAAAGGCTTGCTTTCAAAACGCGTGTGTTTTGTAAATGGTGTGTCTTGTAAATGACTATGTGAATCCATGGATATATTTGGTGTTGATGATGCACTTGGTATTTGCGTGTGAACGTATATTATTTCATTTCGGTGCGTTGTGGTTTGACGTGGTGTTTTGCTAAGTGTTTGATGCCTCTGAGTGAATTGTTTGGATATCTTTGTTGCATTGTGTTATTTGTGTGAATGTGTGGATATGGTTAAAGGTCTACGGTGACACATGGCACGTGATCATGTGGTCAGGATGCAACAAGTGATTGATCCAACCGTGAGAGCCTGAGATAATCTACGGTGGCACATGGCATGCGATCATGTGGCCAGGATGCAACAAGCGATTGATCCAACCGTGAGAAGTGTGTGATTTGTTTCGCTAGCCAGCTCGGGAGGGTCCTTCGAGGCCTCGGGCGGGATCAATGGTATTACCCTGTTCCCAAGGCGATGCGCGTGCGCGATTATGTTTTGTTGATTTTTATGTCCGTCGAGGACACGTGATGTTGGGCTCGGGCCCTGTGAATTGTTGTTTGTTTTATATTTGCGAAAACAAAACCTTTGGGTTGTGACCCCTGTTGATGTTTGGAAAGAGAAGGATTCGAAAATCCTAAATTATTTTCTATTAAAACTCTCGATGGCATTTTAAACTGTTTTATAAATTGTTTCCCTTTTATTGTGGCCTTTCGGTTTTTGCAATGTCTTACTCAAACTCTTGCCTCGGGAAGTACTTTTCGATACATTTGGATTTTTGGGGATTCCTGGTTATTGTTATTCGTGGAATGTGAATTGTATGGCTCGTATTTTTGCACTTGTACTTGCACTAGCAAAACAGTGGAGTTTTGCTAACCCCCGAGTATTCGGGGGGTGGATGTCTATTTTTGCATTCAGGTTTTGGAGCATAGCACAGGGTCGGCACGAAGGATGATGAAAGATGAACGATACTAATCACACGAGGATCCGTTGATGTCGTATTGGTCTAGTTGTATTTTCTTTTCCGTTGCAGTATCTTTTCCCCGTTGTACGGGAGTTTATTGTATTTTGACCCCTGTGTGGGTATGTGTTTGGAATTGAGTTGTATGTTATTATTGAAAGACCAAATCGGTCTACTGAGTCATTTTAGCCTTAAAGGCGATGTTTAGATGTTTGATTTTAGTTATCAGCCTGGTAGATCCTCGAGGAGAGGGTCTACGGCGTGTAATATCCCTGAGTGGATTGGGGGTGTTAAACCCTTCTCCGGTAGATCCCTTGCCTAAGCGAGGGGTGAGCATCATCTGCCTAGCCAGAAAGTCGGCGGCCTTGACGCGGAAGATCGCGTAGGTCAGGGGGATGTCCTTCGTGAGGTGCCTGAACATGGGTGAATGGCCATAGAATCCCCCTAGGACCGAGTAGAGGGCTAGCTCATCGCTTATGGGCTCGCCGGTGAGGACTATTTCATCCACCCGGTCGATGTAGTCTTCATCGGACTCGTCCTGTCCCTGCCTGATCTTCATCATGCGGTGGGGGCCATCTGGACGAGTGACTTTGGCGGCGAAATACAACGTGAAGTCATTCGCCAGTTTCTCAAATAGTTGATTGAACGCGGTGGCAGTGGCGTACCACCTATGGGCAAGATCGCCCAATGTTAACGGGAACATTCGGCACTTTGTGGCGTCTGATGCCCCGCATCCGGTCATGTAGATCCGGAACTTGCTCAAATGGGTCTCAGGATCCAATCTCCCCTCATATAGAGGTGTTTGAGGAGGAGCGATCTTCGGTTGCACGGGGGCGAGCTCGATCTGGACCGCGAGTGGCTCATTTGGTCCGGCGATCGATCTCTTGGCGTGTGCCCCAGTTTCAATGAGCACCTTCATTTCGTCGAGCTGGCGCTGCATCGCGGCCATCGCCGTAGCCTCACTGCTCGCGGATTGGCTCTCGGAGCGGGAGCCGAGGCGATCATGTACCGATCTCCTGGCCCACCGAGCTCAATTCTTGGGTGAGTGGGAGCCCGTCGGCCGGCCTGTCTTCTGGGAGTTGGGTATGCCGAACTCCTGGTGATGGATTCGGACTCCGATGTCTCACGGCTGGGGCCCGAATGCCCGGGTCGCCATGAGGGATCACTCCCTAGGCGGCTGAAGACGGAATCGTCTCGCCTTACGAGTGCCTTTTCCTGCGGCCTGGGGCTTTCTGATGATTTCTCGACATATTGCCCCTTGAGCTTCCGCTTGCCCGCACGACGGATGGCTGATGGAGTAATGGTGGGCGAGTCGCATGCTCTTCGTCGATCCCTGAGGATGGCCATGGCCTCCTCGATCTGTTCCGCTGTTTGGAACTGATCGAGTGAGAGGCTGGGGCCGTCCCTTGGGGGCGGGAGTGAGAGTCTGGCATCGCCGCGGTCGCCCTCTGCCGTAGGTTGGGACTTGGCCTGGGCCAGAGTAAGGTGTCCGGCAGATCGTAGGGTGGCCCTTTTCGAGGTCATGGCAGACGTCATGATTCTGAAGGTTTTTTCTTTAAAGAACAGTGAGTGTTTCTTCAAGTATATGCCTCGGAGAACAATAAGTGTTCTTCGAGACGGTTGGAATAAAAAATGAAGGTTAAGGGACCTCCTTCTAGCGCCAATTGTTGTTACCTAAAATATTATCCGGAGATGATATGCTGGAATGGTCGAGTAACAAACAAAGTGCGAGAGCAAGTCCGTAGGGAAATAAATAACACAAGATTTGCTGGGGTTGTTAGTCCCGGGCTTGAATGCTCTCGCGAGATGTTATTAATATGAATACTAGTGAGTACAGATACTAATGTTAGAGTACAATTACAATGAGTGTAAAGTCTCTAGTTATCTTAGCTATCGAGTGCTGAAGATTGCCGGAAGAACCAGAGTTGAAGCTCTGTGAGTTCTTGTTACAAAGATGGAGAGTTCTCCGTATTGTTTGCTTTTAGTGTTATGTGTTCACGTTGTAAACTGTCACTGTGTTAACGTTTTTTCCTCATTTTTTGCCGAAGTTGGAGGCCTCCTATTTATAGGAGAAAGGGCTGCTGGGACGTCCCTGTCAATCGCGGGCGATCGCCGTTTCCTGCATTTAAATAAGGCGGGCGATCGTCTTAGCATGTGGGACTGTTTCCTTAAAGTCCGCAGCTGCTGCTGGCAGCCAGATGCGCGAACCAATGAGGAGGCAACAGGTGCCTCTTCTCGCTGTCCTGGGCGGTCCCACCTTAGGTCCTTTAGGCGGGTCTGTCGGTTGGTGAGGCCGTCCTTATCAATGACAGCTGCTGATGGGCTGGAGTAGGGCCTGTTCTTGCAGCGCCTTTTTCGGATCTACACGTGGGTCTTCACCCGAGTTTCGGTCTCCACAGACTTTGACGGGTGTCGGATTCACATGTTCCATGGGACGATCATCTCCAATCGGACATTAGAGGCGATCGCCAGATGCCAAAATACGATCGCTTTAAACGTCGATCGCTAGACGCTTGCCCAACATCTGTCTTCTTTGGTTGGCTCCTAACCATTATGCCGATCGCCACTGAGGCGTATAAATCTCCGCACAACAGTGATGTCAAGAAAAAGAAGGATGTAATAGCATGAAATGGTTAAACTAACCGAAGAATGTAGTGCTATTATCCAATGCAAATTGCCTCAAAAACTTAAGGACCCCGGGAGCTTTACCGTTCCATGCACCATTGGAAACGTTTCATTCGATAAAGCTTTGTGTGATCTAGGTGCTTTGATTAACCTTATGCCTTTATCTATTTTCAGGAAATTAGGTGTCGGAGAAATGAAAGCCACAACGGTCATGTTACAATTGGCGGATCGATCCATAACACACCCCAAGGGTATTGTTGAAGATGTGCTCGTAAAAGTCGACAAATTTATATTTCCAACAGATTTTATCGTTCTCGACATGGAAGAAGATGAAGATCTACCACTTATCCTTGGACGTCCATTTTTAGCAATAGGAAAGGCTCTTATTGATGTCGAAAGGGGAGAATTAACACTACGTGTTAACGATGAGCATGTTCTATTTTCCAGATTTAAAGCTATGAAATTTCATGATGATATGGAATATTGCAATGTTATTGACCGTATAAGTTCATATCGAAAGAAGAAAAATCTTACACTCATTATCCACGGATCCGTTAGAGTTTTCCCTTACAAACTCATGTTTTTCTAGTGACTCAACCTTGGAGTTTGACGATTCTGACTTGTTTGATTGTGTTTGTGAATTAAATTCTCTACAGGAAGAACCAAAAATCAATAAATCCGATGATTTTGACAAAGAGGAGCATGGACGAATCAACCATGTCAAGTGTCACGGTCCAAAATTTTAGGTCCGTTTTGTCTCAGTCGGATGTATCTCAACCAAGCTTGGACCTTAAAACACTTCCAGAACACCTCAAGTATGCATTTATAGATGGTAATAATACCAATCCGGTAATTGTATCCTCTTCACTTTCATCTACTCAACTAGATAAATTGCTTCGTGTGTTGAGAGCTCATAAGTCGGCTTTAGGATGGTCTATCTCAGATTTGAAGGGAATTAGCCCTTCAATATGCATGCATAGGATTTTGCTTGAAGAAAATTTTAAACCTAAAGTGCAAAATCAACGAAGACTTAATCCCATAATGAAAGAAGTGGTGAAAAAGGAAGTGCTCAAACTATTAGATGCCGGAATGATATATCCAATTTCCGATAGTGAGTGGGTGAGTCCTACGCAAGTTGTGTCAAAAAAGGGAGGGATGACCGTAACAAAAGACTAGAAAGATGAATTAATTGCTATGAGGGTAGTTACGGGATGACGAGTGTGTCTAGACTATAGGGCTTTGAATGCGGCTACTCGCAAAGACCATCTTCCCCTCCCCTTCATTGATCAAATGCTTGATAGATTGGCGACGCATGAATTTTTCTATTTTCTTGATGGATATTCAGGATATAATCAAATTTACATAACACCGGAAGATCAAGAAAAAATGGCTTTTACATGTCCTTATGGAATTTATGCTTATCGTAGAATGCCGTTTGGCTTATGTAATGCCCCAACCACTTTTCAGCATCGCATGATGGCTATCTTTCATGGTTTGATCAAAAATATAATGGAAGTATTCATGGATGATTTTTCGGTGTTTGGAAATTCGTTTGATTATTGCTTGCATAATCTCACTTTAGTTTTGCAGTGGTGTGAAGATACTAATCTCGTGCTAAATTGGGAGAAATGCCACTTTATGGTGCAAGAAGGAATTGTCCTAGGCCATAGAGTGTCCGCCGCTGGTTTGGAGGTTGATAGGGCGAAAATTGTCACCATTGAGAAACTTCCCCCACCGAAGAATGAAAAGGCAATTAGGATTTTTCTTGGTCATGCGGGTTTTTATAGGAGATTCATAAAAGATTTTTCAAAAACCAGTAAACCTTTGAGTAAATTGTTAGAAAAAGATACCACTTTCATTCTTTCTAATGAGTGTTTGTAGGCATTTGAAACTCTAAAGAAGGCATTAGTGAGTTCTCCTATCCTCGTAGTACCGGATTGGTCTCAACCTTTTGAGATCATGTGTGATGCAAGTGATTATGCGGTCTGAGCTGTGTTGGGACAACGTCGTGAGAAACTCTTTTGGGCTATTTATTATGCAAGCAAAGCATTGGACGGAGCCCAACAAAATTACATAACAACGGAGAAAGAAATGCTTGCCGTGGTATTTTCTTTTGTTAAGTTCCGATCATACTTAATTGGGACAAAGACGATAGTACACATGGACCACACAGCTATCAAGTACTTGTTCGAAAAGAAAGATTCTAAACCTCACCTAATTCGATGGATTCTTCTTTTACAAGAGTTTGACGTGAAGGTTCGAGATAGGAAAGGT
The DNA here is from genome assembly GCA_033398695.1 of Orobanche coerulescens. Classification (NCBI taxonomy): domain Eukaryota; kingdom Viridiplantae; phylum Streptophyta; class Magnoliopsida; order Lamiales; family Orobanchaceae; genus Orobanche; species Orobanche coerulescens. Next base: position 124,410,946 of record CM065804.1, on the reverse strand, counting down.
TGTGAGAATGTGGTGGCTCACCACTTATCTCGCCTCGAGTACAAGAAAGAGGAGGAACCCGAAATCGAAGGAATTAAAGAAGAGTTTCCAGACGAGCGGCTTCTTATGGTAGAAGCTAAATTTTCGTGGTTTTCTGACATTGTTAATTTTTTGGTCGCAGGTGTGCTACCCCTGGACTTATCTCATTATCAAAAGAAGAAATTCCTCCATGATATCAAGTTCTATATGTGGGATGATCCACTACATTTTAAGAGATGTGCCGACATGATAGTGAGGAGATGTGTGCCGCAAGAGGAATGGGATGAAATTCTTCAACAATGCCATTCTTCACCAATCGGAGGACATTTCGGAGCAACATGGACTGCTGCAAAGGTATTGCAAAGCAGATTTTATTGGCCTACGTTATACAAAGACTGATATCTCTTCATTCAACAATGCGATAAATGCCAATGTGTGGGGAATATTTCAAGACGTCATGAGATGCCCATGACCAATATAATTGAGGTTGAACTATTTGACGTCTGGGGCATCGACTTCATGGGTCCATTTTCCTCATCATTTGGGAATAAGTACATTTTGCTAGCGGTCGTGTATGTATCTCGATGGGTCAAGGCAATTTCTTCCCCAACAAATGATGCTCAAGTAGTGATGAAATTTTTAAAGAAGAACATTTTTTGCCGGTTTGGAACCCCAAGAGCGTTAATCAGTGATCGGGGATCGCACTTTGTCAATAAAATCATGGATAAACTCCTTCAGAAATATGGGGCCCGATCAAAGAAATCATTGGCCTATCATCCACAAGCAAATGGACAATCCGAAGCGGCTAACAAAGAGATTAAACTAATCCTGGAAAAGACGATGAGTACATCTCGAAAAGATTGGTCATCCAAGCTTGACGATGCACTTTGGGCCTATCACACGGCATATAAAACACATTTGGGTACATCTCCCTACCAACTCATATTCGTGAAATCATCTCATCTACCTCTAGAGTTAGAGCATCGGGCGATGTGGGCGGTAAAAAGAATAAATATGGATTCTGAGGCCACCGGAAAGAAAAGATTGTTAGAGCTAAACAACTTGGAAGAATTCGGGATGAATGCTACTAAAACTCTCGAATCTACAAAGAGAGATCTAAAAGATGGCACGACAAGATGATCGTGAAACGTGAATTTTTGCCGGGACAACAAGTACTTCTCTATAATTCAAGATTAAAATTGTTTCCCGGAAAATTAAAATTAAGATGGTCAGGGCTATTCATGATCAAGAAAGTACTTCCACCCAGAGTGGTCGAGCTCATGAGCAGAGATGGTGACGGACAAAGAGTCAAACACTACCATCATTCAAATCAAAAGGTAGCCGTGTCCGTGATAACTTTAATCGAGCCATAGACCATCCTGTTGAAGGCGTCCGGCTGAAGACGTTAAACTTAGCGCTAATTGGGAGGCAACCCAATAGTTTTTTTTGTTTTGTTCTTTTTCGCATTCTATTTTTATTTTTACTTGATGTAGAACTAACTGGTTCAACTATTGGTGTTCGATTCGCAGGAAAAAGACTCGGAGGACAAAACTGCACTTTCCAGGCCTGTATGACACGGGCCGTGTCATTTGACACGGTCGGGTTAGGCAGGCAGACGTTTTTCTCATTTTCTGCGCAGGTATGACACGGTCGGGTCAGGGGTCCAGTCGTTTTTTAGTTTCCGAACAAGTACGACACGGGCTGTGTCAATTGACACGGTCGAGTCAGGTATACAGTCGTTTTTTCTTTTTCTGGGCAAGTTGGACACGGGCCGTGTCAATTGACACGGCCGTGTCAGGTGGATAGAATATTTTTAAGAGAAGGGAGCAGGTATGACATGACCGTGTCATTTGACACGGGCCGTGTCGATCGGGAGGTATAAAAGCTGAACATGACCGACCTCCCCTATTTATCATCTTCCCCAAATCTTATTTTCTCCCCTTCTTCCCCAATCCTAAACCCTACTTCCCATACCCTTAAAATTCATAAAAATCAAGCAAAATTTGTGCTAAATCTAACATAGTAACAAGGCTTTCATCATTATTACACAATCCAAGAGCTTCAAAGGGTAGGAATCGGATGAATCCATCCGGTTTTGAGTCGCGATTTTTTGCATTTTCTTCATCTTTTCACTCCGAATCTGAGGTATGTTTTCCGATTCTAAATGCTTAATTCTTGTTTATAATCATCCTAAGATTGTTGAATGGTGGATTATTTATTTCTTTAGGGTTTGTGAGTCGATTTCTTTAGGGTTCTTTGGGGAATTTTTCGTGAGTATTGATGTGTTGAATTTTTTGTTGCGATTTTCGTGAATTAAATGTTAGACTTATATGATTGGGAGATTGAATTACATGTTTGAAATTCTTAGGATGTTATATACAAAGACGATTGGTGTTTAAATCTACATTTGGGGTATTTTGGAAGAAACGATTATTTTGGGGAAAATGTGCAATTGATAATAAGTTTGGGGAGCATTTATCATCGAAAAATTTTGAGCCTGAAATCGTTTTGACACAAATGATAATGGATGAATTTCTTGTAGAGAAATGGCCAGAGCTCGAGGATGAGGAAATGCCCAACAAAGACATGGTGCGGCTCAATGGGGACGAGGAAGACCCGCAATGGAAATAGAGCAATCGGCAAGAATACCGGCCCAAGGGGCTGTTGAGACACCCGAGACTTATGGAATTGAACTTCCGCCGAGCTGCCTAGCACGGTGGGAGATGTTGGGGCAGAAAAAAATGCTCCCCACTAGATGGCCGGACGAGGAATGCATGACAGCTATGGGAATAAAAGACGATGTCATGAAGATGCTGGAAAGAATAAGGTGGGAGACGATGATGACACAGCATTGGCCCACCTACCGATGCCTCACACTGGAATTCCTTAGCACACTTACGGTTAAAAGAGACCCTATCACTCATGAGCCGATCGCTTTGGAATTCCGCCTGAACAATCAGAATGAGAAATTATCTCTGTGTGAATTAGAGGATATCTATAACGCACGAAGGCACGAAGAATACCAAATAAATCGATTCGAGTGTGAAACATATTAGTGGGCAATGGTAGAGTACCACTGGAGTGAGGCACATCCTTACATCCCAAAGTCGGCCAAGGGATCCTCTATTCGCAATCCTATCCTCCGCTATCTACACAAAGTAATTGCGAGCACTATCTTCGGCCAGAAAGAAACAGGGCCGATCACCCAGCGAGAGTTGTACATTCTATCTCAAATGCTCAACGGGACGGATCCAGCAACCGGGGCTATATTAATGGATCATTTTGAGGATGTTGCTACTAAACCGAGAGGGGAGATTTGGATAGGGGGTTTAGTTAGCCCTATCGCACTTCATCTTGATATATCACTGGACAACCGAACTCCCCTTCTAGAAAATATGCTCCTATCTTTGCAAGTCATGAAATTGATGAATATCCTGGATTACGACTCACGTGTTATATTCTTCCAGAATGACGGCGATCATTTCCTCCTCCCTAATACACCTCTGACGACGATTGATGGTATTCGGGATTTAGGAAACTTACAAATGGCCACAGTGGCGCAAAAATTGTCCCAGATAGCAGCTGGATTGATCTCTCCTGGTGATAGCCACTTTGCTCGAAATGTTCGACCTCGGCATATAGAAAATGAGGATAGAGCTGAGAGAATGCAAGAAGAAGATAGAGCGGAAAGAATGGAGGAGGAATATGCTTATGAGAGAGGCCCAGAAGACGAGGAAGAGGAAGAAGAGAGAGAGAGAGAGAGGGATTGGCCTGAGTCATCGAGACAGGCCGAATCAAGACATGCCACATCTCGTTCAGCACTTAGAGCGGAATTTGAGGTTTTCTGAGAGGAGATCCGACAGAAACAAGACGAGATTGGACAGAAACAAGATGAGATGCTGACCTTATTACGACGAATGCACGAATGGCATGTCCAACAAGGCCACTTTCCTCCGCCAAATTAGTAGGACCGGTTGTAAGTATTTCTTGACCCAAAGTTTTTTATTGTTTAAATACTATACCTCCTTCTTGTGTATACTCTTTAATTCAAGTTTGGGGTGAGATATTGGGTCAAGAAATACTTATATTGTTTGTTTGTTTTTATTTTGACTTTTAGATTTTGGTTTGGTTTTTGGTGTGATTTTTTGTTTTTTTGGTGTGTTTTGTTTTTGTTTTGAACTCGGTGTGTTTTAAGTATCATGAACTTGGATGAAACTCGAAAGAATGAACTCTTATCTTGGATGCCTCGGGATTTACTTTGCTATTTTGATATGCAAATCGAGGATAATTTGAAGAGGAAAAATTGTAGAATAATCAAAAGGGTGTGAAATTGAATAAATAGTTTAATACTTTGGAAATATGAACAATTCTAACTTGTGAGCTTTCGAGCCTTCGTGCATTATTAAATATGCAAGTTTCATTGTTGAATGTACCATTCATGTTTTAAGACTTTAGAACTTGCCTTGGTATCTTATTCGAAACTACAAGCGTGCGTGCAAATTAGTGAAAGTGATTTTAGGCGATTTTTTTTCGTTAGCCCTTCAAACCCTTTTGCCAACCCGACCATTATTAATTCCCTAGTTAGCCCAATTGAGCTTAAAGCCTATTTCTTGTTATCCACATTATCAGCTTTCTGTTCCATTATAAACTTTTGTCCCTTTACTTGAGCGTATTAGAACAAATTGGCAAAAGAGTGAAAAGGTGTGTGTGGGCGATTGGGAAGATTGTTGGTCCAATGGCGATGATTTATCAAAATAAATTTGAAGGAGGAATGGTGTTATTATAATGATGATGTTATCCACCAAAAAAAAATAGGAGAAAAAAAACAATGGCTAAATGGAGCGATAAGGAGAAAATAAAATAAATAGAGCTATAAGGAGGAATAAGGTTGTGATTTTCACTTTCAAAAAGCGCTTATTGCAATTATATTAAAATCAAGTGGTTGAAGGAAGCAAATTCCAGGGGAAACAAAATTTCGAGCTTCTAATTGAGCGAAGTGATTATTGAGATGATGTTCTAATTTACTCAAGTCAAGTCTCTTTAAGCCATACTTATCCTACCCCAACCAAAAAGCCTACATTACAACCAATAAAGTCCTTTTTTATTCACCAAATTTGCATGCACAACTAGTGGTAGAGATGTCGACGATTGGCAAGCATATGGGGATTCTTATTTCATTGAATGAGTTTTGAGCGTCACTTATCCCATTATACACTTTGAGAGTGAGGGATTACACTTGACCAATGATGTTCGTATTCTTCAAGTATTAGCTATGATGTTAAGGAAGCACCCCAGAGATTTGAATACTTTATAGAACTCGACTTATTTATTTCTTGAGGCGCATTGATGAATTTTCAAAATGATCCTTCGAGGTATGTTGAGGGATGAGTTCCCTTAAGAGGGGTTATTTTGAAATGCATTGCTCGGGACGATCAACATTCAAGTTTGGGGAATTTTGATAACACTCATTTTTACACATATTATTGCAAAGCTTTTCTGGATTTTAAGATCCTAAAATGTGTAGAATTGTGTCGTTTGTGCTCATATTGTGTTTATTGGACTCGATCACACTTGGGTACCTTTTATTGATTTTATAGATATTTTAAGGATATTAATCAAGCAAGAACGAAGTCTCAACCCCCAATACATATCAAGCAATGCGGAAACGAAAGATCGAGCCGAAAAAGAAGAAAAAAAGGAGTCAAAACGGACCAACACAGACACGGTCGTGTCATTTGACATGGGCCGTGTCACTTGCTCGGCCGTGTCAATTAACACAGTCGGGTTCATTGCCCAGCGCCAATTGTTGTTTTTAGAGCAGTATGACACGGGCCGTGTCACTTTTCGGTGGAAAAATCACTTTTTGACATTTTTGCAAGATTTGATGAAGAAAAGTGGGTATTTGGGTTGATAAAAAGGCTGGAAACATGGAGGAAAAGAGACATTCTGATTTGGAGAGATTTAGAGAGTTGGTAAGGGAAGAAAAACAAGAGAATTGAGAGGAAACTTACCAAAAGAAGGAGATTTGAAGGAAGCTCAAAGGAAGAACAAACCAAGAACACTTGAATTCTTGATCCGAGTTCACTCAAGACACCATCCGAGTTTTATCTTCTTCCTATATTTTATTCATTTTTGTTGTTTTATTTAGCATGAACATGATGAACATGATGATTATTAATGTTTCTTTCATTACTATGTCCGGCTAAAATCGTTAGATCCCGGGCATGGGAGTACGTTGTTTTGCTATGGTTTTGAGGGATTGATGATTATATATATCTAGTGTGATTTCTTTATCAAATACTTGGTTTTAATCCATGTTAGAACACTTGATCAATGTTTTTACATGTTTAACTTAATTGCTCATAATTCGAAAGAAGAGGGCATTAATAGGTTTCAAGTATTTGGCGTAGTAAATTACGAGATTGAGAAATCGGTGATAAGTTGTGATGATATTTAATCTTATGAACATTTTGGAGTTAGATAATTTATAGTAAATGGAGACGTTGTTATAGGTTGTTTAATCTACGTTTTAATGCATCTCGAGAGGGACTTTAGAATATTATTGTGATTATCATTTTGTAAACGCACTTAGAACCCTTCGACATCAATCCCAACTAAACTTAGTGATCAACGGAAACCTAGCATTGGAATCTATCTTTCAAAACTCTTTCAATTCTCTTTAATTCGGATATTTTCATTTGTTTAAATTAATAATCATCATTTATTTTATTTCGTTAACCATTCATCCACCCTATCCATCGTCTAGATAAAACTGGAATCATTATAGTCTAGTACTCAACATAATATGAATATTTAGTCTCTGTGGAATACGACCTTGCTCGCTGCTTTTTACATTTACTCCTTACACTTGCGGATTATTTAAAAATATAGCGAACAATAACCTTAGTACGGTAATTCATATTCGCTTGGTGACTGTAAATCCAGTCCTCGCCGAGGATCACATCCTCGCCTTCCATATCAACCACCATCAAATTCGATAACCAATCCATACCGGCTATATTCACCGGAAAATCTCTAATCTCCCGATTGCCCATGATTCTATCCCCGCTAGGTAGTTTCACAATGAAAGGATTGCAAGCAGTCATACAAGTTATATTCAAACGGCGTACACACTCCAAGGAGATGAAAGAATGTGTAGCACCCGAATCAAAAAGTACACGAACTGGATGAGATAGGATATGAATGGTACGTGAGGCCACTGCCGTATCGGGTTCGTCTGCTCGACACATCTCATAGACTCGTGGGTGTACCGAACTAATTCTAGAATCTCCCCCTCTAGCGTTCTGACTCTGTCCCCGGCCTCTGCCATAACTCTGCCGTGATTGTCCAACTGGATGCCTCTGATTCATACTATGATCTAAAGGCGCTAGGGTAGAAGCCCGAGTGTCCACAGTCTGATCTTATTCGGGGCAATAAGCTGCCCTATGTCCCATCTGTCCACAAGTGTGACACTTCAGGGGTGGGAAATTGCACTCCAGGTTAACTTGGCCTGGACGGCAACAATTAGAACAATTTACCGGGCGAGTTGAGGTGCCCGGAGTAGAATGAAAACTCCTCTTCCCTCTAGCAAAAAATGAAAACTGCCGGACAGAACAGTTAGTCGTCTGAGGTCTCTGGAAGTTGCCACCCTTAGAACCAGAAAAGTTACCAACGATCTTCCATTTCTTTGGTTCTTCTGCGGTATCATTGTTGGGACTCAACATGTCATATGCCAAGGCCCTGTCTTGGTATTCCTTCAAGTTAGTGCAAGAAAATCCGGCCATATAACACCGTAATCCATATTCATCCGCATATCAAAGTAACGGATCTTGTCACGCTCATCCCGCACTTGATTCTTCACGTGGATCAGCTGTTGATTGTATTCTACTATCGCCTGCGAGACTGGAATATTCTGCGGCTTAGCCTCGAAAAAGGCTCGGATTCTGCCTTCTTGCACTGGACAAGGACAAAACTCGACCTCCAGTAGCTCTTTAAATTCTTCCCACATAGCAGCACGATCCTGTGTCTTGATAACTTTCCACCAAGTCGCGGCCTCCTTAGTAAGGAAGTACTGGGCAATCGGTACCTTCCTCACTTCCAGACAATCAACCGCTTCAAACACTTTCTCTAACTCTGCCAACCAATTCTCCCAACCCATCGGGTCTGTAGCACCACTTAACTGCGGAGGGTGCATACGGATCACATTCTGAAGCAAGGCATCCGATGTCGGGTTCGGATTGTTCAGTTGAACAGCTTGGGCCAGGATAGTCATCTGGTTAGCCAATTGCTGAAGGACATTTGTAACTCCAAAATCTGCGTTATTCCCTTGGCCTGCCGACCGGTCGTGATGACCCTCGGTATCAGGGTGTACTGAGTTAGATAAACTAGGGGTTGTCGACCCTGCAATGGAACTGAGGGAAGCGGTCGCGCCACTTCCTCATCCGTTTCCACGACCAAGGCCTCACCTCTGTCCTCTCTATCAGCAGATATTCTGAAGGATACACAAAGCACGTAAGTACAATTCAAATTGCACGTCATCGAAGTGACCGATTCCCAAAATACCAATTCAAAAGTAAAACGATTACGGAAACATTAGGACAGTAAGAGGTCTTACAAGTACCGGTCGCACTGTACTGTAGATAAACGATGACTCAATCGACCCAAAAGACCGATAGCCTAGGTATATACCATATTCTGTAACACCCCCAAGTTATTTAAGGTATATTATAGTGCCGTGAGCCCCGCCTTGGGACCCACAAGGCTATTTATACGCGGAACACATGAACTCTGACCGAGGAGGTCCAATATAATGAAATGAAGGACAATAAAAATGGTATTCAAACCATATCAAATATATATCCAAATACAACACATCTCAATTCAATACCACGGCAACACAGGCCGGAACATCAAGGAAACCGAAAATAGTACTCGAGTATTCAAAAACCATTCAAGTACAACAACACTGAATGGAGGAAATACAAAACATAACCAGAGACAGGACACATCATGACACTTGCCCATCATCTTTATGCCGACCCGGTACATGCCTATCCGCTCTCCTGGATCCTGAAATACATGAAAGGTATTTCCCCCATAAAGGGGTTAGCCGTCGAATAGCTAGTGCAAGTATATCAAATATGAAACACAATACTCCTCGACAATAAAGTAAATGTAATCATCATCTCATCAATTCAAGACTAGTATTCCAGAATAACTAAATCTCATAGCATCCCATTTAATACATACATGATTAACTGCAGAACCGCACCAGAGGCTACGGAACCCTCAGAGGACCCGTCGGTCCTTCCCAGAGTGGTTAAACCAAAATATCCGTAGAACCACACCAGAGGATACGGAACCCTCAGAGGACCCGTCGATCCGTCCCAGAGTGGATATAAACCATTATACAATTCATATATCTTACTTTCAAAGTCGAGAACGCACAATCATAAACATATACTTGCCTTTGAGACATCGAGAATTCAGAAGGAAAAGAGTATAAGTTCGGTAGGCCCAAGAACGCACTCCCGGCACCTAAAAGATTCATAAGGAATACGATAATCAATAATCCATACTCAAATCACATGAATAAACTCCCGAAACCCACCTATGATTCACGAAACTACAAGGATAATCATCTAGAGGTTTGAAAATCACCCAAACCTTCTCAAGTCCGAACAAGGTACAAAACAATCCAGATAATCGTAGGGAAACATGGGTGCGGGGTAGATGCATCATATTCTCAAAGATCTCAATCTCCAAAATGGATAAATCGGACGAATCTAAGAAAATCCCTAAAAATTCCCAAAACTAGGGTTATAAGGAATTTACCTTGATTTGGAAGATAGAAATGGATTAGATGTTGTGTAATCTTTGTTATTCAACCAAGGATAATGATATCTGAAGAAGGATTGCCTCAAAATCGCTCCAAATTTCCCAACATGTTACTCCCTCCGGAAAAAGGAAGGAAATGATGAAAATGACGATTTGAGGGCTTGAATACCCTTCATATAAAACGCCAAGTTAGCGCGCACTAAGAATCGGGGCTAGCATGCGCTAATGGGATCACCCGGTAGTCCAGTGGCTTCTGTCCTGAGGCGTTAGCGCGCACTACCACACCTTAGTGTGCGCTAACAGTTGTCCTGCAAAAGTTCCAGTTCACTGCCCAACTTCGATAGCGTGCGCTACGACTGGGCATTAGCACGCGCTACATAACACCTTTAGCGTGCGCTAGCTGCTGCCTAGCGTGCGTTACCTGCTAGTCCAGAAAGTAGAAATACCTCACTGCCTCTGTCGACTCAGCACGTTAGTGTTCACTACGAACGATGTTAGCGTGCGCTACTGACCACGAATAGCATGCGTTAGCGAACTCCTAGCGTGCGCTAACTGGTAGTCTAGAGAGCAGAATTAACTACTGCCTCTGCCAATCTTGGACCTTTATTGTGCGCTAAGGCTCAAAGCTAGCGTGCGCTACTCAAGTAGAAATAGCGTGCGTTAGCGTAGGCCTAGCGCGCGCTATCTGCCTGTCCCAGAATGCTGCCGAATGGTCCAATTAACACGATCATGATCCAAAAAGGTACGAAACTCCAAATAAAAAACGATAACATCTCAAAGTGTTTACAGAGCGACAAAATAGGAAGAATGGTAAGGTCAAACAGTCAATAAAAAGTACGGGCATTACAGGTCTAACACCCGCTAGAGAAAAGATCCAGATATGGCCTGCATCCATTTTTCTCTTGAAGGTAATGCTCTCAATCGCCCTCCCTTCTTCAATGGTTCAAATTTTATGACATGGAAGAAGTAAATGTATATCTTCATCCGATCCCACGATATCGAAATTTGGAAGGTCATTGCTCTTGGACCTACCATTCCAAAGAAGACTGATGGATCACTCAAAAGTTTTGAAGAGTACGATGAAAGCAACTGGAAGAATGATCATTTAAATAGTAAAGCCACTCAGCTGCTTTACTGTGCTCTTAATCCTGAAGATCACAACTGTAATATCCTAAATTTCTATGGTTGTTTAATGTTATTTTATCCGATTTATATTGTACAGTGTGGAATTTGTACAGTATAGATAAAATAATTGAAGGACTGAGACATCTGTATTGATATAATCGTCGTACTTAGTCGACAATTGCATTTAAAGACATCATGTATCAGGTTGTTTCAATTCTGATATCAGGTGTATCGTATGAGAATGTTATTGGGATGAGTATATATATTCAGTATGTGTGTATACGTAACCAGTATGTCGAGACGGACAAGAACAATTGGAATTGGCTAAGTGTAGAAGTCATTACGTACGCTAAGCTGGGGAGCTTACGTACGTTAAGTTGGTAAGCATAACGTACGTTGTGTATCATGCATTATGTACGTTAGAGCATCTGGTGAGACGCAGTCCTCTGATCAGAGAACTTTGTCAAAATACAAGCGTAGCCTACGTTAAGTATAGGAGCTTACATACGTTAAGACATATACGTAACGTACGTTACGTAGAGTACATAACATATGTTATGAAGAGAATCATACAGGATCAGGCTATGACCGACAAGTGGGTCCCGTGGTCGGAAACTTTTGGCTGGCGTGCGAAAATGCAAGTCAATGAAGAGGTTAACATACACAACGGATTGCTCATTACGTACGTTAAATGGGTATATTACTGTAGCAAGTCAACTCTATGTTACGTACGCTATGGAACAGGTGTTACGTACGTAACACAAGGTACGAAATGAGGCAGTGAGCTCTGGATGCTAATTACGTACACTATGTAGGACATGTATCATATGTTAGTAGGTCTTACATACGTTAGTGTTGGGTGTTAAAGTACGTAATGGTCTGTGCAGGTTATAAAATAAGGATCCGTCTCTTATTTCTTCACGAGAAGAAATAGATATCTTCCTCCCAAACTTCATCCCTCTTCACTTCTAAGCCTATTCCAGACCCTTCCACCTTGGTTGAGACATTGATGGCTCGATTAAAAGCTTGAGGTTTGGATCCTTGATGTTTATTGAAGTGTTTGATTGGTGGTTCTTCTTCAAGAGGTATGTTGGATAACTCATATCTTTAATTTCGGATTTTTATGTTGTTGATGATATTTTCTTCGTATGATGATGGTCATGGTGGTGGTATTGTGATTCTTTAGGTTATGTGAATTGTATGTTGAAGAACATGATGATATATGTCTTGAGTTATGAATTAGGTGATTGTTTATATGTTAGAACACATCGGATTATGCCGTTTTGTTAGCTATGAACATGATTACGGATTAATTCATGTTCTTGGAGAACTCTTGAGTTATATATGTCATGATTTTATGAATAAGGGATGGAATTTGGAAAGATTACGGTTAATCTTGGTATATGATTATTCGTCATAATAACCGGTAATTGGGTTTTCTATGAATTTGCGAATATGAACAAGAAGGAACCTTGTTAATTCGTATTTAAAGTTGAAGTTGGAGTCGAGTATGTTAAGACACTTAGTTGAATTAATTATTGATATGATTATTGGACTGTGGAATCGTATTATGGTTATGTATTCGTGATTGATTGATTTGGGTTGTTTGGATTTGTGTTTAGTCGGTATATTGTGGAACCGTTGGGTTTGTCGATTGGCTATATTGATTGTTATTTATGATTACCGAGTTGCGGTTTGTATTGTGGACATGAGTTCGTCATTGTTGAGTTGGATTATTTGGTTTTCTATATGATCAAGGTATCGTTGAATCATTGGGTTTGTGGACTTAGTTATGTCGGTTGTTGATTATTATCGGATTGTTCTTTATTGATTATTGCATTAGGTTGTGAGGATTGATCATTGATTGGAATAATATGTTGCGGTCGAGTTCGAGGAGGTTCGTGAATTACTATGGTCATGTCCGAGGAGCTTGTAGACAAAGTCAGGGAAATTGGTAATGACTTCATCATCGTCGTGGCGGTATCGAGGCAAGTTATTACTTGTTCAGTTTATAATACTTAATGAATGGTTTCAGTCTCATTTCGGTTATAATGCATATAACAATGATTATTATTGTGAACTCTGGAGATTTGAATTGTATGTTGTTTTCCGATTTTTGGGAGATAGATCATAATGTATATGATTTCCATTCGTTATTGGTATATTTGTGCATCGAGGAGATATTATGGTAAATGTGAGGATATGCACTACACCAAAAACTGACATTTATGACTTTTATCTCGCTAATTTTGTGACTGCCAATAGCTGTCACAATTATTATGACTGTTTCCGACAGTCACAAAGCTTGATTTGTCATAATACTAAATATTTGTGACTGTTCACTGCAGTCACAAATTATAATGTACTTTGTGACTGTTTGTAGCAGTCACAAATTTTAATTACAGTCAATTTATTAAAAACGTTATATTTTTTGTGCTGGAACCCTAGGCAAGATCGTATGACTTTTATCATTACACTGGAGCTCAGTTTCTCCCTCCTATCTCTGTCTCTGAAGCGCTCTCTCTCTCTCTCTCTCTCTCTCTCTCTCTCTCTCTCAGTTTCTCGCCCATTTCCACTCTCTTGAAGCTCAAATCATAGAACCCTAAATCTTCATCTTCATCATCTGCCATAAAATCATATGCACATTAGGTGGCACGTGTCATCTTCTTGTCTCACGTAAGAGAAACCTTCTGCCAGGACTCAACCATTAAACCGCTGATTTAGAAGTCCGAAGTTGATCTGGTGAGTTCCTATTTCTAGTTTCTTGATTATAAATTCTTTGTGTTTTTATCAAATTTTAATCTTAGTTTTTAACTGTTGTTTTGGAGCAGAATGGGATTTTAATTTTTGGCCGTGAAGTTTGTTTCCTATTTCTTCCCAAATTCTTTATTTGCATCAATCGTTGTTTCGCATAATTGCTGAATTCCGTGTTTGCAAGTTGTTATTTTTGTTGTTTCCTGAAACAACTGCTGAAATGTGTTTGGAAGTAGTTATTTTTGTTGTTTTCTCGTTATGTGCTTGTTGAATTTGAAGTTGCAATCCTTTAAGTGTGTGGTAATTTGAAATTCACATGGGTAATATGAATTTTTGAGTTATTTTGCACGGGTGTTGTTTCTGTTATAGAAGTCTTTAATGGGGTGATACTCTAAAACTTGGCAATCTTGACAAACTAATAACATGACATAGTAGTAGCAGCAGCAACATTTGTGATTCAATGATCTAAAAAGTGAATGGCTTAGATGCACATTTGAGTATTACAAGTCTCATATGTAATCTGGTAATTATTCAAATACATTGTACATAAATAAACCAACAATCTAATGTATGTTGTTTTTATATTTATAGAAGGTAGTGATGGAGTTTCCACCTTATAAAGAGTGGATGGGTGAAAATAATAATAGACTGGGTGATGCGTATGTCATTGGTGTTAGTGAATTTGTCAAGTATGCGAGAAGAAATTTAGGAGATGATCTTATCTCATGTCCATGCATGCGTTGTAAAAATGGTAAAAATATGAACTGGGAGATTGTTGAGGTACATTTGATAAAGTGGGGAATGCAAGAAGATTATTTATTCTGGAATTATCATGGGGAGAGAAAATTCCCTTTTGTTCCTGATCAAATACCAGCAAGCGAGCCTTTTCATAAAGAGTGTGATCCACTGCAACATAGTAGCTTGAATGACCTCGTTAATGACGCTTATGGACTTAACATGAATCAAGCTAATTAGAGTTCAATACGTGATAATAGCTGTGACGTAGAAGACCTTAGTCAGGATAAGGACTATATCAAGTTGAAAGCTGCAGCCGCGAGACCTTTGTATCATAATTGCAACCCAGAGCACACAACATTATATGCTACAGTTGGTTTGCATAACTTGAAGAGCCATTTTGGTTTGTCAGGAAATAGTGTGACAGAAATCTTAAAGTGGGCGAAAGACTTACTTCCAAAGGATAACACACTTCCTGATACCTATCCAGAGATGAAGAGCAGCTTAAAGGGTTTAGGGATGAAATACAAATCTATTCATGTGTGCAAGTTCGATTGCATTCTATATCGAAAAGAGCATAAGCATAAATTGAAATGTCCGGTTTGCAATGAATCTAGATATGTCCATAAAGTAAATATAAATTGTAACATAAAAAGAGATACAAAAGTACCACATAAGGTACTTAGGTATTTTCCTCTAGGACCAAGATTGTCGAGACTTTACACAGTACCTTGGATAGGAGAGGCAATGACCTGGCATGCTCGGGCAGAAGTTGGTGACAATCTCATGCATCATCCGATCGATTCTTCAATGTGGAAGGCTGTAAATTTGCGATACCCTGTGTTTGCTCAAGAAAGTCGCAATGTGCGCCTTGGAATATCAACTAATGGGTTTAATCCTTTTAGTAATTTAAGCACAACCTATAGTATTTGGCCCATCTTTGTAGTTCCTTATAATCTCCTGCCATCTCTATGCATGAAAAAAGAATTTTCTATATTATCATTGATTATACCAGGGCCTAAGGCTCCAAGTGATGACATAGATGTATTTTTAGCACCACTAGTTGAAGAATTGAAGGACTTGTGGGTTGAAGGTGTGCAGGCATTTGACTCATTTAAACAAGAGACATTCACTTTGAGGGCTATGTTATTGTGGGCCATTCACAATTTTCCGGCGTATGGCACTTTTTCTGGCTGTAATGTGCATGGTTACTCGAGTGTCCCATTTGTGCAGAGGAAACGAAGCCACATATTTAAAAACGACCACAAAGTATTTTATCATTCTCATAGGAGATTTTTACCACTTAATCACAAGTTCGATCGGTGGAAAGTAATTTTCTTCCAGATGGAGCTGAATTAAGGCCACTCTGGAAAGCTAACAGGCGTGGTTGAAGAGAAGTCTTCCTTGGCTTTTCGTGCTCTCGGGGTAAACATCCTAAAATTTTGGTGAGAAACGTAAATCAAGGATGAATCGTGAAGATGGCTTGGTCTATGAGGTCAATATTGTTTGATTTGCCGATCGAAGCAATATTGACGACATGTTCTAGATATAATGCATCTGAAAAAAATATTATTGAGCATATAATGGGAACATGTATTGATGGGAGTCACTCAAAGATGGGGTAAATGCTCGAAAAGATCTTCGACAACGAAAACAAAAAGATCGTTATGGCCGGGAGGAAGATCCTAAAACTATGAGGATCGTAATGTTTGGTCGGAGCCTTTTCTTTGTCTACTGACGAAAGAAAGGTGTTACTAAATACATTGTATGAGTTGAAGGTCCCCTCAAATTTCTCTTCTAATTTGCGTAGAGTTTTCCATCATGCAACTAATGATTTGAAACAGTGTAAGTCTCACGATTGGCATGTAATTATGCAATTAGTCCCTCTTTTATTTGGACATTGTTTTGGGAAGCATAAGGATCTTCGAAAGGCTATTATGCAAATAAGTTTGTGTTTTACCATATTGTGTGCAAAAGTTGTCAATAAGAAGCATGTTATGGCGGCAAAGACTACTATAGTTGAGGCTACATCTGTATTGAAGAAGTATTTTCCTCCCTCATTCTTCGACATTAGCATCCATTTACTAGTGCATTTATGTGACGAAGCCCTCCAATGTGGGCCGGTTAGGTATCGTTGGATGTATCCTTTTGAGCGGTTGATGAAAACCTTCAAAGATTATGTCAAAAATGCACGATATGTTGAAGGTTCTATTGCGGAGGAATATATCACAGAAGAAGCTTCCATATATGCAAAGGAGTATATTCCCAACCCAGGTAATGAAATACAGGAATGTTTTGTTGATGAATCAGATGGTTTTGCTGATGAGGAGGCTCTGGGGAATGGAAAGTTATTGACACTGACAAGTGTCCAGTACGAACAAGTAGCTCGATATGTTTTTGAAACGCATGAAGATATAGACCACTGGAAAGAGTAAGAATTTTTGACTTTATCTAAAATTAATAATGTTAATTATTATATGTTCGTTGTCATAATTCACTTATTTATCGTATAGGAAATTTGATCAATCCGATCCAGGAAGAAAAAGAAAAAGAACACGGAATATAGGCATTGGGTAGCAAAAGAGATATGCTAACAATAAGTTCAGTCTAGCTTTATAAATGATAATAGTATTATAGCTTGACTAATTAGTATGCACGCCCTTTAATTTCAGTTGTTGAAAATTAAGGATGTGTCGTCGAAGCTTGCACGCTATGCCACCGGCCCCAACTTTGTGGCTAAGGAATATAAGAGATATCGTCTTAATGGCTACATGTTCTCAACTAGTGCAAATGATTCAAATCTTGTGGCTAAACAAAATAGCGGTGTTGCAATTACTGCTTTAACGCACTTCAGGGCTAGTTCGAAGGACACAAACTTGGTTGAGGCTGAGATTACTTATTATGGTACTATAAGACAAATTCTTGTATTAGACTATGTAACTGAGAATATAACAACATTTTGTCATGGATCAAGTTAGAGTAGAAGACAAGGCACTTGTACAATGATGATGCACACTAACTTGGTCATGGTAAATTTGGATAAGATCAAGAGCAAAGACCATATAAATGACAAACTATTTATTTGTGCATTCCAGAATCTAAAGCAAGTATTCTATGCAAAGAGCCCGAAGGATGGACCGTGGTCTGTTGTTCTGTTTCCCCCCATACGTTTGACTACATCTGTAGATGACTTGGAGGCACCAACTCATTATCAATCTGCTTTAGATGACAATCCAGAATTGAAGAAATTTCTTGATTTTCTAGAAGAATAAATGTCTAATTTTGTTAGTACGCTATATGAATTTTTGTTATATTTATTCGAACTTTGTACTACTGTAAAGCACTCATTATTGTTCTATTCCGCATTTTGAAATTAACTCTATGGGCTGTTTAAGTTTGTGAGAGAAGCGAGTTAGTATATTATTTATTAATAAACTGATATTGAGCCCCAATGTTATTCTGACAAATGCAGTTTAGTCCTCTATTATTAAAATGCAGTTACAGTCATATATCTTATATGCAGAGTTAGTATACTATTTATTAATAAACTGATATTGAGCCCCAATGTTATTCTGAAAAATGCAGTTTAGTCCTCTATTATTAAAATGCAGTTTTAGTCCTCTATCTTATATGCATTTTTGGTATATTATTTATTAATAAACTGATATTGAGCCCCAATGTTATTCTAAAAAATGCAGTTTAGTCCTCTATTATTAAAATGCAGTTTTAGTCCTCTATCTTATATGCATTTTTGGTATATTATTTATTAGCAACTGATATTTCAATGGTGGCTTTTTCTTTCTTAATTTGCTCCTGAAGGGCTTGGTTTTGTTTCACAAGTTCGGTGTTTTGAATTTGAAGTGAGACATTTTCTAGTTTAGCTTGTTTTAGAACAAGTAATTCATCTCTACACTTATTTAATTCAGAAACAAGCTTGTTATATTTTGAAAACAGATTTAACCTTTGCTCTTCCTCATGGCTTTAGATGACCCATTATCCATTTCTTGCATGGCTTTTACCCACTGCTAGCTTGTCATCTTGTGAAAGAGCCATCAGTGCACTGACCCTTACTTCATCATCATTAGAAGAGACAGCTTCCTCATCTCGGTCGAAGACTTCAGCCACAAGTACTTTGTTCTTTGCTTGAACAGGTTTGGTGGTTGCAACCTGCTTCAAGGAGAGCAAGTTTATCTTTAGCTTTTCTATACTTAGCTTCAAAATCTTTTTGATTATTTTGAATAGTTTTCGTTTAAAAATGTTGAGTATACTGAAGCATCTTTTCTGAGGTTGTTTTAGAAAAACAGTCTTTTGCAAAATGACCTTTTTTACCACACTTGAAACATTCAGTGGTTTCATTTGCTGATGTTTATTAATAAACTGATATTTATATCCCTCTTGAGGGTGAACTTTTTTATTGCTAATTTCAATCATGAATCATTTCTTACAGATAATGGCAGCTTCATCAAGTCATCAAGAAAGTGAAAATGAAACTCAACCCAACTCGGAAGAATCTGCCGTTGAGAGGCAATTAGTTGTAGATAAACGACCTCTCGTTACCTTTAATAGCACAGGACAGATAGTTGGAAATAAGGATAAGTTCAAGGCTCGATCTTTAGTCCTATTAAAAATACAAGTAGGATTGGAGTATGATGATTGGAGGCAAGTTGATCAAGCCATTAAGGACAATATGTGGACGACTCTCTACAGAGAATTTAATATCCCTCTTCTTAGGAAAGAAGATGTTCTGAAAGAGATGGGTGGACAACTAAAAACATGGAGATGGAACATGCAACATAAGCATTTAAAGGATTTGGATGCTACGGGAATAATGGCTTTGAAGGACCACGTACCTCCGAAAGAGAATATCCGCACCAGCCAATGGAATGCATTTATTGAACATGAAGCAACGGCCCAAAAGCTTCAACAAAGAAATGTTTTAAAAGCTAACAGGGCTAATAAAAGATGTCCCCTGTCTTGGTAGGACATCCTACGCCGAGAAAGCTATGAAAATAGTATGTACACGAGCATTTAATATAAACACACACACACACACACACATATATATATATATACATATATATATATATAATGTACTAGGAAAGATCTTGTTTTCAGCTTATATATGTATAGATTTGGCTATATTTTTTATGTGTAGAAAGCGACGGATCCAGACCGTCGATCGCCTACTGATTCCGAGGTGTACTTAGAGTCGCGAAAACAGCGAAAAACTGGGGAATTACACCCAAAAGTTGCTGAAGCATGTGTAAGTTCTGAAATGTGATTTTTAAGTCATGTTATTATCAGTCTTATATCTATGATCTGTTGAGAATTATGTAATTTACAGTAGAAAGTTAAAGAGTTCAGTAGTAGTGAGGACTCGTCAAGTCAGGCTTCTTTGGAAGATGATGCACTTACACAGATTTTTGGAAAGGATTCTAGAGGAAGGACCCGTGGTGTCGGTCGAGTCTCTAAGGGTACAGTGAAGGCTATTCAACATATTAAGGCAAACATTGACATGGTCCTTAACAGTAATCAACACTTAGAGAAGGTTGTTTACAACATGCAAGATCAGCTTAGTACGTTTATAGCAGCATTGAACCATTCTCAAAAGTTATCTTCGCCACAAACTTCTGCGCCCTCACCTCGATCAACATTTCACGTACCAACTCCAACTGAAACAAGAACACCACAATCATCCCGGGTTATTATTAAAGATGTTATTTCAACCAAGGTCATTACTAAAGGAGATGTGGTTCCAACTCTCAAAGGTGAAAAAGTACATGGGCGCAATATTCTGGACCATGAAATCAAGGTTAGTGTTATAAGTGTGGCGCATGATGCCAATGACACTCTGTTGTATCTAGGTAGCCAAGGTTGTGCCACGACTATTGGGGAAGTTGTCGGTGGGTTCGTGGTGTGGCCTAAATGTTTCCTCGAAGAAATGTAATTTAATTAGGGGACTTGTATTAATTTGTGTACTTGGTAGTACTTTGGGTTTTTGTATGTACTTGTAGTAAGTCGTGGACTTGATAGTACTTTCGATTATTTATGAAACTTGTAGTATATTGTGGACTTGGTGGTACTGTGAGTTTAAGCTATTCTGGTTGCATTTTGGAGCAGTTCCAAATTATTATGGTTGTATCTCTTGCTGTGTTTGATTCTGGATTGATTGAATAGGCTGTGTCTCTTGGTGAACATGTGTGTTTTTAACAGGCTGCATCTCTTGCTGTGTTTTTGGGGATATTCTGATTGATTCTGTTTGTGACTGTCTTTAACAGTCACAAACATTGTATATTTCTTACTGTCAATGATAGTAACAAAATCGCCAATTTGTGACCGTCCCGGACAGTCACTAAAAGCTATGTTTGTGACTGTCTTTAACAGTCACAAAGATTGTATATTTCTTATTGTCAACGACAGTAACAAAATCGCCAATTTGTGACCGTCCCGGACAGTCACTAAAAGCTATGTTTGTGACTGTCTTTAACAGTCACAAAGATTGTATATTTCTTACTGTCAACGACAGTAACAAAATCGCCAATTTGTGACCGTCCCGATAAATACTAAAAGCCTTTGTGACTGCCATAAAAAGTGGGATTATAAAGTCAGAAAATCAAGTTCTTGTGACTTTTTTGTTACTGTTTTTGACAGTCACAAAATAAATTGTGATTGTTGTTTATGTGACAATCATTCGTGACTTTTTGTGCCTTTTGTGACTGTTTTTGGCAGTTACAAATCCCTAGTTTTGGTGTAGTGATGAGTTATCTAGAGTCCGTGGTACTTCTGGATCGTCGAATATTGAGGATATTATCAATGATGGTTTTGACACTGAGATTGCCCTCGAAGGACTTGGGGCAAGTACTATGGTCATTTTTATCACCTGGTGTCGATCATGTTGTGATACATTTGTGTATTGTTGTTGTCATGCATTTGTGTATTGTTGTTATTATGCAGTTGTGCATTATTATCGTATGCCCACCATGCGTTGGTCCGACAGGATCATCATGGGAATCTATAGTTGTGTGCGCTGGATCGTTGGACAGGTATTTCCACCATCTGTTGGTCCGACGGGATCATCTTGGGAATCTATGCTGGGTGCGCTGGATCATTGGATTACGATGTGTTGTTGTTGTGCATATGTATACTATTGGTTATCCACCTCGTGTTGATCTAATAGGGTCATCTTGGGATCTATGCTGTGTGCGTTGGATCACCGGATTTCCATTGAGTATACATTGTTGTTATTGTTGTGGGCATATTGATGTCGTCATGTGAGTATGCATTTGTAGGTCTTGTGTTAGGACCATGTCCGTATGTTGTACTGGTCTGATCTCGGATTAGACTGACGTGATTCATCGTGGCATTGCAGATCCTGAGGTATGTTCCATATTTCCTTTTTGGTATTTGTCTTTGATGGACAATCGATTTTTGTGTTGAGATTTGATAATGATATCCGATAGATTGAATTGGTCAGAGTTGGTATATTTTGTATCAGTGAGTTATGATGTTTTGAGAACCTTGGGTATTGCTTGAGGTACAATACAGATGTTTGGGTATGAGTTCATTGTGTTGTTGAGGATACGAAATGTGAATTTTGGTAAAGATTACTTTGGTAAGGATTATCGAGTTGGTAAAGTTATGGCGGTAAGATTACATTGGTAGTATCCTTACTTAGTATTTTCATTGATATGTAATTATTGACGCGATGTGATCATTATCATTGTTGGATATTATGGCTGGCCCCGTTGTGGCATTTGTTTTTAGGTTCTTGAGATATCGAGCTTGTAGCGGTCGTGAAGAGATGAACTTCCCAGAGTATACTGGTTGTGGCGTGTGTTTGTGAATTGAGTACTTTGACTAGTTGTCATTTTTCCCGCTGCAATAGTATTTCTTAGTCAATTTTTATATCCGTTGTGAGTATATTTGAAAATGGGTTGCTAGTATTTTGAGAACTTGAGTTTATTTTGGAAAATCATTTTCTAAACTATTTTTTGGTACGTGTAAGCGATGGCTTAAAGTATGCTTTTAAACTGTTGAGTTTTGGCATTTTGGGCCTTGTAGTTTCAAATGAGATTTTACGACAGTTTTGATAAATGGATTTTATAAAGTCTTCAAATTTTTTTAAAGATATTATCGTCATCGCCGCTTAAGCGTATTTGAAATGTTTGTAAAAATGTCTTTTAGCCTTGTGGGTTCCGTCGAGGCCCACGACACTGTAATATTCCTGGATGGCTCTGGGGGTGTTAAAACAACAAAATCTCTTCATGCGAAACGGCCAAATAAATTTGGAAGATACTCGAGATTACTCATGAAGGTACGAGTCAAGTCAAAGAAATGAAAATTAATATGCTTCTTCACGATTATGAACTTTTCACTATGAAAGAAGAAGAAAGCATTACTACTACACTTGACCGTTTCTCGGCTATCACAAATGGGCTAGCCTAGTTTGGCAAACCTATCTCAAGTAGTGATAAAGCTAAGAAAATTCGACGATCACTACCGAGAGAATGGGATGCAATAGTTACGGCTATTATGGAGTCGAAAGATCTGGACACAATGGAATTCAGTGCTCTTATTGGATCCCTTATCAATCATGAGATTGTAATTAAATATTGGAATTCAAAACCAAAGCCCAAAGAAATAGAAAGGCCGATCACTTTCAAAGCCGAAGAGGATAGTGATCCAGAAGATGAACTTATCGAGGATGGGGATGAAACAGGAACCTAGGGATGAATCCAAAAGGATTCACTTCCCACAAAATAAAAAGTTCGACAATACGTGTCGAAGGTGCGGTGTTCCAGGTTACTTTGCTAAAGATTGTCGTGCTGCTGTGCCTATGAGTTCATCAAAATCACCTCATGAGAAATTCAAAAAGAAAGAAGTCTATGTTGCTACATGGAGCGATGATGATGAGGATGATAAACCAAAAATTCAAACCAATCTAGCTTTAATGGCCCACGCAACTGAAGACAGTGATGCAAAAGACGAGGCAATTGATTCCTCTCATGAAGAACTTCTTGATGCTTTTGAATCTTGAAATAACGAGTATGAAAAAGTTTGCAATATTAATAAATATTTGAAAAAGAAAATAAAGTCTCTTGAAAATAAAAATTTAAAATTATTGAATCAAGGCAAAGATGTGCCTATTGATCATTCTAATTGCTTGGAAACCGAGAAAATTTTGAGAGATGATTTACGCAAAACTCAGAAAGAACTCAAGCTTTACGTTAGAAAATTCTCGTGTGGTAATGAAAAATTTGAACAACTCTTATTTGGCAAAAATATTCTCTTTCAAAAAAAGGACTCGGGTATAATGTATTTCCAATTAAAAGGTCCTTAGATCTTACCACGAATGATTCGGATAAATTAAAAATGGGAATGTCATCATGTCCAAAATATTTAAAACCAGGACATACCGAAACTTATTGTAGAAGTTCCAGACAAACTATAAAAGTGAAACAATTTTGGGTGCCTAAAGGGACCATTGTTCCAAATCAAGTTTATATGTCTAACAGGACCCAAATTAGCCTGGGTACCTATAAAACGGAAGCAAATTTTCTTTGTAGGTACAAGCAAGGACAACAACATTATCAAATATGTTGACAGTGGATGTTCAAACCACATGATTGGAAACGAGCATCTTTTCACAGAGCTGGAAAAGGAAGATCGAGGTTGTGTCACTTTTGGTGATAATAAAAAGGGCCAAATCAAAGGAACATGTAAGATAGGTAAGAAACCTTTACCAACTATATAAAATATTCTTTTTGTTGATGACCTTTGTCATAATCTTCTCAGTGTGTCCCAATTATATGATACTGGTCTCAAATTAATTTTTGAAATTACACATTGCACGGCAATGAGAAAAGACCAAATTATTTTTATTGGTCTACGTTATGGAAATATTTATAATGTTGATCTTCAAGACAAATCCTCTTTTAATGAAAAGTGCTTAATTTCCTATGATGAAAATACTGTTATTTGGCCCAAAAAATTGGGCTATGCCTCTTTACCTCTACTTTCAAAATTGGCCAAGAATAATATTGTCCTTGGTCTACCAAAATTAAATTCCAGAAAAGACCACATTTATGAGGCCTGTATTAAAGGAAAACATGCTAGAGGCTCGTTTAAACCCAAAATGGAAATTTCCACTAGCCGTATTCTTGAATTAATTCATATGGATATGATTGGACCATCTCGGCATGCTAGCTTGAATGGTAAACTTTACACTTTAGTTCTTGTTGATGATTTCTCTAGATTTACTTGGGTAAAATTCTTAGCAAATAAAATTGATGCTTTTAATGAGTTTGTTAAGTGGTGTAATATTACCCAGAAAGAAAAAGAATTACCAATTATTGCCATCAGATCCGATCACGGTGGAGAATTCGAGTCTAATGATTTTGAAGATTGGTGCGATAAATATGGTATTGTGCACAACTTTTTGACACCTCGGACACCTCAACAAAATGGAGTTGTCGAGAGGAAGAATCGCTCTTAGAAGAAATGAGCCGAACAATGCTCAATGAATACGGGCTACCAAAATATTTCTGGGCCGAAGCTGTTAACATTGGCTGTTATGTTATTAATCAAGTCCATCTTCGGAGAAACAAGGTAATGACTCCATATGAGATATTCAAAGGTAAAAAGCCCAATTTATCTTACTTTCATCCGTTTTTGTAAAGTATTTATTCATAATAATGGTAAAGATAATTTGGGAAAATTTGATTCTAAATCGGATATTGATATATTTATTGGATATTCTACTAATAGTAAAGCTTCTCATGTTTTTAATTATAGAGGAGGCTCTGTAGAAGAGTCGATTCATATCAAATTCGATGATACAGTTTTACCCCCGAGAAAGATTGTTTTTTATGATGATGCAGGTATGGTCCCAACTAATGAAGTGTCAGAAGCAACGAATGAATTAGAGAAGCTTGACTTAAGATCGAACAAACAGGAGGATAATCCTTTCAACCTTCCTAAAGAATGGGCTAATGTGAAAGATCATCTTATGGAGCAAATTCTTAGGAAAATCAATGATGGTGTACGAACAAGGAGAAATGTGAATGATTGCCTAAACAATATTGCATTCATTTCTCTTGCAGAGCCAAAGAACATTGATGAAGCTATAAATGACGAAAATTGGGCTATTGCTATGCAAGAGGAGCTCAATCAACTCGAGAGAAACAAAGTATGGGAATTGGTTCCGGTATTGGTGGACAAAACAATCATCAGTATAAAATGGGTACATAAAGTAAAAACCGACGATAATGGTCTCCCAGTGAAGAATAAATCAAGATTGGTTGCTCAAGGATACAATCAAGAGGAAGGGTTGGATTATGAAGAAACCTTCGCTCCTGTTGCTCATCTTGAGGCTATTCACCTTCTATGTGCTTTTGCCTCCTACAAGAAGATCAAACTCCATCAAATAGATGTAAAAAGCGCATTTTTAAATGGTGTCATCCAGGAGGAAGTGTATGTCTAGCAACCACCAGGATTTGAAGACTATGATCATCCAGATCATGTATACAAGCTCCATAAAGCTCTCTATGGATTAAAATAAGCTCTGAGAGCATGGTATGAACGTCTAAGCTCTTTTCTTATTTCTAATGGGTATAAAAGAGGTAATGTTGATAATACCCTTTTTATCAAAAACTATGGTGATAATATGCTTATATATCGACGATATTGTTTTTGGTGCAACTAACGAATCTCTGTCCCTAGAATTTTCAAATCTTATGAAGGGAGAATTCGAAATGAGTATGATGGGAGAGTTAAATACTTTCTCGGACTCCAAATTAAGCAACTCAAAGACGGAATATTCATTCACTAATCCAAGTGCGTCAATGAGATCCTAAAGAAATTTAAGATGGAAGGATGCAAAGAAATTTCTACTCCTATGTCCTCCACTCTTAAACTCGACAAAGACGAGAAAGGTAAGTCTGTTGACCAGAAATAGTATCGAGGTGTAATATCCGCAATTTTCGATTTTTGGTAAATTCCTTTTTTTTTCGGCCGGAGTCCGTTTTGACGGCTCGCTCATGACCGTTTCGTCATTCTGAGAACGATTAATTCTACACTTTTTGTCATCCGAGTTCGTTTGGGTGTTGTTTTGTTGAGTTCTGTGCTTTTTAGCGACTTTTTCGCACTTGAGTTCGATTCTTGCGAATCTCGTCCGAAACTGCTGTTTCGAATTTCCCGCAAGTCCGTTTAACTTTGTTAGACGTGTTATGAACTTCGGTTTGGTTATTCGATCACGTATCGTGAATTCTGGGCGTTTTGGGCCATTTTGTAATTTCTTGAAAGTTACGGGTATCCATACCTGTATTTGTCATCGTGACCCTTTTCTTGGTCGCGTATGATTAATTATCGCATTACGTTTTCATCTCGAGTCGTTGATGTCGTCTGCGAACTTTTCGTCGTGTTCGTTCCGTGCGTTTTTGGAAATCGAGGCATCGGGTCGTGGGCGGCCGAAAGCAATCGCCGGACCGTGCGGCAATCGCTTTGGCCGGGCAATCGCCGAGCAGGCCCAGTGTAATATGTCGAACAAATCAGACTGTGTGCCGCGGCACACCCATCCGGTGCCGCGGCACGGTGCAGTGCCAAGGCCGCGGCACACTCGTATGTCTTCCGCGACCAAACCCAATCAGACAGGTGCCGCGCACACGCAGCCGTGCCGCGCACAATGCCAAAACCTCGGGAGTAAATTTTCGGCTCAGGCCGCGGCACACTTCTCGTGCCGCGGCACACGAAGCGGTCATTAATCGTGCGTGCCTTTATTAGACGAAATCGGCCATTTCCATCCCCATTTTCACTGCGCGAGAGAGAGAGAGAGCTAAGGGGGGGGAGAACTCTCAAGCATTCTCCATTCGGGAGTCGATTTTTCATCATCTTCTTTCGGTTGTAAGGCTCGGGCAATCAACCTAACGCGTGTTCTATGGATCTTGGTACTTGAATCTCCTAAGGTAATATTCTAAAACCCTATTTTCGATTAATTTGGGGGTTTTGGGATTTTCTTCCGATTAGTTCCGTTTTGTTGGTGGATTCATGATGTATACGATTAATATTGTTAGTATCTTTAGTTTTCCTACGGATTCATGGATATTTTGTGGATTTTTACGGAATCGAGAGGGTTTGGTTGTGGTCCGCCCTCGTTGTTATTTTGGTATGAATATACATGAATCGTAGGCGGGGTTCCGGGTGTATTCCATTTCCGTAATCGTCTAGAGTTGGTTGTGATTATGTTATCCGAATCATTAGGTTCATTCCGCCGATTCCTTGCGGTCGTGTTCAACTCTTCCGTTCCGTTCGTGTCGTCGTCTATTTAATCGAGGCAAGTATCCTTATGAACTTACAATCTTGACATAGTAGTTTTGTATGAGAAATTGTGTGTGTGTATGCTCACTACGGGTTAGACTCGACGGGGTCTCGGTAGGGTTCCACGAAGCTGTGGACCGCGAGCTTGCTTTTAACCACTGTGGGTTAGATCCGACAGGGTCTCGGCAGGGATCCACGAAGCTGTGGGTCCGCGGTTAATTGTGGTGCATTTTTACAAATGTGGTTTGATCATTGGCATTTCCGGAAATGAGTATTTTGGAACTATGTTTTCTTTATTGCATGCATTACTATATGTGTAAGATGTAAGTTGTTCATCTGGTTACTTGTACTAGCGTAATTGCTAACCCCTTTGGGGACCCGTTGTCGGGGAAATTCTTGTTATGGATTTCAGGTTATGTTCGGTCAGACGAGCGGGCGCTGGGATGGTACGAGGATGTCGGCCAAGGTTGTTGACATGTGCAATTGAGTCGTGTTATTTCCTACTGTCTCTTTTGATGTGGGTGTTTTCCAAATTGTAAACTTATAGATTGTACTCGCGAGTACTTAGGCTTTTCCTTTCAGATTGTGGTTGGACTTCGTTGGAATTACTGTATTTGTCGGTTGATGTTTATTATGCCGGTTGTACCGGACGTGTTGTTTTATGTTCTTGTTGTTAATAATTGTTTCCTTGCTAACCGAGATGGTTAGTCGAGTAGTGTTTTCTTGTGTTAGCCTGGTGGGTCCCATGTAGGGGTCCACGGCGCTGTAATACACCTCGAATATCTTGGGGGTGTTACAGAAAATGGTATCGGAGCTCTAGGTTTATGGATACCTAGGCTTGTTGGTTATTTGGGTCTAGTTGTGTTTTGTTTTGCACATTGTCACACCGCTGCCGGCATCTTAGTACATCCAGTGCTCGTAAGTTTTCCTTACTCGATTCTCTTGTTTTCTCGTATTGAAATTCCACTTCTTGAACTGTGATTGCCTCTCTCGTACTTATCGTCGAGTTGTTTCTCGACCCATCCGGTTTGTGTACTTTTGATTTTTGTATTGCACCGTCCTTTATCTCTCTGGAATATGTGGGCCGTTCTGGGCTTGACCGTTTGTCGTTTTGCGAGCCATCCATCGCTAAACTTCCTAGCATTGGTGGGATCGTTGGTGATCGAAAGATCTGAGTTTTGCTCCGTGGTATATTGTGAGAGGGCTTGACTCTCTAGTCTTTTGTCGTATGATGGAATCTGTGTTTGGTAATTGCGATATACTAAATGTATGTTGAGCCGAATGTACCGATGAGTTGGACACCGAAGGGTGCAGTATGATGTAGAAGTTTTGAACATTGATATGTTCCAGTATAGGTATTGATGTCAGAGTTTGTTGAGAAACTCACATAGCTGGTTTCGACATACGTCCAAATCGGTGATCTTTGGTTACGCTGTCAAACTTGAAGAGATAGTTTGACATATGCTTGGAATTAGTATTTTCGAGTTGCGCTTTTTGAAATGGTGATTTTTGAATGTCGTATATGAGTGTGTCCGGGAATTGTTGGTACTTGGCTAATTATTGTTATTTACAACCAATGTGTTTCTATTAATAATAATACATGCGGCGTGCATGCTTGAAAATTTCATAGACTTGATCGTATTGTGGGTTTTTGAAAAGTGACATGAATTTGGGCGAGCCAAATTTTGTATTTTCAAATAAAAACCTTGTGTCGGTATTTAAAGGTGGTGTTTAAAAGTGTTTTAGGACATTTTATAAAATGCTACTGCTGTTAAGCCCTCGTCGTGTTTGAAAGGGTCTTGAAAACGATTTTTAACTTATTGGTTTTATTTTTGAATAACTAGAGTATACGATTTTAAAATCGACAGCTGGGAAACCTAGGTTGTCGAGTCAAGTTGTGTTTGTTGAGTTTTGTCTTGTCGGATTTTGTCTGACTTAGTCACATCGCGACGCGTCGTTTGAGATCATTGGTCGTGATTAGTATCGAGTGGTGGTCGTCACTTACGTGCGACCTATGGGTGTTGAACTCCCTTCCTTGTGTTGTGCCTCGCATGACACGAGTTAATTGTATGATTAGTCGTTGAATGATGGAATCCTTCTGTGGATTTCGATTTCACGATATGTGTTTATTAGACTCTCGTATTTGGTTTATATGAGGAGTGTCGTCACTGTTGATGTATTTTCGAACCGCATTTTATCCGCTGTGTGAGTTCTTTCAAAACGGCTTTCGGTATTTTGCAAACTGAGTTTTATTTCGTAAAACTGATTCCTTGAATCAAGTTTTGGCATTTTGGCCTTGAATATTTCATGATGGTTTGACAAATGATTTTGTGAGCTTTGGAAAAATATTACCGTCATTGGTCTTTTTAGAATTTTCGAAATGACATGGGAAATTGTGCTTAGCCTGGTAAATCCTTGTGAGAAAGGTTTACGGCCTGTAATTTTTCTGATATGTTCTGTTGTTGTCTCTGTGGGTCGTTAGCGCACGCTACGCTTTGCAGCTAGCGCGCGCAAGAGTGCGTTGGTAGCACGCTAAGGGGAGGATAGCGACGCTACTCGGTAGTAGTGGCGCCCAGAGCTACCGGATCGGGCTCAAGTTCTCGTTAGCGCACGCTAACAGTGTATTTTGGTCAGGAGTTTTGTTTGATGCCGTGATAGCGCACGCTAACCTTAATGATTAGCGCACGCTAATTGTGTCCAGTATAAATACTGGACACCAGTCTAGAAGTTGCATTTTCTTCATTCCTTCTTCTTCCTCCATGAGTTTGAGACGTAGCGACTGGTTTCGCATCCTGGCTGATTTTTCTTCCATCCAAAGGTGTTTTGGAGTATCCTAGATGATTTTAACATCATCTAATCCATTGTTCTTCGCCGAATCTAGGTATTTTCTTGAATCCCTAGAGTAGACGCGTGGGAGTATTGTTCTGGATATCGTTTACCATCCAAATTTGATAAACCGATTGTTGTTTTAGCGATGTTGTTAAACATATCCTGAGGATCGTATATTACCGTCGTGATTTTGAGCGATTTGATGCGTGTGATATGATGTGTTTAAGTGAATGTTGATACGTGCGAATTTTGGGCATTTTGGCCTATTGTACTTCTGAAAAACCTTGAGTATCTTAGAAAATAAAACTCGAGACGTACTTTTAAAATGAATTATTTTCTCACAGTGCTCTCAAGATGCCTACTAGTGCCACGCTATGTTTCAAAATTATTCTACTTTGAGGATCAAAACATTTTGAGATATTTCTAATGATTTAGAAACGCATTCGTTTAGACCCGAAGGTCGAAATAGTCAAAAGTTTTAATTTAACGAAAGGTGTCTTCATTTTTTTTATTATTAAACGCAAGTTGACTTCTTTTAAAAGTCTCGATGACGATGTTTGTACTACTTTTTGATATATGATACTCAAGATCAACTGATGCTTGCAAGTTATTTTCAAAAGATGGTTTTCGTTTTTAAAATCTATCATTCCTATTTGTGGCCCGGCAATATATGTGTAATGTTCGTGCTATCGTTAGGGTGTTAACCCCGAGTTGTTGTTGAATTGGCGGTGTGAGCGTTGAGTAGTTCGCCACACTGCCGTGGGTAGCCTCTGTGAGGGGTGTGATATTGGTATTGGATGTTGTCGCCTCGTAGCGGGTTATGCGTTATCGCACATATGCGAGCTCTTAGAGCTCGGGTTGGTATGATTGTGTGCATCGGTGATTGTTCCGCGTCGTGTTGATTGCTTGTTATATTGTTACCTTGGTTCCGTTGTTGTGAGTTTCGGGGGCGAGGTCAAAAGTAATACCCGTACTATTTTGACTTCTATATCTTCTCTTTCTCCAGCCTATCGATTCGCTCGTGTTCATTGATACCTTCTGAACTTGATCTATACCTTGGTTTCACCATTCGAACGAGCTGTAATCTGGTTTTGAGTCGATCTGGTTATCGCTGTGACTTTTCCGAATCCGGTTCGACTATTGTGAATCTTGCTCGGAAGTAACATCTTTTGGTTCTAATAGTTCTTTTGGTTTATGCTCGTTAACATTTCTGAACTTTCCCTATCCCTTGCTTTTGTTGATCGAACGAGGGTGGTATTGTTTCGGAATGACTCGTTTGTCGTTGTGACTTTTCAATCGCTATTCCCTTTCCTGTGGATCTTATGGGAATGCACGTCTTTCTGTTCTCACCAGGTTATCCTGGGAGTTGTTGTTTGAATTTTATTACCCTACGTGTTTCGGACATGATCGTTCGATTTTTGTTGTCTCAATCGTTTGTGTGTTCAGTTTTTGTTCCCGTTCGTGATTGTTGAGCGTTTAGGCTCCTTCGTAATTCCCTTAAGCTCGGGAAATTAGTCTCGTTTTCGATCTTCCAATCTTTAGGCGGTGGAATTCCGTATTTGTTCAGCGTTTGGCTCGCATTTTGTTTGATGAACCGTTGGGTTGGTCAATCATATTGATTTTCGTTCGTTGTGTTTTGTGATTGCTCGGATAATTGACTTGATTGTATTATCCGTTTAATGACGCTTGTCACTCGTTGATTTTATTATGTCTCTACCGGTGACGTCGTGTTAGTCGCCCTAGAGCGTATTTTCTCATCATATGTCTCCTTGCGTTCCTTGCAGCGTTTCACCGTCGGGTGCGAGTCTTCGGTTTTGTGTATCTCGTCGAGTTTTCTTGGCAAGGGATAGTGCTTCTCCCTACTTACTTTAAGTTTCGGGACGAAACTTCTTTTAAGGAGGGTAGAATGTAATATCTGCAATTTTCGATTTTTGGTAAATTCCTTTTTTTTCGGCCGGAGTCCGTTTTGACGGCTCGCTCATGACCGTTTCGTCATTCTGAGAACGATTAATTCTACACTTTTTGTCATCCGAGTTCGTTTGGGTGTTGTTTTGTTGAGTTCTGTGCTTTTTAGCGACTTTTTCGCACTTGAGTTCGATTCTTGCGAATCTCGTCCAAATCAAGCTTTTGAATTTCCGCAAGTCCGTTTAACTTTGTTAGACGTGTTATGAACTTCGGTTTGGTTATTCGATCACGTATCGTGAATTCTCGGGCGTTTGGGCCATTTTGTAATTTCTTGAAAGTTACGGTATCCATACAGATTTGTCATCGTGACCCTTTTCTTGGTCGCGTATGATTAATTATCGCATTACGCTTTTCATCTCGAGTCGTTGATGTCGTCTGCGAACTTTTCGCCGTGTTCGCTGCGGCGCTTTTGGAAATCGAGGCATCGGTCGTGGCGGGCCGAGCAATCGGCCGGACCGTGCGGTAATCGCTTGGCTGGCAATCGCCGAAAGGTGCCTGTAATATGTCGAACAAATCAGACGTGCCGCGGCACACCCATCCGATCCGCGTACGCTGCAAAGCAGCCGCGGCACACTATCCGGTGCCGCGCACACTCGTATGTCTTCCGCGACCAAACCTAATCAGAGCAGTGCCGCGCACACGCAGCCGTGCGCGGCACAATGCCAAAACCTGGGAGTAAATTTTCGGCTGTGCCGCGGCACACTTCGCCAGGCCGCGGCACACGGCGGTCAATCGTGCGATTCGTCTTTATTAGACGAAATCGGCCATTTCCATCCCCATTTTCACTGCGCGAGAGAGAGAGAGAGCTAAGGGGGGGAGAACTCTCAAGCATTCTCCATTCGGGAGTCGATTTTTCATCATCTTCTTTCGGTTGTAAGGCTCGGGCAATCAACCTAACGCGTGTTCTACAGATCTTGGTACTTGAATCTCCTAAGGTAATATTCTAAAACCCTATTTTCGATTAATTTGGGGGTTTTGGGATTTTCTTCCGATTAGTTCCGTTTTGTTGGTGGATTCATGATGTATACGATTAATATTGTTAGTATCTTTAGTTTTCCTACGGATTCATGGATATTTTGTGGATTTTTACGGAATCGAGAGGGTTTGGTTGTGGTCCGCCCTCGTTGTTATTTTGGTATGAATATACATTAATCGTAGGCGGGGTTCCGGGTGTATTCCATTTCCGTAATCGTCTAGAGTTGGTTGTGATTATGTTATCCGAATCATTAGGTTCATTCCGCCGATTCCTTGCGGTCGTGTTCAACTCTTCCGTTCCGTTCGTGTCGTCGTCTATTTAATCGAGGCAAGTATCCTTATGAACTTACAATCTTGACATAGTAGTTTTGTATGAGAAATTGTGTGTGTGTGTATGCTCACTACGGGTTAGACTCGACGGGGTCTCGGTAGGGTTCCACGAAGCTGTGGACCGCGAGCTTGCTTTTAACCACTGTGGGTTAGATCCGACGGGGTCTCGGCAGGGATCCACGAAGCTGTGGGTCCGCGGTTAATTGTGGTGCATTTTTACAAATGTGGTTTGATCATTGGCATTTCAGTAAATGAGTATTTTGGAACTATGTTTTCTTTATTGCATGCATTACTATATGTGTAAGATGTAAGTTGTTCATCCGTTACTTGTACTAGCGTAATTGCTAACCCCTTTGGGGACCCGTTGTCGGGAAATTCTTGTTATGGATTTCGTGTTATGTTCGGTCGACGAGCGGGCTACTGGATGGTACGAGGATGTCGGCCAAGGTTGTTGACATGTGCAATTGAGTCGTGTTATTTCCTACTGTCTCTTTTGATGTGGGTGTTTTCCAAATTGTAAACTTATAGATTGTACTCGCGAGTACTTAGGCTTTTCCTTTCAGATTGTGTTTGGACTTCGTTGGAATTACTGTATTTGTCGGTTGATGTTTATTATGCCGGTTGTACCGGACGTGTTGTTTTATGTTCTTGTTGTTAATAATTGTTTCCTTGCTAACCGAGATGGTTAGTCGAGTAGTGTTTTCTTGTGTTAGCCTGGTGGGTCCCATGTAGGGGTCCACGGCGCTGTAATACACCTCGAATATCTTGGGGGTGTTACACGAGGTATGATTGGGTCTTTGCTTCATTTAACTGCTTCTAGACCAGATATTATGTTTGCTACTTGTCTTTGTGATAGATTTCAAGCCAATCCGAAAGAATATCATCTTATTGCTTGCAAACGCATTTTTCGATATTTAAAAGGCACTGCCGGTTTAGGTTTGTGGTATCCATCGAACATCGATTTTGAACTTTTCGCATATAGTGATGCAGATTTTGGTGATTGCCAAATTTATAGAAAGAGTACCAATGGTACTTGTCACTTCATGAGTTCGTGTCTAATTTCATGGGGTAGTAAGAAACAAACTAGTGTAGCTACTTCCATGGCAGAAGCAGAATATTTGGCTGCGGGGAGTGCATGTGCACATGTTATGTGGATTAAAAATCAATTACTAGATTATGGCATTGAGCTTAAAAATACTCCAATTTTTTGTGACAATACAAGTGCCATAAATTTGAGTAAAAATCCCATTTTGCATAGTAGGACTAAACACATTGAAATTCGCCATCATTTTATCCGTGACCATGTCCAAAACGGGAATGTGCATCTCCAGTTTGTTGGTACTAATGAACAATTGGCGGACATTTTTACAAAACCATTACCCGAAGATGCTTTCAACTTTATTCGAATAAATTTAGGAATGGGACATGTTGATCACTTTTAAATTTTGCATATTCATCATTCACAGCAAATGTTCATGAAAAACGAACGAATATCATTAGAAGAATATCACTATTCATTTGGTCAGAGTTACGGCCGCTATAGGCAGGGGATTACGTACGTAAAGGATATTACGTACATTACGCGCAGTTTGGTTACATACGCTATGCATTACTGGATTTTGGACAGATTATTTGGGTATATCATTATGGCCGCTATAATCCTTTACAACGTACGTTAAAGTCCTTTATTTACGGACGTAATAACCGTAATGTACGTTACGCTCTATATCCTGCTACTTTATTTCCCGACCTGTCATTTTTTTTCACTTCCCCCAAATCATAAACCCTACTCCCGATCGCCACTCTCCAAAATCCTCCATAAAAACCAATCAATTCCACCTATTTCATCCAGTACATCATCCTCCAACCTCAAAATCCATCATGAACACTAGAACCGGCAATAAAAGAAGAGGAGAAACATCCCAATCCTCATCTAATCCGACAAATCCGACCGATGGCCCTCAATTCCGAACTCCTCAGGCTGAAAAGATCTACAAATAGATTTTCATTTACGAAGAGGTAACTCCTAGTCATCATTTTTATTTCGATTCTTTAAATTGAACTGGAGTGAATATAGAAGAATTTTTCGATATGGTTGGGATCAACAAGTTCGTACGTCCAATTTTCGAAGATTGTGTTAGAGAATTCTATCCAAATTTTTCAACAAGTTATGATTCGGACGGATTAGTTGTTATTCAATCTATGGTTCAACGCAAAACTATCTCATTTGATGCTAAGAAATTATCGGAACTGTTTGGCTTACGGAATGAAGGACTTATTTGTGCCGGAAATCTTATTCTGGATGATGAAGTTGCCAATGATGATTTATTTGACGATGATCATGAAACTTTAAACGAATTTACTGCTAGAGACTTTCTTCAGTCTCATGCTGTGCTCGAAGTTAACTCCGATAAGTTTGAGAACAATAACTTTGGGTTAAATATCCATTTATTACATGATGCTATCACTCGCTCATTAATGCCGAAGGTCAATGCAAAACAACTCTTAGTTAACATTGATATGGAGATTATTTATCATGTATTAAATGATCATCAAGTTAACTTCGCTCGAGTTATTATGAAATGGTTCGTTGAGAAAGGATCTATTTTTCACAAGAAAGGATATATGAGAAAAGATCAACAAAGAAAATCTGGGATGCCGTTTGGATCCATATTGAATGGATTTTTGAGGATGCTGGAATTGACCTTTCAGGACTTCATGGGATAAAAATTCCGAAGGGGAATATGGTTCATGTAGGAACCATCTGTACGATGAAATATGTAAAACTCTGAACCGAGGCTAGACTTACGTGGCCTATTTACGGGATGATGACTCTCTTGTGGGTGGTGCTGCCTTACCTCGTCTTGAGGATCGTATATTTGCGAGAGGCCGACAAGCTGAGAGATCATGTATTCGGGTTCCTACTTCTCAGGCTAGTCCATCTCGTGCGAGTAGTACAAGTTCTTCTTCATCTGCATTACTTGAAACCAGAGTTGGTAATTTAAAAATAAGGATGGAGAATGTCCAGCTCCGAGTCATAAGGACGGAGTGGATGGTTGAAAATATTTGCACTCACTTTGGAATTGCCATGCCCCCTCTACCTTTAGCCGACCTTGATTAGTTGATTGCTTTTCACGTTGATGATTATCCTATTTTTCTTAAGACCGACATTTTCATGAATATCTTGTTTTATTTTGGATATTTGATTTCATGCTTTGATTTATATGTTTTGGTGATTTGGTCATTATGTTTGAATGGTTGGATATTTTTTCGTGATTTGTTACCATATTTTCATGATTTGGTAATTATCCAGTTTTTCGTGTTTTGGTGATTTTCGTATTGCAGGTTCTCTTATCTTTTGGTTAATGACAAAAAGGGGAGAAAATATGTTGAGAGTTTTTAAAATTTTTATAATTTTAGTGCTTGTTCAAATCAGGGGGAGAATTATTGTCACGGAGAGCTTTTCCTATTATTCTTTCAAAATTCTATCGACCCTCAAAAATCTTGTCTTCAAAACCTCCTATGTAATTTTGTCATCATCAAAAAGGGAGAGATTGTTGGAACAATATTTTTCATAACGCATGTTGAATATTTTAATGTTGTTCTACTAAGCAAAATTAACATTCCATATTTTAAGTATATAACGTACGTAACATAATGTTCCTAACGTACATAACAAAACCGCTCTTAACGTACGTAACAAACCACTCCTAACGTACATAACATTAACATTTTCACCAAGTGTTTTGAATGCAGGTAACGTACGTAATACCTATTGTATAACATACGTAATATTCGAAAATCAGCCCGTTGCACGGAGTCAACAAATAAGTCATCGACCGTGCAGTTAAGTCATCGAATCCAACGAATATGAAGACCAAGCATAACGTACGTAATGTGTATTACATAACGTACATAACATATTTCAGCCAGGAGCCTGCCCATTTCCTTATTCTTCATTACGTCCGTTACATGGCTTACATACGTAACGTAAGTTACTTAACGTGCGTAACACATGCATACTATTCCAACGAGAAAATTGCTCCAAGAGGCTATAAATAGATGTCATCCAAGGTGTTGGAGATACACAAGAATTCACCAGAGTTTG
The DNA here is from genome assembly GCA_033398695.1 of Orobanche coerulescens. Classification (NCBI taxonomy): domain Eukaryota; kingdom Viridiplantae; phylum Streptophyta; class Magnoliopsida; order Lamiales; family Orobanchaceae; genus Orobanche; species Orobanche coerulescens. The sequence continues at coordinate 124,372,956 of CM065804.1, read as the reverse complement.
TTGGCCACTAAGTATACAGGATACAGCTTGGAGAGTGTTTTAAACAACAAGCTGTACGGTTTTCACATCTGAGTGCGTAGCGGAAGTCTTGTCAAAGTAAGTTGCTGAAAATACAGCAACTAGATATGAAACGTATACTTAAAGATAATCACAAATATTAAAACAGTAAATGCAGAAGGTAATTGACACAGTAATTAAAGTGGTTCGAGGTAAACCCATCTACGTCCACTGGTCCTCCACACAGGAGTAAAAATGTTTATTATAAATACTACGTACACAACTACGTATTTATAATCAAACCTAATCGGTATATCGTTCACACAGATTGATATAATGATCTTAGCCTTCAACCGTTCACACAGATCGGTTTGAGCTTTCACTTGACTGACTTCTTCACACACAGTTCCGAAGCTTCGTCTCTTCAATGCAAGTCCGTCACACACAGTTCGGGAAGAGCAAGGATTCTCAGTCGACACAGGGCTGATGGGTTTGTTCAAGGGTTAGAACAATATTTGAACAAGAGCTTTGACTTTCTGAGATCTTAGTTGATGATGTGTTGTTCGTGGTTTTGAGCACTGTGTATCTCTTCTTTCAGAATAGCAGAATGTAACACCCCAAATTAGGTGGATATTACAGTGTCGTGGACCCCCGACTGGGACCCACCAGGCGAGTGAAAATGAAGGAAATACACAGGATAAATGTAGTACCAAACCACATTACATCATTAATTACTCCGATGAGGAGTTTCATACAACATACCCAAGAGAATACATAATACATGTATATTTTATATGAAGATAAAACATACGACACTGAATAAAATGAGTATTCAAATGGAAGTCTGCAGCGGAATTAAAATAAAGAAAACACGAGTGAATGAAAAAGATTGGGGGCCCCTACTAGTATCACTAAGACTCCTCGCCGTCAACGTTCTCTTCCCGTGCCTTAGCCTTGCCATGACCTGAAAACAAAATCCCCCAACGGGGTCAGTTACACAGAACAACAATCCTCAAGAGTTGAATAAACACAATCATGATATATCTTAATTATGAAATGACGCTGAAGAGAGACATCATAGTATGCCCGTAATGGTATGTGCAAGTGCACAGGACGAGTGTCCGGACACACCCGTCCTTGTACCTAATTAGTCTCACGGAGGTACGTTACCGTGTGCACAGTCCAATGTGTCGGTGAACCCAAGACATGACCATCACGTGCCCGAGATCCAAACCACCAAAAGACCATCAATACAATCGATAATCCAAACGAAATGCTCAAATCGAGTTTACGATATCATTAAATTACAAAACCCAATTCTAAGTCAACCTTCAAAGTGTTCTTGAGAAAAACATCCAACAATCCGATGATAACTCGTAAAAACTCATAATCATACGTATATCCATCATAATTCATGATTATACCATCCAAAACATCATGCTCCAACTCAAAATCGAATTCAAGGGTTGAAGAAAGTTACCTTAGATTAGGATGAAAAATCCACAAATATGTTGTTGATCCACACTACAACTTGAAGAAGATGAAATCTCTGAGTTTTGATGATGTTGAGACACCCCAAAATCGCCCAAAAATCGCCCCAAGGAAGAGAGGAAGAAGTGAAATGAAGAAATGAACTTGTTCCCCTCAAAAAAACGCAGATATAGAGCAGCCTGCACTATGTGCCGCGGCCCGGCCGAGTGTGCCGCGGCACAGGGCCAAAATCTGCCCCGCCGGCAAGAAGGTGCCGCGGCACATGGCTAGAAATCGCACAAGAGTTGCAGATGCGTGCCGCGGCCCCGCCGACAGAGCCACGGCCCTGCATGCACGGGTCGGCCAAAATCGCAACATGTGTGCAGCGCGCGCACACTCCTCAGGCCGCGGCCCACACCCCCTCGAGTCCTAAAATGATGAAAAATTACCCGAGAAGAGAATAAAAGCAATAGGAATCAATATTTGGGAAATAATAACACAAAATGGAAGTGCGGGAACCCCAAAACGATGGTTCCAAGTAATGATTACAAGGGTTCGCCCAACAAAAGCACAATTTGAACAATGAGGAGATTTGAAATGACATGAACTCCAACGTCAACATCGACTAATGAATCAATTACAACAATCAAGATAATATTCTTGTCTCGATTCCCAAGCAAGATTGAAACAATGAACAATATCGATACATGACTCGAAGTTATTCCGAACGGTGAACACGGATGAATGAATGTGGATGATGAATGATTATTAACAAGTGAAAAATTACATAGTAACAATTACTGAATGAAATTACTGATTGATAATGACTGAATTACAACCGGGTATTACACAGAATGCCTTTGGAGATATGTTTGCTCTGAATATTTGTGTAAGCACTTGTTTCACTTGTGTATAAGATTCGATCGTTTGTTCGTTTGTTTGCATGTATGTAAATCTTGAAAGGCTGGGGATATATATAGCTTTCTAAAATATATCCGTTGATATAAATCCATTGAGCAAGATTCCGTTCCAACGGGATGATGTGTTTGAATAAAACACGATCCGGATTTTGCGCTAGATTGGAAGATCTCTGACAGCTTGAGATTTAAATACTTTATCCTTATTTAAATATATCTTCTCAAACGGGACGTTGACTTAGTGAATAACAAAGATTCCTTCTTGTCCTGTTTGGATGTTGTATGGAATGATAGCTGTATTGTCGATTCGAGACAGCTTCCATACTTAGTCTTTATAAGACTCCTTTGCTGTATGATTGATTCTGTATGCTGGGGCTACGAGAAGTCTTCGATACAGGTTGATATCTTTTGATCCGCTTTTCGATACAGCTGCTTGCTGTATGCAGGATTGGCATATTGTCAAAACATTCTATCATGATCTTTTCGATACAGGGATTGTTTTTTCCTAACAATCTCGATACAGGGATAGTTATCCCGACAGAGTTTACAAGCATACACAAGCAATATCTGAGCTTATCAAGCTATCATTATACTCTGAAAAGATTATTCTGATACGAGAAGATTTATTCTATCAATTCTATATATATATATTCTTGTATCAGCGCGAGCTTTCTTTTGTAAAGACGAGTTTCCTTACTTGCAACTATTTATTGTGAGGTTGTCTTGTATCCTTAAAAACAAGAGAGATTATAGTGAGGTTGTTCTTGAGCCCGAAAATGAAGAAACTGTAAAGTTCGGCACTAGTCTTGAAAGTGCTATTGTAAGAGTTGGCACTAAACTAGAAAGTGCATTCAAGGTTTTAGAAAAGTCCTAGTCTATAACACTAGGTAGGGGACGTATGCTTCGTTAATAGCTGAACCTCTCGAACAAATTCTTGTGTTATTTCTTTTCCGCACTCCTATTACTCCGATAAATAGCTTCTGCACAAAAAGAGTTCAAAACTCTACTCCGCACTATTCAACCCCCCTTCTAGTGGCGGTACCAATTCAACATTGCCTAAGTCGGTCAAGCTTGTCATACTCCTTGTCTAAAATTGCTTCCTTATTTTTATATTTAAGAGCTAGGTCTTTGCACGGAGAAAGTGCGACATCAAAAGAGTAAGTTGACATACCGATGGTGTATAGCATGATGGATCTAGCATAAATCAAACACCAACGGACTAGTCAAAGAGAACAAATAAAAATTAAAAAATGCAAGCAAAGATGGAAGAAAAATGTAGTGGTGCAAAATTCATTTTTGCGAAACTTATTCATCACTCGTTAAACCTCCCAGACAATGAAGCCAAAATATTATTTTTGAGCATTTAGACTTCTTCCAAATATCGCCCGAAAGAAAACATGATCATTTGAGGAAGTGGTAAATCAACTCAGGTCGATCTTTTGAGGACATTTAGAAGTAGACTACAATGACTAAAAGTACGAAAGAAATAAATAACGAGCTAAAAAGACTAAGTCCTAACATTGATTGAGTTGAGAATTATCACTAAATAAAACTAATGACCATTCAAGTGAAAAATTAACAAAAATAAGTAGAGAATTATTACACTACCAATATCGGGGGTTTAGCCGACGACTTAAAGTCGTTGGCTAAAGGTAAATATCGTCAGCTAATCCTGTCAGTCGTCGGCTAAAAAACCGTCGGCCGATATTCGTCGGCCAAGGTTTAGCCGACGACTTTTTTGGTAGTCGTCGGCTAAAACATTTTTTTTAAAAAAAAGTAATATACTTTAGCCGCCGACATTTAACAAAGTCGTCGGCTAAAAATTTTTTTTTTAAAATAATATACTTTAGCCGACGACTGTTGTAAAGGTCGTCGGCTAAAACCTAATATAAAAAAAATTCAGATTTTGGGAACAATTTATAGTCAACACAATACACCAATTAATAAATTAGCAAAAAAATACATAACAATTCATACAATTCAACACAAATACATAACACATATACAATACACCAATTCAACAGCAACAAAAATACACCAATTCAACAGAATACACTAATTAATATCACAAAATACCAACAATACATCCAATTCAACACAATACACCAATTAATAAATTAGAGACAAAAATACACCAACAAAATCGGAATAAAATCGGGCAAAAAAATAAAATCTACCTGCTGGGAGGCGGACAGCGGCGGACGACAGACTGATGAAATTTTGAGGTGAAATAAAAATATACAATACACCAATTCAACATCAACAAAAATACACCAATTCAACATAATACACCAATTAATAACACAATACACTAACAATACATATAATTCAAAACAGTACACCAATTAATAACACGATACACCAACAATACATCAAACAAATACAATAAATTCATCAAACAAATGAAAACTAAATAAAACACAAAAATCTAAAAACTAAATAAAACCTAACCTAATAAACTAAAAAAATAATAAAAACTACATGAAAAACAACCTAATTATAGATAAAATTAATACACTAAAAATACACAAAAAAATGGGTTACTTGTGCGGAGGTCGGGCGGCGGGCGGACGGTCGAGCGGTGGGTGGGCGGACGGTCGAGCGGCGGTGTTCCGGCGGGTGGGTGACGGGCGGTCTGGTGTCGTCGGGCGGGTTACGGGTGGGTGGGGGAATAAAAAAAGAAGAAAAGGAAGAAGAAAGAAGAAAGAAGAGAAGAGGGTATATATATTTAGAGGTTTAGCCGACGACTAAATCTAAGTCGTCGGCTAAACCCCAATGTTTTTTTCGGATGCCGAGGAGAACTGAGGACGATATATAATTTCAAATTGGAGGTTTAGCCGACGACTTGAACTAGGTCGTCGACTAAAGTATTTAAAAAAAATAATATACTTTAGCCGACGACTTGACCTAGATCGTCGGATAAAGTATTTTAAAAAAAAACATTATACTTTAGTCGACAGCTTGATCTAGGTCGTCGGCTAAAGTATATTAATTTTTTTTGAAAGGGGTTTAGCCGACGACCTAGATCAAGTCGTCGGCTAAAGTATATAGGAAACGAAGTCACAATCGAAATGCAAAATTGACAAAAACAAATAAAAATTACTTCTAAGACAATAAATCAAACACCTAAAATGCGTAATTTAACAAAGAGGAGAAACCTTGTATTTTAAAGTTCACATAGATGGAAATCGCCCTAATTTTACTAAAAATTTAGATGGAATCAACAATTGAATCTTAATTGCATGACGTTCTCTCGAATTTTACATCTAGTCCTAATTTGGGGAATTTTTGGGGAAATTCCCCTTTTAGGTTATTTTTTCCAAAAATAGGATTAATCGATAATCCGTCAAATTAGAGTGATGTATATTCCCTAAACCCTAGGTGAATTGGTTCAAATTTCCCCAACTCCCTAGAATTATGGTTCTAGCTGTTCATGGTTGAAGAAATCAAAAATAGAAGAGAAAAAACACAAAATAAAGTAAGTTCCATGGAGAAATTGAGGTAGAGAGCGTAGATCTTGAAAATGACAATAATTAAAGAATAAAGTACTAAAACTTACTTGTTCCCAATGTATTTGAAAGTAAAAATAGAAATCGAACCATGCCGAATCCTTGAATTCGTAGTAGAAAATGCAATTACAACTAATTAAGAGTATGGATTGAAGTGAAATTGAAACTGCTAAAGTAATATGGCAACAAGGTTTATAAGAAAAGGGAAAAAAAATTAGAGAGGGAAAGTATTTGCAAACTAAAAAACTAAGAAAATTACGGGAAGTTACAAAATAAAGGGGTCAAATATCTATTTACAAATTTGATCGAAAATGATAAAATAGGCAAAATCACGCTAAGAAGATGGTGGGGGTCTGTCCGACCTCAGCCATAGGTTCAGTCCAATAGGTTGATTCGCTCCATTAGGCCTCGATCACAAGCATACTCGGCTTGGTCACATGTTTGCTCGTCCTCAATCGCATGTCTCGTTGGATGCTGGTACAGTCTCAGCTAAGCGACGAAGGGTGCTAGCTCGGAAGCGACTGACAATTTAGCGCCGATAATCAAGCCCTTATCAGGTGATATCTAAGTGGTTTGTCACTTGGTGTTTTGGGGCTCGGACGGCCCCTTTTTGCGACCGACCCAGTTTGTTGGACCCTTTTTTATGTTCAGCTAAAAAATACATAAAAATACCATGAAATTCACAAAAGTAAAAAAATCACCAAAAATACAATATTGACATCAAAGTCTAAGAATAAAAAAATCTTGAAAAATACGTCACTACATGACCAAAACAACAATAAAAATCTTAACAAAAATGGTCAAACAACTTCATTCTTGAATGTTTTGGATACTTCAAAAGATTCATGTTTGTGCTTTATGAGATAAATATATCCATAATGACTAAAATTATCGTTTAAAATTCTGAAGTATTAGTAGCCCCATACATTAGTATGTCTTATGCCTAATAGATTACTAGAACTTTCTCTATGATCGATGAAAGGATTCTTTGTCATATTACCTAATAAATAAGATTCGCATGTCCCAAATGGCTCATAGTCAGAAGAGTTTAAAAATCCATCTTGATGGAGTTTATAAATGCGTTCTCGTTTATATGATCAAGTCTACGATGCCATAATTAAGTTGTGCTAGAATCATTGAGCCTAAATTTCTTGACTGTAATTTTATAGATTTCCATAGTTTAGACTCAATAAAAATACAATTGTAAATGCAGTGTATAATTTCGCAATACCATAATATAAGTTATCAAATTATATATGAACCATCTTATTTTAAATAAGAAACCTGTTATCTTCACAATCTCTAGTAGAAAAATTTAAATAATATTCATATTCATAGTAGGAGCATAATAGTAACTGTCCCCATTAGGCAAAATCAGATTATAAGTTCCTACTATTGGTGCAAAAATCTTGCTCCATTGCCAACTCTTAGATCCACCTCGCCCTTCTTCAGTTGTCTACTGCTTCTCAACTGCTACAAATTTGTATAATGTGAGATCAACATTAAGTATGCAATACCCAAAGGTTAGAAGTAGATAAGTTAACTTCTATAGCAAATATATATATAGAAGTCTCACTACCTGATTTGACCCCCACATGACGTGACATGATGACCGTTATCACTAGTATGATTTTAATTCCCAAAAATCGTTCCAATATAAGCAAATGGTTGTTTTACTTCAAGCCCTCTATGTGACGCGCTGCAGCAAACCGAAAGGTACAATTCAAACACACCACGAGGTTTCACAATTTTGATAAATTTCAAGGTGATTTTACAAAGCAAAGTGAGGGACATTTATAGCAAAAGATTCCTACAAGTTTAGAATATAAAAATCAAATAGGAAATTTCGTAGTTATTTTCTATCATGACTAAGACCATTCAACACCTAACAAATATACACAAATAAAATAAAATCAAGAAAAATAAAGTGTAAAGGATTCGTCCATAAAATAGTCAAAAGTAGACCAAGTAAAATGGTAGAGAAAATTGATGCTCTCTGCCCGTCACATATGTAATATCCATGTGATTTACGTATGTGATTTGGTTGTATCTTGTTGTAATGTGGAGATAAGTGTATTGATGAATTGATATTTGGGTTGTTCTTGATTGATAATCGTTGAGTTTTATGATTTTTGGAGGTGTTCGTTCTGGCCGGACTGCAGGACTCTTGACATGCGGGTTACGCGCGTAAGGCATACCGAGTTACGGTCGTAATGGTCATTTACTGTAATATAGTCTGCGATTACATGCAACGCAAAGACAAAATCGGGCAAGAGCCTCGCAAAGACTCGCATGCCCGTAAGGGATGGACGGTTACGGCCCTAAGGTGCAGGTCGAGTACGGCCATAATGTATCTGTCGAGTACGGCCGTAAGTTGTCGAGTATTACAGCCGTAATGCCTGGTCGGGTAACGGCCGTAATGCACCTGGGTAATTTGGGCAGTGGCTCGTCAGGACTCGTTAAGGCCGTACGGCACTGCCGGTTACGGCCGTAACGCACTCGGCTATATAAGGCCGAGTGATAGGTCATGTAGGCACTTCTTCATTTTTTCTTCCTCCTTCACGAGTCTTCGAGAATTTTTGAGAAATCTGATCAAGAGCATCATTTTGCAACATTTTGGGGAGATTAATTCGTGTCCAACATCATCTTCCACTCGAGTTCCGTCCGAATCAAGGTAAAATCTCCTTCAAATCCCTAGTTCTTCATATGTTGGGGTTTTGCTTGAATCTTCAATTTTAGTTCGTTTCAGCTCTAATTGATGTTAGATTATGATGCCATAATCATAATCCTTCACTTTTCCCCGAAGTTCATGGATTAGATTCCAAGTTTCTTCCGTAGTTTGAATCCGAACCCTCTTGTCTTCTTAGTGTTTGATTAAATGCCCCTAAGAGTAAAACTTACGGTGAATTCTTCTGTTTCCTTGGTGTTGTGTTTGATTCGGTATTTCGATATGTTAGGATCGAATCGTTGAAGGAACGCTCATCCATTCATTGTTTTTTGTGTCGTTCGAACCAAGGCAAGTACTTTGATTATGTTTAATGTACTTCTTGTGAATATATGATTTTGAGAAAATGTGATTTGTGCCATGTGGTTTTTGAGCGGTGTGCGAACCGAGTAAAACCAGTGAGGGTCCCCTGGGATCTGATTGGCCGCGTTCCCTATGGATCACTTGGTTGGGCTATACACCAGAGAGGGCCTGACGAGGTGTCTCTGGGATGTGCATCTTGCTTGAGAGGTACAGGGCCAGTATAGCTCGGAAGGTCGTTTTGTGATAATGATTATGGTATTGTATTCCGGAATACATGTGATGGCACTGTGATTTCTGTGATTTATGTTGATTATTCACTTGTTGTACATATTCTAGAATCATTGTACTTGCACCGGCGTTTGCCAACCCCTTCGGGGTGGATATACTTTTGTGTATTCAGGTACAGGTCTAGCGAGAGAGCCAGCATATGGCAGACACGAGCTTAGTGGGCAGCAGTGATATCGTGCGTTATTTTGAGTTGGTGGTCGTATGGTCATGGTTAAAGTCATGTTTTGGTTTTATACTCGCGCGGGTACTGTCTGTATTGTATGTCGTGTCATTTTTGATGGTTAATGACGTTATTGTACTCCAGTCAGGAGTGGTTGTATTATTTATGATCCTACGGGACGATATGTTGTTGGTATTGTGGTGTACGACTTATTAAAGTTGAAATTGGATTTTAATGTGTGAATGTCCTAGTTTTGTTATTGTTTAATGCGTTTTAAGTTGGTCTTAGCCTGGTAGGTTCTCCAAAAAGAATCTACAGCACTGTAATATCTCCGTAAATCATGGGAGTGTTACAAAATATGCTATCGGAGCTTAGGTTTATGGATACCGAGGCTGTCGGTGTTTTTGGGTCTGTAAACTGAGTCAGTTGTTGTCTACGATATCATCGGCGTGCTACCACCCGTGTTGCCTATGCTGGAAGACTCTTCGGATGCTGGTCGCTTCTTCCTTTTGGAGTAATTACCTTTGTCATTGTGCAATCTATTATTGTAATCGTTTCCTTGTTGAACTATTCTTATTTTTCAGTATGCCGAGAGGTAGAACTATCTGTCAACGCAGCCGAGGCCATGGCATAGTGGTAGTATCTGAGTCTGAGAGATCCGTTTCAGAATCTGCATCCCGTTCTGTGACTAGGTCAGACACGATCCCTTCGGGAGGTTCAGATGGGGGTTCAGAGGGCGAAGTGCCTAACATTCTTCAATAAGTCGTAACGCAAGTGCACCAACTGGCGCAAGTGGTGCAGAATATTAATACTGGCAGGACGGTTGATGATCGATGGCTTCAAGAAGTTATGAAGATGAACCGTCCCAGATTTGATGGTTCCGGTGATGCGAACAACTGGGATCATTGGTTAGTGGAGCTGGAAAAGATCTTTGACGGCATTGGCTGCCCAGAAGCCAAGAGAGTCCCAATTGCTCAATATCTGACGGTTGACGACGCATCGGATTGGTGGAGAGATGTTAAGCCTAAGGACAGCGATGTCACTTGGGAAGAATTTAAGGAGCTGATGGAAGCTCAGTATTGTCCAGCGCCGGTACAGTTAGCAAGAGTCAGTGAATTATTCAGAGCTCAACCCGAGGATGTTCCTATCTCCGAGGCAATCAAGACGTACAACAAACAGTTGGTGTATGTCTAAGATCGGGTTAAGGATGAAATAGACAAGATACTTCATTTCGATGCTAGGATGAAACTGGAGGTCCTAAAGTATATGGTGGGCCTGGGGTGTACTACTTTGAGAGAATACCAGGATAGAGCGTTCGCTTATGAGATGGTTTCAGTTCTGGTTCCTACGGTTTCGAGTTCGAAGAAACCAAAATTTTCTGGTAGTTTTCGAGGCAGCGGATCGCGTAGGCCTCAACCTTCTGCGCAATCTTCTGTTGGTTCCCCTCAACCTAGTGGAGGAGCGCCAAAAGTTTGTTTTAATTGTGGAAATCTGGGACATATCAATTCTCGTTTCACTTCTCGCCCCATTGATTGTTTTAAGTGTGGGAAGCAAGGTCATCGTGCCTCATATTGTGAGTCAGCGAGCATAATCTTCTCTAAATAGTCTACTACTCCGGAGGGCACAATTATGGGTCATCAAACTCTGAGTGTCGGACGCGGTAGTTGAAGAGGTAAGACCGAGCATAAGGATGCACCTAGCATTAGATCAGCTCCACCCCGATTGTATGAGATGAGGCGGACTGATGACGTATGGGATGCAACTACATCAGGTATTGTTTATATTTCTATGCACCCGGTAGATGTATTGTTTGACTCTGGAGCTACTCATTCCTTTATATCATTGTCTTGTGTGAATCGTTTAGGTCTTGTCGGTCTCTATGTATGTGAACCTTTTATTATTAGACTTCCAAGTGGGGAAATGATAGTTGGGGATCGAGAGATTACCAATTGTCCTGTGACCATAGGCGGTAGATATTGGTCATCCGATTTAATTGTGATTGACATGAAAGGAGAGGATTTGATCCTTGGTGATGATTGGTTAGATCGCCATGGAGTGATAGTAAATTATCACCGGAAAATAATCTCGATAGTCGCACGGGATGGCACTGAACACGTTTTTGAAGGGCGGAAACCGGGTACTTCAGGGAAGAGTATTCGAGCCATGAAAGCGATAAAATTATTGCGAAAAGGTTGTACCGGTTATTGGTGTTATGCGCTGAAGTCGGAAGTTGGTGAGGTACAGTTGTCCTCTATTCCCGTTGTGAATGAATTTCCAGACGTATTTCCAGATGATTTGCCTGGGTTACCGCCGCATCGTGATGTGGAGTTTACTATCGAACTAGAGCCTAATGCGGCGCCAATATCCAAGGCACCATACAGAATGGCCCCATCAAAAATGCAAGAGTTGAAGAAGCAACTGAGCGAGTTATTGGACAAGGGTTATATTCGACCGAGTGTTTCTCCTTGGGGAGCACCGGTGTTATTTATTCGGAAGAAAGACGAATCGTTGCGGTTATGTATTGACTATCGTGAGTTGAATAAGCTCACTATTAAGAACAAATATCCGTTGCCTAGAATCGACAACTTATTTGATCAAATACAAGGGGCTACGGTTTTCTCGAAGATTGACTTGAGATCGGGATATTATAAGTTGCGAATTCGGTATTCGGATATTCTGAAGATGGCATTTCGAACGAGATACGGACATTACGAATTTGTAGTCATGCCTTTTGGTTTGACGAATGCTCCGGCGGCATTTATGCAACTTATGAACAAAACATTTATCGAATATCGCGATAAATTTGTGGTGGTATTCATTGATGATATTTTGATTTATTCTAAGAACGAGACGGAACATGCCGGGCACTTGAGAATGGTGTTGAGTATTTTGAGAGATGATAAGCTTTATGCTAAGTTTTCTAAGTGCGAATTCTGGCTGAAAGACGTTGCTTTTCTTGGTCATATTATATCAGCTGATGGTGTTTGAGTAGACCCTCAAAAGGTTGAAGCGGTCTTAGTTTGGGAGCCCACGCGGAATGTTTAGGAAGTTTGGAGTTTTCTGGGACTAGCTGGTTATTATCATCAATTTATCGAGGTATTCTCAAAGATTGCTCGACCGCTCACTCAATTGTTACAGAAGACTCAGAAATTTGAATGGAGTGACGAGTGTCAGAAGAGTTTTAACGAGTTGAAGAAGAAGCTGACTACGTCACCGGTCCTAGCCTTACCTCATGGAACTGAAGGTTTCATTATTTATATTGATGCTTCTAAACAAGGATTGGGATGTGTATTGATGTAGGATGATAAGGTAATTGCGTATGCGTCTCGACAGTTAAAGCCATATGAGATGAATTATCCTACCCATGATCTTGAGTTAGCTGCTATGGTGTTTGCATTAAAAATTTGGAGGCATTATTTATATGGTTCATCTTGCCGAGTGTATACGGATCATAAGAGCTTAAAGTATATCATTACGCAGAAGGAGATTAATATGCGCCAGCGTCGATGGTTGGAATTACTTAAAGATTATGATTTGGACATTGTTTACCACCCAGGTAAGGCGAATGTCATTGCCGATGCTTTGAGCCTCAAGTCGGTCGTGTTGCAGAGACTGGAGTTACTTACCATCCAACCGAAGCCAAGATGAGAGTTGATTGATTTGGAAATTGAAGTTTGGCCTCAAACAATTCAAGGACAATTACGTTTCCTTGAGGTCATGACCTTGGTGATGGACGATATTAAGTCCAAGCAGTTAGACGATCCCTTATTTGTGTAGCTTCGGGAAGATGTTGTTAAAGGAAAGGCTCCTGTATTCTTAGTCGATGAAGATGGAGTTCTTCAATTTCAAGGCAGGATTTGTATGCCGAATTTAGATGATCTTAAGCAAGTGATTTTGCATGAAGCACATTCTACTCCGTACTCGATTCATCCAGGTATGAGTAAAATGTATAAAGACTTGAAGAAAAAATTTTGGTGGTTGAACACGAAGAAAGATGTAACGGAGTTCATGTTGAAATGCTTGACTTGTCAGCAGGTTAAAGCTGAGCATCAAAAACCTGTCGGAAAGTTGCAACCATTACCAATTCCGAAATGGAAGTGGGAAGACGTCGCGATGGATTTTATTGTAGGAATGCCAAGGACACGAACCGGAATGAATATGATTTGGGTAATCGTTGATCGGTTAACCAAATTCGCTCATTTTCTGGGCATTAGAGATACATGGGGACCAGAGAGGTTAGCTCGTTTGTTTATTGCAGAAATAGTGAGACTCCATGGTACCCCAAATACTATTGTCTCGGATCGCGATGGTTGTTTTGTATCACATTTCTGGTGGGTAGTACATCGAGCACTCGGTAGCAAACTGAATTTTAACACTGCTTATCACCTTCAGACGGATGGACAGTTGGAGAGAACGATCCGAACTTTGGAAGACATGTTGAGGGCTTGTGCGTTGGATTGGAAAGAAGATTGGGAAATCCATTTGCCATTAACCGAATTTGCGTATAATAATAGTTGGCACAGTCTGATTGGAATGGCTCCGTTTGAAGCATTCTACAGGAGACGGTGCAGATCGCCAATTTGTTGGGACGAACCGTACGAGTTACTTGGAGTAGAACTGGATTAGATGATTCAAATACGAGAGAAAGTCGCAGTTATTTGACAAAGGTTGTTGACCGCCCAGATCCGACAAAAGTCTTATGCCGACGTTCGACGGTGACCATTAGAATTCCAAGCAGGAGGACACGTGTTGTTGAAAGTATCGCCGACTTATGGAGTCTTTCGATTTGGTAAGAAAGGGAAGCTTAGTCCTCGTTATATTGGTATCTTCGAGATCCTGGACAAGGTAGGTGATGTAGCTTATCGACTAGTGTTACCTCCGACGCTTAGTCATGTTCATAACGTGTTCCATGTTTCGCAATTGCGTAAGTATGTTCCCGACCCCAGTCATGTTATTGATTATCAGGAGATTGAATTTGAGGATGATGTTTCGTACGAAGAGCACTTAGCAGGCATATTGGAGCGACGAGTGAAACAATTGCGACGGAAAGTGATTCCGTTAGTGAAGGTCCAGTGGTCTAAACACGGAATTGAGGAAGCCACGTGGGAAACTGAAGAGAGTATGCGTACCCGATACCCCGGCCTTTTTGAATCTTAAGTTTCTGGACGAAACTTCTTTTTAGGGGGTAAGGGTGTAATATCCGTGCGATTTACGTATGTTATTTTGGTTGTATCTTGTTGTAATGTGGAGATGAGTGTATTGATGAATTGATATTTGGGTTGTTCTTGATTGATAATCGTTGAGTTTTATGATTTTCGGAGGTGTTCGTTCTGGCCGGACTGCAGGACTCTAGACATGCGGGTTACGGTCGTAAGGCATACCGAGTTACGGCCGTAATATAGCTGCCAGTTACGGCCGCACATACCGCACAAAATCGGGAAGTAGCCTCGACAGCACTCGTTACGGCCGTAAGGGATCGACGGTTATGCCCGTAAGGTGCAGGTCGAATACGGTCGTAATGTATCTGCCGAGTACGGCCGTAAGATGTCGAGTATTATGGCCGTAATGCCTGGTCGGGTAACGGCCGTAATGCACCTGGGTTTTTTGGGCAGTGGCTCGTCAGCACCCGTTACGAACATAAGGCACTGCCGGTTACGGCAGTAACGCACTCGGCTATATAAGGCCGAGTGACGGGTCATGTAAGCACTTCTTCATTTTTTCTTCCTCTTTCGCGAGTCTTCGAGGGTTTTTGAGAAATCTGATCAAGAGCATTATTTTTCAACTTTTTGGGAAGATTAATTCTTGTCCAACATCATCTCCCACTCGAGTTCCGTCCGAATCAAGGTAAAATCTCCTTCAAATCCCTAGTTCTTCACTTTTCCCCAAAGATCATGGATTAAATTCCAAGTTTCTTTTGTAGTTTGAATCCGAACCCTCTTGTCTTCTTAGTGTTTGATTAAATGCCCCTAAGAGTAAAACTTATGGTGAATTCTTCCGTTTCCTTGGTGTTGTGTTTGATTCGGTATTTTGATGTGTTAGGATCGAATCGTTGAAGGAAATGGGACCTTACGCTCATCCGTTCGTTGTTTTTTGTGTCGTTCGAACCAAGGCAAGTACTTTGATTATGTTTAATGTACTTCTTGTGAATATATGATTTTGAGAAAATGCGATTTGTGCCATGTGGTTTTTGAGCGGTGTGTGAACCGAGTAAAACCAGAGGGTCCCCTGGGATCCGATAGGCCGCGTTCCCTACGGATCACTCAGTTGGGCTATACACCAGAGAGGGCCTGACGAGGTGTCTCTAGGGTGTGTATCTTGCTTGAGAGGTACAGGTCCAGTATAGATCGGAAGGTCGTTTTGTGATAATGATTATGGTATTGTATTCCGGAATATATGTGATGGCACTATGATTTCTGTGATTTATGTTGATTATTCACTTGTTGTACAAATTCTAGAATCATTGTACTTGCACCGGCGTTTGCTGACCCCTTTGGGGGTGGATATACTTTTGTGTATTCAGGTACAGGTCCAGCGAGAGACCCAACACATGGCAGACACGAGCTTGGTGGGTGTTATGTCGAGATTTATACATCTCAACTGGCGATCGGCACAGAGACTGGGCGACCGAGCAATAGTCAAATGGCCAAGGCAGATTGGCGGATCGAGGGTCCCAGGTCAAATCCCGATGCCGAGCGATCGACATCTAAGGCGATCATCTCTTGGCACTTGGCGATCGACTCTGGTGCCCGGCCAATGACGATCGCCTCAGGCCACGCAAAGCCAGCATGTCCTGTCGGTGAAGGACAAAGCTCGAACAGAGTCCCACATGTGCAGATCCGGAAAAGGCGCCGTAGAACATGGATCGTTCACCACAGCCTGTCACCAATCTCACCTACCGACAGACCCGCCGAAAGGTGCAAGTGGGACCGCCCGGGACAGCAACTCAGGACACGTGCAGGCTCCTCATTAGACCGCACAGCTGGCTGCCAGCAGCATCCGCGGACTTCAAGGCAGACAGCCCATGTGCTGAAAGACGATCGCCCGCCAGTAAAAGGGCATCTCAGCTCCTATAAATAGAAGGCATCCTGCACTCGAACAAGGGTCTGGCTTTTTCAGCTCATAACTTGGCTTTCTCACTCTTGGAAACGCTATACTCTTCGGATATATCTCTCTCACTCTCGAGACCTCTCAATCCTGAGACGGTCGGCAGAAACGAGAACAAGAACACGCAGAGCTTCGCTCAAGAGCTAGATAAATAGGATCTTTTACACTCATTGTAATCGCATTCTTACATTAATATTTGTACTCAAACGTATTATTATTAATAACATCTCGCGAGAGCATTGAAGCCCGGGCCTAACAAACCCGGCAAATCTTGTGTTATTTCCATTCCCACGGACGTGCTCTCGCAATTTGCTGTTGCTCGACCGTTCTAGCAATATCTATCTTTGGATAATATTTCGGGCAACAACAATTGGCGCTAGAAGAAGGGGCGAAATCTATACCTTCATTTTTATTCCTACCATCCCGAAGAACACTCACTGTTCTCGTGGCATATACTTGAAGTGACAATCACTGCGCTTCAAAGAAAGCCTTCAGAATCATGACGTCCGCCGCCACATCGAAGAGAGACGCTCTCCGAACCGCCGAACATAATATCCCGACTCAATCCGAACCCCAGCCGACGGCCGGGGGAAGCCACGGCAACGCGAGACTCTCGATCCCACACCTGAGGGGTGGCCCCAACCTCTCACTCGACCAGTTCCAAACTGAGGAACAGATCGAGGAGGCTATGTCCATCCTAAAGGAGCGACGGAGAGCATGCGCGTCGCTCGCAATAACTCCCTCGACCATCCGCCGCATGGGCAAACAGAAATTCAATGGGCTACTGGGCGAGCGATCGTCAGAAAGCTCCGATTCGCGAGAAAAGGCTCTCGCACGACCGAACAGGTCCATATTCAATCGCTTGGGACGTGACACATCATGGCGACCGGGGCATTCTGGACCCAACTACAAGACGACGTAATCCGAGTCCGTCACCCGGAGTTCGGCCTAGCGACTCCCAGCCGAACACAAATCAACCGTTTGGCTCCTACTCCGAACGCCAGGGGGTCAGTACTTGATCGCCTCGGCTCCCGCTCCGAGCACCTAGCCACGACGAGCCAGGCCACGGCGATGGCCGCTATGCAACGCCAGCTCGACGAGATGAAAGCACTCTTAGACACTGGGGCAAGCACCAGCAGAAAGATCATCGGGCCGACCGAGCCACTCGCGGTCCACATCGAGCTCGCCCCCGTGCAACCAAGGATCACTCCTCCCAAAACACCTCTGTATGAAGGGAGATCGGACCCCGAGACCCACCTAAGTAAATTCCGAATTTACATGACCGGCTGTGTGGCAACAGATGCAACCAAATGCCGAATCTTCCCATTGACATTGGGCGAGCTGGCCCATAGGTGGTACGTCTCACTACCACCACGATCGATCATCTCCTTTGAGAAACTGGTGAATGACTTCACGTCATACTTCGCCGCCAAGGTCGCCAGACCAGAAGGCCCCCACCGCGTGATGAAAATCAGGCAGCGGGAAAACGAAACCGACGCAGATTACATCGACCGAGTAGACGAAATCATCCTCACCGGCGAGCCCATCAGTGACGAGCTCGCTCTCTACTCGGTCCTGGGGGGATTCTACGGTCATTCACCCATGTTTAGGCATCTCACCAAGGATATCCCCCCAGCGTACGCGATCTTCCGCGCTAAGGCTGTCAACTTTCTGTCCAGGCAAAGGCTACTCACCCTCCGCCTAGGCGAGGAAACACCTCCTCCTGTCCGAAAGACGGCGATCGCCAATACCGAAAAGACGGTCGCCAAGTCATCCGGCAACCACAAGGCCTTCGAGGATATGGAAGCCCATCTCCTCCACAAGTTCAAACGAACTCCGGCCCATATTTTCTACGCCATCAAGGGGCGCGAACCGCTGAACAAGCCAAAGGCGATAAGGGACCACGGTCATCTGGACCACAATCAATATTGTGCTTACCACAAGAGTCCCGGCCACAGCACCAACCAATGCCGCGACCTCCTCAAACATCTCTGGAGATTGTTCGAGGAGGGGAAGTTGGACAGTTTATTGGCTTAGCCAGAGCCCCACCAATCTCCCAACACGGTCGCCCAAGTCGAACGCGTACAGGATGGAAAAGCTCATACGATCCGACCCCTCGATCAACCTCGGCGACCGTATCTACGTACTTCAATCAAGAGAAGGGAACTTCAGAAGTCTCTCCACAATTTCCCACCTCATTGAACCAAAGGCTACTGCCTAAGCAAATGCTTCAAAAAAAGAGGATGATTCGCTCGCCATCTACAGTTCTTCATCTAACATGATGGACTAAGGCACGAGATCACCTCCCCCGCACAACGTACACCGTCGAAGGTCGTTATCTAACATGACGATCCGAGGTAGAAGAGTGCAGCCATGGTCCTGGTGGTCGATGGAACCGACTGCTTAGGCCATGCAAGGTTCCTTTGGGCTGAGATCGCACACCCTTCGTTTAAATACGAGGCGGGCGTAGTCGAAGGACTCTCCAAGCAAATCAGTGGACATGATCGCCCGCCCTCGAAGGTCCATCACTCAACATGGTGGATCATTCACGGACAATGCGATGCATCCCTACCCCCGTCTCAACATATACCGTCGAGGATTGCCATCTAACATGACGATCCGAGGTAGAATAGAGCTAACAAGCCGCGGACGTGGAGTCGATTAATCCGACGATGCCCCGCGCAAGGACTCCTCCAGACCAAGACCGCACGCCCTTCGTTTAAATACGAGGCGAGGCGCAGCCTAACGGAGGACCCTCACAATAAAATGAGTCACGAGGCAGACAATGTCGCTCCCGCACAAGACGTGGTCGTGGAGATCGGTCCATCGAACTCCACGACTGTGCACGGTTCCTCAATGATGAAACTATCAAGTTTCTACGAGGGATCGACAAAATTTTTTATTGCAGGTACAAGATCGGAGAAAGCTCGCCAATCGATCAGATCGCCCATGTCCGAGACCAAAGTCCGCGCAACGGATCGCCCATATTTATCCTCAACGATCGCCAGAACCACCTCACCCCATGTCTTCAACATCGGAGCAAGCTGGGGGGCAATTGTTATGTCGAGATTTATACATCTCAACTGGCGATCGGCACAGAGATTGGGCGACCGAGCAAGAGTCAAATGGCCAAGGCAGATTGGCCGATCGAGGGTCCCAGGTCAAGTCCCGATGCCGAGCGATCGACATCTAAGGCGACCGTCTCTTGGCACTTGGCGATCGACTCTGGTGCCCGGCCAATGACGATCGTCTCAGGCCACTCAAAGCCAGCATGTCCTGTCGGCGAAGGACGAAGCTCGAACAGAGTCCCACATGTGCAGATCCGGAAAAGGCGCCGCAGAACATGGATCATTGACCACAGCCTGTCACCAATCTCACCTACCGACAGACCCGCCGAAAGGTGCAAGTGGGACTGCCCGGGACAGCAACTCAGGACGCGTGCAGGCTCCTCATTGGACCGCACAGCTGGCTGCCAGCAGTAGCCACGGACTTCAAGGCGGACAGTCCATGTGCTGAAAGACAATCGCCCGCCAGTAAAAGGGCATCTCAGCTCCTATAAATAGAAGGCATCCTGCACTCGAACAAGGGTCTGGATTTTTCAGCTCATAACTTGGCTTTCTCACTCTTGGCAATGCTATACTCTTCGGATATATCTCTCTCACTCTCGAGACCTCTCAATCCTGAGACGGTCGGCAGAAACGAGAATAAGAACACGCAGAGCTTCACTCAAGAGCTAGATAAATAGGATCTTTTACACTCATTATAATCGCATTCTTACATTAATATTTGTACTCAAACGTATTCTTCTTAATAACATCTCGCGAGAGCATTCAAGCCCGGGCCTAACAAACCCGGCAAATCTTGTGTTATTTCCATTCCCACGGACGTGCTCTCGCAATTTGCTGTTGCTCGACCATTCCAGCAATATCTATCTTCGGATAATATTTCGGGCAACAACAGTGGGCAGCAGTGATATCGTGCGTTATTTTGAGTTGGTGGTCGTATGGTCATGGTCAAAGTCATGTTTTGGTTTTGTACTCGCGCGGGTACTGTCTGTGTTGTATGTCGTGTCATTGTTGATGGTTAATGACGTTATTGTACTCCGGTCAGGAGTGGTTGTATTATTTATGATCCTACGGGACGATATGTTGTTGGTATTGTGGTGTACGGCTTATTGAAGTTGAAATTAGATTTTAATGTGTGAATGTCCTAGTTTTTTTATTGATTGATGCATTTTAAATTGGTCTTAGCCTGGTAGGTTCTCCAAAAAGAATCTACGGCGCTGTAATATCTCCATAAATCACGGGGGTGTTACAACATATGGGCATGAAATAATTTGAATTTGGTAATGTTGCCTTCATATTATCATAGCGTGGTCTCTTACATCTGCGTAGCCATTTGAATGATCTAAATCGGACATAATATGAGAGAATTATGATCCATATACGAAACTTCTGCGTCTTCACCTTACGCGCGGAAATTTGTATCCCTGTCTGTGTGTTTCAGTCATGTTTTGACTCGACTTAAATATATATATTTTAATCTAAATATTAGGCTTTATTATAAATCAAAGTTACATAAATGATAAAATGACTCGATTTATTATAAATCAACTGCTAAAATTTTGAAAGGCGAATTATTGTTTGACGACTTCAATAATAGAAATAAATTTTATGTCAGCAATATTATTCTCATTGTTTATGAACTTATAATGATAAGTGTTGATGACGTATATTTAAGACTTTTTTATCATGACCTCATTGTCTATCCCATGGGGACATACAATTCTCTATTCGATCATGACCTCAAAAAGATTAGTTTTTGAATCTGAAAATTCAAAAGGGCTTAAGTTAGCAACATACTCACCATGTAAATTCACTTTATGGGAATTATCATTATTGTAACACCCCCAAGATATTCAAGGTATATTACAGGGCCGTGGGCCCCTACGTGGGACCCACTAGGCTAACTAATTTATACCGCTCATCTAACCATCTCAGTTAGCGAGAAAACACACATCACCAAGACACAAAATAAATAAAATGTCTGGTGCAACTGGTAAACCATAGATCATCGAAAATCACACATAAAGTTTAGTATACAGTCCATCTTCCAAACCAAAACGCTTAAGTACTCGCGAGTACTATCTATCAGTTAACAAGTTTGAAAATAAATGTTTTAAAATAGACAACTGAAATAAAGGGACTGAATTGCACACGTCAACAACCCTGGCCATCATTCTCGTACTACTCCAATGCCCGCTCGACCGGCTGACCGCAACCTGAAATTCATAACACGAATTTCCTCAAAAACGGGTCCCCAAAGGGGTTATCAATTACACTAGTACAAGTAATCAAGGAAAACCATTCACTTACATAGTACATGCATCAAATTGTTTCAAAATCAAATCAAGACATGCCTTTACCCGGAAAACAAACAGCCAATAATCACGGTTGAAAACTTCTCTAGGACCGGGTCTAAACCACTGGTCCCATCCGAGGCCTCTAGGGACCCTCCCGGACCGGCCATAGTTAAAAATCACATACATGACTTGCCTAGGACCGGGGCTAAACCACTGGTCCCATCCGAGGCCTCCATGGATCCTCCCGGACTGGCAATCCAAACAAACTCGTGAATCAAGAGCGGAATCACAGATTCTTCCGAGGCCCCGTCGGACCCTCCCGGAGTGAGCAAATTACACACATATACATTTTCATTCCATGTTAAGCATAAGGGTTTCACAAGAATACTTGCCTTGAGAATATTGACGATGAAATGAATGGGAAAATCAACTATGCTTGCTAGGAACCGACGACCATGAACCTAACGATTTGAAGAATACAATCACAACCAATTCTATACGAGTACAAAAACAGAATTCACCCAAAAACCCACCTACGATTCGTGTAATTTCGTACAAAAACAACAACGAGGGTGGGTCGATTAATCATGTACAACATGAATTAACCAACAACACGAAGCAAATCGGACAAATACTCAAAAAACCCCAATTTACCAAAAGATATGGTTCTAAGAGTTTATCTCAGACCGAAGACGAAAAACAAGTGTTGGTATTGTTAATATACACCAAGAACTCAAGGAAGGTGATAGTTAGATGATTGCCCAGTCAAAATCGTCCAAAATCGCCTATGAAACGCCCAAATCGTGGAAGAGAGGAAGAAGGAAGGGAAAATGGACGAAACTAGTCAACTCCTGGGTATTTAAACCCAGGCCCCGATAACGTATGTAAGCCCTGGACAGCTAAAGTACGTTAGCCGCTAACGTACGTAAGTCTTCCAAGCTTACGTACGTAATAGATTGGCAAAACATTCTGTCCAAACATACATAGACTATTACGTACGTTATGATAAGGGCCATTATGTACATAATACTCTAGAAGCCTTAACGTACGTAATGCTCTTCACATAGCGTACGTAAGGTTCACCAGCACCATAAGGACAGTTTGTCGAGCAAGGGTGTAATGAAATCACGAGATGATAAAAACACGAAACAAAAGCATGCTTACGAAAAGTTTGCGACGATGAACTTAAACACTAAAAGAAAACATGTTCCCGACTACCCGAAGGTTCGGAAAACAACGACAAACATAATTACCCCATAACTTTGGGAATTATAAAACGGCCCAAAATATCCGAAATACATGATACATGATCTAAACACCAAACAAAAGCTCACAAAATGCATAATTACATAAGATGGATTTACGGCAACCCCGAAACGGCGGTTCCGAACAATGATTACGAGAATCGAACTAAATAGCAACGGAAATGACAATAAACGCGGAATTGGGTAATAAAGTCAGAAACAAGCTCGGATGATAAAAAGTCCAGTACTAAATATTCTTGAAAAATCAATACGGTTACAAGCGATTCACTAAAAACGAAAAATACAGCAAAATGAAAAATACTGGAAAAGGAAAAATGCGGATATTACATTCCCCCCTCTAAAAAAAAGTTTCATCACAAAATTTAAGAAACAAGCAACTCGAGGTACCTAGCACGCATGTTATCCTCGATTTCCCAAGTTGCTGTAATACCCGTACATTTTATTGAATTATTGGCTTTGACGTTCCTTCACTTTTGTTGCTCTTGTAAGCACTTATCGAGATGTTGTTGATTCTAGAGTTTCGAATCCTTCGGAACATGTTCGTATCGATTGGACCTTGCGGCGATGTTATTAAATGGGGCAGATAGTGCACGCTAGGTGTGAGCTAAAGCACGCTAATTTTGTTTGGTAGCGCGCGCTAGCTTCGCCAGTAGCGCGCGCTAATGGTCTGAGTTGGGCAGTGGCAGTAGCCGAGTTCTGCTCTCTGGATTGGCATTTAGCGCATGCTAGGCGTGAGTTAATACACGCTATTCGTGTCGAGTAGTGCGCACTAGCTTTGCGAGTTGTGCACGCTAATGGGTTGAGTGTGGCAGAGGCAGTATCTGAATTCTGCTCTCTGGACTAGCAGTTAGCGCACGCTAGGCGTAAGCTAACGCACGCTATTGATGTTGCACAGTGCACTCTAGCGCCAGATGTAGTGCACGCTAACAATGCAGGTCAGAAGCCACTGGACTACCGAGTGACTCCGTTAGCGCACGCTAACCTTGTGACTTAACGCACGCTAATCAGATGCAGTATATAAGGGTGGACAGCCTTGTTCTTCGTCATTTTTTCTTCCCACTTCTTCATTCCGACGAGAGAACATGCGGGTGGCTATTCTGAGGTGATTTGGGGATAGCTGTTCATCATCTATCATCATCTTTAGTGAGATAACAAAGATTATACAACATATAATCCGTTTCTAACTTCCAAATCAAGGTAAATTCCTTAGAACCCTAGTTTGAGGAATTTTTGGGGATTTTCTTAGATTCGTCCGATTTATCCATTTTGAAGCTTGAAATTTTGAGATTATGTCATATCAACCCCGTACCCATGTTTCCCCTATGATTATATGGATAGTTATGTACTTTATTCAGACTTGAGAGGGTTTGGATGATTTCCAAACCACTAGGTGAATATCCTTGGAGTTTTGTGAATCGTAGGTGGGTTTCGGGAGTTTCTTCGTGTGATTTGAGTATGGATTATTAATTATCTTATTCCTTATGAATCGTTTAGATGCCCGAAGTGTGTTCATGGACCTACCAAACTTGTATTCTTTTTCTTCTGATTCTAGATGTCTCAAAGGCAAGTATATGGTTATGATTGTACGTTCTCGACTTTGAAAGTAAGGTATATGAATTGTATGATTGTATATATTCACTCTGGGATGGACCGACGGGTCTCTGAGGGTTCCGTTGCCTTTGGTGTGGTTCCACGGTTAATCACGTATGTATTGAAATGAAGTTTTATGAGATTTAGTTATTTCGGAATACTAGTCTTGAGCTTGATGGAATGATAATTGCATTTACTTTATTATCGAGAAGTATGTGTTTCATACTCGATATACTTGTACTAGCTATTCGACGGCTAACTCCTTTTTGGGGGAAATATCTTTCATGTATTTCAGGATCCAGGAGAGCGGATAGGCATGTACAGGGTCAATATGAAGATGATGGGCAAGTGTGGTGCTGCGTCTTGTCACTGGTTATACTTTGTATTTCATTCCATTCAGTGATGTTGTACTTGAAATGGTTATGAGTACTCGAGTACTGTTTCTGGCTTCTTGATGTTTTGGCCTGTGTTGCCTTGGGATTGATTCTTGATATATTGTATTGGGTCTCGTTGGATATTATCTTGAGATCCAATTTTATTGTCCTCCATTGGATTATGCTTGGACCTTATCGGTCAAAGTTCATTGTTCCGCGTGTGTATAGCCTTGTGGGTTCCATGGCGGGGCTCACGGCACTGTAATATACCCTGAATAACTTGGGGGTGTTACAGAATATGGTATCGAATACCTAGGCTATCGGTCTTTTGGGTTGATTGAGTCAGCGTTTGTCTACAGTATCACCACTTTGCCATCATCACAGTGCGACCGGTACTAGTAAGTCTTTTTACTCTTCTTGTATTCTTACTAATCGTTTTGCTTTTAATTTGGTATTCTTAGGAATCGGTCACTTCAATGATGTGCAATTTGAATTGTACTTACGTACTTTGTATGTCCTTCAGAATGTCTGCTGACAGGGGACAGAGGCGAGGTAGTGGATGCGGACGAGGACGTGGCGCGGCCGCTTCCCTCAGTTCTTTTGCGGGGTCGGCTACCCTTAGTTTATCTAACTCAGTGCATCCCAATACCGAGAGTCAATACGACCAATCGACCGGTCAAGGGAATAATGCAGACATTAGGGCTATGAATGCTCTTCAACAATTGTCAAATAGATGACTATCCTGGCCCAAGATGTTCAGCTGAATAATCCTAATCCGGCAGTAGATGTTTTGCTCCAAAATGTGGTGCGTATGCATCCTCCGCAGTTTAGCGGTGCTATCGACCTGAATGATTGGGAGAATTAGCTCTTCGAGTTGGAAAAAGTGTTCGAGGCTGTTGATTGCCCCGAAATGAGGAAGGTACCTATTGCTCAGTACTTTCTTACTAAAGAAGCCACGACTTGGTGGAAAGCTATCAAACCACGAGATCGTGTTGTTACTTGG
Source organism: Orobanche coerulescens (assembly GCA_033398695.1). NCBI lineage: Eukaryota > Viridiplantae > Streptophyta > Magnoliopsida > Lamiales > Orobanchaceae > Orobanche > Orobanche coerulescens. Next base: position 124,346,889 of record CM065804.1, on the reverse strand, counting down.
GACGAATTTAAAGGGCTACTGGAGGCTGAGTTTTGTCCTTGGCCAGTGTAAGAAGGCAGAATCTGAGCCTTTTTAGAGGCTAAGCCGCAGAACATTCCAGTCTCGCAGGCGATGGTGGAATACGACCAAATACTGATCTATGTGAAGAATCAAGTGCGGGATGAGCGTAACAAGATCCACCACTTTGACATGCGGATGAATATGGATTTACGGTGTTACATGGCCAAGTTTGCTTGCACTACTCTGAAGTAATACCAAGACAGGGCTTTGGCATATGACATGTTAAGTTCCAATAATGATACCACATAAGAGCCGAAGAAGCAAAAGACCGCTGGTAATTTTTCTGGCTCTAAAGGTGGCAACTTCCAGAGACCTCAGACAGCTAACTATTCTTTCGGGCAGTCGTCACGTCCTTTTAAAGGGAAGAAGAGTTTTTCGTTCTGCTCCAGGCACCTCAACTTGCCCGGTAACCTGTTTTAATTGTGGTCGTCCAGGCCACATCAATCTGGAGTTTAATTTCCCACCTTTGAAGTGTCACACTTGTGGTCAAATGGGACACAGGGTAGTTTATTACGCTGAACAAGATCAGACTTTGGACACTCGGGCTTCTGCCCCAGTGTCTATAGATCATAGGATGAATCAACGGCAATCAGTTAGTCAGTCACAACAGAGTTACGGCAGAGGCCAGGGATGGAGTCAGAATGCTAGAGGAGGAGATTCTAGCATCGGTTCGGCACACCCACGAGTCTATGAGATGCGTCGATCAGATGAACCCGATGCAGCAGTGGCCTCAGATACCATTCATATCCTATTTCATCCAGTTCGTATATTTTTTTATTCGGGTGCTACACATTCTTTCATCTCCTTGGATTGTGTACGCCGTTTGAATATAAATTGTATGACTACTTGCGATCCCTTTTTATTGTGAAACTGCAAAGCAGGGATAGAATCGTGGGGAATCGGGAGATTAGAAATTTTCCAGTGATCATAGCCAGTATTGATTGGTTATCGAACTTGATTGTGGTTGACATCGAGGGCGAGGATGTGATCCTCGGTGAAGACTAGCTTGACACTCACCAAACAATTATGAATTACCGCACTAAGGTTATCATTATGATGACTAAAGATGGTTCTAAGTACTCATTCATGGGGTGTCAATCAAGCCAACCTAAGTTGCTTATCAGTGCCATGAAGGCCGTAAAACTCTTGAATAAAGGTTCCATAGCCTATTGGTGTTATGCTTTGAAGTCACAAGGTGACGAAGTCGATTTCCCTTCGATTCCAATTGTTAATGAGTATCTTGACATTTTTCCAGATGATCTTTCGGGATTACCGTCGGATCGAGAGATAGAATTTTCTGTGGATTTAGAGCCTGACGCGACTCCAATTTCTAAGGCGCCTTATTGGATGGCACCTTCCGAGATGCACGAATTAAAGAACCAATTGGGAGAACTATTGGAGAAAGGGTACATTAGACCGAGTGCTTCGCCCTGGGGCGCGCCTGTTCTTTTTGTGAGGAAGAAGGATGTTTCACTACATTTATGCATTGATTACCGTGAGCTAAACAAAGTGACCATCAAGAACAAATATCCATTGCCTCGTATAGATGATTTATTTAATTAGTTATGGGGAGCCGCAGTATTCTTAAAAATTGATTTGAGATCAGGATACTACCATCTCTGGGTGAAAGAGTCCGACGTTCCGAAAACTGCATTTCGGATGAGATACGGATATTATGAATTTGTGGTCATGCCTTTTGGATTGACTAATGCACCGGTAGTATTCATGCAAGTAATGAACAAGATATTCATCGAATACCTGGACAGATGTGTGGTCGTCTTTATTGACGACATCTTGATTTATTCTCAGGATAAGGAGGAGCATGCCCGGCACTTGCGTTTGATACTAGATATTTTGAGAGCCGAACACCTCTATGCAAAATTCTCGAAATGTGAGTTCTGGCTGAAGGAAGTTATGTTTCTTGGCCATGTGGTTTCGGACGAAGGGGTTCGTGTAGACCCGCAGAAGATTGAGGCAGTGTTAGATTGGGCGCCGCCTAATAATGCTAAGGAAGTTCGTAGGTTTTAGGTCTTGCTGGGTATTATTGTCGATTTGTCGAGAGGTTCTCGAAACTCGCTCGGCCGCTTACGCAATTATTTCAAAAGATAGAAAAGTTTGAATGGACTGCTGAGAGACAACAGAGCTTCGATGAGCTGAAGAGACGTTTGACCTCAGCACCGATTTTAGCTTTACCACAGGGTAGTGAAGGATTTGCAGTTTATAGCGACGCTTCAGGACAAGGGCTTGGATGTGTGCTTATGCAGCATGATAAAACGATAGCTTTTGCATCACAGTAGTTGAAGCCGTATGAGATGAACTATCCTACTCATGATTTGGAATTGGCTGCAATTGTTTTCGCACTTAAGATTTGGCGGCATTATTTGTATGGCTCTCCGTGTCGTATTTATACCGATCACAAGAGTTTGAAGTATATTTTCAGTCAGAAAGAGTTGAATATGAGGCAGCGACGTTGGTTGGAATTGATCAAGGATTATGATTTGGAAATTCTTTACCATATGGGGAAGGCCAATGTCGACGCGGACGCTTTGAGCTACAAATCGGCATCACTTTAGATGCTCAAGGTTCTTACATCTCAGGCGAAGATCCATCAGGATCTAATCGACCAAGGAATTGAAGTTCAACTTCAAAGAGTGCAGGGACAGTTATGTATTCTCGAAATTACTTCGTCCTTGGTTGATGACATCAAAGGGAAACAGTGGAGTGACCCGATGATCTCTCAACTGAAGGAAGATGTGGCTAAAGGAAAAGCCCCTGGTTTTATGGTCCATGAGGATAGTATTTTGAGATTTCAGGTCATGCTTTGTGTTCCGAATTATCTAGAGTTGAGGCAGAGAATTCTCCGAGAAGCTCATGCTACGCCTTACTCAATCCACCCCAAAACGAGTAAGATGTACAAGGACTTGAAGCGAAATTTTTGGTGGAATAATATGAAGAAGTACATCACAGAGTTTGTATTATGATGCTTGATGTGTCAATAAGTCAAGATTGAGCATCAACGACCGGCGAGGTTGTTGAAGCCACTTCCCATTCCCGAGTGGAAGTGGGAAGACATCTCATTGGATTTTACCACTGGGATGCCAAGAACTAGGGCCGGAATGAATGTGATTTGGGTAATCGTGGATTGGTTAACCAAGTCCGCACACTTCCTGGGTATTAAGGATATTTGGGGACCGGAGAGAGTGGCTCGAACTTTTATAGCTGAGATTGTGAGATTGCATGGTGCCCCTAAAACTATTATTTCCGATCGAGATGGTCGCTTCGTATTGTATTTTTGGCAAGCCGTCCATCAATCTTTGGGCACCGAGTTGAGATTGAGCACGTCTTTTCATCCTCAGTCAGACGGTCAGACTGAGCGGAAGATTAAGACTTGGAGGATATGTTGCGGGCTTATGCCCTAGACTGGATTAGCGATTGTGAACTTCATTTGCCATTGATCGAGTTTGCCTACAATAATAGTTAGCATGCGTCGATCAAAATGGCACCTTTCGAAGCACTTTATGGTAGGTGGTGTAGATCGCCATTATGTTGGGATGAGGCTTCGGAGCTAGTCGGAACGGAACTGGATATGTTGATGGAGACTAAGGAACAAATTTCTATTATCCGAGACTGGTTTTGACTGCCCAGAGCCATCAGAAATCTTATGCTGATACTCGCCGTCAACCTTGGGAATTCGAATTGGGAGACCATGTCCTACTCAATATGTCGCTCACCAAAGGAGTTTTCAAATTCGGGAAGAAGGGTAAACTTAGTCCGCGGTATATCGGACCGTTTGAAATTCTGGACAGGGTTGGAGATTTAGCTTATCGCTTGGCGTTGCCTCCAGCTTTGAATCATATCCATAGCGTTTTTCATATTTCTCAGTTGAGAAAGTACATGCCGGATCCAAGTCATATTATCGACTATAGTGAGATTGATGTAGCCGAGGATGTTACCTTTCCAGAGAGACCGGTGAAGATCCTTGAACGTCATGAGAAGCATCTTCAACACAAAACCATTCCATTAGTTAAGGTGCAATGGTCAAGACATGGAGTCGAGGAAGCGACTTGGGATAGGGAAGAGAAGATGCGATCGGGATACCCTGAACTTTTTATTTCTTAAGTTTCGGGACGAAACTTCTTTTTAGAGGGGGAGAATGTAATACCCGTACTTTTATTGAATTATTGGCTTTGACGTTCATTCACTTTTGTCGCTCTTGTAAGCACTTATTGAGATGTTGTTTATTCTAGAGTTTCATATCCTTCGGAACATGTTCGTATCGATTGTACCTTGCGGCGTAGATGGAACAGATAGCACACGCTAGGCGTGAGCCAAAGCAAGCTAATTCTGTTTGGTAGCGCGCGCTAGCTTCGCCAGTAGCGTGCGCTAATGGTATGAGTTGGGCAGTGGCAGTAGCCGAGTTCTGCTCTATGGACTGGCATTTAGCGCATGCTAGGCGTGAGTTAACGCACGCTATTCGTGTCGAGTAGCGCGCGCTAATGGGTTGAATCTGACAGAGGCATTAGCTGAATTCTGCTCGGACTAGCAATTAGCGCACGCTAGGCATGAGCTAACGCACGCTATCGATGTTGCACAGTGCACGCTAGCATTAGATGTAGCACATACTAACAACGTAGGTCATTAGCCACTTGACTACTGGGTGACCCCGTTAGCGCACGCTAACCTTGTGAGTTAACGCACGCTAATCAAATGCAGTATATAAGGGTGGACAACCCTGTTCTTCGTCATTTTTTCTTCCCACTTCTTCATTCCGACAAGAGAACACGTGGGGGGCTATTCTGAGGCTATTTGGGGTGGCTATTCATCATTTATCATCATCTTTAGTGAGATAACAAAGATTATACAACATATAATACGTTTCTACCTTCCAAATCAAGGTAAATTCCTTAGAACCCTAGTTTGAGAAATTTTTGGGGATTTGCTTAGATTTGTCTGATTTATCCATTTTGGAGCTTGAAATCTTTGAGATTATGTTGTATCTACCCCATACCCACATTTCCCCTACGATTATATGGATGGTTATATACTTTGTTCGGACTTGAGAGGGTTCGGATGATTTCCAAACCTCTAGGTGATTATCCTTGGAGGTTTGTGAATCATAGGCGGGTTTCGGGAGTTTCTTCATGTGATTTGAGTATGGATTATTAATTATCGTATTCCTTACAAATCGTTTAGGTGCCGGAAGTGCGTTCTTGGACCTACCAAACTTGTATTCTTTTCCTTCTGATTCTCAATATCTCAAAGGCAAGTATATGTTTATGATTGTACGTTCTCGACTTTGAAAGTAAGGTATATGAATTGTATGATTGTATATATTCACATTGGGATGGACCGACGGGTCTTTTGAGGGTTCCGTTGTCTTTGGTGAAGTTCCGCGAATATTTTGGGTTAACCACTCTGGGAGGGTCCGACGGGGCATTTGAGGGTTCTGTTGCCTTTGGTGTGGTTCCACAGTTAATCACGTATGTATTGAAATGAAGTGCTATGACATTTAGTTATTCCGGAATACTAGTCTTGAGCGTGATGGAATGATGATTGCATTTACTTTATTGTCGAGAAGTATTGTGTTTCATACTCGATATACTTGTACTAGCTATTCGATGGCTAACCCCTTTTGGGGGGGAATACCTTTCATGTATTCCAGGATCCAGGAGAGCGGATAGGCATGTACCGGGTCAGCATAAAGATGATGGGCAAGTGTGATGCTGTGTCTTGTCACTGGTTATACTTTGTATTTCATTCTATTCAGTGATGTTGTACTTGAAATGGTTATGAGTACTCGAGTACTCTTTCTGGCTTCTTGATGTTTTGGCCTATGTTGCCTTGGGATTGATTCTTGATGTATTGTATTCGGTCTCATTGGATATTATCTTGAGTGACAATTTTATTGTCCTCCATTTCATTATGCTTGGACCTTATCGGTCAAAGTTCATGGTTCCACGTGTGTATAATCTTGTGGGTCCCACGGCAGGGCTCACAGTGCTGTAATATACCCTGAATAACTTGGGGGTGTTACAGTTGCCTCCTCGACACCATGTCTCGACCACTACACCTTGACCAATGGGATGGTCTTATGCCTCAGTCGCTTTTCACGGTGCTCCAAGATCTTCAAGGGACGCTCCTCGAAGGTAATATCCCCCGCGATATCGATCTCACCATAGTCGATGACATGACTAGGATCCTGAACACATTTCCGCAGCTGGGAAACATGAAAAATGCTATGGACGTGACTCAAAGCCGTAGGCAACGCCAAACGGTACGCCAACTCGTCGAGCCTCTCTAGAATCTCAAAGGTCCAATAAATCTCGGACTCAACTTTCCCTTCTTCCTGAAGCGGAAAACTCCCCTCGTTGGCGACACCTTTAGAAAAACATGGTCTCCCACCTCGGATTCCAAAGGTCAAAGACGAACATCAGCATAGGATTTATGCCGACTCTGAGCTGTTAACATCCTCTCCCGAATCAGTTCCACCTTCCTCCTCATCTCCAAAGCGATATCTGGTTCGGTCCCGACCAAATCGAACGCCTCGTTCCAACAAATCGGAGATCGACATTGCCGCCCATAAAGCGCCTCATATGGTGCCATCTTGATCGATGCATGCCAACTATTGTTGTACGTGAATTCGATCAACAGCAAATGCTCCTCCCAATCACTGCTCCAGTCGAGAGCACAAGCTCGCAACATATCCTCAAATGTATGGATAGTTATCTCTGACTGCCCATCCATCTGAGAATGAAAAGAAGTACTCAGACACAAACGAGTACCCAACGCCTCATGTACCGCCTGCCAAAAATGTGATACAAAACGGCCATCACGATCTGAAACAATAGACTTCGGAGTACCGTGAATCCTCACAATCTGTACAATAAATACACGAGCCAGCTTTTCGGACCCCAAGTATCCTTGATGCCCAGAAAGTGGGCCGACTTGGTTAGATGATCCACAATCACCCAAACCATATTCATACCAGACTTCGATCTCGACAAGCTCGTGATGAAGTCCATCAAAATATCTTCCCATTTCCATTCTGGAACGAGAAGCGACTGCAACAATCCAGTTGGTCGTTGATGCTCGATTTTGACCTGCTGGCAAGTCAAACATCTCACTACAAATTGTGCGACCTCCTCCTTCATATCATTCCACCAAAAGTTCCTCCTTAGGCCCTTGTACATCTTCCTCGAACCAGGATGAACTGGGTAACGCATAGGCCTCACGTAAAATACCCTGCCCCAATTCCAAGTCGTTCGGTAGACAAAGCCGACTCTGGAATCTCAGCACACCATCCTCGTGAATCAAAAATCCAGAAGACTTCCCCTTATGAACATTCTCTCGGATTTTAGTAATCATTATATCCTCCAACTGCTTCAATTTAATTTCATCGATTAGCGACGACGAAATTTCTAAGGCACAAAGTTGCCCGACAACTCCTGGAAACAAAATCTCAACTCTCACCTCGATCAACACATGCTGAAGCTCAGATTGAGACATAAGTATCTTGAGCGTTCGCAATGTAACTGGTTTCCGACTCAAGACATCTGCCACGACGTTCGCCTTGCCCGGATGATAAAGAATTTCGAGGTCATAATCCTTAATCAATTCCAATCACCTACTCTGCCTCATAATCAACTCCCGATGAGTGAATATGTACTTCAGACTTTTATGATCGGTAAAATTCTGGCATGTAGATCCAAAGAGATAATGATGCCAAATCTTGAGCGCAAAAACAACTGCCGCTAACTCCAGATTGTGAGTACATAGTTGATCTCATATGGCCTCAACTCTATCGATGCATACGCAATAGTCTTGTCATGCTGCATCAACACTCACCCAAGACCCTGACCCGAAGTACCGCTATTAACAGCAAAACTCTCGTTGCCACATGGCAATGCTAGAATCGGGGATGAAGTCAAATCCCTCTTCAGCTCCTCAAAACTCGACTGCCTTTCATCATTCCAGACGAACTTCTCAGATTTCTGAAGCAACTGTGTAAGTGGCCGAGCTAGTTTCGAGAACCCATCGATGAAGCTACGATAGTAGCCAGCCAAACACAAGAAACTACGGACCTCCTTCATATTCTTAGGCGGTGTCCAATCTAGCACTGCCTCAATCTTCTGAGGATCCACACGGACCCCCTCGACTGAAATCACGTGACCCGGAAATATCACTTCCTTCAGTCATAACTCACATTTCTAGAACTTCGCATAGAGTCGCTCGGTCCTCAAAATGTTCAACACCACGCGCAGATGATGCACATGCTCCTCCCCATTCTTCGAATAGATAAGGATGTTGTCAATGAAGACAACGACACACTTATCCAAACACTCGATGAAAAGCTTGTTCATGAACTTCATGAACACTGCCTGCGCGTTAGTTAGCCCGAAGGGCATAACTACGAACTCATAATGTCTGTATCTCGTCCGAAAAGCTATTTTCGGGACATCGGACTCCTTCACCCGAAGCTGATAGTACCCCGATCTCAAGTCGATCTTCGAGAATACCGCAGCTCCCTGCAACTGGTCAAACAAATCATCAATCCTCGGTAAGAGATACTTATTCTTGATGGTTACTTTGTTTAGCTCACGATAATTTATACATAAACGTAGTGAACTATCCTTATTCCACACAAACAAGACCAGTGCGCCCCAACGCAAAGCGCTCGGTCGAATATACCTCTACTCTGATAATCCTTTAGGGTGGTGCAGGCGAGTCCAGACATGTAATCACGAATCCTCGGTTTCATTTGCCTAGAGAAATGTCAAATCTTATCGCTCTCCTCCTTAACTTGGGCCTTCACGAAGCCCAATTCCCGGTTGAAATATGCAATAGCCTGAGAAACCAGAATATCTCGATACTGAGCATCATAAAAAGCATGGACCCGCGCCTGACGAACTAGCTACGGACAGTACTCAGCTTCCATAAGGTCTCTGAACTCGGCCCATGAAGCATCATGATCCTGAGGCCCGACAACCTCCCACCAATCAGCAGTGTCCCCAGTGAGAAAATACTGGGCGATAGGGACCTTGCGATCCTCAGGACAGTTAGTGGCAACAAATATCTTGGACATATCTTTGATCCACCCCTCCCCATAAATCGGTTCTGAAGCCCCATAAAACTGAGAAGGATGCATCTTGGTGAGATCCTGAAGCCAATGATCCGTTCTGGCCCGAGCAGCTTGAGCCGGAGTCGGGTTTTGAACCGCCTGAGCTATCGCAGCCATTTAGTTCACCATTTGTTGCATCACAGCTGCAACACCCAAGTTGGCGCCATTACCGGCTGCACCATCTTGAGTAGTAGTATGGCTCTGACGTCCATCAGTACTGCTGGCTCCAGAAGAGTGTGATGTGGCCGCCCCACTAGATGCCCCATGTCCCGGCCGCATCCACGACCACAACCGCGACCACGACCTCTCCCAACATCTATATTGAAGATAAGAGGTAGCGAAAGCATATTGATGATAAGTACAAGAGAAAAACACTCACAGTTCAAGAAGCGGAAGTACGATGCGAGAAAACAAAAGAATCGGGTAAGGAAAACTTATGAACACTGGAAGTACCGAGATGATGGCAGCGTGAAGACGTTGTGCAAAATAAAACCCAACTAGACCCACTTAACCAACAAGCCTAGGTATCCATAAACCTAGAGCTCTGATACCATTTTCTATAACACGCCCAAGATATTTAGGGTATATTACAGCACTGTGGGCCCGTACGTGGGACCCACCACACTAACTAATTTATACCGCTCGTCTAACCATCTTGGTTAGCGAGAAAACACACATCACCAAGACACATAATAAATAGACCATCGAAAATCACACATAAAGTTTAGTATACAGTCCATCTTACAACCCAAAACGCTTAAGTACTCGCGAGTACTATCTATCATTTAACAAGTTTAAAAACAAACATTTTAAAATAGACAACTGAAATAAAAGGACTGAATTACACACGTCAACAATTATGTCCAGCATCCTCGTACTACACCAGTGCCCACTCGACCGGATGCCCGCAACCTGAAATTCATAACACAAATTTCCCCAAAAATTAGTCCCCAAAGAGGCTAGCAATTACGGCGAACACAGATTCCTCCGAGGCCCCGTCGAACCCTCCCGTAGTGAGCAAATTACACACATATACATTTCCATTCCATGTTAAGCATAAGGGTTTCACAAGAATACTTGCCTTGAGAATATTGACGACGAAATGAACGGGAAAATCAACTACGCTTGCTAGGAACCGACGACCGCGAACCTAACGATTCGAAGAATACAATTACAACCAATTCTATACGAGTATGAAAATAGAATACACCCAAAAACCCACCTATGATTCGTGTAAATTCGTACAAAAACAACAGGTGTGGGTCGCAACCGAACCCTCTTGATTTCACAAATACCACGCACTTTACCATGAATTTGTAGGGAAGCAAGGGTTAAACCAGGATTAATCATGTACAACATGAATTAACCAACAACACGAAGCAAATCGTACAAATACTCAAAAACCGCCAATTTACCCAAAGATAGGGTTCTAAGAGTTTACCTCGGATCGGAGACGAAGAACAAGTGTTGGTGTTGTTAATATACCCCAAAAACTCAAGATAGGTGATTTTTAGATGATTGCCCAGTCAAAATCGCCCAAAATCTCCTATGAAACACCCAAATCGCAGAGGAGAGGAAGAAGGACGGGAAAATGGACGAAACCAGTCAACTCCTGGTATTTAGACCCAGGCTCCGATAACGTACGTAAGCCCTGGACAGCTAACGTACGTTAGCCGCTTAACATACGTAAGTCTTCCAAGCTTACGTACGTAATAGATTGGCAAAACATTCTGCCCAAACATACATGGACTATTACGTACGTTATGATAAGAGCCATTATGTACGTAATACTCCAGAAGCCTTAACGTACGTAATGCTCTTCACATAGCATACGTAAGGTTGCCCAGTACCATAAGGACAGTTTTTCGAGCAAGGGTGTGACGAAATCACGAGACGATAAAAACACGAAACAAAAGCACGCTTACAAAGTGTTTGCCACGATGAACTTAAACAGTAAAAGAACACACGTTCCCGACTACCCGAAGGTTTGGAAAACATCGACAAACATAACTACCCCATAACTTTGGGAAATTATAAAACGGCCTAAAATCCGAAATACACGATACACGATCGAAACACCAAACAAAATCTCAATACATGCATAATACCATAAGACGGATTTACGGCAACCCTAAACGGCGGTTCCAAATAAATATTACGAGAATCGAACCAAATAGCGACGAAAATGACAATAATCGCGAAATTGGGTAAAACAAGTCCGAAACAAGCTCGGATGATAAAAAGTCCAGTATTAAATATTCTTGAAATATCAATACGGGTACAAGCAAGTCACTAAAAATGAAAAATACACCAAAATAAAAAATACCAGAAAAAGGAAAAATGCGGATATTACAATTATCGCTTTCTAAAATTTGACATGATCCGTCTCCCCTTGGTATTAACTTTGACTTTCTTTATACGAGGAACCTTTCGTTCCTTAAGTGAACCCACACCCGATTACCGTGTTTAAAGATACTTGATTCCGTCCTTTATTTTTCATTAGTTCATTATGTTCATTGTGTTTCTCGATTTGCTCATGAACCTTTGCATTTAATTGCTTGATCATTTCTGCCTTTTTCTTATCATCGAAAATACTCCTGTCATATATAGGAATATGCAACAAATCTAGAGGAGTTATCGGATTAAAACCATAACCAACTTCAAATGGTGAAAATATTGTAGTAGAATATACGGTTCTATTATAAGCAAATTCGATAAATGGCAAACAAATTCCCAATTTTTCAAGTTGTTTACAACAGTTCTTAACCGCTGACCAAGTGTTCGGGTGACAACCTCCGTTTACCCATCACTTTAGGAATGACAAGTTGTCGCATAAAGCAATTTTATTTTCAATTTTTCCTACGAAACTCGCCAAAAGTGGCTAATAAATTTAGTATCCCGATTAGATACAATACTTATGGGCATTCCATGCAAACGAACAATCTCTTTGAAGAATAGGTTTGCAATATATGTGAAACCATCTATTTTGTGATATGCAATAAAATGTGCCATCTTGCTAAACCGATCGACAACAACAAAAATGAAATCACATCCGGACTTTGTCCTTGATAGTCCTACAATAAAATCCATAGATAGATACACCCAAGGTTTGGTAGGAACCGATAGTGGGGGTGTACAAAACATGGGGTAAAACTCGTGATTTACACCTTTGACAAATAATGGAAGTATTAATAATTTTATACACACCGTGTATCATTTTAGGTAAATAAAAATATTCGTGTAAAATCTCATAAGTTTTAGTGATCCCAAAATGACCCAATAAACCTCCGCTATGTGCTTCACGAGTTAACAACTCTCTTGTAAAACATAAAGTAACGCAGAGTTTAGTTTTCCAAAATATCCCCAAAAAATTTATCCACACCCTTTTCTCACGAGCCATATAGATCTCAGGAAAACTTTTATCATCAAAATAAGATTCTTTTATTATTTCAAACCCAATAATTTACAACAAATTGTATTAAGCATGACAAACCTTCTTGACAATATGTCGGCTACGACGTTTTCTTTACCTTGGTTATATTTGATGATGTAGGGGAATGATTCAGTTTCTTGTAACCACTTTACGTGCCTCTTGATCAATTTATCTTGTCCCTTAAGATGCTTAAACTACACATGGTCGGTGTGTATAAAAATTTCCTTAGTCCACAAGTAGTGTTGCCACATGGGGAGGGCTCGAACTAAAGTATATAGTTCCTTATCGTAGATGGGATAGTTCAATGTTGCTCCCTCGAGTTTCTCACTAAAGTAAGCAATTGGTTCTTTGCCCTGCATTCATACAACTCCTATTCCTACTCCCGAATCATCACACTCAATTTTAAACGTATTAGAAAAATTAGGTACTGCTAAAACAGGTGCGGTGCATAGTTTATCTTTTAATATACTAAATACGTTTTCTTGTTATTCACCCCGATCAAATTTAGCATATTTTTTAACAAGTTCATTTGGTGGAGGATAGTGTTAAAATCATTAATAAATCGCTGATAAAATATGGGTAGACCATGAAAGCTCCTAAATTATGGGTGTTTATTCACAAAAAGGAACCCTGAATTCCACACGCCGCCACTTCCTTCTCCAGCCACACCCCCTTTCGGCCATCTTCTTCGGACACCGCCACCACCATCCGATTCCTCGTCTTCCCCCGACCACTCGCCAACAAACTTCAGCCATATCCGGCGTCGGAATCAGGCCCAGCGACACCTGTGATTTACACAGTCACGGTGTAAATCGCCTTTCGTGTCGCCTGCGTCTTTCTGTGTTTTTCCAACGTCGAAAACCACATCTGAGCATAGATCCACTATATATGCTCGCCGTCGCCCATCTCCCCTCCGGCGACTAAGTCCGACCGCGCGCATGACACGGAAGAAACGGGTGTCGCGGACGCCCGACAAATCACCTGTCGTGACTCCTTCTAAGCCAGACAACACTCGCTCCAGTCCGGTCTCGTCGCCAATATCAGATAAGACATCTCTGCCATCTCCGGTACTGCAAGCTCCGTCAGCCACACTCGCGGAAAATCTTCCAATGAGCAAAGGTTTACCTAGTTCTAGTCTTACTGGAAAAGATGCTCTGATGCAAGAATTTGTCGTCGCCATGTCGCCCCCTACGCTGCAAGCTCCGAAACACCTAGATGCGGGGTCCCTTCCGTCGTCTGCATCCCTGGCGGTGGAGAACTCTCGAAATCTTTATGAGAAGATGGACGGAGGAGAGCCGTCCATCTTAGGGCCCCTTACATCCGATGGCCGGGATCTTCTAGGCTTAATATCCGGATCCAACTTACAAGCTCAATCTACTGATTTTGAGGTAAGGCCTAATCCTTTAATTAATCACCATGGGCCTGCCATTGTTTGGCCCAATTTACAACTGCAGCCTGGCCCAACCATTCTTAACACAATTCCACCCTCTGGCCCCAATACCCACCAACCAACTTTTAACCCCCTAGCCGGCTCCTCCTCTGCGCCTACTTCCAGCGAGGCCGCTCTCATGGCCCACTCAATTAATCCCCAACCCAGTATGCCGCATCCCACCACCAATATCACACTCAATCCCACAAATATCTCCCAGCCTAATAATATTTCAACTCAATTCATTATGCCCAACCACCCTAACTCTCGGCCTACCTCACCCGCGAGCCCCTTATCGCCCAAATCCATGCCTTACTTCAACCAGACCATCAATTCTCGCCCATATCGCCCACCTAAGCTTCTAATTCCCCAGCCCAAACCCCCTAGTCCGATTGCATCCACCCATCCCAAACCTACCCAGGCCTCTTCTCCCCAACCCGACCCAACTACAACTAAAACCCGCCCTGACCTCACATCCGACAATCTGCCAACCGGAAATATGACCGGACCCTCTTCCGCCGACTTCGTCCCGACAGCTAGTCTGACCTCAAGCAACCTGCCCCGACTACCGATTTCTTTTACTCAAATGGTCAATAATCAAAATGCATCAGTCCAGCAATTTGGAACTCAAAAAACTGGTTCAACAAATAAATCGTTCAATTTTGACGGAGCTAAGGTATGTCCTTTTGGTACTCTCTCCTCCATAAATGAGAAATTGTGTGTCTCCTTTTATACTTCTGATATGAGTACTCTAGATGCTTTGTGAGAACGTACCTTGATCCTTAAATTTTCTCATGATATTCCCATCTCTCGAGATGTGACCGCTGGATTGACCGGTATGAAAGTGAGGGGTAAATGCAACTGGAGTTGGATTAATTATTGTCATATTGCTATTAAATTTGAGAATGAGGAAGATTATAGACGAGTGTGGCTAGGCTCTACTTGGAACTTTTCTGGTTGCCCTTCTCGTGTATTTAAATGGACCCCTAGATTTTCCGTTAAAACAGAGACTTCGATTTGCCCAGTGTGGTTTAGGCTCCCGGGCCTCCCGATTCATCTATTCCATCCACATGCTCTATACACGATTGTCAAGTCTATTGACAATCCCATTTTAGTGGATGCGCCGACGACTACAAACTCATGACTTTTTGTCACTCGTGTGTGTATCGAGATTGATCTCATTGCGCCCAGATTGGCAGAGATAGAGATCGAATTTGATGACCACGTTCTCATGCAGCGTGTGATTTACGAGGAGAGCACCTTTATATTGCTCTCTCTGCTCACATGTGGGGCACGAGCCCTCTAGTTGCTATATAGATGGAAACAATGAGCGGCCCCCACCACCCCAGCGTAAGAAGCCTCTTGCTGCTCCTCCTAATCAGCACAAGGCGCAGCCGGCCCCTCCTAAAGCCCCTAAGGGTACTACTTTACCGACATCCCCTAAGGCCTCTAAAGGCAAGGAGACTGCCAATTGGCAAGTAGTCACCAAAAAAGGGCCCAAAGAGATGGATGGGGTTTATCCCCAAGGGTACGGTTGCCACTGGCCAGCACTCATACTTTGCATCTTTGGCCTCCTCTTCTATAGAGGAGGAAGATTTAGTTGGGGTTGATGACATTATTAGTGTGGTAGATACATAGAGTGTTTTGGATAGCGATGATAGTGGTCACGGTACTGATGAGGGGCTCCTCATTGATGACATGGAGTCATCCACTGTTCGACTTCCGTCTAGACCTCGTGAGTCTTCCCCCCTGTGCCATGCCAGTGAGGGTCGCCTCGATGAGCCGATCATCATGGAGCCTGATACTTTGGCCATGGTGGTCTATGAGCCCCCCCTCCCCTCATTTCTTCTCTTCCCTCTCTTCCCTCTCTTTCTCAAACTGAGTGCGCCCTTGTCCGCACACAGCTTGAGATTTCTGAGTCCAGTCTCTTTTTGCCGGCTATGGTGCCCCTCATGAAGGCACTTGTAACACCCCCAAAACCGACCAGGAATATTACAGCGCCGTGGGCTCCATATTGGAACCCAAAAGGCAGAAATCATTTTCGAAACCGTTTAAAAATGCCAAAAGACCCTTTTGAAGTACACACACACAGCGGATAAAAACACAGTTCAGAACAATACCGAAAAGCCATTTAGAAACATACACACACAGCGGATAAAACATAATTAAATACATTTGCAGCGGAACTAGAAAACCAGAAAAGAATACACAATCCGAACAATCACGCCATAGCCAGTATCACCGGAAAGCTCATCCCTTCACGACCGCTACTAGCTCGAACTCCGAGTACCTAAAAGATAAAGCCCACGACGGGGTCAGCCATAATACTCAATAATGATAACGATCACATCACAAAAACAATACATATCAATGTAACTACAAGGTGAGAATAATTCCAGTGTAACCTTACTGATCCATCACAATCCATATCAAATCAGTTCTTACCATAATCCACGTCCCGCGTCCAGTGTTCTAAAAAGCGGCCTAGGCGGCCGCCTAGGCGCTAGAAGGTGGCCCTCCGCCCCGACTACCCCCTAGGCGGTTCTGCTAGGCAGCTCGGCGGGTCCTAGGCGGGCTAGGCGGGTCCTAGGTGGGCTAGGAGGGTCCTAGGCGGGTCCTAGGCGGGCTAGGCGGGTCCTAGGTTTCCTTTTCTGTCCAGATTTTTTTTCCATCTGTCCAGATTTTTTTTCCTTTTCTATTTTATTTTTTAACGTTTTGTCCAAAAAAGTGTTTTCTTCGCTAGACAATCATGGATTGTTGAATGTGATGATGATGAAGTTGAGCCTGGTTCGGATCTTACTTGGGAGATGGTTTGGGAAGCAATCGGAGCGGATGAAATGCTAGAGCCTAGAAAAAGTGCTAGAAACATCGTAACAAGAGAGCTCCATGAAGAAGACTTTGTGTCGGATGATGACTCGGAAGAGGCGGAAAATGATGAAGAGTATGACTATGAGTCCGATGGAGAATATATATTGGAGGAAGGATATGGAGATGAGGAAGACATGGAAATTTGACTTTAATTTGTGACTTTTGCTTTTTGAATGTTTTTTCTTCAAGACTATTGGAATGTTGTTTTTTTCCAAGACTATTTTTGAAAAGAATATTATTATGCATTTTGTATGCATATATAAAACTAAATAAAATATAAAATATATAAAAAAAACCGCCTAGCGCCTAGCCGCCTAGGCGCCGCCTCCAAGGCCTAGGCGCTAGAAGGTCCTCGTCCGCCCGCCTACCGCCTAGCGCCTTTTAGAACATTGCCCGCGTCCTTAAGTAATGAACGAATTCAAATGTAATCACCTGCACTGTATCCGAAACACTACCAAGATTTCCAACATAAACATATCTCTAGTATAGAATACTCTGGTCAAGTTTGATTCTGCCAGCTGGGTCGCACAATCGGATCCCAATCCCAATAAAACCGATATCACACGATACATCTGCAAATCAACTGTCCCGAAATAATGGCAAGTCCCGGATATCAATACAAAGCATGAATGCTCACACAACCAATAATGATAAACAATCAATGCATCACAATGGAAATATCAATGACATGATAGTTCCACACAAGATCGACAAAGGATCAACCACGAACTAGAATACCATGATGTGGTAACTCCAACAAGGTCAATGAAGAATTAATGACCGAGAATACCGACGACACGGTAAGGATAAATGAAGATTCAATAACCGGGAATACCGACGACACGGTAAGGATCAATGAAAAATCAATAACCGGGAATACCGACGACACTGTAAGGATCAATGAAGAATCAATAACCGAGAATACTGACGACACAGTAAACTCTAACAAGATCAATAAGGACCAACAACTGGGAATACCAACGATACGGTAAACTCCAACAAGAGCAATAAGGAATCGACAACTGAGAATATCGACGACACAGTAAACTCCAATAGGGATAATTAGGGATCAATAACCGAGAACACCGACGACACGGTAAATTCCAATAACATCAATCAAGGACTAATAACTGAAAATACCAACGGTGAGACAACTCCTAAACAGAATCAATAAGGATCAACAACAAGCGAGATTACCAATGACAAGGTGAACCCCAAACGAGATTAATAAAGAGTCGATATCAAATTATTTGACCATCGATATGGTAACTCCGAACGAGATTAGTAATGGTTCAATGGTGACAGGTACACGAGAGAATAAAATCGTCAACCATATACAAATCATATATACGGGATTTCAAAGACAACCCGAATATCGAACAGATCCAATTATACATGGACTGTGAACGACCAATCAATAAGACTCAAGATGGACGACACGATACGCTCGATCCGGACATGTGTCCGTGTACAAGCCAACCACGGGTATTGATCAATACACGTCTGGTCTCGTACCTAATCAGCCTCACGAAGTACGTCTCGTGTGCACGGTTCAATATGAGGTCGAAACCAACATATGCTACACGTGCCCGTCCCAAAAATCCTACACATGAACGATCAGAACGTATCTGACTCCAGATATGCCACGATACAACATGACAACAAATCTCAAAGAAACGCATATCCAACAAGGATCAGAAGATTTTCCAAAAGGGCAACAATAACTCGATCATGAAAGACCGACACGACCACAATGTCATATTCCATCAGACAACAGTTCACATCATGCTCAACAATGCATATAATAATAGCACATAAACTCCCAAGGCAGCAGCCAAGGGTCACGGAAGCATCTACTCAGGAATACTCCGGACAATATCACATAAACTCCCAAGGCAACAGCCGAGGGTCACGGAAGCATCTACTCAAGAATACTCCGGACATAGGTGCCATTTAGGTCTTATCCCCTAACACATTTCCATTCGGGTACCATACATGTTTTATCCCCAACACATCGGCCCCACATATAACGGCTCAAAGAAAGAGCACTTCATAAAATGTAACAAACAATGGTGCACATTCACCGCATGAAATATCAACACACACATGCAATAATCCAACATGATGATTATCATAATCTAACAATATTAATTTACCTCAAGCTGGAGACGATAACCTTTCCACGACCAACCGCCCTGAACGAATACACGGTTAATGCGAAAAATCCAAAATGAAGTACAGTCCATAACTAATAACAAACCACCATCCCGAGTTCAACATCGACACGATAACTAACCTTGATATCCAACTTCTCATGCAATAGACCAAATTATAATTCACGTTCCCATTTCCACTAGACATCCTTAAAATCATATACATTATGATTTATCTTAGTCTAAAAATACCATACATACCACCATTCCGACAACTCATATATTCCATAATACCATTGCGATATGAATCATAAATGAAATGAAAACGAAATCATTTATTAACATTATGAACTGGGCAAAGCATAACTTGCCTTGATACCAATTCGACGAAGCCGCTATCAATCCTGCCATCTTCATCTACAGCTCCTCAGCCCCAACCAAGATGATTCATACATTCTCCAACCTCAACGCATCGCAACTGTAATACCCGGTTGTAATTCAGTCATTATCATTCAGTAATTTCATTCGGTGATTGTCACTCAGTGGATTTTCACTCATTTATAATCATTCATCAATCATATTCATTCACCGTGTTCACCGTTCGGAAAAACTTCGAGTTGTGTATCATTATTGTTCATTGTTTTAACTTTCCTCATACGAGTTCGACTTTGTTAGATCACCATTAATTTTTGGTAACTCCAAAAATTCTAAATCTTTGCAATATTATAGAGCATCGAGTTAGCTTTCCAATGGTTCAAACGGTGAGTCAATCGGAGTCCGGACGAGAGTGTTATGGTCGTTTTAGCTCACCCGCTCATTTTTCAGATTTTGGCCGATCACGGCCGACCGGACTTCGGTCGTGTCGTCGGACACGGCCGTGCCGTACTCGTCGGATAATGCGAAGTGTCTGCCTCAGGACCCGGCCGTGTCGTGCAGCGCGGCAGTCGCACCCTTAGGATAGGCGAGGCGTCGCGGAGGCCGGCCGTGTGCCGGGACACGGTCGAGTCAATGCCGGCGCCGCGGACGGGTCACTGTCGGTAGGCCCCTTCGCGCCGCGACCATGTCAAGCGGGACACGGTCGAGTCCCTGCCGGCCAGATGCGCGCCGCGACCGTGTCGGGCGGGCACGGTCGAGTCCGGCCGAGTCAACCCCTATAAATTCATTTTTGAGCATTTTGAGATCATTTCTTCCATTTTTTCCATCTTCTTCACCTGCAACCGAGAGAGAATAACTTGAGGGAGAGATTTCTTCATCAATTATCATTTGAGTGTGTATTTTCATCACCTTCAATCATTTGGGAAGCTTGGATAGTCGTTTTTACACGTTTTCATCGGATCGAATTGGTTGGATCTTCAAGAGGTAAATTCTTCAACACTTTGGACTTCGATTTTGTGTTGAGATATGATGTTTTGGACGTTATAATCATGTTATATGAAGGGATATGTATATGATTATGAGTTTGTATAAGGATTCATTGGATTATTGAGGAATTATTCAAGAACACGTTGAAAATCGAGTTGGAATTGGGGATTTTCGACTAATTGTTGTTATAATCACATTTTTGGATATTCATAACGGATTATTGATCGTATTGGAGATGTTTTGTTGGTTTGAAACACTTCTTGGGGATTTTGATATTGGTATATTGAGGTTTGATTGTAAACAATCGGAGTTTGGACACAATGTGTTTGATTTAATGTCTCTATAGACTTGGTTTAGTCGTATCGACGTTTGGAATTCGTTATATTCATGTTTAATTTGTGTATTGATCGGATTGTTGGTAATTGTATTGAATTAAGGTTGTTCGTGCGACCGACACTTCATTTAGGACGTTGTTCGTGGAAGGATAATTTTCACCGGTATTGTGTAAGTTAATTCTTACTCGGTTAAAAGGATATTCATACCTTTTGTTGTTGTTCATTCATAATCATAACTCATTCATCATTATATTAACCGTATCAAAACTTGTTGTTATCAATTAATCATTTCAGTCATAAGGAACGACGGTTCCAATCCTTTCATTGAGCTGTCATTTATTTCATTACCATTCCATCTCGGTGAGTCATTATTCATTTTCGATGTCACTTTTGTTACATCGTGGCATTCCGGGTCATCTTGGCGTGCAGTTGGTATGTGTAGGATTTTCATGTCGGGCACATTATGGTCGTGTGTTGGTTGTTGACCTCACATTGGGTGTGCACACGAGTCTATGTGTCTCGTGAGGCGATTAGGTACAAGACCACGCGTGTATTGATCGTTGGTGGCTTGTGCACGGACACATTTCCATCCGGGCGTAGTGTGGCGCCATTTCCTTTGAGCCGTCTTGTTAGTTGATTCATATAGCATGTTTGATTGCGTATGTTTCGACAAGATATTTCATAACTTGAGATATAATCATGATTGTGTATTTTCAACTCTTGAGGATTGTTGTTACATTTAATCGGCCCGTTTGGGGATTTTGTTTTTCAGTCATGGCAAGGCTAAAGCACGGGAGAGCACGGTGGCAATGAGGAGTCCTAGTGATACTAGTAGGGGCCCCGATCTTTGATTATTCATGTTATTGTCCTTTATTTTCAGCTGCAGACTTTCATTTGAATACTCCGTTTCATTCGGTGTTGTGTATTTTATCTTCATATAAAATACACTAGTATTCGGTATTGTCTGGTGTGTTGTAATTAAACTCCTCATCGGAGTAATTATTGTTGTAATGTAGTTCGGTACTACATTTATCTTGTGTAATTCATTCATTTTCATTTGCACAGTGGGTCCCAGTTGGGGATCTACGGCACTGTAATATCCGCCTAGTTTGGGGTGTTACAGAGTTGGTATCGGAGCGTGGTTTTGAATACTACCTTCCGAGTCATGTCTCATTTGAAATCATCGTCATCGGACTAGTATCATTGGACTTTCGCGTCACGTGTGACCTGTGCAGATGCCGAGCCAATCGCATCAAAGAACTGTAAGACTTCTAACGCCATGGTATAATTTCTGGCAATAGTCATTCATTCATCATTCATCATTTAACAATCCTCAAACATCATCATTCATTATGATCGGGACGATCATATTAACTCATCAATCACTTAATTCATTTCATTACTCAGTTAATAATCAGGACGATCATGTTAACTCATTAATTACTCAATTCATTTCATTACTCGGTTGTCAACTGATGATCATATTATCAATCTTGTTAAGTTATTCAAGATAATCATTTCAAGAATTTCATCGATAATCATGTAACTTCATGAAATCATTCATATAATCACTAAGTTAGAGTATGTATACTCATTTTCATCATCTCATGACATAATCATAACGTGCTAATCATGCGGGAAATATAATCATTATGCGACCTTCCTACTTCGGTATGGAGAGAGCCGTCGTGGATGCACGGGAGAGAGAAGGCGGCGGACCGAAACCCGAGAAATAATCACTCGCCGAGAAATCGTACCCAGACTCGGCTCGATCGGAAGATATTCGGGTTGATCCACTCACTTTTATGCAGCCATGATGACCCATGTGCGGTTGCTCAATCATCATTGCGCCACTCGACCGGATTAATCGAGAGAACTCTCCGTATGAGCCACTTTGCTAAAGAAAGTGCTAAACAACAACCTTCATTTGTCGCAAGAAATCAACGAAGCGTAATCAATCCGAAGGCGGTCACCAACCTTCAAGAAGCCTCGTGAGTCCTATCGTTTCGGCGACCTCTACGGCGCATAATCGTGCGGAATCTCATTCCCGAGCGCCGATTCGCCATCACCTGTTTCAATTGTGGAACGCCGGGTCATTTCAGCACTGAGTGTCTGAAACCGTCTATCACGTGCTATAATTGTGGGAATTTTGGGCATAAGGCCCGTTTTTTCCGAAAGGACTCCAAGTCGGCTCTGGCGGTATCTCAGGCCCCGAAGCAACCAGCGTTTCAGAATCAGACTGCTTTGTCATCGTCGTTTAAGACAATGGAAGCAAATAGAGTTGGAGCTCGTATTTACCAGACGGGAGCGTCCGGTTCGGGGACCGGCAAGTCCCAGATTCATATGATGAGGAGGATCGACGATCCGGTGGCCCGAATGATTTCAGGTATACTCGTAATTTTATTTCAACTTGTGTGTACCTTTTGATGCTGGTACACCGCATTCATTCATTTTCGAATCATGCTTGAATAGACTTAATTCGGGATAGTCCTACTTAATGACCGCGATTGGTTAATGGATCTAATCGTGGTGAATTTATCTTAGGACGATGTAATTTCGGTATTAGTTGGTTTAACCGTCTTGATACATCCTCGCATTTGTTAGCGTTTGGTCGCTATCTTTCCGTCGTTGGTCGTCGAATGTGTGCTTCAG
This sequence comes from Orobanche coerulescens, assembly GCA_033398695.1. Lineage (NCBI taxonomy): Eukaryota > Viridiplantae > Streptophyta > Magnoliopsida > Lamiales > Orobanchaceae > Orobanche > Orobanche coerulescens. The sequence continues at coordinate 124,323,479 of CM065804.1, read as the reverse complement.
GGAAGTAATCCCCGTTGTTCCAGTAGAATTTCTATTATGGCGAAAGCAGAGAAATTCCGCAATCGAACTATTTAATCATTCATTGTATCATTCTCATCGATTGGCCTTTCTAAGGCAATCGAGTTATTCAATCATTCATTGTATCATTTCCATCGATTGGCCTTTCTAGGGCAATCGAGTTATTCAATCATTCATTCCATCATTTCCATCGATTGGCCTTTCTAAGACAATCGAGTTATTCAAACATTCAGTATCATCTTCATCGATTGACCTTTCTAAGGCAATCGAGTTGTTCAATCATTATTGGTACCTCTTTTATCGATTGACCATTCTAGGGCAATCGAAATGTTCAATCATTTGTGGTATCATTGTCATCGATTGACGATGTATTTCCAGACGAGTTATCTGGTTGCCTTCACATAGAGTAAGGGAATTCAGGAGTGAGTTGGAGCCGGTACGTCCCCTTTATCGAAGGCACCGTATCGGATGACCCCGACTGCACGCAGGAGTTGAAGATTCAACTTGAGGAATAGTTCGAGAAAGGTTATCTCCGACCGATTGCGTCCCCGTGAGGAGCACCAGTGTGATCTGTCAAGGAGAAGGATGGCTCGTCTCGTGTGTGTATTAATTACTAGGAGTTGAACAGGGTGATGATCAAGAGTAGTATGCTTTACCTAGTATTGATAATCTTTTAGATCAACTTCAGGGAGCTTCAGTATTTTCCAAGATCGACTTAAGATCTGGATATCACCGATTCTTGGATTCGAGAGTCGGATATCGCGAGGACAGCGTTTCATACACGCTATGGTCACTATGAGTTCGTAGTTATGCCGTTCGGGCTAACTATTGCACCTGTGGTATTCATGGGGGTTAATGAATCGGGTTTTCATCGACTTTTTGGATCAGTTTGTTGTTTTCTTCATCGACGACATTTTGATTTATTCTCGTAGCGAGAGGAATACGAGGTTCATCTTCATCGGGTTCTCGACGTGTTGAGACGAGAGCAACTTTATAGAAAGTTTTCCAAATTGAGTTACGGAGGTCCAAGTGACTTTCTCGGACATGTAATTTCATCCGATGAGTTCGTGTCGACCCTCAGAAGACGGAGGCTATCCGAGATTGGCAACCTCCGAAAGATATTAAGTAAATCCGATGTTTCCTCGGATTAGTTGGTCAATTATCCAACCCACGATCTGGAGCTAGCAACCATGGTTTTCGCGTTGGAAATTTGGCGTCATTATACGTATGGCGTTACTCGGATATTCACCAATCATAAGAGTTTAAAGTATATATTTACTCGTAAGAGTTAAATATGCGACAGAGGCGGTGGTTAGAACTAATCAAGGATTATGATATTGAGATCCTTTACCACCCGGGCAAGGCGAACGTTGTCGCCGACGCCTTGAGTCGTAAGTCCGTGCAGGAGCAGATGCTTGCTCGTTTAACAGTTTAGAAGAAGCTTCAACAGGAATTCCTTAGACCCGAGATCGAGGTCTGGCTTCAGCGAGTTCAGGGACAACTTTGTATGTTAGAGATATCATCGTCACTTGAGGAGGTAATCAGAGAGAATCAGAGTTCAGACCCAGCATTGATGCGCATCCGTGAAGATGTGGCTCAGGGGAAAGCCCCTGGATTCGTGGTCCACGAGGATGGACTTTTGAGGTTTAAGAACCGGTTGTGCGTACCGGCGAATGACGAGTTGAAAAACTCTATTTTGAGAGAAGCTCATGCTACCCCTTATTCTGTTCATCTGGGGTCCAGCAAGATGTACAAAGACTTGAAACAAAATTACTGGTGGAGTAATATGAAGCAAGAAGTCGCGGAATTTGTTTCGAGATGCTTAACTTGCCAACAAGTCAAGATTGAACATCAGCGACCGGCGGGTATGCTGAAAACTCTTCCTATTCCAGAGTGGAAGTGGGAAGACATTTCTATGGATTTCATCACGAGTTTGCCGACGAGTCGTCGTGGCATGAATACGATCTGGGTGATTGTGGACCGCTTAACTAAATCAGCTCATTTCCTTGAGATCAAGGATACGTGGGGTCCCGAGAGACTTGCCCAGCTATTCATCAAAGAGATAGTGAGACTGCACGGTACTCCTAAAAGTATCGTTTCCGATCGTGACGGACGGTTTGTGTCACATTTTTGGAAATCAGTTCATCGTGCTATGGGAACTCAGCTCAATCTCAGTACCGCCTTTCATCCTCAGTCCGACGGACAATCAGAGAGGACTATACAGACATTAGAGGACATGTTGAGGGCATGCGTCCTCGATTGAAAGGACGATTGGGAAGCCCAACTACCATTGATCGAGTTTACGTATAATAATAGTTGGCATGCTTCCATTAAGATGGCACCTTACGAGGCCTTGTACGGTCGTCGTTGTCGATCTCCCTTGTGTTGGGATGACTTGTCAGAATCAATCGGCACCGAACCCGTTATGCTTATAGCCGCCCGGGAGAAGGTAGCTTTGATCAAGAGTCGTATGTTGACAACTCAGAGTCGACAGAAATCATATGCAGATAATCGTCGTCGACCACTAGAGTTCGAGACGGGTGACCATATTTTGGTCAAGGTAACCCCGAGTCGAGGTATTTTTTCCGTTTCGGAAAACGGGGGAAGTTGAGCCCAAGATTCATTGGACCGTTTGAAATTTTGGATCGAGTAGGCGAGTTAGCTTATCGATTGGCTTTACCTCCGGCTTTGAGCAGGATTCATAATGTGTTTCACGTCTCTCGATTGGAAGTATGTTGCCGACCCGAGTCACATACTTGATTCGACGAAATCGAGATCGCGGATGATCATTCGTACGAGGAGCGTCCTGTACGAGTGTTAGAGCGGCGAATCAAACAGTTGAGGAACAAGACGATCCCTTTGGTCAAGATTCAGTGGTCTAGACACGGAGTCGAAGAGGCCACTTGGGAAACCGAGGAGAATATGCGGGAGTGTTATCCCGAGTTGTTTGACCCTTAGTTTCGGGGACGAAACTCTTTTAAGGGGGGGTGTATGTAATACCCGGTTGTAATTCATTCATTATCATTCAGTAATTTCATTCGGTGATTGTCACTAAGTGGATTTTCAATCATTTATTATCATTCATCAATCATATTCATTCACCGTGTTCACCGCTCGGAAAACTTCGAGTTGTGTATCATTATTGTTCATTGTTTTAACTTTCCTCATACGAGTTCGACTTTGTTAGATCACCATTAATTTTTGGTAACTCCAAAAATTCTAAATCTTGCAATATTATAGAGCATCGAGTTAGCTTTCCAATGGTTCAAACGGTGAGTCAATCGGAGTCCTGACGAGAGAGTTATGGTCGTTTTAGCTCACCCGCTCATTTTTCGATTTTGGCGATCACGGCCGACGGACCGGTCGTGTCGCCGACACGGCCTCGTGCTGCATCTCGTCCGGATAATGCCGGTGTTCGCCTCAGACCCGACCGTGTCGTCGCACGGCCGAAGTCGCACCCTTTCCGGATAGGCCGTAACCGTCGCCAGAGGCCCGACCGTGTGCCGGACACGGTCGAGTCAATGCCGAAGCGCCGCGACGGTCACTCGCGGTAGGCCCTTCGCGCCGCGACCATGTCAAGCGGGACACGGTCGAGTCCTCGCTGCCGACAGCGCGCGCGACCGTGTCGCGGGCACGGTCGAGTCCGGCCGCGAGTCAACCCCTATAAATTCATTTTTGAGCATTTTGAGATCATTTCTTCCATTTTTTCCATCTTCTTCACCGCAACCGAGAGAGAATAACTTGAGGGAGAGATTTCTTCATCAATTATCATTTGAGTGTGTATTTTCATCACCTTCAATCATTTGGGAAGCTTGGATAGTCGTTTTTACACGTTTTCATCGGATCGAATTGGTTGGATCTTCAAGAGGTAAATTCTTCAACACTTTGGACTTCGATTTTGTGTTGAGATATGATGTTTTGGACGTTATAATCATGTTATATGAAGGGATATGTATATGATTATGAGTTTGTATAAGGATTCATTGGATTATTGAGGAATTATTCAAGAACACGTTGAAAATCGAGTTGGAATTGGGGATTTTCGACTAATTGTTGTTATAATCACATTTTTGGATATTCATAACGGATTATTGATCGTATTGGAGATGTTTTGTTGGTTTGAAAAACTTCTTGGGGATTTTGATATTGGTATATTGAGGTTTGATTGTAAACAATCGGAGTTTGGACACAATGTGTTTGATTTAATGTCTCTATAGACTTGGTTTAGTCGTATCGACGTTTGGAATTCGTTATATTCATGTTTAATTTGTGTATTGATCGGATTGTTGGTAATTGTATTGAATTAAGGTTGTTCGTGCGACCGACACTTCATTTAGGACGTTGTTCGTGGAAGGATAATTTTCACCGGTATTGTGTAAGTTAATTCTTACTCGGTTAAAAGGATATTCATACCTTTTGTTGTTGTTCATTCATAATCATAACTCATTCATCATTATATTAACCGTATCAAAACTTGTTGTTATCAATTAATCATTTCAGTCATAAGGAACGACGGTTCCAATCCTTTCATTGAGCTGTCATTTATTTCATTACCATTCCATCTCGGTGAGTCATTATTCATTTTCGATGTCACTTTTGTTACATCGTGGCATTCCGGGTCATACTGGCGTGCCGGTTGGTATGTGTAGGATTTTCATGTCGGGCACATTATGGTCGTGTGTTGGTTGTTGACCTCACATTGGACTGTGCACACGAGTCTATGTGTCTCGTGAGACTGATTAGGTACAAGACCACGCGTGTATTGATCGTTGGTGGCTTGTGCACGGACACATTTCCATCCCGGGCGTAGTGTGGCGCCATTTCCTTTGAGCCGTACTGTTAGTTGATTCATATAGCATGTTTGATTGCGTATGTTTCGACAAGATATTTCATAACTTCAGATATAATCATGATTGTGTATTTTCAACTCTTGAGGATTGTTGTTCTGTTTAACTGACCCCGTTTGGGGATTTTGTTTTTCAGGTCATGGCAAGGCTAAAGCACGGGGAGAGCACGGTGACAGCGAGGAGTCCTAGTGATACTAGTAGGGGGCCCCGATCTTTCAGTTATTCATGTTATTGTCCTTTATTTTCCGCTGCAGACTTTCATTTGAATACTCCGTTTCATTCAGTGTTGTGTATTTTATCTTCATATAAAATACACTAGTATTCGGTATTGTCCTGGTGTGTTGTAATTAAACTCCTCATCGGAGTAATTATTGTTGTAATGTAGTTCGGTACTACATTTATCTTGTGTAATTCATTCATTTTCATTTGCCTGGTGGGTCCCAGTTGGGGATCTACGGCACTGTAATATCCGCCTAGTTTGGGGTGTTACAGCAACGGTTAACATCAACAATCACTAAATGCAACCTAATGCAATAATCAATTAACGATACGTTTAATAACAATCAACAACCGAAATGACCAACTAATCAAACTCGATGGTTCAACGACATCTCGATAATACCAAACCAAACCGTATCAACTCTTAACAATACGAACACAAGCCGAAATTCGGTGTTCAATAGTCCTAACAATGTCTTCAACATATATACTTCTCATAACATCATGAATCGCAACAAACTACCAAGAACATCGAGAATATTACGATTCCATAATCATAACAACATGATCGAATCATTTGATCACCAATTCATTATCTTCCCTTAACAAAATTCTCGTAAATACCAAGAATCATCACAACAATATCAATTCAACCATCATTCATACGAAAACGTGTAGAATTTTCCAAGTTCTACTCATTGAGACATTTCATCGAACACTTTGAAGGCATAGTCCAATTTAATCGTTTATTCGAAGAAATACTCGAATTTATTCCACAAAACTTCAAGGATAATGAATGATTATGAGAATACAACCACGTTCAATCAACAATCTGAATCAAAACGAAGCAAATCGGCCAAAACACCAAGAAACCTCAAGAACATCCAAAAACCAAAAGTTTAGGTGTTCTACCTTTGATCCGGGTGGAAGATGATGTTAATCCATGATTCCAACTTCCAAAACATGTTGTTATAAGCTGATTCTACTCAAAACCATCATCTTTGCTGAAGAAATCGCAGAAGGAACAAAGAAAACCGAAAATGACAAGGATGACTCGGTCCAGGCCTTATATAGGCCGAGTCCTGCCGGCACCTTACGTACGTAATCGGCCGTGGCTTACCTACGTAACCGGCCGTGGCCTACCTTACTGTCCAGTTTGGCCGATAGCCTTACGTACGTAACCGGCGGGTCCTTACGTACGTAACCGGCCCTTACGGTCGTAACCGGCCACAACCTACGAACGTAATCGGCCAGTCCTAGCCCCCAGCGAGTCACTGCCGACCGTGATTGGCCATCCCTGCGAGTCACTGCCGACCATGCTCGGCCACTGCAGGTCCTCTCGGCCACGACTCGGCCAGCCGCCCCGTAACGTACGTAACACTTATTCCGTTGCGTACGTAATACATACGTTGACTTGCTACAGTATTATACTCGTGTTACGTACGTAATACACCCTGTATAACGTACGTAACTCCATCCGTTGACTCACCTATCCACATCCGCGCCGAAAGCTGCCGACACCGGACCCAACTGTCCGATTCCTCTTGTTACGTACGTAATACCTTACTCATAACGTACGTAACACGTATCACTTAGCGTACGTTATCTCAAAGTCTTAACGTACGTTAAAGATCCATACTTAGCCATTTCCAGCAATTCCTGTCCAACGTCTCGACATAACAAACATGAACATATGACATACTGAACACATATACGAAATCCCAAAAATATTCTCATACGGTACGTCTGATGCATGATATCCTCGATTACAACTGTCTACCAAGTACGGAAATCATAAAAATACTCATACGGTATATCCGACATCGAAAACACACCAAGCATGTAATATCATAGAATCAAAATAACCTCGATAGACATACTGGCACGACTGTCACGGTTTCCAAAATTATTTATCCACTCATATCGTGTCGGTCCCACTCTGTACAGTAGATCCCAGATAAAATAATGCGAAAAATTCTTAGTGAAATTCTAGGATATTACATATACACCCACTTAAATAAGTTTCGTCCTCGAAACTCAACACCTGTCATAATCAGTATCTCAATCCCAAAATATCTCAAAATCACGACACCATACTCAAATAATCATCATCAAAACTGAAATAACTGAAAGAACATACTTACAGGATGATCTTCCGTGATACCAACATACGACTCCCATACAAAGTCTCAACACACTAACAACACACCAGCATCGAAAATACAGCAATTTGAAAATATTTCAAAAATTTTGAAACCTCCAAAATCGGTTTGACTCAAAAGTCAGAAAATCATTTTCAAAAGTCACGCTACTACCGCACCGATAGAGCCACATAACACACACGCCCGGGTTTTACGAAACCCAAGCTCCGATACCATCTTCTGTAACACCCCTAAAACCGACCAGGAATATTACAGCACCGTGGGCCCCATATTGGAACCCACAAGGCTGAAATCATTTTCGCAACCATTTAAAAATGCCAAAAGACCCTTTTGAAGTACACACACAGCGGATAAAAACACAGTTCAGAAGAATACCGAAAAGCCATTTAGAAACATACACACACAGCGGATAAAACATAATTAAATACATTTGCAGCGGAACTAGAAAACCAGAAAATAATACACAATCCGAACAATCACGCCATAGCCAGTATCACCGGAAAGCTCATCCCTTCACGACCGCTACTAGCTCGAACTCCGAGTACCTAAAATAATAAAGCCCACGACGGGGTCAGCCATAATACTCAACAATGATAACGATCACATCACAAAAACAATACATATCAATGTAATTACAAGGTGAGAATAATTCCAGTGTAACCTTACTGATCCATCACAATCCATATCAAATCAGTTCTTACCATAATCCACATCCCGCGTCCTTAAGTAATGAACGAATTCAAATGTAATCACCTGCACTGTATCCGAAACACTACCAAGATTTCCAACATAAACATATCTCGAGTATAGAATAATCTGGTCAAGTTCGATTCTGCCGGCTGGGTCGCACAATCCGATCCCAATCTCGATAAAACTGATATCACACGATACATCTGCAAATCAACTGTCCCGAAACAATGGCAAGTCCCGGATATCAATACAAAGCATGAATACTCACACAATCAATAATGATAAACAATCAATCCATCACAACAGAAATATCAATGACATGATAGTTCCACACAAGATCGACAAAGGATCAACCACAAACGAGAATACCATGATGTGCTAACTCCAACAAGGTCAATGAAGAATCAATAACCGAGAATACCGACGACACGGTAAGGATCAAAGAAGATTCAATAACCGGGAATACCGACAACACGGTAAGGATCAATGAAGAATCAATAACCGGGAATACCGACGACACGGTAAGGATCAATGAAGAATCAATAACCGAGAATACCGGAGATACGGTAAACTCCAACAAGATCAATAATAGTCGACAACTAGAAATACCAACGGTACGATAAACTCCAATAAGCTCAATAAGGGTTAACAAACGAGAATACTGACGACACAGTAAACTCTAACAAGATCAATAAGGACCAACAACCGGGAATACCAACGATACGGTAAACTCTAACAAGAGCAATAAGGAATCGACAACTGAGAATATTGACGACACGGTAAACTCCAATAGGGATAATAAGGGATCAAAAACCAAGAACACCGACGACACGGTAAATTCCAATAACATGAATCAAGGACTAATAACTGAAAATACCAACGGTGAGACAACTCCTAAACAGAATCAATAAGGATCAACAACGAACGAGATTACCAATGACAGGGTGAACCCCAAACGAGATTAATAAAGAGTCGATATCAAATGATTTGACCATCGATATGGTAACTCCGAACGAGATTAGTAAAGGTTCAACGGTGACAGGTACACGAGAGAATAAAATCGTCAACCATATACAAATCATATATACGGGATTTCAAAGACAGCCCGAATATCGAACAGATCCAATTATACAAGGACTGTGAACGACCAATCAATAAGACTCAAGATGGACATCACGATACGCTCGATCCGGACATGTGTCCGTGTACAAGTCAACCACGGGTATTGATCAATTCATGTCTGGTCTCGTACCTAATCAGCCTCACGAAGTACGTCTCGTGTGCACGGTTCAATATGAGGTCGAAACCAACATATGCTACACGTGCCCATCCCGAAAATCCTACACATGAACGATCAGAACGTATCTGACTCCAGATATGCCACGATACAACATGACAACAAATCTCGAAGAAACGCATATCCAACAAGGATCAGAAGATTTTCCAAAAGAGCAACAATAACTCGATCATGAAAGACCGACACGACCACAATGTCATATTCCGTCAGACAACAGTTCACATCATGCTCAACAATGCATATAATAATAGCACATAAACTCCCAAGGCAGCAGCCAAGGGTCACGGAAGCATCTACTCAGGAATACTCCGGACAATATCATAAAAACTCCCAAGGCAGCAGCCGAGGGTCACGGAAGCATCTACTCAGGAATACTCCGGACATAGGTGCCATTTAGGTCTTATCCCCTAACACATTTCCATTCGGGTACCATATAGGTTTTATCCCCAACACATCGGCCCCACAGATTACGGCTCAAAGAAAAAGCACTTCACAAAACGTAACAAACAACGGTGCACATTCACCGCATGAAATATCAACACACACATGCAATTATGCAACATGATGATTATCATAATCTAACAATATTAATTTACCTCAAGCTGGAGACGCTAACCTTTCGACGACCAACTGCCCTGAACAAATACACGGTTTATTTGAAAAATCCAAAATGAAGTACAGTCCATAACTAATACCAAACCACCATCCCGAGTTCAACATCGACACGATAACTAACCTTGATATCCAACTTCTCATGCAATAGACCAAATTATAATTCACGTTCCCATTTCCACTAGACATCCTTAAAATCATATACATTATGATTTATCTTAGTCTAAAAATACCATACATACCACCATTCCGACAATTCATATATTCAATAATACCATTGCTATATGAATCATAAATGAAATGAAAACGAAATCATTTATTAACATTATGAACTGAGCAAGCATAACTTGCCTTGATACCAATTCGACGAAGCCGCTATCAATCCTGCCGTTTTCATCTACAGCTCCTCAGCCCCGACCGAGACGATTCATTCATTCTCCAACCTCAACTGCATCGCAACGGTTAACATCAACGATCACTAAACGCAACCTAATGCAATAATCAATTAACGATCAACAACCGAAATGACCAACTAATCAAACTCGATGGTTCAACGACATCTCGATCATACCAAACCAAACCGTATCAACTCTTAACAATACGAACACAAGCCGAAATTCGGTGTTCAATAGTCCTAACAATGTCTTCAACATATATACTTCTCATAACATCATGAATCGCAACAAACTACCAAGAACATCGAGAATATTACGATTCCATAATCATAACAACATGATCGAATCATTTGATCACCAATTCATTATCTTCCCTTAACAAAATTCTCGTAAATACCAAGAATCATTACAACAATATCAATTCAACCATCATTCATACGAAAACGTGTAGAATTTTCCAAAATCTACTCATTGAGACATTTCATCGAACACTTTGAAGGCATAGTCCAATTTAATTGTTTATTCGAAGAAATACTCGAATTTGTTCCACAAAACTTCAAGGATAATGAATGATTACGAGAATACAACCAAGTTCAATCAACAATCTGAATCAAAACGAAGCAAATCGGCCAAAACACCAAGAAACCTCAAGAACATTCAAAAACCAAAAGTTTAGGTATTCTTACCTTCGATCTGGGTGGAAGATGATGTTAATCCATGATTCCAACTTCCAAAACATGTTTCTATAAGTTGATTCTACTCAAAACCATCATCTTTGCTGGAGAAATCGCGGAAGGAACAAAGAAAAACGAAAATGACAAGGATGACTCGGTCCAGGCCTTATATAGGCCGAGACCTGCTGGCACCTTACGTACGTAACCGGTCGTGGCTTACGTAAACCGGTCGTGGCCTACCTTACTGTCCAGTTTGGCCGACAGCCTTACGTACGTAACCGGCGGGTCCTTACGTATGTAACCGGCCCTTACGGTCGTAACCGGTCACAGCCTACGTACGTAATCGGCCAGTCCTAGCCCCCGAGTCATCGCGACCGTGATCGCCATCCTCGCGAGTCACCGCTGGCCCATGCTCGGCCACTGCAGGTCCTCTCGGCCATGACTCGTCTAGCCGCCCCGTAACGTACGTAAACGTACGTAACACTTATTCCGTTGCATACGTAATACGTATGTTGACTTGCTACAGTATTATACTCATGTTACGTACGTAATACCTCCTGTATAATGTACGTAACTCCATCTGTTGACTCACCTGTCCACATCCGCGCCGAAAGATGCCGACACCGGACCCAACTGTCCGATTCCTCTTGTTACGTACGTAATACCTTAATCATAACGTACGTAACACGTATCACTTAGCGTACGTTATCTCAAAGTCTTAACGTACTTTAACATATTCATACTTAGCCATTTCCAGCAATTCCTGTCCAACGTCTCGACATAAAAAATATGAACATACGACATACTGAACACATATACGAAATCCCAAAAATATTCTCATACGGTACGTCTGATGCATGATATCCTCAATTACAACTGTCGACCAAGTACGGAAATCATAAAAATACTCATACGGTATATCTGACATCGAAAACACACCAAGCATGTAATATCCTAGAATCAAAATAACCTCGATAGACATACTGGCATGACTGTCACGGTTTCCAAAATTATTTATCCACTCATATCGTGTCGGTCCCACTCTGTACAGTACATCCCAGATAAAATAATGCAAAAAATTCATAGTGAAATTCTAGGATATTACATATACACCCACTTAAATAAGTATCGTCCTAGAAACTCAACACCTGTCATAATCAGTATCTCAATCCCGAAATATCTCAAAATCACGACACCATACTCAAATAATCATCATCAAAACTGAAATAACTGAAAGAACATACTTACAGGTACGTGAAGTCGATGATCTTCCGTGATACCAACATACGACTCTCATACAAAGTCTCAACACACTAACAACACACCAGCATCGAAAATACAGCAATTTGAAAATATTCAAAAATTTTGAAACCTCCAAAATCGGTTTGACTCAAAAGTCAGAAAATCATTTTCAAAAGTCACGCTACTACCGCACCGGTAGAGCCACATAACACACACGCCCGGGTTTTACGAAACCCAAGCTCCGATACCATCTTCTGTAACACCCCCAAAACCGATCGGGTATATTACAGCGTCGTGGGCCCCATATTGGAACCCACAAGGCTGAAATCATTTTCGCAACCGTTTTAAAATGCCAAAAGACCCTTTTGAAGTACACACACAGCGGATAAAAACACAGTTCAGAAGAATACCGAAAAGCCATTTAGAAACATACACACACAGCGGATAAAACATAATTAAATACATTTGCAGCGGAACTAGAAAACCAGAAAAGAATACACAGTCCGAACAATCACGCCATAGCCAGTATCACCGGAAAGCTCATCCCTTCACGACCGCTACTAGCTCGAACTCCGAGTACCTAAAAGATAAAGCCCACGACGGGGTCAGCCATAATACTCAACAATGATAACGATCACATCACAAAAACAATACATATCAATGTAATTACAAGGTGAGAATAATTCCAATGTAACCTTACTGATCCATCACAATCCATATCAAATCAGTTCTTACCATATTCCACGTCCCGCGTCCTTAAGTAATGAACGAATTCAAATGTAATCACCTGCACTGTATCCGAAACACTACCAAGATTTCCAGCATAAACATATCTCGAGTATAGAATAATCTGGTCAAGTTCGATTCTTCCGGATGGGTCGCACAATCGGATCCCAATCCCGATAAAACCGATATCACACGATACATCTGCAAATCAACTGTCCCGAAACAATGGCAAGTCCCGGAGATCAATACAAAGCATGAATGCTCACACAATCAATAATGATAAACAATCAATGCATCACAACGGAAATATCAATGACATGATAGTTCCACACAAGAGCGATAAAGGATCAACCACGAACGAGAATACCATGATGTGGTAACTCCAACAAGGTCAATGAAGAATCAATAACCGAGAATATCGACGACCCGGTAAGGATCAATGAAGATTCAATAACCGGGAATACCGACGACACGGTAAGGATCAATGAAGAATCAATAACCGGGAATACCGACAACACGGTAAGGATCAATGAAGAATCAATAACCGAGAATACCGGCGATACGGTAAACTCCAACAAGATCAATAACAGTCAACAACCAGAAATACCAACGGTACGATAAACTCTAATAAGCTCAATAAGGGTCAACAACCGAGAATACTGACGACACAGTAAACTCTAACAAGATCAATAAGGACCAACAACCGGGAATACCAATGATACGGTAAACTCCAACAAGAGCAATAAGGAATCGACAACTGAGAATATCGACGACACGGTAAACTCCAATAGGGATACTAAGGGATCAAAAACCGAGAACACCGACGACATGGTAAATTCCAATAACATCAATCAAGGACTAATAAGTGAAAATACCAATGGTGAGAACTCCTAAACAGAATCAATAAGGATCAACAACGAACGAGATTACCAATGACAGGGTGAACCCCAAACGAGATTAATAAAGAGTCGATATCAAATGAGTTGACCATCGATATGGTAACTCCGAACGAGATTAGTAAAGGTTCAACGGTGACAGGTACACGAGAGAATAAAATCGTCAACCATATACAAGTCATATATACGGAATTTCAAAGACAACCCGAATATCGAACAGATCCAATTATACATGGACTGTGAACGACCAATCAATAAGAGTCAAGATGGACATCACGATACGATCGATCTGGACATGTGTCCGTGTACAAGCCATCCACGGGTATTGATCAATACACGTCTGCTCTCGTACCTAATCAGCCTCACGAAGTACGTCTCATGTGCACGGTTCAATATGAGGTCGAAACCAACATATGCTACACGTGCCCGTCCCAAAAATCCTACATATGAACGATCAGAACGTATCTGACTCCAGATATGCCACGATACAACATGACAACAAATCTCGAAGAAACGCATATCCAACAAGGATCAGAAGATTTTTCCAAAAGGGCAACAATAACTCGATCATGAAAGACCGACACGACCACAATGTCGTATTCTGTCAGACAACAGTTCACATCATGCTCAACAATGCATATAATAATAGCACATAAACTCCCAAGGCAACAGCCAAGGGTCATGGAAGCATCTACTCAGGAATACTCCGGACAATATCACATAAACTCCCAAGGCAGCTGTCGAGGGTCACGGAAGCATCTACTCAGGAATACTCCGGACATAGGTGCCATTTAGGTCTTATCCCCTAACACATTTCCATTCGGGTACCATACAGGTTTTATCCCCAACACATCGGCCCCACAGATTACGGCTCAAAGAAAGAGCACTTCACAAAACGTAACAAACAATGGTGCACATTCACCGCATGAAATATCAACACACACATGCAATAATGCAACATGATGATTATCATAATCTAACAATATTAATTTACCTCAAGCTAGATACGCTAACCTTTCCACGACCAACCGCCCTGAACGAATACACGGTTTATCAGAAAAATCCAAAATGAAGTACAGTACATAACTAATACCAAACCACCATCCCGAGTTCAACATCGACACGATAACTAACCTTGATATCCAACTTCTCATGCAATAGACCAAATTATAATTCACGTTCCCATTTCCACTAGACATCCTTAAAATCATATACGTTATGATTTATCTTAGTCCAAAAATACCATACATACCACCATTCCGACAATTCATATATTTCATAATACCATTGCTATATGAATCATAAATGAAATGAAAACGAAATCATTTATTAACATTATGATTTGAGAAAGCATAACTTGCCTTGATTCCAATTCGACGAAGCCGCTATCAATCCCGCCGTCTTCATCTACAGCTCCTCAGCCCCGACCAAGACGATTCATGCATTCTCCAACCTCAACCGCATCGCAACGGTTAACATCAATGATCACTAAACGCAACCTAATGCAATAATCAATTAACGATACGTTCAATAACAATCAACAACCGAAATGACCAACTAATCAAACTCGATGGTTCAACGACATCTCGATCATATGAAACCAAACCGTATCAACTCTTAACAATATGAACACAAGCCGAAATTCGGTGTTCAATAGTCCTAACAATGTCTTCAACATATATACTTCTCATAACATCATGAATCGTAACAAACTACCAAGAACATCGAGAATATTCCGATTCCATAATCATAACAACATGATCGAATCATTTGATCACCAATTCATTATCTTCCCTTAACAAAATTCTCGTAAATACCAAGAATCATGACAACAATATCAATTCCACCATCATTCATACGAAATTGTGTAGAATTTTCCAAGTTCTACTCATTGAGACATTTCATCGAACACTTTGAAGGCATAGTACAATTTAATCATTTATTCGGAGAAATACTCGAATTTGTTCCACAAAACTTCAAGGATAATGAATGATTACGAGAATACAACCAAGTTCAATCAACAATCTGAATCAAAATGAAGCAAATCGGCCAAAACACCAAGAAACCTCAAGAACATCCAAAAACCAAAAGTTTAGGTGTTCTTACCTTCGATCCGGGTGGAAGATGATGTTAATCCATGATTTCAACTTCCAAAACATGTTGTTATAAGTTGATTCTACTCAAAACCATCATCTTTGCTAAAGAAATAGCGGAAGGAACAAAGAAAAACGAAAATGACAAGGATGACTCGGTCCAGGCCTTATATAGGCCGAGACCTGCCGGCACCTTACGTACGTAACCGGCCGTGGCTTACGTACGTAACCGGCCGTGGCCTACCTTACTGTCCAGTTTGGCCGACAACCTTACGTATGTAACCTGCGGGTCCTGGCACGAATCGCCACGGCCTACGACGTAATCGGCCGCCCCGGCCCCCGAGTCATCGCGACCGTGATCGGCCATCCCTGCGAGTCACTGCCGACCATGCTCGGCCACTGCAGGTCCTCTCGGCCACGACTCGGCCAGCCGCCCCGTAACGTACGTAACACTTATTCTGTTGCGTACGTAATACGTACGTTGACTTGCTACAATATTATACTCGTATTACGTACGTAATACACCCTATATAATGTACGTAACTCCATCCGTTGACTCACCTATCCACATCCACACCGAAAGGTGCCGACACCGGGCCCAACTGTCCGATTCCTCTTGTTATGTACGTAATACCTTACTCATAACGTACGTAACATGTATCACTTAGCGTACGTTATCTCAAAGCCTTAACGTACGTTAACAGATCCATACTTAGCCATTTCCAGCAATTCCTGTCCAACGTCTCGGCATGACAAATATGAACATACAACATACTGAACACATATACGAAATCCCAAAAATATTCTCATATGGTACGTCTAATGCACGATATCCTCAATTACAACTGTCGACCAAGTAAAAAAATCATAAAAATACTCATACGGTATATCCGACATCGAAAACACACCAAGAATGTAATATCCTAGAATCAAAATAACCTCGATAGACATACTGGCACGACTGTCACGATTTCCAAAATTATTTATCCACTCATATCGTGTCGGTCCCACTCTGTACAGTACATCCCAGATAAAATAATGCGAAAAATTCATAGTGAAATTCTAGAATATTACAGCACCAAAGACCCCTATTAAGAGACGACTGTTGCCGTCTTCTTCTACCCCTGGAGTCATGACCAAGGGTAAAGCTGCCTCTATCTCCTCGACTTCCACACGAGGAAAGGCAGCTTCCCATGGATCCTCTCCCCCTATCAAGGTGCAATCTGTATCGCCCTTGAAGGGGACACATCCGCTCGTCAGGCACACCCTGGAGACGGGGGCGCTCCAATCAGCATCCTGGGTCTTGGTTTGAGTTGGTTGGTTAGTTATGTCGATCCCCATTCTAACATGGAAGGTTCGTGGTCTAGCTAACACCGGAGCATAGATGTGAATTCGACATCTCCACCGCTCTCATAGATTCTTTTTTATTGGCATTTTGGAACCCATGGGTTCCAATGCTATCTTTGATTTTTATACTCGTTCCTTAGGTTTTGCCTCGGGATTTCTTAATCGGTCCAACAAGATCTGGTTCTTCTCCTCTTATGGTTTTCAGCACCAGGTTTTGCTGGATACTGATGAAGTCCTTCATCTTGCTCTTTCTTCTCCCGTTCTTCCCCAGTCTATTTTTATCACTTATGTCTATGCCAGCTCCATTCGTGCTGGCCGTTACGCCCTTTGGGACACTCTCCGTGAGATTGCTTTGGAAGTGGAGGGGTTGCCATGGTTAGTTAGTGGTGACTTCAACATCTTCCTGCATTCGCATGAACGCGAGGGTAGTTCCATAGATCGCACGCTTGAGATCCTTGACTTTGCACAGGCTATTGCTGACTGTGAGTTGATTGACATAGGATGTGAGGGCGATATTTTCACTTGGGAGCAAACTGGTTTGTGGGAAAGGCTAGACCATGCTTTATTTAATGAAGCATGGTCGAACGTGTTTGCAGTTTATACTGTTACTCACCTACCTCGACTTCGTTCGGACCATGCGCCCCTTCTTATCCAGTGTCGATTTTCATCACCCCGTCACAAGTCGTCATTCAGATTCCAGAGTATGTGGATCCATCATCACACATTCCTGGACGCTATTAGGGAGGTCTGGATTACCCCGATTGGATTAGTTGGCATGTGTAATCTACAGGCCAAACTCCTAAGGGTTAATCGCAGACTGAAAGAGTAGAACTGGTCTGTTTTTGGAAATCTTCATGCGAAGTTGGATGAGGCACTGGGGGCTGCTGACGAGGCTGAGCGGCGTATGATTCGAACCCCTCTCCGGAAAATAGGACTACTATGCACTGTTTTCGCACTAAGTACCAACTTCGTCTCTCCATGGAGGAAGATTTCTGGAAACAGAAGGCTGCAGTTCGTTGGATTTCTGATAGCGAGCGCAACACCCATTTCTTTTAGGGTTTTGCGAAGCAGAAGCGTTGCCAGTCATATATTCACAGCATCGAGGATGATGATACGACACTTTCTGTTGAGTCGGACATCCATTCATCCACTGTGAATTACTTCAGGACTCTGCTTACATCCGATGGTGATGTTCTCGCCCCTCGCCCCTCCCCCCCCGGATGTCACTTGTTTCCCTTCTATCCCCCCTTCCTTTGCTTCTGATAGTTTATGTGTCCCACCATTTCCCCAGGAGATTCGTGCTACGGTGTTTGATATTGATCCTCACTGCACTTCTGGGCCCGACGGGTTCTCGTCTTTGTTTTTTCAGCACTGTTGGTAGATTGTATCTTCCGATGTGGAGGGGCTGTGCTCGAGTTATTTTATGGTCATCCCATGCCTCCGGCCTTCACGGCCACCACGGTCTTCTTGATCCTGAAGAAACCTGTTCCGTGCTGTTGGTCAGATTACCGACCTATTAGTCTGTGTAATGTGACCAATAAGATTATCAGAAATTCTTAATGCTCGGCTCGCTTCTGTCCTCCCTCTTCTTATCTCTCCAAACCAGAGTGGATTAGTTCAGGGGTGAGTTATTACGGATAATACTCTTTTGGCCCAGGAACTGATTCACGACCTTCACGTCTCAGACATTCATGGTGTCCCGAACCTTGCGCTGAAGCTTGATACGGCTAAGGCGTATGATAGGGTGCACTGGCATTTTTTAGATGAGGTCCTGGTGAGGATGGGATTTCCGGCTAGATGGACTCTATTCATCTGTCACTGCATCGAGAGTTGCATGTTCTCCATTCTGGTGAACGGCAGTCCGACCGGCTATTTTGCATCGGGGTTTTCATCAGGGCGAACCCATTTCTCCGTCGCTCTTCGTGCTTGCCGCTGATTATTTATCGCACTGCATGGATAGATTCATTCGTGACCATCCTTTGATGAGGTACAGGACTGCCGGAAGGCCTTTCCCCGTCTCGCACCTCTCCTATGCCGATGACATCATTATATTCACACGGGCTGTGGATGATGGTCTCTTGACCTTGTGCGTCTCCTGGATCAATATTCCATGGCCTCCGGGCAGATGGTTAGCATCCAAAAGAGCACTTTTATCCTCGCTCCGAAGCACGCGCCTCGTTGGCATCAGAGAGTTCATGATTTTACTGGTTTCCGCCATGGTGATCTCCCTATCACCTATCTTGGTGCACCCCTTTACAAAGGCTTTATGAGACGAGAGCTCTTTGTTGGGGTGAAGCAACGGATGTTGGATAGGATCTCTGGTTGGTCCCATCGCCACCTTGCTTTTGGGGGTCGCTTGGCTCTTATTAAGAGCACTCTCTGCACGATTCCTCTGCACCTTCTTCAGGTGTTAGACCCACCCCAGTATGTTATCCAGGAGCTCGAGCAGATTATGGCGAGATGCTTCTGGGGTACTGTCTGTTCTAAGAGGAAAACGCATTGGGTCCATTGGCAGCACATCTATCGCACGGTCTCCGAGGGAGGCCTCGGGATTCGGAGCCTCTCGGATATGGAGAGAGCTTTTAGTTATAAGCTCTGGTGGCGTCTTCGCACGGGCACGTCTTTGTGGGTGCAGTTTATGCTCCGCAAACACTGCTTCGCTGGCCCTTCTACGCCTATGCGTACTGCTCTTAAAGCTCATGCCAGCCGCCCTTGGCGCCCTCTCCTCCGTATGGGTATCGAGGCTCAGAAGTTCATTTCTTGGACTCTCGGTAATGGCAGTGGGGAGGTTAGTTTTTGGGATGACACTTGGATTGGGGATATGCCTATTTCGTCTTATTGTCAGATTATTGGTAGACCCCATCTTAGGATTAATGATCTCTGGGTTGATGGGAGTTGGTACAGGGGTAGACTCGAGTCCATTGTGGGTGAGGAGCTAGCATTTACCCCTCAGTTCATACAGGATATTCTCGCGACTCCCATTGCCGAGGAGGATTCGGATAGCATGTACTGGAATCTTACATCTTCGGGTGCCTTCTCATTGTCGTCAGCTTGGTATCATATCAGGGTGAGGGATCAGGATAATCTCATTTTCGGGGCCATTTGTGTAACACTCCCGATATATTCAGGAATATTATAGCGCCGTAAATCCTTTACATAAGGATTTACAAGGCTGAAGAATTGAACAGACATTTACAGGTACAAATGAATGGAAGTAACGGAATTAAGATACAACAGTCCTGACCAAATATTGAAAATACAATTGTTCAACAGAAACTTATTAATACATCACCAAATTCAAATTCATCATAAACGACTATGTATTCGAGTACTTATTGAAATAACCAACAAACAACAGTCAAATAAACTCGGCTGGAACATCACTCTGCACCCTCGTCGTCATGCAGCTCCAGTGGTTGTTTTCCCACTCTCCTGGATCCTGAACATAAACAAAATGTTCACCCCCCAAGGGGTTAGCACAATGATGCTAGTACAAGTACCACAACATATTATTCATATCTCACGAAGAATAATAACGTAAACGACAAAAATACCAACGAGTCTTCTCCTACGAGAAACTCATAAATGACATACATAACTGATAATCACAACAAGATATCATAACATACACATGGTAATTCCAACGATCCAGCGTTCACTGCCTAGAACCCACGATGATCCCGTTAGACCAACCCGTGGTGGAAAAACACGTCCGATGATCCAGCGCACGCTAGCATAGATCCCCCGATTATCCCGTCGGACCAACACGAGGTGGACATACAATAACGACATACATGCACGACAATATGTATAACATCAATACATAAAACAAATAAGGTACTTGCCTCAATTCGAAGACAAGAACAATACTTCCACGAAAACGAACACTCGAAGGTCGCCCCCCTCAATCAATCACGTAACAAGCTCGAACCTTAACAAAAGAAATAGTATAGAATTTATCTCACGTCGTATGAATGTCTAACAATTCGATTTACGGCCAAAAGCTCATAAAATGTAATTTTCCTGAACTTCTTAGTGCACGCTAAGTACTCTGTGTAGCGTGCGTTAAGTCTACTCGATAGCGCACGCAAACAACAAAGCCTAGCGTATGCTAACTATGCATGGTCAGTACTTCACTGATCAGCTGACTGACTCGTCTGATGGCCTAACGTACGTTACGTACCAAACGTAGCGTATGTTAACTCATGCTCGATAGCGCACGTTAATCTACATAGCTAAGCGTGCGCTAACTGTGCATGGCAGTTTACTACTGGGCAGTAGACTGATCTTAACATGATCAAACCAAACGAAATCTTCATTGTTAATTCATGTTCCCTCCATGAATATCATGTTCATACGGTTATGAATGATCTTACGGATAACAACAACTTCGGATTCAAGAATATGTTTACTGTTGACGTCTGGTTTGGTCAACATCACGTGTGCTGATCTGGACGAATGGATCGAAGCCACGTAGAAAATAATAAACAGGATGCATAAATAGAATGAAAAGTATTGTACCATTAAATTTTATTAATGATCTTGATAAAGAGTGGGGCCGGGCCGAAAATATTTTGGCCGGTCCGTTTTGCTGGTGCTTGCTAATTACAAGTATTATCCTTTTCTCTTTTCTCTCTTTTTTATCTCTCTTTATTTCTCTCTCTATCTCTTTTTCTCGTTTTTCTCTCTCCCTATTATTGGTTTGGTCAACATCACGTGTGCTGATCTGGACGAATGGATCGAAGCCACGTAGAAAATAATAAACAGGATGCATAAATAGAATGAAAAGTATTGGACCATTAAATTTTATTAATGATCTTGATAAAGAGTGGGGTCGGGCCGAAAATATTTTGGCCGGTCCGTTTTGCTGGTGCTTGCTAATTACAAGTCTTATCCTTTTCTCTTTTCTCTCTTTTTTATCTCTCTTTATTTCTCTCTCTATCTCTTTTTCTCGTTTTTCTCTCTCCCTATTATTGTACATTCTCCTGGCATATATATAGCCAACATTAGCCATTCATGAGATGACAGCTGGAAGATTCAGGTAAATATGCTTATGACATTTATCACAGTGTAGTGACTTCTTCGCCGCGTGTCACCTTCTTAGGTTTGCTTTGGGAAGGGATATTACAGCCCTCCTTTATTGTCCTGTCTGCCTGTTCTTCGTGCTTTTGGCAATACTTATCTGTTGCGACCGACAACGGATCGGTCCTCGAGCTTCCCGCTATTTTGGTCGGTCTTGTTTATGATTATGGTTCGAAGCGTATTTATATAGGGTCTGCTCGGGCCTTCTGGGTCGGATTCCGGGTCGGCTCTAATGTCTTTGCCCGGTCCGGTTCTTTGTGAGCCCGAGAGACAATCGGGTCTATGACCGGTTCGGCTCCAGGATCTGCTCGGCTGGTCGGCTGCCTGGAGCGCTTAAGTGGATGCCAAGGTAGATCGACTATCAACAAGGGCCCCCGAGTTTAGGGCCGTGCTGGGTTGGCCGGTGCTGGAGTCATTTCAGATTGAGGCCGATCCGGCTTGGGGGTGGATAAGATCCCTCGAAGGGACGTCTCTTCGAGAGCCGCATCGATTTGTCTTCGGGGTCTTCAAGAGTCATAATAAGGGGGACGCGTGGAGGGACGTAATTTGTCGTTGTGTTTCACGCGTTTTTGATCTTCGTGATGATTCATTATGAATCGCCGCTTCACGTGCTTTGGCATTTAATGCTCTTTTTTATCCTATAAATATAAAAAACCTCCTTCTCTATTGCTCCCTTCGCCATTTTTGTGCCTGGTTGCAGAGAAGAGAGAGGTTTTTTCGGCGTTCGTTTCCCATTTTCAGAAAGAAGTTCCCAGTAAGCTTTTTGTCTTTTTCTTATTTTATGATGTCGAAGCGGAGGGATACGGCGGCGGAGGAGTTGACTGTGTCTCCGGACCGCACGGGAGTGGCGGATCTGTCGATGGGTGATGTTCCCGTTGACTGGAGCGACGAGGATGGCGGCGAGGTCGCGTGATCGCCGGATTCTGGAGATGCGGAGGTGGTGACGTTGTTGACGGCGGTTGGTGAGACTCGGGCCTGGGTTCGGCCTCGGCCGTGTCCTTTTGTTGAGGCGGAGTGGGATTCGGCCTCGATACGCAGCACGGTCACCGATGGGCAGTTGGAGGCTTGGCGGGGGCGATTTAAGATACCCGCGGTGGTGCGAATGTTTGTTCCGAATCCAGAGGAGAGACCTCACACCCCGCCCGTCGGCTGCACGACGGTGTATTACCGCTCCCTGTTGTCAGGGCTGAGGTTTCCGCTTCCGTTGGTGTTCTCCCGGTGGTTAAGGCAGTGGGGCCTTTGTATTGCCCAAATTCATCCAAATTCTTGGGCTCGGATGGTGGGTCTTTTGATCCTTTTCCGTCAATATGGCTGGACCGAGCCCAGTTTCGAAGAGATTAACAGTCTCTTCTTATGGAGGTCGGTCGGCCGATCCGGTTCTGGCTGGTTTTACTTGACAGCCCGGCACGCGATGTATAGAGAATTGGTGGATGTGCCGGAGACCATCCATAGTTGGAAGGAACAGTGGTTTTATGTAGGGGGGCCGTGGATGAGCTCGGTTGAGGAGTGGGAACCTGGTGTGATAGACGCCGAGCTGCGGGTCCCAGAACACTTCATTGATAAAATGAGTAAGTGTCGTGTTTTTTATTGCTGTTCCCTTTTTTGTCTAACGCTCATAATTTATTGTTTGTGCAGAACGTATCCCGGCTTCAGAGACTTCCTCCTTGTTTGACGACCGGGTGGAACAGCTCTTGGATCTTCCCGCCGATCGGAGGAAGTCGTATCTTCTGGTTACTGAGGATAACCTTTGGGCAGCGGCACTTTGATCAACTAATCCGAGCAGAATGTCTTCGTCAGGTAGCTTTCTTTCTTTTTTTTTTTTAACACGTCTTCCTCATCCAGTCCCTAGGGGCAGGAGTTCGTCGGGACGGAAAGAGACGCCTGCGCAGCGGGTGGCGAGGCTGGCTGCTGAGGCCGCCGAGCGTAGGGAGCGTGCGGGCAAGCGGAAGAGAGTAGAGGCCGAGCCTAAGGATAGCGTGACCAGGGCTGAGGGTTTCTCCATTCCTGAAATTGCTGTGCCCGCCCCGAGCCCTGTACGGACGGGCCGTGCGAAGGGTAAGGAGCCCGCGATTGATTTGGAGGGCCACTATCTCCCGGTGAATAAGGACCGGGAAGAACCTTGTGCCCAAATGAAGGGGAGGCGACCGCGTTGGTTCCTTGACTACGTTAGGGCGGCCACCCCAACCACCGAGATGCTCGACCGGGTCCCTCCAGCGGTGGTTGAGCCCAGCCATGTCCCCATTTTGGGTTGGACGCCGAAAATGGAGATGGTGACCAATGACATGGGTCCGGATGAGCAGATCCAATTTGGAAATGCTATTATGGGCCGTGCGTTGTGCACCTATGTAAAGGCCACTGGGGAGGTGATGGCCCTGGTTGAGAAGCACAAAAAGGCAGAGGCCGATCTCAAGGCCTTACAGGAGGAGCACCACCTCTGCCCTTTGCTTATCAAGTCTCTGGAGGAGGAGATGACCTCTCTAAAGGGTGAGATGGAGCTTCTGGAGAGCCGGGCCTTTGAGGCCAATATCTGGAAAGGAAAGGCTGACGAGATGGCCACGGCCGCCGAGAAGGCGCAGAAACGGTGTCTGGACATAAGGGCCGAGCACGAGGCCCATTTGCAGAATACCAAGGCCCAGCTTGAGAAACTGACCGAATGGGTCCATACTTGTGAAGCTGTGGGTTATGCCAGGGGCCTTGCCGACGGGGCGGCTGCTTTCCAAAAGACACCCGAGTTCGAGGAGTTGATTAACCTTAACTATGTCTCCACTTGTTATGAGATATTAGATCTCATGAAGGAAGGGAAGACCGTTGAGGAGGTCTAGGCCTATATAAAGTCTCAGGCGGCCGACCTGAAGGTTGAATCTCTTGGAGATGATGAGCCGAAGGCCGCAGAAGTTGTCGAAGATCCGGTGTTGATTCCGTCCGGCGAAGGTGAAGGACAGTCTTCTCAGGCGGCCGGTCAGGAGGACAGGGCCGAGTAGATTTTTGTTTTATTGCATGTAGGGCCTGCGCGCCGTTTTTCCTTGGTTTCCTTTGTAGTCTGATGTAGAACGACTTATTGTAAATGAATGAAATCTCTTTATGGCCTCTGTTGCTTTTCTCTGTATGTTTGGGCCCGGTTGGTCTGGCCGTTGCCTTTTCTGTCCACCTTTCGTTGACTGTGTCGGGTGGGCTGACCTTATGCGGTGCCGAGGCGAACTCGGTCTTGTAGTGCCGGATGGGCCGGTCTTATGAGGTGCTGGGGCGAACTCGGTCTTATAGCGCCGGATGGGCCGGTCTTATGAGGTGCCGGGGCGAACTCGGTCTTATAGTGCCGGATGGGCCGGTCTTATGTGGTGCCGAGGCGAACTCGGTCTTATAGCGCCGGATGGGCCGGTCTTATGAGGTGCTGGGGCGAACTCGGTCTTATAGTGCCGGATGGGCCGGTCTTATGAGGTGCCGAGGCGAACTCGGTCTTATAGCGCCGGATGGGACGATCTTATGAGGTGCCGAGGCGAACTCGGTCTTATAGCGCCGGATGGGCCGATCTTATGAGGTGCCGGGGCAAACTCGGTCTTATAGCGCCAGATGGGCCGGTCTTATGAGGTGCCGGGGCGAACTCGGTCTTATAGTGCCGGATGGGCCGGTCTTATGAGGTGCCGAGGCAAGCTCGGTCTTATAGTGCCGGAGGAGCCGGTCATTCGAGGTGCCGAGGCAAGCTCGGTCTTATAGTGCTGGAGGAGCCGGTCATTCGAGGTGCCGAGGCGAGCTCGGTCTTATAGTGCCCGAGGAGCCGGTCATTCGAGGTGCCGAGGTGAACTCGGTCTTATAGTGCCGGATGGGCCGGTCTTATGAGGTGCCGAGGCGAGCTCGGTCTTATAGTGCCGGAGGAGCCGGTCATTCGAGGTGCTGAGGTGAACTCGGTCTTATAGTGCCGGATGGGCCGGACTTATGAGGTGCCGAGGCAAGCTCGGTCTTGTAGTGCCGGAGGAGCCGGTCATTCGAGGTGCCGAGGTGAACTCGGTCTTATAGTGCCGGATGGGCCGGTCTTATGAGGTGCCTAGGCGAGCTCGGTCTTGTAGTGCCGGAGGAGCCGGTCATTCGAGGTGCCGAGGCAAGCTCGGTCTTATAGTGCCGGAGGAGCCGATCATTCGAGGTGCCGAGGCAAGCTCGGTCTTATAGTGCCGGAGGAGCCGGTCATTCGAGGTGCCGAGATGAACTCGGTCTTATAGTGCCGGATGGGCCGGTCTTATGAGGTGCCGAGGCGAGCTCGGTCTTGTAGTGCCGGAGGAGCCGGTCATTCGAGGTGCCAAACCAAGCTCGGTCTTATAGTGCCGGAGGAGCCGGTCATTCGAGGTGCCGAGGCAAGCTCGGTCTTATAGTGCCGGAGGAGCCGGTCATTCGAGGTGCCGAGGCGAGCTAGGTCTTATAGTGCCGGAGGAGCCGGTCATTCGAGGTGCCGAGGTGAACTCGGTCTTATAGTGCCGGATGGGCCGGTCTTATGAGGTGCCGAGGCGAGCTCGGTCTTATAGTGCCGGAGGAGCCGGTCATTCGAGGTGCCGAGGTGAACTCGGTCTTATAGTGCCGGATGGGCCGGTCTTATGAGGTGCCGAGGCAAGCTCGGTCTTGTAGTGCCGGAGGAGCCGGTCATTCGAGGTGCCGAGGTGAACTCGGTCTTATAGTGCCGGAGGAGCCGGTCATTCGAGGTGCCGAGGCGAGCTCGGTCTTATAGTGCCGGAGGAGCCGGTCATTCGAGGTGCCGAGGTGAACTCGATCTTATAGTGCATTTGAATTAGAGATGAAATAGAGTTGAATTTTATTGATAATACCTTCCTAAGGACATGGCATTCGACGAATGAATTGATCCTTGGTCATTCATATATTCTAGCTAACAAACTCCGTTCTGAAGGGCTTTGTTACTCTCGTACGGTCCTTGCCACTTGGATTCAGGAGGTCCCAGATCTGGCCCCAATGCTCGTTTAATAATGAGGTCTTCGACCTGGAAGCTTCGATGACGAACCTTGGGTGCTTTATAGAAGGTGTTCCGCCTTTCTGCTTGGTTCTGTTTTTGGGCGACGAGGTCCAGGTTTTTAGGGTCACATTGATCTTATTCTTCGAAATGGGTTCTCCGGTGGGCGTGTGTTCCAATCTCGACCGGGGTCGTTGCCTTAGTGCCGGAGGCTACGAAGATATTTCTCAAGTGGCGGACTGATGCATTGCCAAGTCTTCAGGGAGTTTGTCAGGCCGTGACCCTTTGCGCTTTTCGAGGCGGGTCTTGAAGTACTGTTTCATAATTGTATTAATCGCCTTGGCTTGTCCGTTGGATTGCGAATCGTGCGTCTTGGATAAGTCGTCTCGTATATGGAGGTCGTCGCAGAACGCCTGAGATTCTTCCTCGTCGTTGTGGTAATATCGAATATGACGGACTAAGGGGTCCTGAGTAACTTTCATATAAGATTGTTTATTTTTTGTTCAGTTGTTCGCACTAGGGGTTCGGCCCCGACCCGCTTTTGCAAAATAACCAATCGCGACGACTGCGTACTGTTACCTCAACTTCATCTTCTAGATGGGGGGACCAACCCGGACGATCGTCCCTTTGACGGACGGCAGTAGGCCATTAACGCAAGTGGGTTTCATACAAGTTTTGGATCTAAGAAGTGAAGGTTTGGCATCGGGTGTATCTTTACCCCAGCCCAATGGCACCTTTCTCTGACTCGACTAGTAACATCCTAGTCGAGGCGATTTGTGGGCCGAGGTTGGGCCGCCGAAGTGGTTGTCATGTGTCCGCTCGGGCACCTTTCTGAGCTGGGGGCATGGAACTGGAGGCCGTGTTGGTTCTCGCAATTCGCGTTGATCGGCTGCCGATGAATCGGTTTGGTTGTTTCTCGGTTCGCGGAGGGCGTTACAGTTTCTTGACGATCTTTCCACCGGGTCCGAGGGATTTGACCAAACCGGGCTTCCTGGGTTCGTATCAGCCCCTACCCGAGAATTGCTCCAAGGATAGTGAGGTTATCAAAATCGAGGGAGATTGCTACTTCCAGATCGGCCCGGGGGGCTTCATGTTCCGCTTTATAGTTGGCGGCTAGAAAACTTAAGCGAACGGTCGAGCGGAACAAACGCTGGTCGGGGCTTGTGAGGGCCATCCCAGCGCTTGTCTTTAGGGGGATAGTACGAGTACATAGACCAGTTCTACCGGGGCGTATCCGAGCTCGACATCAGATAGGCCGGATGCCGGACCGCGTTTTCCGATCAAGCGAAGGCGGTGCAGATTGCAGCGAGATTCTTTTCAGGTCGGCAGTTACAGGATTGTTGGTAACTTGGCCAGCCGGGCCCCTCTTTCCTTATAAGGATTATTCCCTTGCTTATTTCAGTTTTACTAACATGTTCCAGTTTCTGTCCTTTTTTCGTCATATCGAATTCCATATTTCACCGTTGGCATCGCTGTTCGGGCGTTTATGCGAAAAACTCCTTGGGCTCCGATGATTCCATCTGATCTCAGCGTAATCTTTGTCCAATAATGGTTTGAGTTTTCTCGCCTGCATCCCAACAGACTACTCTTTCCGGATTACCAGGATCTTTGTGAGGACCTGACGGGAATCCCGAAAGCGCTTGCGGACATTATGGTGTTGATTGCGACTTTAATTTGAAGAATACGAGGGCTTTGGGAGATCTTCTAGAGCTTTGAGTTGCGTTTGATATCCCTCGAGTTATGACCTTTAAAAGGTCAGCCGAGTCGAGCAGGAACTCATGGTCACAATGGCTCCTGTGCTTTCAACTTCTAATTACGATGATTCCTATGCTTTCGACTCATAATTACGATGATTCCTATGCTTTCAAATCACCACTTATTGGTGAGGGCGGTTATTCCCGGATGAACGCAAGGTATGCCAAAGCGCTCCGCCAACATGAACGGATTCCCCCTCTTTGTGGCGGGCTGATTATATTCAGAACTTATAGTTATAGCTTGAGCGACTCGCTCAAGCTCCCGGAGGTTCAGGCCCCGCCCTCCTTCTAGCGCCATTCTGTTGACGTCTGGTTTGGTCAACATCACGTGTGCTGATCTGGACGAATGGATCGAAGCAACGTAGAAAATAATAAACAGGATGCATAAATAGAATGAAAAGTAGTGGACCATTAAATTTTATTAATGATCTTGATAAAGAGTGGGGCCGTGCCGAAAATATTTTGGCCGGTCCGTTTTGCTGGTGCTTGCTAATTACAAGTCTTATCCTTTTCTCTTTTCTCTCTTTTTTATCTCTCTTTATTTCTCTCTCTATCTCTTTTTCTCGTTTTTCTCTCTCCCTATTATTGTACATTCTCCTGGCATATATATAGCCAACATTAGCCATTCATGAGATGACAGCTGGAAGATTCAGGTAAATATGCTTATGACATTTGTCACAGTGTAGTGACTTCTTCGCTGCGTGTCACCTTCTTAGGTTTGCTTTGGGAAGGGATATGGCAGCCCTCCTTTATTGTCCTGTCTGCCTGTTCTTCATGCTTTTGGCAATACTTATCTGTTGCGACCGACAACGGGGTCGGTCCTCGAGCTTCCCGCTATTCTGGTCGGTCTTGTTTATGATTATGGTTCGAAGCGTATTTATATAGGGTCTGCTCGGGCCTTCTGGGTCGGATTCCGGGTCGGCTCTAATGTCTCTGCCCGGTCCGGTTCTTTGTGAGCCCGAGAGACAATCGGGTCTATGACCAGTTCGGCTCCAGGATATGCTCGGCTGGTCAGCTGCCTGGAGCGCTTAAGTGGATGCCAAGGTGGATCGACTATCAACATATACTATTATGAAACTATATTCCATTTCGATTACAATTCTTCATGCGATAATTCAAAAGGCTTAACGGTCGATATCAACACCTTTATATCAATCAAAAACTATCATTCTGTAGTTTGATTAACATTCCATCTTTACAAGATAAATCCTTCCATGATCAATCCTTTAGATTCGTCTAACAATAATGATGTTTTAAAGTCAAGTCCATGATTGCTATGAAAACACCTACTAGATTCGGATTACCAATGATAGAAGCTTCCTCTACTTGTTCATTGTAATAAGATTCGAATCATGATGTTCATAATCAAGGTACTTAAGGCATAATCATCTCAATTATTCCAAATATGATGTGGTTTGGATAATTCACCCAAGAAACTCATTATTTTGCTAGCATGATCATCTTATTCTCCATAACACGAATCTAGAGTTGGAGATAGAATCAACATACCTTAATATGACGAAGTCACTGAACTCCAAAGGTAGAATCTGACTCCGGTTGGTTATATGTCACTCCAAGGTGCTACTTCTCTTCAATGATCAATAACAATAAGTATCCAAAGTCCAATGATCAAGTGGATGTGTTATAAGTGTGTCTAAGGAAGATGATATGCCCTCTGGTCTCTCAAAATCAAAAGATGAACGAAGGAAATGAGAACAAAATGGAGTGCTGGCCCATATATAAACTTTCTGTACAAAAGCATATTAGCGCACGCTACCTATACATCCTTAGCGCGCGCTAGTAAGAGTTGACTCCAAAACTGTCCAGGTTCATCCGCGGGAATCTTATCCGGTCCTACGTCCGGCTGGCGCATGTGTTAGCCGCCTAGCTCAATAATTCATTACCTAGCGCACGCAAGTCCTACATTCATAGCGTGTGCTAGTAGTAGTCGATAGCGTGCGTTAAACTACCTTCTTAGCATACGCTATCACGAGTTTGCATGAGAAAATTTGCATGAAGATATACTTATGTACAAAGATACCAATGTGAGAAATAACATACTCCAATTATCTAGAACATATATCTGAATGATACAGGGTTCGAATACAGATGAGATACACAATAATAAATCCGGATATTACATACTCTCCTACTAAAAAGGAGTTTCGTCCCGAAACTCAAGACGAAAATAACTCTGGATATCTGGATTTCATACTATTTCGCGTTTCCCATGTGGCTTTTTCCACTCCATGACGTGACCACTGAACTTTGACCAAAGCGATTGGTTTGTTCCTCAACTGTTTCACTCGACTCTCGAGTATCTTGACCGGTCTTTCTTCAAACGTCCCATCCTGAGCGACCTCGATCTCCCCGAAATCAATGACATGACTAGGGTCCGGTATATATCTCCGTAACTGGGATACGTGGAATATGTTATGAACATGACTCAACGACGGCAGCAATGCCAATCTGTATGCCAACTCTCCAACTCTCTCAAGGATCTCGAACGGTCCGATATATCTCGGACTCAGCTTTCCCCTTCTTCCAAAACAGAAGATTCCCCGAGTAGGAGAAAACTTTAAAAGTACGCGGTCTCCAGTACTGAACTCCAAAGGGCGATGACGTACATCTGCGTAAGATTTCTGGCGACTCTGGGCGGTCAACAACCTTTCACGAATCAAGGTTATCTTCTCTCGAGTCTGTATGATCAACTCTGGTTCTGTCCCGATCAAGTCCGATGAATCATCCCAACATAGGGGCGATCTACATCTCCTCCCGTATAATGCCTCAAACGGTGCCATCTTAATGGAAGCATGCCAACTATTGTTGTAGGTAAATTCAATCAACGGTAGATAAACTTCCCAATCAATTGACCAATCTAAGGCACAAGCCCTCAGCATATCTTCCACCGTTTGAATAGTCCTCTCGGATTGTCCATCAGTCTGTGGGTGATAAGCTGTGCTAAAGTTCAATTCGGTTCCCAAGGCCTTATGAACTGCTTTCCAAAAGTTGGACACAAAACGGCCATCTTGATCAGAAACAATGGTCTTCGGCGTACCATGCAATCGAACTATCTCCGAAATAAATACTTGTGCCAACCTCTCTGGTCCCCACGTGTCCTTAATGCCTAGAAAATGAGCTGATTTGGTTAAACGATCAACTATCACCCAAATCATGTCCATTCCTGTCTTGGTTCTCGGCATACTAGTAATAAAGTCCATCGATATGTCCTTCCACTTCCATTCAGGAATCGGGAGCGGCTTCAACATTCCGGCAGGCCGTTGATGCTCGATCTTAACCTGCTGACAAGTCAAGCATTTCGAAACATAGTCCGCTACATCTTTCTTTATGTTGCCCCACCATAAATTCTGCTTCAAGTCCTTATACATCTTACTGGCGTCCGGGTGGATAGAATAGGGCGAACTGTGAGCTTTCTTCATAATTGTCTGTTTCAGAACATCGACATCGGGAACGCAGAGTCGGTTCTGAAATCTCAAAACTCCATCATCATGAATTACGAATTCGGGGGCCTTTCCCTTGATCACTTCATCACGTAACCGAATCATCAGAGGATCATCTGCCTGTCTAGATTTGATTTCTTCGGTTAATGATGAAGTTATTTCCATCACGCATAGTTGTTCTTGGACTCTTTGTAACCACACTTCAATTCCTTCTCGAATCATCTCTCGTTGAAAGCTAAGTTGGGAGATCAGCGTCTCCAGCATCTGAATAGAAACAGGCTTGCGGCTGAATGCATCGGCCACTACATTCGCTTTGCCTGGATGGTACAAAATCTCCAAGTCATAGTCCTTAATCAGTTCTAACCATCTTCTTTGCCGCATGTTCAACTCTTTCTGACTGAAGATGTATTTGAGACTCTTGTGATCCGTAAAGATCTGACAGTGAGTCTCGTACAGATAATGCATCCAGATCTTTAAAGCAAAAACTACTGCTGCTAGCTCCAAATCATGTGTTGGGTAATTCACTTCATAAGGTTTCAGCTGTCGTGACGCATAAGCGATCACCTTGTCATTCTGCATCAATACGCATCCGAGTCCTTGGTTCGAAGCATCACTGTAAACTATGAATCCTCCAGTCCCCTGTGGAAGTGTTAAAATCGATGCGGTCGTCAATGTCTTCTTCAATTCATCAAAGCTAATCTGACATAATTCGTTCCACTCAAACTTTTGAGTTTTCTGTAGGAGTCGAGTAAGTGGGCGAGAAATTTTGGAAAACCCTTCCACGAACCGACGATAATACCCAGCAAGTCCTAAGAAACTTCGGACTTCTTTCACGTTCTTTGGAGGCTTCCAATCCAAAACCGCTTCGATCTTCTGAGGATCTACTCGGACTCCTTCAGCTGATACCACATGACCGAGGAACATTACTTCCTTTAGCCAGAATTCACACTTAGAGAGTTTGACGTACAGTTGCTCGCTTCTTAAAAGTTCCAATACAATTCGTAAATGCTGTGCATGCTCTTCTGGGTTCTTAGAATACACCAGAATGTCATCAATGAACACGACCACAAATTTATCCAAATATTCGATGAACACTCGGTTCATCAACTGCATGAATACAGCAGGTGCATTAGTGAGACCAAACGGCATCACTACAAACTCATAGTGTCCGTAGCGAGTTCTGAATGCTGATTTCGGAACATTAGATTCCTTAATCCTCAGCTGATGATACCCTGATCTCAGATTGATTTTAGAAAATACTGTTGCCCCTTGCAACTGGTCAAACAGATCATCAATCTGTGGCAACGGATACTTGTTCTTAATCGTCATCTTGTTCAGCTCTCGATAGTCAATACACAGTCGAAGTGATCCATCCTTCATTCGGACAAAAAGAACTGGCGCTCCCCAGGGCGAAACGCTTGGCTGAATATAGCCTTTGTCCAGTAACTCCTCCAGCTGCTTTTTCAGTTCATACATCTCAGTAGGTGCCATACGATACGGCGCCTTAGAAATTGGTGTAGCTCCGGGTTCCAGCTCAATGGTGAATTCTACATCCCTTCATGGAGGTAGTCCAGGTAACTCGTCAGGAAATACATCTGGAAATTCGTTCACAACAGGAATGGATGAATGTTCTACAATTTCGTCTTCTTTCTTCATTGCATAACACCAGTATCCGGTACAGCCCTGTTTCAACAATTTGACAGCTTTCATCGCCTTGATCAACTTTCCTGAGCTTCCCGGTTTTCATCCCTCAAACAGTATTTTGGAACCATCATCAGCGATTAGCGAGATATTCCTCCTTCGGTAGATTACAATTGCTCCATATCGATTAAGCCAATCGTCTCCGAGTATCAGGTCGTATCCTTGCATTTCTATTACAATCAAATTTGAGAGCCACTCTCTGCCTCCAAATGATACAGGGAAATTTCGGGTTTCTAAGTTCCCGACAATCCTCTCTCCACTCGGTAAACCAACAACATAAGGTTCACAAGTATGAAAACCAGAAATTTTCAAACGATTTACACAAGACAAGGATATAAAAGAATGCGTAGCTCCTGTATCGAATGAAACGCTAACTGGCAGGGAAAGGATCTGGACAGTACCTGGTGCGACAGCAGCATCCTGATCGTCTGTTTTCCTCATCTCGTACAGACGTGGGGGAACAGATCCGGCACTCTATGTACCCTTTCCGTCCCACTGTCCTCTGCCTCGCCCGCGGCCAAAATTCTGAGGCATCTGAACACTTTGATGCGTCTGTTGGATACTGGCTTCCTTCTAGACTGGCTGTGGTGTACGGGCTCTAAAATACTTTGCAGCCTCTTCACAGAACACTGCACGATGTACCTCTCGACCACAATCAAAACAAGTCACGGCAGGTAGGGGGCAATTCCGTCGATAGTGCCCCGTCTGGGCGCAGTTAAAGCATTTCCTAATAACATCAGTCATAGTTGATGTTGCTCCGAAGTTCTTTCCGCTCCTAACTGGGTGCGGAGGTTTCTTGAAAGAGTGAAAGGATGACTGGGCCTTGTGGGGCCCGCTGTTCTTGTGCACTATAAAAGTACCAGAGACTTTCTGCTTTTTGGGTTCCGTAAATTTCTCCATAGCTGCTTCCTTGATCTCATACGCCAACGCCTTATCCTGGTATTGACGGAGTGTGGTACATTCAAAACCAGACATGTACCTCTGTATTTCTGGTTTCATCCTCATATCAAAATGGATCATCATTTCTACATCTGTTCTGACCAGATGTCGAATAAATGCCGGCTGTTGGTTAAACGTCTTAATTGCCTGAGATACTGGCACATCTGAAGGCTGAGCGGAGAAAAACTCCCGAACTTTGGCTTCCCTCATAGGACGAGGGTAGTACTGAGATTCCATCATCAATTTAAACTCTGTCTAATCAGCATCATGGTCTATAGGCCGGATGGCTTCCCACCATTCGAACGCTTCCCCTATCAGAAAATATTGAGCGTAGAGGCTCTCCGGTCGTTTGGGCAGTTAATTCCGGCAAAGATTTTCTCCAGTTCCTTTAACCAATGGTCCCAGGTGGGAGTCTCAGAAATGACGTCGAATTTGGGTGGTTGCATTTTCGCCACCTCTTGCAGCCACCGGTCACCTCGATTTCCCATGTCCGGGATCCCTTGATGTCTCTCTCCCTGCTGTAGTCCCACCGCCACTTGCATTCGGTCCACGACTTGGGCGAACTAAGTCATCTGGTTCACCACCTGACGAAGGATTTCTGGTACAGCAGGTTCCGGTTCGTTATTGATAGATCTCTGTGGCTCGCCTGAGCTATGACTGTCCTGATTAGAAGGCGACGCTTCCCTTTCAGCATTCCTTCGTCCGCGTCCGCGACCGCGACCACGTCCACGCCCGCCTCTCAACATACTGTAAGCATAAATACTCAATTTACAGGAAACAATATCGTTCGAATGCTCAAGTACAAGGAAATATAACATGCAAAGGACGAGATAGAGTTTAGGAACTTACAACCACCGCCCGCACGAAGACGTAGGCAGTACAGTGATGTTATTCGCGGCCGGTTACCTCAAAAGACATAAATGACCCCTATTTTAACCCAACGGCCAAGATATCCATAATCTTAGCTCCGATACCATATTCTGTAACACTCCCGATATATTCAGGAATATTACAGCGCCGTAAATCCTTTACATAAAGATTTACAAGGCTGAAGAATTGAACAGACATTTACACGTACAAATGAATGGAAGTAACGGAATTAAGATACAACAGTTCTGACCAAATATTGAAAATACAATTGTTCAACAGAAACTTATTAATACATCACCAAATTCAAATTCATCATAAATGACTACGTACTCGAGTACTTATTGAAATAACCAACAAACAACAGTCAAATAAACCCAGCCGGAACATCACTCTGCACCCTCGTCGTCATGCAGCTGCAGTGGTTGTTTTCCCGCTCTCCTGGATCCTGAACATAAAAAAAATGTTCACCCCCGAAGGGGTTAGCACAACGATGCTAGTACAAGTACCACAACATATTATTCATATCTCACGAAGAATAATAACGTAAACGACAAAAATACCAACGAGTCCTCTCCTACGAGAAACTCATAAATGACATACATAACTGATAATCACAACAAGATATCATAACATACACATGGTAATTCCGACGATCCAGCGTTCACTGCCTAGAACCCACGATGATCCCGTCAAACCAACCCGTGGTGGAAAAACCCGTCCGATGATCCAGCGCACGCTAGCATAGATCCCCCGATGATCCCGTCGGACTAACACGAGGTGGACATACAACAACGACATACATGCACGACAATATGTATAACATCAATACATAAAACAAATAAGGTACTTGCCTCGATTCGAAGACAAGAACAATACTTCCACAAAAACGAACATTCGAAGGTCGCCCCCCTCAATCAATCACGTAACAAGCTCGAACCTTAACAAAAGAAATAGTATAGAATTTATCTCACATCGTACGAATGTCTAACAATTCGATTTACGGCCAAAAGCTCATAAAATGTAATCTGCCTAAACTTCTTAGTGCACGCTAAGTACTCTGTGTAGCGTGCGTTAAGTCTACTCGATAGCGCACGCAAACAACAAAGCCTAGCGTACGCTAACTATGCATGGTCAGTACTTCACTGATCAACTGACTGACTCGTCTGATGGCCTAACGTATGTTACGTACCAAACGTAGCGTACGTTAACTCATGCTCGATAGCGCATGTTAATCTACATAGCTTAGCGTGCGCTAACTGTGCATGGCAGTTTACTATTGGGCAGTAGACTGATCTTAACATGATCAAACCAAATGAAATCTTCATTGTTAATTCATGTTCCCTCCATGAATATCATGTTCATACGGTTATGAATGATCTTACGGATAACAACAACTTCGGATTCAAGAATATGTATACTATTATGAAACCATATTCCATTTCGATTACAATTCTTCATGCGATAATTCAAAAGGCTTAACGGTCGATATCAACACCTTTATATCAATCAAAAACTATCATTCTGTAGTTTGATTAACATTCCATCTTTACAAGATAAATCCTTCCATGATCAATCCTTTATATTCGTCTAACAATAATGATGTTAAAGTTAAGTCCATGATTGCTATGAAAACACCTACTAGATTCGGATTACCAATGATATAAGCTTCCTCTACTTGTTCATTGTAATAATATTCGAATCATGATGTTCATAATCAAGGTACTTAAGGCATAATCATCTCAATTATTCCAAACATGATGTGGTTTGGATAATTCACCCAAGAAACTCATTATTTTGCTAGCATGATCATCTTATTCTCCATAACACGAATCTAGAGTTGGAGATAGAATCAACATACCTTAATATGACGAAGTCACTGAACTCCAAAGGTAGAATCTGACTCCGGTTGGTTATATGTCACTCCAAGGTGCTACTTCTCTTCAATGATCAATAACAAGAAGTATCCAAAGTCCAATGATCAAGTGGATGTGTTATAAGTGTGTCTAAGGAAGATGATATGCCCTCTGGTCTATCAAAATCGAAAGATGAACAAAGGAAATGAGAACAAAATGGAGTGCTGGCCCATATATAAACTTTCTGTACAAAAGCAGATTAGCGCACGCTACCTATACATCCTTAGCGCGCGCTAATAAGAGTTGACTCCAAAACTGTCCAGGTTCATCCGTGGGAATCTTATCCGGTCCTACGTCCAGCTGGCGCATGTGTTAGCCGCCTAGGTCAATAATTGATTACCTAGTGCACGCAAGTCCTACATTCATAGCGTGCGCTAGTAGTAGCCGATAGCGTGCGTTAAACTACCTTCTTTGCGTACACTATCACGAGTTTGCATGAGAAAATTTGCATGAAGATATACTTATGTACAAAGATACCAATGTGATAAATAACATACTCCAATTATCGAGATCATATATCCGAATGATACAGGGTTCGAATACAGATAAGATACATAATAATAAATCCGGATATTACAATTTGCACTACCTTACTCACACCTACGATATCGGTGTTCATTTGACGGCTTCTACTGTGACGGCTCCCGACTGATGATGTCTTACAGAGGAGGGGCATTTCCTTGGCCTCCAGATGCCCATGTTGTACCCTTACCCCTACCCGTACCTACCATATCGATACCCTTGCCCACCTTTTCTTGGAGAGTGACGTGGCTCGTGACGTGTGGGAGTATTTTGGCGCATGGACTCATTTATCCTTACCCCACACAGATAATATCTTTGAGCTCCTAAGTTTTTTCTCACATGGCACACACTTTAGGCACGCAGCTTTCATTATTACTTTTCTAATCCTTTGTTTATCTGGACGGAGAGGAATAGTGTAAAGCATAGGGCGGTTACTTTTCTTGCTTCTCATGTTATTGTGAAGGTGGAGCGCCATGTTTCATTATTAGCTGCTGCGGGGCTTATTTCTTCAGAGTTCTGGGCGGGACGCTCGCCTCCTCACTGTTTCCAGCGAGCTACTCCCTCTTCCGCTCAAACTCATCGCTCCGTTAAGGTGGTTTGACTTCGACCCAAGACCCCTTGGATCAAGCTGAACACGGATGGCTCCTTTGATAGAGATACTCAGATTGCTGGTGGTGGGGGTCATATTAGAGATCATCATGGAGAGCTACTCCTTGCTTTCCATTCCTCTTTTCAGGCCTTTTCGAGCTTTGATGTAGAGATCCAGGCGCCTGCTGTTGGACTTATTTTAGCTTCCCAGAGATCGAGACATGTTTGGATTGAGCTTGATGCTGCTGCTGTGGTGACCGTGCTTTCATCTGGCCGTCGGGGCTCTTGGCAGGCTCGTCACACCCTTATGCGTATCCGACACATTCTCCAAGACATTCAGTACACAGTCACTCACATTTTTCGGGAGGGTAACAGGCCGGCTCATTATCTCTCTGAGCTCGACATGTCGTCCCTCGGTATTCAGACTTATACATATGATACTGCTCTTCCGTTTCTCCTCTCTCTTATACGGATTGACCAGCTTGGCTACCCTTCTTTTAGATTTAGATAGTATTTTATCACTTGATTTATTGCTATGAGCCCGCACATTAAACCACTTTTTCTTAGTGGTGCAACTCGTATTTCTCTAGCAGGCTGCTGGCATTTTAGTTTCTAGGATCCGGTTTATGGCCCACTTTTGGTCATAATTCGGATGTGATTTTTTTACCTATCGGTCCGCACTTTAGCCCACGCCTTTAGTGGTGCACCTTGTATTTCTTTAGCAGGCCGTAGGCATATCGTTTTTTAGATTTAGGATCCGGATTATGGCCCATTTTTTGTCATAATTCGGGACTGGTTGCTTGTACCCTCGATATTTTCTTTATCTCACAGGTTGGTGGGTCCCGCCTCAACCCCCATCCACAGTGGTCGTTTTTTTTTTTAAAAAAAAGCTCCTAACTTCGGTAGCTTTAGTAGGGATATGCCATTCTCGGATAGATTTTACCTTTTCTTCATCTATCTTTATGCCGTCAATACTAACAACATAACCAAGAAAATTACCTCACTCATGCAAAAAGTACACTTTTTAAGACTAGCATACAATTTGTCTCTCTTTAGGGTACTCAATACTAATCTTACATGTTTGATATGTTCGTTCATACTTTTGCAACAAATGAGAATATCATCAAAGTAACGATAATAAATTTTCAAAGAAACACACGTAATACATGATTCATTAATGGCATGAACATACTTAGTGCATTAGTTAGATCGAAAGGCATTACTAACCACTCATATAACCTGTATTTAGTTTTAAAGCATTTTCCACTCATCACCTTCTCTCATACAGATTTGATGGTATCCTTTCATTAGGTCAATTTTACTAAATACATACGACCCATCAAACTCAGCTAACATATCATCTAACCTTGAAATTGGGTGCGATACTTTACCTTTATATTGTTCATCGCTTGACAGTCGGTACACATTCACCAAGTGCCATCTTTCATCGGTACAACAATCACTATGATAGCATACGAGCTTAGACTTTCTCGAATGTACCTAAGAGTTAGCAATTCCTCAACTTGCCATTGGATTTCTTTCGTTCCTTCGGGGTTGTTCCGATATGCCAGTCGATTTGGAACTACCGCACCGGGCATAAAGTGAATTTGATGTTGAATTCTCCTGATTGGTGGTAATCTGTAGGGTAGCTCCTCCGGAAGTACGTCGGAAATTCCTATAATAAGGAGGTAATTGAACTCGGAAATTCCTGATCTTTGGGGTTAGAGGTAGTGCAAATCCTTCGAAAATAATTAAATACATTGGGGCATTTTCTTTTACATCCTCCAATTATTTTGCACTCACAAACATGCATTTTATTTTTTTCCTCTTCTTTTCTTTCACTTTCTTTTTTTATTCTTTTCATTTTTCTCTCCTCTCTTTCTCTTTTTTTCTTTTCCCTCGTCTGTCATCTCTACTTTTCCATATCTCTCTTTTTTTTTTCCTTTGTTTCTCCTTTTTTATTTTTTTCTCCACTCT
Source organism: Orobanche coerulescens (assembly GCA_033398695.1). Classification (NCBI taxonomy): domain Eukaryota; kingdom Viridiplantae; phylum Streptophyta; class Magnoliopsida; order Lamiales; family Orobanchaceae; genus Orobanche; species Orobanche coerulescens. Next base: position 124,282,506 of record CM065804.1, on the reverse strand, counting down.
TCTCTAGTTTTTCTTTTCTCTCATTTTTCTTTTCCCTTTCATCAATTTCTTTTTGAAGTCGGATTTGATATTCATGGATTTTCATTTTTGTCATGGGAACTAATGTTATTTGTCTCCCATTAATCTCAAATGAGTAGTGTTTTCTTCCCGCTAAGTTAGGCATCTCGATCTTAATGCCATGGTTTACCCAACAGAATATGGCAAGCATGCATTGGTACAACATCATGAAATATATAATCATGGTATTTTCTAATTGTGATGGTTATGAGTATCTGTTTATTCACCGAAACCTCTTTGGAATCATTTAGCTAATGAAGCATATAAGGTTTAAGGTGTTGTCTCGTTGGCAAATCTCACCCCTCAACTATAATACCCGAGATTTTTATTTCTGATTATCGTGAATTGATTACCATTTTATGCCAAATATTTTTATGTTGTCGAGTGGTTAGAATTATTTTTTGTTGACCGCATGTGTTGATATTGTTGACGGACGGTTTGGTCAACGTCATGTGTGCTGATCTGGACGAATGGATCGAAGACACGTAGAAAATAATAAACAAGATGAAAGGTGTTTGATCACTAAATTTTATTAATGACCTTAATATAGAGTAGAGCCGAGCAGGATATTTTATGTCGGTCTATCTTTTTTGCTTGCTAATTACAAGTCTTATCTTTTTTCTCAGTCAATCTGAATTCTCTCTTTTTTCTCTCTATGTCATAAATGCTAAAAATCCAAAGATCTTCTTTCACTGTACATTTCTTCTATATATAGACAATCTGGGCCAGTGGAGAGATGACAGCTGGCGAATGTTTGGGGAATATGCCCAAAACACTTGTCAGTCTGCATATATGCCTTGAATACGTGGCGGCCTCTAAGGAGTGCCTTGGGAAGGGGCGTGACTACATGCGTTAATTGGCATGCGGGCCTGCCTCGCATGCTTCTGGCGGTACTTATCCGCTGGGGTCGGTCCTCGGGTCTCCCACCATTCAGGTCGGCCTTGTTGTAATCTTGATTCGGAGCATTTGATCTTCTCTCTGCTCGGCCCTCCCGGGTCGGATATCGGGTCGGCTCTGATGTCTCTGCCCGGTCCCGTTCCAATGAGCCCGGGAGAAAATCGGGTTTGTGCCCGGTCCGTCTTCAGGCTCTGCTCGGCCGGTTCATCTGTCTGGAGTGCCTACGTGGATTCCAAGGTGGATGGGCTGCCAACACGGGCCCCCGAGTCCAGGGCCGTGCCGGGTTGGCCGGGGCTGGGGTCGTTTCATGTTGAGGCCGATCCGGCTTGTGGGAGGATAAGATCTCTCGAAGGGACGCCTCTTCGAGAGTCGCGTCGATTCGATTTCAGGGCCATTAAGTGTCATTATGAGGGGGACGCGTGGCATAATTTGATTTGATGGCGTCTTCACGCGCCTTCGAATTTCACGATGGTTCAGTAGGAATCGCCGCTCCACGCGCCTGGCATTTAATGCCCTTTTTTTCCCCTATAAATATAGCCTGTCTCCTCCTTTCTTATTCCTTCTCCATTTTTGAGTATTTGTTGCAGAGAAGAGAGAGAATTTTCTGGTGATATTTTCCCGATTTTTATAGAGACTTTCCCGGTAAGCTCTTTTTCCCCCTTTTTTTCATTTAAGATGTCGGAACCGAGGGGCGAGACAGAGGCGGAGTTGACTGTGTCTCCGGACCGCACGGGTGTGGCAGATCTGTCGGTAGGCGGAGTTCCTGTCGACTGTAGTGTCGAGGAAGAAGAAGGCGGAGTCGCGAAGTCGCCGGAATCGTGAGAGGTGGAGATGGCGGTGCCGTTGACGGCCATCGGAGGAACTCAGGCGGAAGAAAGAGTCGAGTCGGCGGTGGCTTGGACTCGCCCTCGGTCGTCCCCTGTTGTGGAGGTGGAGTGGGATTCGGCCTCGATTCGTAGCACTGTTACAGAGGAGCAATTAGCGGCTTGGCGGCTGCGATTTAAGATCCCGGCGATGGTGCGGATGTTCGTTCCGAATCCTGGGGAGAGGCCTCATACTCCGCCCGTCGGTTGTGCGGTGGTGTACTACCGCTCTTTGCTGGCCGGGCTCAGGTTTCCGCTCCCGTTAGCCTTCTCCCGGTGGCTAAGGCAGTGGGGCCTTCCTGTCCCCCAGATCCATCCGAATTCCTGTGCTCGGGTGGTGGGGCTTTTCATTCTTTTCAACCAGCACGGCTGGCCCGAGCCCAGCTTTGAGGAGTTCAACAGCCTTTTTCTATGGAGGTTGGTCGGCAGATCCGGCTCCGGCTGGTTTTACCTGACGGCTCGGCATGCAATGCATAAGGAATTAGTGGGTGTGCCTGAGACCATCCATAGTTGGAAGGAACAGTGGTTCTTCATAGGGGGACCGTGGAGGAGCTCGTTGGATGAGTGGGAGCCTGGTGTGATAGATGCCGAGCTTTGTGTCCCAGAGCACTTTACGGCCAAAATGAGTAAGTGCCAGATTTCGTATTCCTGTTCCTTTTTTGTCTAACGCTCATCATTTATTGCCTGTGCAGAACACATCCTGGCGCAAGAGACCTCTTCCAAGTTCGATGACCGGGTTTAACAGCTTTTGGATCTTCCTCTTGAGCAAAGGAAGTCGTATCTTTTGGTTACCGAGGAAAACCTGTGGGCGGCCGGACTTAGATCAACCGATCCGAGTATAATGTCTTCATGAGGTAGCCCCTTTTTTTTTGACATGTCTTCTTTTCCCAGCTCCTAGGCCCAAGACTTCGTCCGGGCGGAAAGAGACGCCCGCGCAGCGCGTGGCAAGGCTGGCAGCTGAGGCCGCTGAGCGGAGGGAGCGGGCTGGTAAGCGGAAGAGGGTGGAGACCGGGCCTGAGGACAGCGCGACCAAGGCGGAGGGTTCGTCTGCTCCTGAAGTTGTCGTGTCCGCCCCGACTCCTGTCCGGACTGGTCGTGTGGCCAGTGAGGAGCCCGTAATTGATTTGGAGGGCCATTATCTCCCGATTAACAAGGACCGGGTGGAACCGTGCGACCAGATGAAGGGGAGACGGCCGCGCTGGTTCCTTGACTACGTCCGGGCAGCTACCCCGACCGCTGAGATGCTCAACCGGGTTCCTCCTGCGGTGGCCGTCTCCAGTCATATTCCGATCAGGGGTTGGACGCCCAAGTTGGAGATGATGACTAATGACATGGATCCGGTTGAGCAGATCCAGTTTGGAAACGCTCTGGTCGGTCGTGCCATGTGCACCTATGTGAAGGCCTCCAACAAGCTTTTGGCCTTGTCTGAGAAGCATAAGAAGGCGGAGGCCGACCTCAAAGCTTTGCAGGAGGAGCACCACCTGTGTCCTTCATTGATCAAGTCTCTGGAGGGGTAGATAACCTCCATGAGGGGTGATATGGAGATCCTGGATAGTCGGGCCCTCCAGGCCGATATATGGAAGCTGAAGGCCGAAGAGATGACAGAGGCGGCCGAGCAGGCGTATAAGCAGTGGTTGGATACCCGGGCTGAGCACGAGGCTTACTGGAAGGAAACCAAGGCCCAGGTTTAAAGCCTGACCGAGCGTATTAGCACCTGCGAGACTTCGATCTATGCCAAGGGTCTTGCCGAAGGGGCGGAGGATTTTAAGGAGACACCTGCGTTTGAGGAGCTGATCAATCTGAATTATGTCTCCACTTGTTACGAGATATTAAATCTCATGAAGGGTGGGAAGACTATTCAGGAGATCGAGGCCTATATAGCATCTCAGGCGACCGATCTGCATGTTGACATCCAGAGATCCGATGAGCCAAAGGTCGCTGAGGTTGAAGATGTCGGGCTGGCTCCGCAAGGCGAAGGTGAGGGACAGTCCTTTCAAGCGGCCGACCAGGAGGGTGGGGCCGAGTAGTTTCCTTAGATTTTGCTTCCCGCATGGCCTGCGTGCCAGTCTCTGCTTTTCTTTTGTTTTATTTCATGTACGGCCTGCGTGCCAATCCGTCTTGGTTTTCTGTTGTCACCATGTGTTTTTCGCAAAAATGATTTGATTGAATAAACTCTTTCTCGTAGCATCTGTTGTTGTTCTTTAGATGTTTGGGCCCAGTTGGGTGGGCCGTTGCCCTTCTATCTTGTTCATCACTTGTTGATTGTGCCGAGGAGAGCTCGGTCTTATAGTGCCGGATGGGCCGGTCTTATGAGGTGCCGAGACGAGCTCGGTCTTATAGTGCCGGATGAGCCGGTCTTATGAGGTGCCGAGACGAGCTCGGTCTTATAGTGCCGGATGAGCCAGTCTTATGAGGTGCCGAGACGAGCTCGGTCTTATAGTGCCGGATGGGCCGGTCTTATGAGGTGCCGAGACGAGCTCGATCTTATAGTGCCGGATGAGCCGGTCTTATGAGGTGCCGAGACGAGCTCGGTCTTATAGTGCCGGATGGGCTGGTCTTATGAGGTGCCGAGACGAGCTCGGTCTTATAGTGCCAGATGAGCCGGTCTTATGAGGTACCGAGATGAGCTTGGTCTTATAGTGCCGGATGGGCCGGTCTTATGAGGTGCCGAGACGAGCTCGATCTTATAGTGCCGGATGAGCCGGTCTTATGAGGTGCCGAGACGAGCTCGGTCTTATAGTGCCGGATGGGCCGGTCTTATGAGGTGCCGAGACGAGCTCGGTCTCATAGTGCCGGATGAGCCGGTCTTATGAGGTGCCGAGACGAGCTCGGTCTTATAGTGCCGGATGAGCCGGTCTTATGAGGTGCCGAGACGAGCTCAGTCTTATAGTGCCGGATGAGCCGGTCTTATGAGGTGCACCAACATTAAAAAATGGAATAACATCAAATTTTATTGATAATACCTCTTTAAATACATAGCATTCCATGGGTAAGTTAATCTTTGACCATTCAGATATTCCAGCCGGTAGGCTCCATTCTGAAGGACTTCACTAACTTTATATGGTCCTTCCCATTTGGGCTTGAGTGGTCCGGGATCCGGGACCAATACACGTTTAAGGACGAGGTCGCCGACCTGGAAGCTTCTAGGGTGAACCTTGGAGTTGTAATATTTTTCACTCCTTCTTTTATAGACGGCGTTTCGCATTTCCGCCTGAGCTCGTTTTTTGGCAAGGAGGTCCAGGTTCACTTGGAGGGCCAAGTCGTTATCATGCTCTTCAAAATGGGCTACTCGGTATGTAGGCGCTCCGATTTCAACCGGGATGACGGCTTCAGAGCCGAAAGCCAAGGAGAAAGGCGTTTCCCCGGTGGCGGACCGATGCGTTGTTCTGTAGGCCCATAAGGTTCCGGGGAGTTCCTCGGGCCAGGAACCCTTGAGTTCCTCAATGCGTGTCTTGAGATGTTGTTTCAGGATCTTGTTGACCGCCTCGACCTGCCCGTTGGATTGTGGATAATAAGGTGTGGAAAAATTATTTCGTATTTGGAGGCCGTCGCAGAAAGCTCGAAACTTCTTATTGTCAAATTGTTTTGCATTATCCGAGATAATAGATTGAGGGATCCCGAACCGGCATATGAGTGACTTCCATATAAAGTCGACTATCTTCTGTTCGGTTGTTCATGCCATAGGCTCGGCCTCTGCCCATTTCGTAAAATAATCGACTGCGACGATGGCGTATTGCACTCCTCCCCGTCCCTTAGGTAGAGGGCCGATCAAGTCGATTCCCCACTTGGCGAATGGCCATGGACAATATACGGAAGTGAGAGTTTCCAGCGGGGATCGGATCTGCGGAGCGAAGATTTGGCACCGGACGCACTTCCGTACGAGCGTGATGGCATCTTTTTTGAGATTGGGCCAATAATATCCTTGCCGGATTAATTTATAGGCCAATGCCTGGCCGCCGGAATGATTACCGCATATACCCTCGTGCACCTCCCTGAGGGCATATTCTGCTTCTGATTCGGACAGGCATTTCAGCAGCGGAACCGAATATCCTCTTTTATATAAGGTTCCATCCACGATGGTGAACCGGGCAGACTGAGTTCGTAATGATCTCGCTTGGGCTCGGTCCTCGGGTAAAATGCCGCTTTGAAGGTATTACATTATAGGTTGCATCCACCCTTGCGGTTCTGACTGTTCAGCTGCCCGGACTTCGGCCATTTCTAGGGCTGATGAGGTATGATACCCTATGCTGACCTCATCCATATGTTCGGCTCCGGAGCTAGATGCGAGTTTGGCCAAAGAGTCGGCTTGGATGTTCTCAGTTCTGGGAATATGTTGTATTGTTCCCCGAAAATCTTGCAGCCGGGCCCGTGCCAGGCTGAGGTACTTAACTAGTTTGGGCTCTTTGGCTTCGTATTCGCCGTTGATCTGGTTTACCACTAATTGAGAATCACTCAGGATGGTGAGGCGGGCAAGGCCGAGGGAGGTCGCCATTTCTAGACCGGCCAAGAGAGCTTCAGATTTTGCCTCATTGTTGGTGGTCGGGAAATCTAAGCGAATAGCCGAGCAGAACAGACATTGGCCGGGACTAACGAGGACTATTCCTGCACCCGATCGGTCGGAGGTTGAGGACCCATCTACATAGAGTGACCACTCTTCTGATCGGTCGTCCTCTTGTGCGATTGCTGGTGTGAACTCTGCAATGAAGTCCGCCAGGGCTTGTCCCTTTATGGCAGTGCGCGATTCATAAGTTATGTCAAACTGTCCGAGTTCGACGACCCATTTGACCATCCGGTCGGAAACGTCAGGTCGGTGCATGACTTGCTTTAAAGGGTAGTTTGTTAAGACGACTACCTGATGTTCCAAAAAGTAGGGTCTTAACTTCCGGGATGCCATTACGAGCGTATAGGCTAGTTTTTCCATTGGGGCATATCTGAGCTCGGCATCGTGAAGGGCCTGACTCACATAATAGACCGGATGTTGCACTGCATTTTCCGTTCGAATCAGAGCGGCGCTGATCGCCGAGTCGGAGACCGCGAGATATAAGCTGAGAAGTTCCCCTCGGGTCGTCCGCTGCAAGGTCGGGGCTTCTTCCAGGACTTTCTTGATAGCTTCGAAGGCTCTTTGGCAAGGTTCTGTCCACTGAAAGTCCTTGTTCTTTTTTATAGCCTCAAAGAAAGGTTTGCATTTATCCGTTGAGCGAGAGATAAAGCGACTTAGTGCGGCTAGTCGGCCAGTTAGGCTTTGCACCTTTTTGACCGAATTTGGAGGAACAAGCTCGGTCACTGCCGTAATTTTATCAGGGTTGGCTTCAATCCCTCTTTGGCTTACCATGTAGCCGAGGAATTTTCCAGAACCTACCCCAAATGAACATTTCTTCGGATTTAACTTCATCTTATACTTCGCAAAATAGCAAACATTTTATTGAGGTCATGTACATGATCGGCCGAGCGCAAAGATTTTACTAACATGTCATCTACATATACCTCCATAGTATGGCCTATCAAGCTATTGAACATTTTATTTACCAGGCGTTGATATGTCGCGCCGGCATTCTTGAGCGCGAAAGGCATCATCCGATAACAGTATAGGCCGCAGGCCGAGTAGAAGGAGGTGTTTTCTTCATCCGCGGGATGCATTGGGATCTGGTTGTATCCGGAATATGCATCCATAAAGCTCATTAGCTCGTGCCAGGTCGTTGCATCCACCATGTAGTCGATATGGGGGAGGGGGTAGCTATCTTTCGGGCAGGCTTTGTTCAGGTTGGAGAAGTCGATTCAGAGCCTCCATAGCCCGGTCGGCTTTTTTACCAAGACCGGGTTGGCTACCCAGGTCGGGTATTGGGCTTCCCGAATAAACCCGTTATCGATTAGCTTTTCTACCTCCTCTTCCAGCCCCTTCTGTCGTTCCGGCCCCATTTTCCTTCTTTTCTGAATAACCGGCTTTGAACTGGGGTCGATATTTAGCCGGTGGCATGCAAGTTCCGGGTCAATCCCCGACATATCCAAATGGGTCCAAGCAAAGACATCCAAATTTTGTCTCAGATGGAAGATTAGCTCGGAACGGATCAGCTCTTGGAGGTTGTGGCCGATCTTTAGTCGTCGGGTTGGATTAGATGGGTCCATGTCGACCTGGTCCAACTCTTCTATTGGCTCAGCATGGCGAATTTTTCCTTTCGGATTTTGGTATCGCGGGTCGACAGGATCTTCTTCTAGGATCGGCTCCTTCCCGGGCCTGCGGCCCCGGTCCGTTTCCTGTCCGGTTTCCATTTCGGGGGTTTGCGCGGCCCCAGGACCTTCGGTCCCCTGTTCAAGTAGGGTGTTTCCCTCCAGCTGTTCGGAGCTGGTGGCCCCCATTTCTTCCGACAAATTTTCTGGGATGCCTTCTGCGGCGTTGATTTCGCGAGCCCGGATGCTGAGGTTGCATTCCCGGGCGGCCCTTTGATCCCCTCTATGTACCCCGACGTCGTCCAGGGTGGGAAATTTCATGCACAGGTGATATGTAGACTGAGTGGCCCTCAGCCTTGACATCACAGGTCGACCTATGATAGCATTATAGTCACTGTGCACATCGATGATCTTGAAGGTTGTGATCATCGTCCTTCTGATCGGCCCCTGACCAAATTCCAGGGCGAGGTCGATTTCCCCCAGTGGGGAGGTGCGGCAGTTGGCAAATCCCCAAATGTCCTCGTTGCAGGGCCGGACATAAGATTGGTCTACCTTCATCCTACGAAGGGTATGAAGGTAGATGATGCTAGCATAGGCCCCGGAGTCCACCAACACCCTGTGGACCGGGATCCCCATTATGGGCAGGGTGATGACAAGGGCGTCTGAATGGGGATGGTCCAAGCCGTCTGCATCGGACTCCTCAAAAGTAACTGCCAGCTGGGGGTTTTTGGGGCCTTCTTCGGCCACTGATAGGAACCCTTCTGCTCGGCGTTCGGTCCGTTGATAGGAGGTGGTGGCTTCTCGGATGGATGCCTTTTTCTGGCGCTTTGACCGATGATCATCGACCTCGGCGGTTCCCATAATGGTTAGAATTTCCCGAGGGGATTTGGGGGCTGGAGGCACCCGGTCATTCTTGGCTCTTGTCGGGTCGGCCCGATCCTGGCGATCCCGGGGCAGGTTCCGGGTAAATCGCCTCAAGACTGTCTCGTCGCATACCGCAATCAAGGCGGCGACGAGGTCTCAGCACTGTTCGGTGTTGTGACCCGCTGATTCATGATATTTACAAAAGCGGGTCTGGTCCATGTCCTTTTGATCTTTATAGATCGGCCGAGGAACTGGGAGCAGATTTTTGTCCTTTATTTGATCGAATATGGCCGCGGCTCCGACGGAATATATTTCAGTGAAATTAGCCATGAGCTCGGGCCTACGCTCCCGATAACTCTGAGTTGTTGGGACTGTCGAGGAAGAGGCGGGAGTCTTATTTTCCCGTCGGGATTCTTGACGGGCCTCTTTGTAGTCACGCCTATCTTCTTTCTTTTTATATGATCCTTTCTGATCGGAGGGCATGACTAACACTGGTGCCGGCATAGCTTTCTCGGCAGCTATGTGGGAGCTGGCGCGCTCCAAGAATTCGTGGTAGGTGTGTGGGACATTCTGGCACACCATCCAGCGAAAAAAAGAATTTTTGAGGAGGCCGGCCTGGGCAATAATGGCCAGCGCATCGTCCGACATGGGTTCCGTCTCTAGTATCCGTTTATTGAAAAGAGATATATAATCTTTAAGGGACTCGTTCGGCCCCTGGACGATGGAAGCGATAGATGAGTGCGGGGCGACTCGCACAAGGGACCCCATGAAATGGGATCGGAACGTTGCCGAGAGATGGGCCCATGTTTGAATAGAATGGTGGGGCAGCATCCGATACCATCTCTGGGCCCTCTCCCCCAGAGTCAGGGAGAAAATTCAGCATCGGAACGCGTCCTGAGACCCGTGCAGGTCCATCCAGGAATTATAATGTCCAAGATGGGCATTGGGGTCTGTCTCCCCGTTGTACGGCGGAATTTGAGGAATCTTGAACTTCTCCGAGAGAGGTTCGCCAGAACGCTGGGGGCCAGGGGACTCTCCTGGCTGTTAAGCCATTCCGAACTTTGGGATGGCTGGAGTTGTTTATTTTCGAGCTCCGTAAGGCGTTTTTTAAGAAACTCGATCTCACTCGAGTTATCGCCCGGAGTTGGAGGCAACACTTGTGTCAGATTTAAGGACTGGTGGGGAGCTCTTTCTTCCTTACGGCTCTGACTTTGGATAGTGGGAGCCGGCGCAGCTTTTTCAATTTTCTTCCCCGCCCCAAGGCGATCAAAAACGGATATGGGGCACGAAAGCTTACTTTTTCGAGAGGGATGTGAGCTTTCGCCGTGGCTTTCCGCCTCTTCTCCGGCGACCCCAGAGGCTGTCCTCTTTTTGTTTCGTCCCGAGGCAGCTGGGCGGGTCGTCTGAGATTCCGCCTCGACATGGTCTTTGGGTTTTTGAAGGGTCCCGCCCCCTGTAACCCTCGCCATAAGGGCCGCCATGCCCTGGATGAAGGTTGGGTGTTTAAAGCACTCTGCCACCTTACGGAGCTTCTCTTCCTCCGTCGCGGGCTGAGGGTTTTTCGAACTGTCGTGAGACATCTCCGGTGAGCAGTATATATCTTTTTTTATCGAAGGTGCCCTCCTTCTAGTGCCAATATGTTGACGTCTGGTTTGGTCAACGTCACGTGTGCTGATCTGGACGAATGGATCGAAGACACGTAGAAAATAATAAACAAGATGAAAGGTGTTTGATCACTAAATTTTATTAATGACCTTAATATAGAGTAGAGCCGAGCAGGATATTTTATGCCGGTCTATCTTTTTTGCTTGCTAATTACAGGTCTTATCTTCTTTCTCAGTCAATCTGAATTCTCTCTTTTTTCTCTCTATGTCATAAATGCTAAAAATCCAAAGATCTTCTTTCACTGTACATTTCTTCTATATATAGACAATCTGGGCCAGTGGAGAGATGACAGCTGGCGAATGTTTGGGGAATATGCCCAAAACACTTGTCAGTCTGCATATATGTCTTGGATACGTGGCGGCCTCTAAGGAGTGCCTTGGGAAGGGGCGTGACTGCATGCGTTAATTGGCATGCGGGCCTGCCTCGCATGCTTCTGGCAGTACTTATCCGCTGGGGTCGGTCCTCGGGTCTCCCGCCATTCAGGTCGGCCTTGTTGTAATCTTGATTCGGAGCATTTGATCTTCTCTCTGCTCGGCCCTCCCAGGTCGGATATCGGGTCGGCTCTGATGTCTCTGCCCGGTCCGGTTCCAACGAGCCCGGGAGAAAATCGGGTTTGTGCCCGGTCCGGCTTCAGGCTCTGCTCGGCCGGTTCATCTGTCTGGAGTGCCTACGTGGATTCCAAGGTGGATGGGCTGCCAACAGACATCATGACACCAAGTTTGTAAAGCGATAGTATGCTGGAAATACCAAGAGTATTGTGGGTAGACATTATTGAGAAAACATTATGTCTTTAGGTTGACTTTGTAAGATCACCACCAGCACTTGTAAAGTCTAAAAATTTTGAAAATGAAAAGTGTCATAAAGAGTTGAGTTAACTTTTTAATGGTTCAAACGGTGAGTCAACCGGAGTCTGTGTGGAGGAGTTATGGCGGAAATAGCAAAGACTGTATTGTCAGCATATACTGTATAATTGGCGCATGGTATAACAGCTATTAGTGCACGCTAACTGATTGGGACAGAGTGTTCTATTCTTCACTGGACTGCCTTATTTGCACACACTAATGCGCTAATTAGCGCGCACTAACAGGTTGAGGCAGAATGTCCAATTCTTTTTCAGGCTTGTTAAAGCACGTTAAGTAGGGAAACTAGCGCGCGTCAACTGTACTGATATATATATATATATATAACAACAACCTTTTCCTGCTCATTTCTCATTTCTTACCCTATGAATGGACGAGAGAGCATGGGGGAGACAACTTGGAGTTTGGTGCAATCCTTAATCATGTACCATAATTCTTGGGTCGATAACAAAGATTAAACATCATCTAATCCTTCATTCTTCGTCGGATTTAAGGTAATAATCTTAACTCCCAGCGTTGACTTTTTGGGGTATTGTTCTTTATTTTGAATTTAATCCAATTTTGATGATGTTGGGTTTCTCGTGCATCAAATACATAAATCAAGAGTAAAACGCAGCACAAGAATTAATATAAAACCCAATTTAGGATCTCATGCAGTAATTTAATTGCTATATAAAAGGGTTAACCGAATTACCTTAATCCGATGAACAGATCTATATCCGGACTAGAAGTAGATGAATATCTTCTTCCTCTTTTGGTGATCCACACACGAATAATTCCACAAGCCGGATTGCTAGATCCTTACGAATAATATTGATAAATAGTATAACACATATTCCTTACTCAAAGGATTGTAATATTGATCAAGATCAACTAAGGGAAGAAGACCAGATGACTAACTTCGTTCTCCTACAGTAGGAGGTAGAGGCCGATTTTTCTCTTCTTGTTGGGGGGGGGGATTTTAGGTGTATTTCTTCTATCTTAACTCCTTGTCATGGATCTCTTATTTATACTAAGTAATTCCAAGAGTCAAAACTCTAATATTTGCTTAGTTACCCCTCAACTTATTAAATAATACAATATATATCCCATATTATATATTACTTATTATATAATCTCCTCATAAATATATATCCAATATTATATTTATTATTCCCAGATGATATACTAAATAATATAATATATAATATCCAATATTATATATTACTTATTACTTAATCTATATAATATTCAATATTATATTTATTTATTTATTCCTGCTTGTCTATAATTGTCGTATATGCAAGCCAAAAGGCTTATATTATGTTGGCAATTATTTCATATCTTATTAAATAATAAATCATAAGCGGCCTCTAGCAAGACATTATGATTACCCAAATAATATAAGTTAATAGTCCATTAAACCTTTTAACTTGTCAAATCCCTTTGTCACGCGATATAATATTTGAACTAAGTCATGGAGTCTGTCATACTTATTTATGTTCAAATGCTTTCTCGATCTTAAGTAGATTGATTGAATCAAATGACTCCTCATTTGAGCATGGCCATGCATTTCCATCAGTCCTACTTATCAAGGGGCCCAGCAGATATCTCTCTCACTAAAGTGAGGGACAAATCTCCATCTTGATTATTCATTGCCCTATACGTGACTCCCACTAGTCCCGATCGCTAACCTTTATGATCACCATATTTCAGATGACGTTGGATTACGTCAAGGCGTAGCAGTTATCATGTTGGACTCTATGATAATCTCAGGTTCAAAGATTTATTGACATACTATTATATTGAGATTTACTTATGACATTTTCATGCAGTGATCTCAATGCTGATCTGTCCAGTATTGGTCCAACCAGTACCCATAAGATTGATCCGTACCATACATGTAATCATCCGATGATTATCAATCAAACTTATACTAGTATATCAATCACTTGAGTCTACTCAACGCGATTGGACCAGGGACATTTGAATAACCTTATTATTCGTGAATAACTATTATTCGATTATTATAATATTAAAACATGCACATATTATAATAATCAATGAGAAATAATAGATATTAAATAACTTTATTTAAATGTGACAATTACACATCAAGGAAAATCGAATGTCCTAGGGCACTATTCCCAACAGATGAATCAATTGTTGTTAAACAATGTTATTAATCGTATTCTATGAATTATATATCTATATCTTCGATCCATTCAACCTAGTTGATGATTTTTGAGTTCTTGGGGAACCTTGAATATTTAATGTTCGATTAAATATTTCAATGAGTTTCCTTCAGTTGTTGGTTGTGTTTTCCATCATTATTGCTCCTTATTCTGGTAGTGATTATGTTGTCGTTATTTCTCGTGAATATTGTAGGTTTCATGGCTGTCCGATTTAACCGTGTTTGTCAGAGTATTCGGGTGTCGATTATCAAAGCAAGTATTCTTGTCTATAAGATCTATATCATGTGGACTGAAGTTGTGAAATGGAATTGTGATGGTTTGTTCATTCTTGTTGATTGTGTATTAGGTGAATTGTCGTTGTTGGTATCTTCTTATGATGTTTGGTGTTCGACTATTTCTTAAAATGAAACTGCAACGATTGTATGTTGTGTTGGTTTGAAAATATGCTTGGATGTGTATTTCGATGAGTTGCAAAATATTCATATGACATGAAGTTGTGTAGGGCATAATGATTATGTTTATTGAATTATACATTTGGACATGTACTATAATGTGTTGTTGAACGATTAGATATGTCATGTAAATGTGTGTCGTTCGTGGTGATATATTGTGATGGTTGATATGTGTTGTGAATTGTTGTGGTGCTGTGTTGAACCAGGTAAGGCTTGACGAGGCCTCTGGAATTCGGTACTTACGAGTACTGGCCAGAACACAGTGGTGTGATGATGGGTTTAACCAGGTAAGGCTTGACTAGGCCTCTAGGATTCGGTACTTGTGAGTACGAGTCTAAATCTAGTAATATGTGGTGCTAGGTAGGGTTCGACAAGGCCTCTGAGTTCATTACTTGTGAGTACCAACAGTTTGTTGCGGTACCAGTTAGGGTCCGACGGGGCTTCTGGAGTTTATTACTTGCAAGTACGAACTGTGCATCTTGTGGAGTTCACCACTTGCATGTGCGAACAGTGTCGGCCATGAGTATCCAACTATGTACGATCTGACGAGGTCGCTGGGGTGTGCACTTGCAAGTGCGGGACCAGGGTAGCTTATGGGCATATTTTGTGAAGCTTTGGTGTTGGGCCGAGGACCCTGTGATTGTTATCTTGTATTGTGACTTGAAATGAGATTTGGGCTGAGACCCTAATTATTTCGAAATGGTTTATGATTAAGGATGAGGTCCAAAAAGGCTTTCTATTTTATAAAATACTCGTGATGTGAAATGATATTTGGGATGAGGCCCTAATGTTTCAAAAAGGTTTTACTACTTCGGACTTGAGATCTCAAAAAGGCATTCCCGCTTTCTAAACTCCCGAGATGATGATTTGTTTTCAAAGGCTTGAATTACTTTCTAAATTTTAAAAATCTCTCGGGACCTTTCCTTAATAGTTGCTGATGTTTGATTCATGCCTAATGTTTGCTGGTATATTTTGTATGATTATAATACTTGTACCAGTAAATTCGATTTGCTAATCCCTTGAATGGGAGAAATGCGTTTCATGCATTTTAGGTATTTCTAGATAGATGGAGCAGTCACAGAGTCAGCATGGGAGATGACAAGCTACAATACTAATCATTCGGGAATCACTGTTGACTTGAATTTTAGTTCCGCTTCACTATATTTTGAACCCTGCTTGGGTATGTATTGTAAGGAGTTTTATTCCAGTTTGATTTAGTATACTGTTGTGTTGAATTTTAGTACACGCTTCACTGTATTTTCGAAAGGGGTTTAGCCGACGACCTAGATCAAGTCGTATTGTATTAGAAAATACATTAACTCTTGATGTATTGTATTCGGTCTCGTTAGATATTATCTTGAGTGACAATTTTATTGTCCTCCATTGGATTATGCTTGGACCTTATCAGTCAAAGTTCATGGTTCCGCGTGTGTATAATCTTGTGGGTCCCACGGCGGGGCTCACAGCGCTGTAATATACCCTGAATAACTTGGGAGTGTTACAGTTGCCTCCTCGACACCATGTCTCGACCACTACACCTTGACCAATGGGATGGTCTTATGCCTCAGTCGCTTCTCACGGTGCTCCAAGATCTTCAAGGGACGCTCCTCGAAGGTAATATCCTCCGCAATATCGATCTCACCATAGTCGATGACATGACTAGGATCCGGAACACATTTTCGCAGCTGGGAAACAAGGAAAATGCTGTGGACGTGACTCAAAGCCGGAGGCAACGCCAAACGGTACGCCAACTCGCCGAGCCTCTATGGAATCTCAAAGGTCCAATAAATCTCGGACTCAACTTTCCCTTCTTCCCGAAGCGGAAAACTCCCCTCGTTGGCGACACCTTTAGCAAAACATGGTCTCCCACCTCGGATCCCAAAGGTCGAAGATGAACATCAGCATAGGATTTCTGCCGACTCTGATATGTTAACATCCTCTCCCAAATCAGTTCCACCTTCCTCCTCATCTCCAAAGCGATATCCGGTTCGGTCCCGACCAAATCGAATGCCTCGTTCCAACAAATCAGCGATCGACATTGCCGCCCATAAAGTGCCTCATATGGTGCCATCTTGATCGATGCGTGCCAACTATTGTTGTACGTGAACTCAATCAACGGCAAATGCTCCTCCCAATCACTGCTCCAATCGAGAGCACAAGCTCGCAACATATCCTCAAATGTCTGGATAGTGCTCTCTGACTGACCATCCATCTGAGAATGAAAAGAAGTACTCAGACACAAATGAGTACCCAATGCCTCATGTACCGCCTGCAAAAAATGTGATACAAAACGGCCATCAGGATCCGAAACAATAGACTTCGGAGTACCGTGAAGCCTCACAATCTGTACAATAAATACACGAGCCAGCTTTTCGGACACCAAGTATCCTTGATGCCCATAAAGTGGGCCGACTTGGTCAGACGATCCACAATCACCCAAACCATATTCATACCAGACTTCGATCTCGGCAAGCTCGTGATGAAGTCCATCAAAATATCTTCTCATTTCCATTCTGGAACGAGAAGCGACTGCAACAATCCGGCTGGTCGCTGATGCTCGATTTTGACCTGCTGGCAAGTCAAACATCTCACTACAAATTGTGCGACATCCTCCTTCATATCATTCCACCAAAAGTTCCTCCTTAGGCCCTTGTATATCTTCCTCGAACCAGGATGAACTGAGTAACGCATATGCCTCACGTAAAATACCCTGCCCCAATTCCAAGTAGTTCGGTACACAAAGCCGACTCTGGAATCTCAACACACCATCCTCGTGAATCACAAATCCAGAAGACTTCCCCTTACGAACATTCTCTTGGATTTTAGTAATCATTGGATCCTCCAACTGCTTCAGTTTAATTTCATCGATTAGCGACGACGAAATTTCTAAGGCACAAAGTTGCCCGACAACTCCTGGAAACAAAATCTCAACTCTCAACTCGATCAACACATGCTGAAGCTCAGATTGAGACGTAAGTATCTCGAATGTTCGCAATGTAACTGGTTTCCGACTCAAGGCATCTGCCACGACGTTCGCCTTGCCCGGATGATAAAGAATTTCGAGGTCATAATCCTTAATCAATTCCAACCACCTACTCTGCCTCATAATCAACTCCCGATGAGTGAATATGTACTTCAGACTTTTATGATCGGTAAAAATCTGGCATGTAGAGCCAAAGAGATAATGATGCCAAATCTTGAGCGCAAAAACAACTGCCGCTAACTCCAGATTGTGAGTACATAGTTGAGCTCATATGGCCTCAACTATATCGATGCATATGTAATAGTCTTGTCATGCTGCATCAACACTCACCCAAGACCCTGACCCAAAGCACCGCTATTAACAGCAAAACCCTCGTTGCCACATGGCAATGCTAGAATCGGGGATGAAGTCAAATGCCTCTTCAGCTCCTCAAAACTCGACTGCCTTTCGTCATTCCAGACGAACTTCTTATATTTCTGAAGCAACTGTGTAAGTGGCCGAGCTAGTTTCGAGAACCCCTCGACGAACCTACGATAGTAGCCAGCCAAACACAAAAAACTACGGACCTCCTTCATATTCTTAGGCGGTGTCCAATCTAGCACTGCCTCAATCTTCTGTGGATCCACACGGACCCCCACGGCTGAAATCGCGTGACCCAGAAACATTACTTCCTTCAGTCATAACTCACATTTTGAGAACTTCGCATAGAGTCGCTCGGTCCTCAAAATGTTCAACACCACGCGTAGATGATGCACATGCTCCTCCCCGTTCTTCGAATTGATAAGGATGTCGTCAATGAAGACAACGACACACTTATCCAAACACTCGATGAAAAGCTTGTTCATGAACTTCATGAACATTGCCGGCGCGTTAGTTAGCCCGAAGGGCATAACTATGAACTCATAATGTCTGTATCTCGTCCGAAAAGCTATTTTCGGGACATCGGACTCCTTCACCCGAAGCTGATAGTACCCCGATCTCAAGTCGATCTTCGAGAATACTGCAGCTCCCTGCAACTGGTCAAACAAATCATCAATCCTCGGTAAGAGATACTTGTTCTTGATGGTCACTTTGTTTAGCTCACGATAGTTTATACATAAACGCAGTGAACCATCCTTATTCCGCACAAACAAGACCAGTGCGCCCCAAGGCAAAGCGCTCGGTCGAATATACCTCTACTCTGATAATCCTTTAGGGTGGTGCAGGCAAGTCCAGACATGTAATCACGAATCCTCGGTTTCATTTGCCTAGAGAAGTGGCAAATCTTGTCGCTCTCCTCCTTAACCTGGGCCTTCACGATGCCCAATTCCCGGTTGAAATCTGCAATAGCCTGAGAAACCAGAATATCTCGATACTGAGCATCATAAAAAGCATGGATCCGCGCCTGAAGAACTGGCCACGGACAGTACTCAGCTTCCATAAGGTCTATGAACTCGGCCCATGAAGCATCATGATCCTGAGGCCCGACAGCCTCCCACTAATCAGCAGTGTCCCCAGTGAGAAAATACTGGGCGATAGGGACCTTACGATCCTCAGGACAGTTAGTGGCAACAAATATCTTGGACATCTCTTTGATCCACCCCTCCCAATAAATCGGGTCTGATGCCCCAGAAAACTGAGAAGGATGCATCATGGTGAGATCCTGAAGCCAATGATCTGTTCCGGCCCGAGCAGCATGAGCCGGAGTCGGGTTTTGAACCGCCTGAGCTATCGCAGCCATTTGGTTCACCATTTGTTGCATCACAGCTGCAACACCCAAGTTGGCGCCATTACCGGCTGCACCATCTTGAGTAGTAGTATGGCTCTGACGTCCATCAGTACTGTCGGCTCCAAAAGAGTGTGATGTGGCCGCCCCACTAGATGCCCCATGTCCCCGGCTGCATCTGCGACCACGACCTCTCCCAACATCTATATTGAAGATAAGAGGTAGCGAAAGCATATTGATGAGAAGTACAAGAGAAAAACACTCACAGTTCAAGAAACGGAAGTACGATGCGAGAAAACAAAAGAATCGGGTAAGGAAAACTTATGAACACTGGAAGTACCGAGATGATGGCAGCGTGAAGACGTTGTGCAAAATAAAACACAACTAGACCCACTTAACCAACAAGCCTAGGTATCCATAAACCTAGAGCTCTGATACCATTTTCTGTAATACCCCCCAAGATATTCAGAGTATATTACAGCACTGTGGGCCCATACGTGGGACCCACCAGGCTAACTAATTTATACCGCTCGTTTAACCATCTTGGTTAGCGAGAAAACACACATCACCAAGACACAAAATAAATAAAATGCCCGGTACAATCAGTAAACCAGAGACCATCGAAAATCACACATAAAGTTTAGTATACAGTCCATCTTCCAAACCAAAACGCTTAAGTACTCGCGAGTACTATCTATCATTTAACAAGTTTAAAAACAAACATTTTAAAATAGACAATTGAAATAAAAGGACTGAATTACACACGTCAACAATTATGTCCACCATCCTCGTACAACTCTAGTGCCCGCTCGACCAGATGCCCGCAACCTGAAATTCATAACACAAATTTCCCCAAAAATGGGTCCCCAAAGGGGCTAGCAATTACGCTAGTACAAGTAATCAAGACAAACCATTCGTTTATACATTTCATAGTACATGCATCAAATCGTTTCAAAATCAAATCAAGACATGTCTTTTCTCGGAAAACAAACAGTCAATTATCACAGTTGAAAACTTGCCTAGGATCGGGGCTAAACCACTGGTCCCATCTGAGGCCTCTATGGACCCTCCCGGACCGGCCATAGTTAAAAATCACGCACATGACTCGCCTAGGACCGGGGCTAAACCACTGGTCCCATCCGAGGCCTCTATGGACCCTCCCGGACTGGCCATCCAAACAAACTAGTGAATCAGGAGCGAAACACAGATTCCTCCGAGGCCCCGTCAGACACTCCCGTAGTGAGCAAATTACACATATACATTTCCGTTCCATGTTAAGCATAAGGGTTTCACAAGAATACTTGCCTTGAGAATACTGACGACGAAATGAACGGGAAAATCAACTATGCTTGCTAGGAACCGACGACCGCGAACCTAACGATTCGAAGAATACAATCACAACCAATTCTATACGAGTACGAAAATAGAATACACCCAAAAACTCACCTATGATTCGTGTAAATTCGTACAAAAACAACAAGTGTGGGTCGCAACTGAACCCTCTTGATTTCACAAATACCACGAACTTTACCATGAATTTGTAGGGAAGCAAGGGTTAAACCAGGATTAATCATGTACAACATGAATTAACCAAGAACACGAAGCAAATTGGACAAATACTCGAAAACCCCCCAATTTACCCAAAGATAGGGTTCTAAGAGTTTACCTCGGATCAGAGACGAAGAACAAGTGTTGGTGTTGTTAATATACCCTAAGAACTCAAGGTAGGTGATAGTTAGATAATTGCCCAGTCAAAATCGCCCAAAATCGCCTATGAAACACCCAAATCGTAGAGGAGAGGAAGAAGGATGGGAAAATGGACGAAACCAGTCAACTCCTGGGTATTTAGACCCAGGCTCCGATAACGTACGTAAGCCCTGGACAGCTAACGTACATTAGCCGCTTAACGTACGTAAGTCTTCCAAGCTTACGTACGTAATAGATTGGCAAAACATTCTGACCAAACATACATGGACTATTACGTACGTTATGATAAGGGCCATTATGTACGTAATACTCCAGAAGACTTAACGTACGTAATGCTCTTCACATAGCGTACGTAAGGTTGCCCAGTACCATAAGGATAGTTTGTCGAGCAAGGGTGTGACGAAATCACGAGACGATAAAAACACGAAACAAAAGCACGCTTACAAAGAGTTTGCCACGATGAACTTAAAAACTAAAAGAAAACATGTTCCCGACTACCCGAAGGTTTGGAAAACATCGACAAACATAACTACCCCATAACTTTGGGAAATTATAAAACGGCCTAAAATCCGAAATACATGATACACGATCGAAACACCAAACAAAATCTCAAGACATGCATAATAACATAAGACGGATTTACGGCAACCCTAAACGGCGGTTCCAAATAAATATTACGAGAATCGAACCAAATAGCGACGAAAATGACAATAATCGCGAAATTGGGTAAAACAAGTCCGAAACAAGCTCGGATGATAAAAAGTCCAGTATTAAATATTCTTGAAATATCAATACGGGTACAAGCAAGTCACTAAAAATGAAAAATACACCAAAATAAAAAATACCAGAAAAAGGAAAAATGCGGATATTACAATTATCGCTTTCTAAAATTTGACATGATCCGTCTCCCCTTGGTATTAACTTTGACTTTCTTTATACGAGGAACCTTTCGTTCCTTAAGTGAACCCACACCCGATTACCGTGTTTAAAGATACTTGATTCCGTCCTTTATTTTTCATTAGTTCATTATGTTCATTGTGTTTCTCGATTTGCTCATGAACCTTTGCATTTAATTGCTTGATCATTTCTGCCTTTTTCTTATC
The DNA here is from genome assembly GCA_033398695.1 of Orobanche coerulescens. Lineage (NCBI taxonomy): Eukaryota > Viridiplantae > Streptophyta > Magnoliopsida > Lamiales > Orobanchaceae > Orobanche > Orobanche coerulescens. The sequence goes on along the minus strand of CM065804.1, from coordinate 124,261,011 downwards.
ATCGAAAATACTCCTGTCATCTATAGGAATATGCAACAAATCTAGAGGAGTTATCGGATTAAAACCATAACCAACTTCAAATGGTGAAAATATTGTAGTAGAATATACGGTTCTATTATAAGCAAATTCGATAAATGGCAAACAAATTCCCAATTTTTCAAGTTGTTTACAACAGTTCTTAACCGCTGACCAAGTGTTCGGGTGACAACCTCCGTTTACCCATCACTTTAGGAATGACAAGTTGTCTCATAAAGCAATTTTGTTTTCAGTTTTTCCTACGAAACTCGCCAAAAGTGGCTAATAAATTTAGTATCCCGATTAGATACAATACTTATGGTCATTCCATGCAAACGAACAATCTCTTTGAAGAATAGATTTGCAATATTTGTGAAACCATCTATTTTGTGACATGCAATAAAATGTGCCATCTTGCTAAACCGATCGACAACAACAAAAATGAAATCACATCCGGATTTTGTCCTTGATAGTCCTACAATAAAATCCATAGATAGATACACCCAAGGTTTGGTAGGAACCGATAGTGGGGGTGTACAAACCATGGGGTAAAACTCGTGATTTACACCTTTGACAAATAATGCAAGTATTAATAATTTTATACACACCGTGTATCATTTTAGGTAAATAAAAAATTTTCGTGTAAAATCTCATAAGTTTTGATGATCCCAAAATGACCCAATAAACCTCCGCTATGTGCTTCACGAGTTAACAACTCTCTTGTAAAACATAAAGTAACGCAGAGTTTAGTTTTACAAAATATCCCCAAAAAATTTATCCACACCCTTTTCTCACGAGCCATATAGATCTCAGGAAAACTTTTATCATCAAAATAAGATTCTTTTATCATTTCAAACCCAATAATTTACAACAAATTGTATTAAGCATGACAAACCTTCTTGACAATACGTCGGCTACGACGTTTTCTTTACCTTGGTTATATTTGATGATGTAGGGGAATGATTCAGTTTCTTGTAACCACTTTGCGTGCATCTTGATCAATTTATCTTGTCCCTTAAGATGCTTAAACTACTCACGGTCGGTGTGTATAACAATTTCCTTAGGCCACAAGTAGTGTTGCCACATGCGGAGGGCTCGAACTAAAGTATATAGTTCCTTATCGTAGATGGGATAGTTCAATGTTGCTCCCTCGAGTTTCTCACTAAAGTAAGCAATTGGTTCTTTGCCCTGCATTCATACAACTCCTATTCCTACTTCCGAATCATCACACTCAATTTTAAACGTATTAGAAAAATTAGGTGCTGCTAAAACAGGTGCGGTGCATAGTTTATCTTTCAATATACTAAATACGTTTTCTCGTTATTCACCCCAATAAAATTTAGCATTTATAACAAGTTCATTTTAGGGGGGAGGGTAGTGTTAAAATCATTAATAAATCGCTGATAAAATATGGGTAGACCCATGAAAGCTCCTAACTTATGGGCGTTTATTCACAAAAAGGAACCCTGAATTCCACACGCCGCCACTTCCTTCTCTAGCCACACCCCCTTTCGGCCATCTTCTCCGGACACCGCCACCACCATCTGATTCCCCGTCTTCCCCCGACCACTCGTCAACAAACTTCAGCCATATCCGGCATCGGAATCAGTCCCAGCGACACCTGTGATTTACACACAGTCACGGTGTAAATCGCCTTTCCTGTCGCCTGCGTCTTTCTGTGTTTTTCCGACGTCGAAAACAACATCTGAGCATAGATCCACTATCTATATGCTCGCCGTCGCCCATCTCCCCTCCTGCGACTAAGTCCGACCGCGCGCATGACACGGAAGAAACGAGTGTCGCGGACGCCCGATAAATTACCTATCGTGACTCCTTCTAAGCCAGACAACACTCGCTCCAGTCCGGTCTCGTCGCCAATATCAGATAAGACATCTCTGCCATCTCCGGTACTGCAAGCTCCGTCAGCCACACTCGCGGAAAAGCTTCCAATGAGCAAAGGTTTACCGAGTTCTAGTCCTACTGGAAAAGATGCTCCGATGCAAGAATCCGTCGTCGCCATGTCGCCCCCTACGCTGCAAGCTCCGAAAACCCTAGATGCGGGGTCCCTTCTGTCGTCCGCATCCCTAGCGGTGGAGAACTCTCGAAATCTTTATGAGAAGATGGACGGAGGAGAGCCGTCCATCTTAGGGCCCTTCCATCCGATGGCCAGGATCTTCTAGGCTTAATATCCAGATCCAACTTACAAGCTCAATCTACTGATTTTGAGGTAAGGCCTAATCCTTTAATTAATCACCATGGGCCTGCCAATGTTTGGTCCAATTTACAACTGCAGCTTGGCCCAACCATTCTTAACACAATCCCACCCTCTTGCCCCAATACCCACCAACCAACTTTTAACCCCCTAGCCGGCTCCTCCTCTGCACCTACTTCCAGCGAGGCCGCTCTCATGGCCCACTCAATTAATCCCCAACCCACTATGCCGCATCCCACCACCAATATCACACCCAATCCCACAAATATCTCCCAGCCCAATAATATTTCAACTCAATTCATTAAGCCCAACCACCCCAACTCTCGGCCTACCTCACCCGCGAGCCCCTCATCGCCCAAATCCATGCCTTACTTCAACCAGACCATCAATTCCCGCCCATCTTGCCCACCTAAGCTTCTAATTCCCCAGCCCAAACCCCCTAGTCCGATTGCATCCACCCATCCCAAACCTACCCAGGCCTCTTCTCCCCAACCCGACCCAACTACAACTAAAACCCGCCCTGACCTCACATCCGACAATATACCAACTTGAAATATGACCGGCCCCTCTTCCGCCGACTTCGTCCCGACAGTTGGTCCGACCTCAAGCAACCTACCCCGACTACCGATTTCTTTTACTCAAATGGTCAAGAATCAAAATGCATCAGTCCAGCAATTTGGAACTCAAAAAATTGGTTCAACAAATAAATCGTTCAATTTTGATGGAGCGAAGGTATGTTCTTTTGGTACTCTCTCCTCCGTAAATGAGAAATTGCGTGTATCCTTTTATACTTCTGATATGAGTACTCTAGATGCTTTGTGAGAACGTACCTTAATCCTTAAATTTTCTCATGCTATTCCCATCTCTCGAGATGTGACCGCTGGATTGACCGGTATGAAACTGAGGGGTAAATGCAACTAGAGTTGGATTAATTATTATCATATTGCTATTAAATTTGAAAATGAGGAAGATTATAAACGAGTGTGGATAGGCTCTACTTGGAACTTTTCTGGTTGCCCCTCTCGCGTATTTAAATGGACCCCTAGATTTTCCGTTAAAACAAAGACTACGATTTGCCCAGTGTGGTTTAGGCTCCCAGGCCTCCCGATTCATCTATTACATCCACATGCTCTATACACGATTGCCAAGGCTATTGGCAATCCCATTTTAGTGGATGCGCTGACGACTACACACTCACGACTTTATGTAGCTCATGTGTGCGTCGAGATTGATATCATTGCGCCCAGATTGGCAGAGATAGAGATCGAATTTGATGACCACGTTCTCATGCAGCGTGTGCTTTACGAGAGAGCACCTTTATATTGCTCTCTCTGCTCACATGTGGGGCACGAGCCCTCTAGTTGCTATATAGATGGCAACAAAGAGCGGCCCCCACTGCCCCAGCATAAGAAGCCTCTTGCTACTCCTCCTAATCAGCACAAGGCACAGCCGGCCCCTCCTAAAGCCCCTAAGGCTACTACTTTACCGACAACCCCTAAGACATCTAAAGGCAAGGAGACTGCCAATTGGCAAGTAGTCACCAAAAAAGGGCCCAAAGAGATGGGGTTTATCCCCAAGGGTACGGTTGCCACTGGCCAGCACTCATAATTTGCATCTTTGGCCTCCTCTTCTATAGAGGAGGAAGATTTAGTTGGGGTTGATGACATTATTAGTGTGGTAGATACAGAGAGTGTTTTGGATAGCAATGATAGTGGTCACGGTACTGATGAGGGGCTCCTCATTGATGACATGGAGTCATCCACTGTTCCCCTTCCGTCTAGACCCCGTGAGTCTTCCCCCCGTGCCATGCCAGTGAGGGTCGCCTCGATGAGCCGATCATCATGGAGCCTGATACTATGGCTATGGTCGTCTATGAGCCCCCCCTCCCATCATTTCTTCTCTTCCCTCTCTTCCCTCTCTTTCTCAAACTGAGTGCGCCCTTGTCCACACACAGCTTGAGATTTCTGAGTTCAGTCTCTTTTCGCCAGCTATAGTGCCCCTCATGAAGGCACCAAAGACCTCTGTTAAGAGACGACTGTTGTCGTCTTCTTCTGCCCCTGGAGTCACGACCAAGGGTAAAGCTGCCTCTAACTCCTCGACTTCCACACGAGGAAAGGCAGCTTCCCGTGGATCCTCTCCCCCTATCAAGGTGCAAGTTGTATCGCCCTTGAAGGGGACACATCCACTCGGCAGGCACACCCCGGAGACGGGGGCACTCCAATCTGTTAGGATTGTATACTGCAAAGCATACTTTATGCTTGTATTACCTAAATTCCCTATTACTACCTATGAGGATATTAATTATATTTAATCACATGTTTTGCATATTAATTCACGTTATGGTTATGCAAATGAAATGTCTAATTATTTTATATTGTAGATAATGTGGTGTGTTGGTGTCACACGGAAGATCACATTATCGGTGCCTTATAAAATAATATAATAGTTCACAACCTATATAATTATTAGACAAATTATATAAAGGATTGTAGTGTATGCTTGAGTATAGTTGGTCTTGACTATTAGCATACATTAGCGTATTTGCATACGTTGAACAGGATCGAGGTGAGATAGTGTCTTCATCGACCGTAAGAAGAACGTAAATCTCGGATAATTATTATTTCTTAATTCTAAGTATATAATATTTAATTGTGTATTTATAATAATTATTGCTTTGATTTACCATAGGTGAGAGTCAAAATGATCGACTCAATAAGCCTCGTATCTTGGGCAATAATATTGTTTATACGACAATTATTATTATTACTAGAAATCGTGTCCCGACTCGTGCGGGTTGATGATGTCCCCTTGAGGAGCTCGATAATGATTATTATATTAAACCCTGCAGGTGGATTTAATTCCGATATAATAATAAGGTTCGAGTGGTACTACTCTTGGATAAGATATTAATTAATTAAAGTCACAAGAGCTTATAATTAATTAATGGACATTCGATATCTTAAACACGGAAATAATATATTTAATAAGGAGCCCAATTTCGTAATTTGGGATTTTGGTAGGAAGTGCAATATCAACTTTTTAGTGGACTAAGTTGATATTAATTGATTCACCATATATTAGGAAGAGTCCTAATAAGGTAAGGTGAATTAATTGGGAGTCCTTCCATAATCCTCCTTTAGATCCCTAGTAGTAGTCCAAGAGCCTATAAATAGGACATTATGGGGTGTTGGCCGATTGGTACATGCTTGGTGAGATTGTGTGATCAATTTTTTCCTCTTGTGTTTAATTGTAGATCTAGACTTGTGTCTTTGATTCTACAATTTAGATAACACAATTAATTTGCTAAGAGTGTTCATAAAATACTAGAGAGCAAAGAAAAATATAGTGATCACATATCAAAGTTGTTTCGGCCGATCCATAGGTGTCTAAGCAAGTTCCGGTAGCTCGTTGCCCACACAACGTCCGGTTCAAGGCGGATCATACTCTAGAAGATCTGAAGGTAGAAATACAAGGCGATCAAGAAGGAAATAACCAACCGCTTCAAAAGGTAATATCCTATGATCTTGGATCTAGATTAGGATATTTTAATTAATCAACATATTTAATTAATAAATAATAAATAATATTTAAATTGCTTGTTAGTCTTAGTAATTAATTAATTAGCATGCCTAAATAGATCTAATGCTCGTAGATGCGTAAAACGCTATAATCATATTTTCCCAAACTTCGCTTCCGCTGCGTTTTACTTTCCATCAATTGGTATCGGAGCCGGATTTTTAGGCTTTTGCTATTTTAATTAATTTTAGTGATTAATTGATAGCAATTTAAATATTCATATATTTTGATGTTGGAATATTTTGCTAGATGTGTTCTTGCAGGTGATATGATCCAATTATCATGGTTTATATGAATGGTGCATTTATTTATTTATTTTTATTAATTATGCAATTGTTGGTTTGGCCCGTTTTTGAGGCATGTAATGGTTTTTCCGTGAGAAAATCCGGGTAGTTCTAGGTGGTTTTATTTTTCGTGTAATCTTGATGTAATTTCGATGTATTTTATTTCGTATAAAATTGTAATCGAATTCGGAAAAGACGGATCACGAAGAAATAGAGCGACCGGATCGCCGGGGCTTTGGCGAGCCGCGGCCGCAATGACAGAGGCCGAGCGAAAGAGGCCGCCGGCGAGCAGCGGCGGGCCGATGCGTAGCGGCTGGTCCGGGCAGTTATTTGGTTGGGCCGGTCGTCGATTTTGGTCGTCCGTTTTTACGTTCGTTGCGTCATTGAAGTCGGGATTTAAAATTAAATTTTTTTATGTAATTAATTTTGCATAAAAGTAAAATTTTAATATTTTGAAAATCCACGACCTACGGGAGAAGCGACGAGATGCTTGATTCATGGGAGAGATCGAGTCAAGATTTTCTCGGATTCAACTCAAGGAAGAAGACCATGATAATTGGATAATTAATTATCCATGCTTTATTTTTGGTTTTATTGTTTTGATGTATGGCATGTATGGATGTATGCGTGATATGTTTCCTTGCATGTTAGGACGAGAAAATTAAAAACCTTAAGGCTAAAATAACTAAGTGATTAAATTGATTTTTATTTTAATTAAAATCAAATTGGCCTCCATAATTAATTTAAATTGTGAAGTAATTAGCATGCGCGTTGACATTAGAGTCTTCCTCCATATCGGATGTGCTAATTATAGGTTCACTAGTTTTAAATTTCAAAATGATAACATAAGGTAAATATTACTTTTTATGATAGGACCTCTCCATCCTAGGACTATTATTTAAAAGATAATATTTTAAGGATGTTAAATTATGGTGTTCACTTAGGTGTATTAATTAATAAGCTCCCCATCGAGTCTATGTTAATTAATACATGGCCAAGAGGAACCAACTATTAATTTTACTTGTCATAACGTAATTTGACTAGATAGTAAAATTAAAGACGTAAAACTCTACTTGAAAAATGTATGTGTAAACGTCCACACGATCGTGGCTTGCATGTGCGGATTTTTGAGGTGTTGGTTGCTAGCATATATATTGTGTTTTTGAGGTTTTCGATATATTTTGCTATGCATTATGTGATGAATGTTTTAATTTTTATTCTCGGATGTCCTTCAATCCACTAGTGTTATTCTCAAAGAAAATAAACTAGATGGCACTAACTTTGCCGATTGGAAAAGAAATCTTGACATTGTCCCGATCACTGAGGGGCATAAGTTTGTCTTAATCGAGGAGAGCCCTCTAGAACTGAGCCGGATGCCACTCCCGAAGAGTTGGCGGAATTCGGAAATGGAAAAAGTCGATGAGATGGCTCATTGTTACATTTTGGCTTCACCGACAAATGTATTGCGGCATCGGCATCGAGACGATGGGTTCGGCCGCGGAAATGATGAAAAGTCTCACCGAGATGTTTGGTCATCGAGCAGGCGGCTAGACAAAATGCTATGAGGGTATTGATGACAACCCAAATGTCTGAAGGGACTCAGTAAGGGATCATGTTCTAAAAATGATGTCTCATTTGAACGAATCGAGCATATTGGGGGCTACTATCGATGCGGAAACGCAGTCGATATTATCTTAGGCACTTACCTAGAAGCTTTGAGCAGTTTCGCCTCAACTACAATATGAACCGTAGGACATATAGTTTGGCGGAACTTCTGACAGAGCTTGATCTGTGAAGGTCTCTTCAAACAAGGTTATCATCAAATTCTTGCGGCAACCGGTGCGACTTCCTCCAAACCCAAATGGGGAAAGAAGAAGAAGCAGGTCGGCTGAAGCAAGTGGCAGCCCTCAAGGTGAAAAGCAAGGCTCCTCACCCCGAGGCGAACAAAAATCCAAAGGGAAAGTGCTACAAGTGCGGTCGAATGGACATTTTAAAGCGGATCGCCCTGCTCTTAAGAAAGGTATGTCTCGTGCACTAGTAGTCAAAACATGTTTGGCGACTTGTTCTTCCACTTCGTGGATAGTTGATTCAGGCTCCACCGATCATGTTTGCTTTGACTCGCATGGTTTTCAGGTAACCAAGCGGCTTAGTGCGGGCGAGATTACCATCAATCGGGCGATTATTCCAGGCTTATGGTGTTGCGGTGGGAGTCGTGCGGTTGAAGATTAATGATAAATTATTAGTTCGAATAATGTATTATTAGTACGATTTTAGAATGAATTTAATTTCGCTTCTAAATTAAAATGCGATGGTTATTCAGTTTCTTTTGATGATGATGCCATTATTAAGAAAAGAAGCGGTGAATATATTTGCAGAGGTACTTTTAATGATGGACTATATATTGTTAATGCTGCACAAACTCCTATGTATAAATCACTTAACTCTTTGTTTAAACCTAAAAAGAGAAAAGAACCTTCAAGCATAAACCAAACATATCTGTGGCATTTACGGTTAGGACATGTAAACCTTAGAAGGATTCAAAGATTGGTAGATGATGGCCCATTGGATGATCTCCAAGTTGAGTCATTTCCAATTTGTGAATCTGTCTGGAAGGTAAGATGACCAAAAGGGTTTTAAAACCAAGGGAAACCGTGCTCGGGATGTGTTAGAATTGGTTCATACGGATGTATGTGGTCCAATGAATATCCAGGCTAGGGAGGTTTCGAATATTTCATCACGTTCATAGATGATTATTCGAGATATGGATACATCTTTTGATGCGACGTAAGTCGAAGCTTTTGACAAGTTCGGAGACTTCAAGGCTGAAACGGAGAAGCGTCATGGGAAGAGTATCAAGTCACTACGATCTGATCGTGGTGGCGAATACCTTAGTGGAGAGTTTTTGGATTTCTTGGCAAATGAGGGATTTCGTCCCACTCACCGCCGGGAACTCCACAACAAAATGGTGTTCTTGAAAGAAGGAATAGGACTCTTTTGGAAATGGTTAGATCAATGATGAGTTACTCATTTACCTATTTCGTTTTGGGGATACGCCTTAGAAACAGCGGCGTACATTCTAAACTTGGTGCCTTGAAATCGGTTCCAAAAACACCTGTAACCGTGGAGTGGGCGTAAGCCCGATCTAGGACATGTTCGGATTTGGGGTACTCCGGCACATGTGCTGAATAAGGAAGGCGATAAGTTGGCATCTCGCATGCAATACAGTGTTTGTGGGATATCCTAAGGAGCGAAAGGTGGCTTGTTCTATAGTCCTCAGGATCGGAAGGTCATTGTTAGCACCAATGCCCGATTTCGGAAGAGGATTATATGATTAGTCACAAGCCCATGAGTGAAATAATGGAAGAGGCGAGGGGCGAGACTCCGTCTATACCAATCGTACAAGCGCCAACTAACACCGCACCACGTATCGATTCTGAAACTTTTACACCAACTCAGGATTTACCTCGTCGTAGTGGGAGGGTTGTTCGTCGGCCGAACGATTCATAGGCGTGGGAAAGTCTTCGGACTCAATCCCGACGAAGATGAATCGGTCCCTGGACCTATAAGGAGGCAATCCAAGATAAAGATGCCGACTCGGCAAGAAGCAATGGAATCGAAATGGGATCTATGGATTCCAATCAAGTGTGGGAGCTAGTAGAGCTACACGATGGTGTACAAGCCATTGGGAGTAAATGGGTCTACAAGCGAAAGAAAGGACGAGACGGGAAGGTTGAAACTTTCAAATCGAGGCTTTATGCAAAAGGATACACTCAGAAATAGGGTATAGATTATCATGAAACCTTTTCGCGGTAGCCATGCTTAAGTCAATCCAGATTCTTTTAGCTATAGCCGCGCATTTGGATCTGGAGATTTGGCAGATGGATGTCAAGGCATTCTTGAATGGGAGTCTAGACAAGGAAATATATATGCGCCAAGCAGAGGGTTTCAGTTCTAAAGGAGAAGAGCACTTGGTGTGCAAACTTAAGAAATCCATTTATGGACTTAAGACATCATCTAGATCTTGGAACACTCGTTTTGACGAAGTAGTCCAGTCATATGGATTCGCCCAATGTCCAAGTGAGAGTTGTGTGTATAAGAAATGCGATGGAAACGTGTTGGTGTTTCTTATCAGTATGTGGACGATATCCTTCGATTGGAAACAACGTGAAGGAATTGTCGGACGTACGGGTATGGTATGCGGCGATTCGATATGAAGGATCTAGGAGAAGCAGGACACATCCTTGGAATCGGGATCTTTCGTGATCGGAAGAAGAGGATGTTGTGCTTATCCTGCATCCTATATCGATACGATCTTGAAGCGTTTTAGCATGGAGAATTCCAAGAAAGGTTTTCTACCTTACAGACATGGAATTCAACTATCTAAGAACATGTGTCCTAAGACACAAAAGGAGATAGATGACATGAAGATGGTTCCTTATGCATCCGTGTGGGAAGTCTCATGTATGCTATGCTTTGCACTAGACCAGATATCTGTCATGCCGTGGGCATGGCCGCTAGATATCGGTCGAACCCAGGACGAGGACACTGGATTCCGTCAAGCACATACTCAAGTACCCGAGAAGGACTAGGGAGTACATGCTTGTATATCAATCAGACGACTGCTTCCGGTGGGTTACACTGACTCAGATTTTTCATCGGACAAAGAAAAGTCCAAGTCTACTTCGGGTTATGTGTTTAGCACGGGAGGTGGAGCCATTAGTTGGAGGAGTGTGAAGCAGAAATGCATCTCGGACTCTACCATGGAAGCCGAGTACGTGGCGGCCTCCGAGGCGCCCAAGGAGGCGGTGTGGCTCAAGTACTTCTGCAGACTTAGATGTGATTCCCAATTTGCCAAAGGGTATTACACTCTATTGTGATATCTTGGTGCGATCGCAAATTCGAGGGAACCACGAGCCCATCGAGCAAGTAAACATATCAACCGCAAGTACCACATCATACGACACTTCGTAAAGGAAGGAGACGTAGTTGTAGCCGAGTTGCATCGGAAGATAATCTTGCGACCCTTTCACGAAAGGCCTACCTTCAAAAGTTTTGAAAGGCATGTGGAAGGAATGGGATTACGGTGTATGGCGGCATTGCTTTGAGTATAAGTGGGAGAAATCAGAGACTATGTAATAGAGTCGTATACTTAAAAGCATGCTTAGAGTATAAGTGGGAGCTTGTTAGGATAGTATACAGCAAAGCATACTTTATGCTAGTATTACCTAAATTCCCTATTACTACCTATGAGGATATTAATTATATTTAATCACATGTTTTGCATATTAATTCACGTTATGGTTATGCAAATGAAATGTCTAATTATTTTATATTGTAGATAATGTGGTGTGTTGGTGTCACACGGAAGATCACATTATCGGTGCCTTATAAAATAATATAATAGTTCACAACCTATATAATTATTAGACAAATTATATAAAGGATTGTAGTGTATGCTTGAGTATAGTTGGTCTTGACTATTAGCATACATTAGCGTATTTGCATACGTTGAACAGGATCGAGGTGAGATAGTGTCTTCATCTTGTTGTAAGAAGAACGTAAATCTCGGATAATTATTATTTCTTAATTCTAAGTATATAATATTTAATTGTGTATTTATAATAATTATTGCTTTGATTTACCATAGGTGAGAGTCAAAATGATCGACTCAATAAGCCTCGTATCTTGGGCAATAATATTGTTTATACGACAATTATTATTATTACTAGAAATCGTGTCCCGACTCGTGCGGGTTGATGATGTCCCCTTGAGGAGCTCGATAATGATTATTATATTAAACCTGCAGTGGATTTAATTCGATATAATAATAAGGTTCGAGTGGTACTACTCTTGGATAAGATATTAATTAATTAAAGTCATCGGTAGCTTATAATTAATTAATGGACATTCGATATCTTAAACACGGAAATAATATATTTAATAAGGAGCCCAATTTCGTAATTTGGGATTTTGGTAGGAAGTGCAATATCAACTTTTTAGTGGACTAAGTTGATATTAATTGATTCACCATATATTAGGAAGAGTCCTAATAAGGTAAGGTGAATTAATTGGGAGTCCTTCCATAATCCTCCTTTAGATCCCTAGTAGTAGTCCAAGAGCCTATAAATAGGACATTATGGGGTGTTGGCCGATTGGTACATGCTTGGTGAGATTGTGTGATCAATTTTTTCCTCTTGTGTTTAATTGTAGATCTAGACTTGTGTCTTTGATTCTACAATTTAGATAACACAATTAATTTGCTAAGAGTGTTCATAAAATACTAGAGAGCAAAGAAAAATATAGTGATCACATATCAAAGTTGTTTCGGCCGATCCATAGGTGTCTAAGCAAGTTCCGGTAGCTCGTTGCCCACACAACGTCCGGTTCAAGGCGGATCATACTCTAGAAGATCTGAAGGTAGAAATACAAGGCGATCAAGAAGGAAATAACCAACCGCTTCAAAAGGTAATATCCTATGATCTTGGATCTAGATTAGGATATTTTAATTAATCAACATATTTAATTAATAAATAATAAATAATATTTAAATTGCTTGTTAGTCTTAGTAATTAATTAATTAGCATGCCTAAATAGATCTAATGCTCGTAGATGCGTAAAACGCTATAATCATATTTTCCCAAACTTCGCTTCCGCTGCGTTTTACTTTCCATCACAATCAGCGTCCTGGGTCTTCGTTTGAGTTGGTTGGTTAGTTATGTCGATCCCCATTCTGACATGGAACGTTTGTGGTCTAGCTAACACTGGAGCACAGAAGCGTTTTCGACATCTCCACCGCTCTCATATATTCTCTTTTATTGGCATTTTGGAACCTATGGGTTCCAATGCTAACTTTGATTTTTATACTCGTTCCTTAGGTTTTGCCTCGGGATTTCTTAATCGGTCCAACAAGATCTGGTTCTTCTCCTCTTATGGTTTTCAGCACCAGGTTTTGCTGGATACTGATCAAGTCCTTCACCTTGGTCTTTCTTCTCCCCTTCTTCCCCAGTCTATTTTTATCACTTATGTCTATGCCAGCTCCGTTCGTGCTGGCCGTTACGCCCTTTGGGACACCCTCCGTGAGATTGCTTTGGAAGTGGAGGGGTTGCCATGGTTAGTTAGTGGTGACTTCAACATCTTCCTGCATTCGCATGAATGCGAGGGTAGTTCCATAGATCGCATGCTTGAGATCCTTGACTTTGCACAGGCTATTGTTGACTGTGAGTTGATTGAAATAGGATGTGAGGGTGATATTTTCACTTGGGAGCAAACTGGTTTGCGGGAAAGGCTAGACCGTGCTTTATTTAATGAAGCATGGTCGAACATGTTTGCAGTTTATACTGTTACTCACCTACCTCGACTTCGTTCGGACCATGCGCCCCTTCTTATCTAGTGTCGATTTTCATCGCCTCGTCACAAGTCGTCATTCAGATTCCAGAGTATGTGGATCCATCATCACACATTCCTGGACACTATTAGGGAGGTCTGGATTACCCCGATTGGATTAGTTGGCATGTGTAATCTACAGGCCAAACTCCTAAGGGTAATCGCAGACTGAAACAGTGGAACTGGTCTGTTTTTGGAAATCTTCATGCGAAGTTGGATGAGGCACTGAGGGCTGCTGAAGAGGCTGAGCGGCGATATGATTCGGACCCCTCTCCGGAAAATAGGACTACTATGCACTGTTTTCGCGCTGAGTACCAACTTCGTCTCTCCATGGAGGAAGATTTCTGGAAACAGAAGGCTGCAGTTCATTGGATTTCTGACAGCGAGAGCAACACCCATTTCTTTTAGGGTTTTACAAAGCAGAAGCGTTGCCAGTCATATATTCACAGCATCGAGGATGATGGTACGACACTTGCTGTTGAGTCGGACATCCGTTCATCCGCTGTGAATTACTTCAGGACTCTGCTTACATCCGATGGTGATGTTCTCCCCCCCCCCCCCCCCGGATGTCACTTGTTTCCCTTCTATCCCCCCTTCCTTTGCTTCTGATAGTTTATGTGTTCCCCCATCTCCCCTGGAGATTCATGCTACGGTTTTTGATATTGATCCTCACTGCACTTTTGGGCCCGACGGGTTCTCGTCTTTGTTTTTTTAGCACTGTTGGTAGGTTGTATCTTCCGATGTGGAGGGGGCTGTGCTCGAGTTCTTTATTGTCATCCCATGCCTCCGTCCTTCACGGCCACCACGGTCTTCTTGATCCTGAAGAAACCTGTTCCGTGCTATTGGTCAGATTACTGACCTATTAGTCTGTGTAATGTGACCAATAAGATTATTAGGAATCTTTAACGCTCGGATCGCTTTTGTCGTCCCTCTTCTCATCTCCCCGAACCAGAGTGGATTCGTTCAGGGGCAAGTTACTACGGATAATATTCTTTTGGCCCAGGAACTGATTCACGACATTCACGTCTCAAACATTCATGGTGTCCCGAACCTTGCGCTGAAGCTTGATATGGCTAAGGCGTATGATAGGGTGCACTGGCATTTTTTAGATGAGGTCCTGGTGAGGATGGGATTCCCAGCTAGATGGATTCTATTCATCCGTCACTGCATCGAGAGTTGCACCTTATCCATTCTGGTGAACGGTAGTCCGGCCGGCTATTTTGTGTCGGGGTTTTCGTCAGGGCGACCCCATTTCTCCGTCGCTCTTCGTGCTTGCCGCTGATTATTTATCGTACTGCTTGGATCGATTCATTCGTGACCATCCTTTGATGAGGTACAGGACTGCCGGACGGCCTTTCCGCGTCTCGCACCTCTCCTATGCCGATGACATCATTATATTCACACGGGCTGTGGATGATGGTCTCTTGACTTTATGCGTCTCCTGGATCACTATTCCATGGCCTCCGGGCAGATGGTTAGCATCCAAAAGAGCACTTTTATCCTCGCTCCGAAGCGCGCGCTTCGTTGGCATCAGAGAGTTTATGATCTTACTGGTTTCCGCCATGGTGATCTCCCTATCACCTATCTTGGTGCACTTCTTTACAAAGGCTTTATGAGACGAGAGCTCTTTGTCGGGGTGAAGCAATGGATGTTGGATAGGATCTCTGGTTGGTCCCATCGCCACCTTGCTTTTGGGGGTCGCTTGGCTCTTATTAAGAGCACTCTCTGCACGATTCCTCTGTACCTTCTTCAGGTGTTAGACCTAGCCCAGTATGTTATCCAGGAGCTCGAGCAGATTATGGCGAGATGCTTTTGGGGTACTGTCGGTTCTAAGAGGAAAACACATTGGGTCCGTTGGCAGCACATCTATCGCCCGGTCTCCGAGGGAGACCTCGGGATTCGGAGCCTCTCGGATATGGCGAGAGATTTTAGTTATAAGCTCTGGTGGTGTCTTCGCACGGGCACGTCTTTGTGGGTGCAGTTTATGCTCTGCAAACACTGCTTCGCTGGCCCTTCTACGCCTATGCGTACTGCTCTTAAAGCTCATGCCAGCCGCCCTTGGCGCCGTCTCCTCCGCATGGGTATTGAGGCTCAGGAGTTCATTTTTTGGACTCTCGGTAATGGCAGTGGGGAGGTCAGTTTTTGGGACGACACTTGGATTGGGGATATGCCTATTTCGTCTTATTGTCTGATTACTGGTAGACCCCATCTTAGGATTAATGATCTCTGGGTTGATGGGAGTTGGTACAGGGGTAGACTCGAGTCCATTGTGGGTGAGGAGCTAGGATTTACCCCTCAGTTCATACAGGATATTCTCGCAACTCCCATTGCCGAGGAGGATTCGGATAGCATGTGCTGGAATCTTACATCTTCGGGTGCCTTCTCATTGTCGTCAGCTTGGTCTCACATCAGGGTGAGGGATTAGGCTAATCTCATTTTTGGGGACATTTGCACTACCTTACTCACACCTATGATATCGGTGTTCATTTGACGACTTCTACTGTGACGGCTCCCTACTGATGATGTCTTACAGAGGAGGGGCATTTCCTTGGCCTCCAGATACTCATGTTGTACCCTTACCCCTACCCATACCTACCATACCGAGACCCTTGCCCACCTTTTCTTGGAGAGTGACGTGGCTCGTGACGTGTGGGAGTATTTTGGCGCATGGACTCATTTATCCTTACCCCGCACAGATAATATCTTTGAGCTCCTGAGTTTTTTCTCACATGGCACACACTTTAGGCACGCAGCTTTCATTATTACTTTTCTGATCCTTTGTTTATCTGGACGGAGAGGAATAGTGTAAAGCATAGGGCAGTTACTTTTCTTGCTTCTCATGTTATTGTGAAGGTGGAGCGCCATGTTTCATTACTAGTTGCTGTGGGGCTTATTTCTTCAGAGTTCTGGGCGGGACGCTCGCCTCCTCACTGTTTCCAGCGAGCTACTCCCTCTCCCGCTCAGACTCATCGCTCCATTCCGGTGGTTTGGCTTCGACCCAAGACCCCTTGGATCAAGCTGAACACGGATGGCTCCTTTGATAGAGATACTGAGATTGCTGGTGGTGGGGGTCATATTAGAGATCATCATGGAGAGCTACTCCTTGCTTTCCATTCCTCTTTTCAGGCCTTTTCGAGCTTTGATGTAGAGATCCAGGCGCTTGTTGTTGGACTTATTTTAGCTTCCCAGAGATCGAGACATGTTTGGATTGAGCTTGATGCTGCTGCTGTGGTGACCCTGCTTTCATCTGGCCGTCGGGGCTCTTGGCAGGTTCGTCACACCCTTATGCGTATCCGACACATTCTCCAAGACATTTAGTACAGAGTCACTCACATTTTCTAGGAGGGTAACAGGCCGGCTGATTATCTCTCTGAGCTCGACATGTCGTCCCTCCGTATTCAGACTTATACATATGATACTGCTCTTCCATTTCTCCTCTCTCTTATACGGATTGACCAGCTTGGCTACCCTTCTTTTAGATTTAGATAGTATTTTATCACTTGATTTATTGCTATGAGCCCGCACATTAACCCACTTTTTCTTAGTGGTGCAACTTGTATTTCTCTAGCGGGCTGCTGGCATTTTAGTTTCTAGGATCCGGTTTATGGCCCACTTTTGGTCATAATTCAGATATGATTTTTTTACCTATCGGTCCGCACATTAGCCCACGCCTTTAGTGGTGCACCTTGTATTTCTTTAGCGGGCCGTAGGCATATCGTTTTTTAGATTTAGGATCCGGATTATGACCCACTTTTGGTCATAATTCAGGACTGATTGCTTGTACCCTCGATATTTTCTTTATCTCACAGGTTGGTGGGTCCCGCCTCAACCCCCGTCCACAGTGGTCGTTTTTTCTTTTTTTTTTAAAAAAAAAGCTCCTAACTTCGGTAGCTTTAGTAGGGATAGGCCATTCTCGGATAGCTTTTACCTTTTCTTCATCTATCTTTATGTCGTCAATACTAACAACATAACCAAGAAAATTACCTCACTCATGCAAAAAGTAC
Organism: Orobanche coerulescens; assembly: GCA_033398695.1. NCBI lineage: Eukaryota > Viridiplantae > Streptophyta > Magnoliopsida > Lamiales > Orobanchaceae > Orobanche > Orobanche coerulescens. Next base: position 124,243,537 of record CM065804.1, on the reverse strand, counting down.
ACTTTTTAAGACTAGCATACAATTTCTCTCTCTTTAGGGTACTCAATACTAATCTTACATGTTTGATATGTCCGTTCATACTTTTGCAACAAATGAGAATATCATCAAAGTACACGATAATAAATTTTCAAAGAAACATACGTAATACATGATTCATTAATGGCATGAACATACTTAGTGCATTAGTTAGATCGAAAGGCATTACTAACCACTCATATAACCTGTATTTAGTTTTAAAGCATTTTCCACTCATCACCTTCTCTCATACAGATTTGATGGTATCCTTTCATTAGGTCAATTTTACTAAATACATACGACCCATGAAACTCAGCTAACATATCATCTAACCTTGAAATTGGGTGCGATACTTTACCTTTATATTATTCACCGCTTGACAGTCGGTACACATTCACCAAGTTCCATCTTTCATCGGTACAACAATCACTATGATAGCATACGAGCTTAGACTTTCTCGAATGTACCTAAGAGTTAGCAATTCCTCAACTTGCCATTGGATTTCTTTCGTTCCTTCGGGGTTGTTCCAATATGCCAGTCGATTTGGAACTACCGCACCGGGCATAAAGTGAATTTGATGTTGAATTCTCCTGATTGGTGGTAATCTGGAGGGTAGCTCCTCCGGAAGTACGTCGGAAATTCCTATAATAAGGAGGTAATTGAACTCGGAAATTCCCGATCTTTGGGGTTAGAGGTAGTGTAAATCCTTCAAAAATAATTAAATATGTTGGGGCATTTTCTTTTACATCCTCCAATTATTTTGCACTCACAAACATGCATTTTATTTTTTCCCTCTTCTTTTCTTTCACTTTCTTTTTTTATTCTTTTTATTTTTCTCTCCTGTCTTTCTCTTTTTTCTTTTCCCCTCCTATCTTTCTCTTTTTTCTTTTCCCTCGTCTGTCATCTCTACTTTTCCACATCTCTCAATTTTTTTTCCTTTGTTTCTCCTTTTTTATTTTTTTCTGCACTCTTCTCTAGTTTTTCTTTTCCCTTTCATCAATTTCTTTTTGAAGTCGGATTTGATTTTCATGGATTTTCATTTTTGTCATGGGAACTAATGTTATTTGTCTCCCATTAATCTCAAATCAGTAGTGTTTTCTTCCCGCTAAGTTAGGCATCTCTATCGTAATACCATGGTTTACCCAATAGAATATGGCAAGCATGCATTGGTACAACATCATGAAATATATAATCATGGTATTTTCTAATTGTGATGGTTATGAGTACCTGTTTATTCACCGAAACCTCTTTGGAATCATTTAGCTAATGAAGCATATAAGGTTTAAGGTGTTGTCTTGTTGGCAAATCTCACCCCTCAACTATAATACCCGAGATTTTTATTTCTGATTATCGTGAATTGATTACCATTTTATGCCAAATATTTTTATGTTGTCGAGTGGTTAGAATTATTTTTTGTTGACCGCATGTGTTGATATCATGCCACCATGTTTGTAAAGCGATAGTATGCTGGAAATGCCAAGAGTATTGTGGATAGACATTATTGAGAAAACATTATGTCTTTAGGTTGACTTTGTAAGATCACCACCAGCACTTGTAAAGTCTAAAAATTTTGAAAATGAAAAGTGTCATAAAGATTTGAGTTAACTTTTTAATGGTTCAAACGGTGAGTCAACCGAAGTCTGTGTGCAGGAGTTATGGTGGAAATAGTAAAGACTGTACTATCAGCATATACTGTATAATTTGCGCATGGTATAGCAGCTATTAGTGCACGCTAACTGATTGGGACAGAGTGTTCTATTCTTCACTGGACTGCCTTATTTGCACACACTAATGTGCTAATTAGCGCGCACTAATAGGTTGAGGCAGAATGTCCAATTCTTTTTTAGGCTTGTTAAAGCACGTTAAGTAGGGAAACTAGCGCGCGTCAACTGTACTGATATATATATATATATATATATATATATATATATATATATATATATATATATATATATATATATATAACACAACAAACTTTTTCTGCTCATTTCTCATTTCTTACCCTATGAATGGACGAGAGAGCATGGGGGAGACAACTTGGAGTTTGGTGCAATCCTTAATCATGTACCATAATTCTTGGGTCGATAACAAAGATTAAACATCATCTAATCCTTCATTCTTCGTCGGATTTAAGGTAATAATCTTAACTCCCAGAGTTGACTTTTTGGGGTATTGTTCTTTATTTTGAATTTAATCCAATTTTGATGATGTTGGGTTTCTCGTGCATCAAATACATAAATCAAGAGTAAAACGCAGCACAAGAATTAATATAAAACCCAATTTAGGATCTCATGCAGTAATTTAATTGCTATATAAAAAGGTTAACCGAATTACCTTAATCCGACGAACAGATCTAGATCCGGACTAGAAGTAGATGAATATCTTCTTCCTCTTTTGGTGATCCACACACGAACAATTCCACAAGCCGGATTGCTAGATCCTTACGAATAATATTGACTCATTATTAAAATTCGGGCCCTTGTGGAAAAATACGAAATTTATTTTTCACATATTTTTCGGGAGGGCAATGCTGTTGCCGACCTTTTGGCTAACAAAGGTTGTGACCATCATGATTTTCATCTCCACTATATCTCCAATATTGATAGGAAAATCCGAGGCCTTATTAAACTTGATAAAATGTCCTACCCCTATATTAGGAGTAGGAAAGTTTACATGTAATCGTCTTTTAGTTTGGGAGATACTTGGCAAACTTTAGCCTTGCTTTGGGGTCGGCTACCCATAATTTTCATGTGTCTTATTTTAGGACGTGTTGAGGATCTCGTCCTCCCTCATTTGCTCGGGCGTGTAGAGGGACTCGTCCACCCTCAATTTTTCGGTAGTATATAAGAACAACTGTTTTTAAAAAAAAAAAATTAATAAATAGTATAACACATATTCCTTACTCAAAGGATTGTAATATTGATCAAGATCAAAAGAAGACCAGATGACTGACTTTGTTCTCCTACAGTATGAGGTAGAGGCCGATTTTTCTCTTCTTGTTGGGGGGGGGGGGCGATTTTAGGTGTATTTCTTCTATCTTAACTCCTTGTCATGGATCTCTTATTTATACTAAGTAATTCCTATAGTCAAAACTCTAATATTTGCTTAGTTACCCACAACTTATTAAATAATACAATATATATCCAATATTATATATATTACTTATTATATAATCTCCTCATAAATATATATCCAATATTATATTTATTATTCCCAGATGATATATTAAATAATATAATATATAATATCCAATATTATATATTACTTATTACTTAATCTATATAATATTCAATATTATATTTATTTATTTATTTATTCCTGCTTGTCTATGATTGTCGTATGTGCAAGCCAAAAGGCTTATATTATGTTGGCAATTATTTCATATCTTATTAAATAATAAATCATAAGCGGCCTCTAGTAAGACATTATGATTACCCAAATAATATAAGTTAATAGTCCATTAAACCTTTTAACGTGTCAAATCCCTTTGTCACGCGATATAATATTTGAACTAAGTCATGGAGTCTATCATACTTATTTATGTTCAAATGCTTTCTCGATCTTAAGTATATTGATTGAATCAAATGACTCCTCATTTGAGCATGGCCATGCATTTCCTTCAGTCCTACTTATCAAGGGGCCCAGTAGATCTCTCTCTCACTAAAGAGAGGGACAAATCCCCATCTTTCATTGCCCTATACGTGACTCCCACTAGTCCCGATCGCTAACCTTTATGATCACCATATTTCAGATGACGTTGGATTACGTCAAGGCGTAGCAGTTATCATGTTGGACTCTATGATAATCTCAGGTTCAAGGATTTATTGACATACTATTATATTGGGATTTACTTATGACATTTTCATACAGTGATCTCAATGCTGATCTGTCCAGTATTGGTCCAACCAGTACCCATAAGATTGATATGTACCATACATGTAATCATCCGATGATTATCAATCAAACTTATACTAGTATATCAATCACTTGAGTCTACTCAACGCGATTTGACCAGGGACATTTGAATAATCTTATTATTCGTGAATAACTATTATTCGATTATTATAATATTAAAACATGCACATATTATAATAATCAATGAGAAATAAATGATAGTAAATAACTTTATTTAAATGTGACAATTATAAATCAAGGCACATCGAATGTCCTAGGGCACTATTCCCAACAGATGAATCAATTGTTGTTAAACAATGTTATTAATCGTATTCTATAGATTATATATCTATATCTTCGATCCATTCAACCTAGTTGATGATTTTTGAGTTCTTGGGGAACCTAGAATATTTAATGTTCGATTAAATATTTCAATGAGTTTCCTTCGGTTGTTGGTTGTGTTTTCCATCATTATTGCTCCTTATTCTTGTAGTGATTATGTTGTCGTTATTTCTCGCGAATATTGTAGGTTTCATGACTGTCCGATTGAGCCTTGTTTGTCAGAGTATTCGGGTGTCTATTATCGAAGCAAGTATTCTTGTCTATAAAATCTATATCATGTGGACTGAAGTTGTGAAATGGAATTGTGATGGTTTGTTCATTCTTGTTGATTGTGTATTAGGTGAATTGTCGTTGTTGGTATCTTCTTATGATGTTTGGTGTTCGACTATTTCTTAAAATGAAACTGCAACGATTGTATGTTGTGTTGGTTTGAAAATATGCTTGGATGTGTATTTCGATGAGTTGCAAAATATTCATATGACATGAAATTGTGTCGGGCATACTGATTATGTTTATTGAATTATACACTTGGACATGTATTATAATGTGTTGTTGAACAATTAGATATGTCATGTAAAACCAGGTAAGGCTTGACGAGGCCTCTGGAATTCGGTACTTGCGAGTACTGGCCAGAACACAGTGGTGTGATACTGGGTTTAACCAGGTAAGGCTTGACGAGGCCTCTAGGATTCAGTACTTGCGAGTACGAGTCGAAATCTAGTAATATGTGGTGCTAGGTAGGGTTCGACAGGGCCTCTGAGTTCATTACATGCAAGTACCAACAGTTTGTTGTAGTACCAGATAGGGTCCGATGGGGCTTCTAGAGTTTGTTACTTGCGAGTACGAACTGTGCATCTTGTGGAGTTCGCCACTTGCATGTGCGAACAGTGTCGGCCATGAGTATCCAACTATGTACGATCCGACGAGGTTGCTGGGGTGTGCACTTGCAAGTGCGGGACCAGGGTAGCTTATGGGCATATGTTGTGAAGCTTTGGTGTTGGGCTGAGTACCCTGTGATTGTTATCTTGTATTGTGACTTGAAATGAGATTTGGGCTGAGACCCTAATTATTTCGAAATGGTTTATGATTAAGGATGAGGTCCAAAAAGGCTTTCTATTTTATAAAATACTCGTGATGTGAAATGATATTTGGGATGAGGCCCTAATGTTTCAAAAAGGTTTTACAACTTCGGACTTGAGATCTCAAAAAGGCATTCCCGCTTTCTAAACTCCCGAGATGATGATTTGTTTTGAATTACTTTCTAAATTTTAAAAATCTCTCGGGACCTTTCCTTAATAGTTGCTGATGTTTGATCCATGCCTAATGTTTGTTGGTATATTTTGTATGATTATAATACTTGTACCAGTAAATTCGAATTTCTAATCCCTTGAATGGGGGAAATGCGTTTCATGCATTTCAGGCATTTCTAGATCGATGGAGCAGTCACAGAGTCAGCATGGTAGATGACAAGCTACAATACTAATCATTCGGGAATCACTGTTGAGTTGAATTTTAGTTCCGCTTCACTGTATTTTGAACCCTGCTTGGGTATGTATTGTAAGGAGTTTTATTCCAGTTTGATTTAGTCATGTGACCTTGTCGGTCTGTGTATTTTGAATATTCGACCTTATTGGTCGGTGTCGTTATGTAGTTTGACCCTAGCTGGTCAAAAATTTGGTTGTCTTGTGATAATTAGCTTGTAGATCCTTGTGAGAAGGGTCTACCGCATATGGCATTCCCGGGTGATTTTCGGGGGTGTTACATTTACAGTATCAGAGCTTAGGTTGTGGAAAGCTATGATGTCGGGTCGAGTCCACAGTCGTGCTTTTGTCACATCATTTGAGTTGTCGATTGACGAGTTGAGTTGGGCATTGTCCCATTATGTCGTCTATGTTGTCGGTTGAGATTAATATCATGGGAGACCGTCATCTTCGTGCGACCTGTGGATGTAAGTCTCCTCTTTTATATGTGATATCTTGTGTTTCATGACTTTATTTATGTACATGATGGAGATGAAACCTACGTTGACACTTGTGGTATATTGTGCGTGCAGAGATTGGGATATAATGATGGATTAAATTCTATGTGGCGTAATGTGTTATGGAATTTTTGAACATTGATGTCTTCCAGAAAGCGTATCGACAGTAGAGTTTGTTGAGAACTCAAATAGATGGTTTCGACCTATGTTTGAATTTGGTGTTTATGAGTAATGCTTGTTGAACTTGTAGTTTTGAATGTCAGGTAAGCATATGTTTGAGGATGGATTGTTTTTTACTAATTGTTGTTACTTGCTACAAACGTGTTCCCATTGATAATTATATATGCTGGGTGTGTGTTTGAAAATGGTTTTCTGAAATTTCATAGACTTGAGTATGTTTGTGAAAAATTAATTTTCTAAAATGTTTTGATGGTGGTTAAGCGGCGGTTCAGTGTGAATTTTGAAAATTGTTTGAATTTTGGCGAGCCGACCTTATATTTTCAAATGGAAACCTTACGACGGTATTTGAAACTTGTGTTTTGGGGTATTTTGGACAGTTTTGCAAGATGTTACCATCAATAATCTTTTGAAATGTTTGAAAGAATTTTGGAAATGATTTTAGCCGATCGGTTTTATTTTTAAATAACTGAATATGATTTGGAAATCTTTCACACCATAAAACGTTTGTATTCTAAAACAAATATGTGATTTTATTTTCGAAAGATGGCGAAAGATGTAAATTTTTTGAATAGAGTTAGTTTTCGCACGCTAATTTCATCATTAGCGCACTCTTACGAACCTAGTCAGAACACTTGATTATTACATCATTAATACACACTAATTGTGCACCTAATGCACATTAGGTTTCAATGTGTGTACAGTGTGGATTTATCACTTCAGGCGATGCCGGTAGAGTTGAGACTAAGGTGTTTGCGTGTAAGGGCTAAGTCATTTTGACATACTTTTCAAGTTGCCATTCTCGTTGGAGAATTTAGTTGTGTAGCCAAATGCGGTGTTGAATGGTTTTGATTTGTTTTGTAGCTTGTATGATGTCGCTTTTGTGCGAGACGATAGCGTTTAGACCCATATGTTGCGTACATATTTAAGCGCTTTGTGAATTTTTGTACTTTTGTGTTGTGGCCATCTCTACCATGTACACCTATTACATTACGTTATATATGATGTGGTTCTGATGTGATTGATGATTTGTGAAAATGTTAAGTGCGTGTATGAGTGGGTTCAACAGGATCTTTGGGGATCTATGCTAAGGGCGCTGGATCACGGACGTGGTTTCCCACCCGGGGACGGTTCGGTGGAACCTATGGCGGTCGATGCTAAGGGGCATGGCCGCGGGATATCTTGTGTGTTGTTATTTGTGATGATGTCGCTTGGCAACCTGTTATCTTGATGATGTTGTTTTCAATGAAATTTGATATTCTGGAATATTGTTTTGCAAAGGACATCAAAATGAGACGTTCATGTCATTGTTGGGATTCGGTGGATAAAATCAAGTTACGCAGCGGAAATTTAAATCGGTATAACCTGATAAAAACTGAACCCCTAAGAGGCCGACCAAGCATTGTGTAAATGAATATAAATAGTCGGAGATAAAATTAAGGAAGTAATACCCTCGTAGACCTTTGAAAATTTTGTTTTGATGGAAAATTCATGAGCCAAGCTTTGATCATTTCCGGTCACCAACACGAACACGAATCCAACTCGTTATAGCTTGATGAATGATCAAACCCCAAAATTGGTGAGTGTCTCAAAGTTATCACGCGTCGGATATTGATCTGAAAAATTATATATCAATTCGTTCTCAACGAACAAAGCTAGGAATTGATATAATATTTTTCTTCTCTTCTCTTCTTCTTTTTCTTTCTCTCTAAGATGAACAAGATCAAAAAATAATTCCCTCCTCTCCCTTGTATTCTCTTCTCTTCTTCCTTTTATTTCTCTCTTAGTTGTTTTCATATACAAATAGAGATCAAAAGATGAGATATGATATCTCATCCATTTGTCCTCAATGCATAAAATAAACAACCACAGCCCCACATAAGATGAAGTAACATGGAAGCTAAGGAGAAAGGGGGAGGGGGCGGCCACATGGCGGTTGGTGATAAAATGAGCCGAGTGACTCGGTTCGTGTACTGGATATTCGCGTGTCTAGTCCATCAAGTACACTTCATTTTATCTCAGATGTATTTATACTTAATTAATTAATCCAATTAATTAATTTTATCAACTACAAAATTATAATAATATATTTCCAAGAAATAATTATTTATGAATTAAATTAATCGTCCAGTAATTAATTTCAATTCACAAGACCGCTATGATCTATCAAATAAATCAAGTTAGATATCTAATATCCAATATGAATGAAGAGATAATAAATACAGATTTTATCTATCAAATATCTTTCTGCGTGACTCCATAGGTCTGTCTCAGTCGGCAATGGGAGGAACGAAGGAGTACGGGTAACACTTAGGCAGTCTAGTGCTTCATTCCATAACCCAACTAAAAATGAATGATCAGATCATTGCAAAACTATTATGTCGTGAATATTGTATACGTATAAGCCTTTCAATCATATGTCCCGGTCAAGTATTAGGGTCACTGTAAAGTCAAACCCTATTTTAACTTGACCCTATGTTTTGTTAATGCAAACCAAGATCACCGAGCTCTCGTGTATCAAATACAACAAGTTTTAAATACTTTGGCTAAAGACTTATGGATTTCATTTGCCATTAACTGCATATGACATTTACCTACTCACTTACAAGAGAAAGAATCATATCTTGGTATTCAATAGAGACTGTTACTTGCCCACTAAGATGCATTTCGAGGTTGACCCCACCAACCGGTGATTGGACCGAACTACTCTAATGACTAACTTAATGTCACAAGCACATCTCATACTGAAACCTCAAGTCAAAGGTCCGCATATACCTATCACAACCATTCGATTCAGGCATTGACAATCCCAGAATGATATCCATGTGACCGAATCGAGGTGAGTCATGTTCGAGTATACTAATCCCATTAGTATATCTATAACATGTGCTCCCACTAACCCTTAGTGAAGGCAGTCTACATGTCAAAGTACACGTTATACAAGTCTTTGTCTAAACTTATTGTCCAATTAAGTTTAATCGACTTGCGAACCAATTAAGTATTCGAGCCCTATACACGTCCAATGCCTATGTCCTTATCTCCATAAAGAGTGGAATGTTTGCTCTCAAATACAAGGACTAATATTCTATATACCAAATCATGATGCCAATGATATACTATAATATAGCAATAATAAATGTCTTATTTAATTTATGTTCATAATTACAATACAATGCTCTCACTCACTCATCCTGGGAGTGGCATTCGAGGGCATATTCCTAAGAATCTCCCACTTACACTCAATGCCACAATCTATGGTATCTAATACTCATACTCTCTAGATGTCGCTCCAAGACTATCTGAGATAGTGGCTTGGTCAGTGGATCAGCAACGTTATTTGCTGTGTCTACTCTCTGCAGTATAACATTCCCTTTATGAATCATTTCTCTTACAAAATGATATTTTCTATGGTGTTGTGGTGATCCCTAGGCTCAACCTTTGCAATAGTTCTGTTGTTGCAAAACAGTGTTACGGGTTTCTATGCGTCAGGAACCACTAGAAGTTCCTCAGTGGACTTCTTAATCCCAAAAGCTTCTTTTGCAGCCTCCGTGGCTTCCTAATATTTGGCTTGACATGTAGAGATTGCAGTCGCGCTTTGCTTGGCACTTATCCAAGATACTGCTCCACCATTCATAGTAAAGATATACCCTGAATTGGACATCTTTGCATCCATGTCTCCCGAAATATCCAAGTCTGTATAACCCTCCACTTTTAGTTCTCCACCGCCGTATGTAAGAACCAAGTCTTTAGTCATTTTTAGGTACATAAAAATATTCTTTACAGTAGTCCAATGTTCCTGCTCTAGATTTGACTGAAACCTACTTACTATGCTCATAGCATAGATTATGTCCGCTCTAGTGTAAATCATATCGTACATGAGGCACTGCCGAAGTATAGGGCGCCTTACTCATTTCCTTTCTGTCTTTCTCACTTTGAGGACACATCTCTAAGAAAAGTTTTATGCCATGTCGCAAAGGTAGGAACCCTCTTTTAGAATTTTTCATCCTAAACCGCTTTAGGACCTTTTCTATATAGAGGGTTTGGGAAAGACATATTATTCTTTTCACTCTATCACGCTCATGGTAATCCAACGATCCAGCGCACATAGCATAGATTTCTAAGATGATCCCGTCGGACCAACATTTGGTGGAAAACCCGTCCAACAATCCAGCGCACACATCATAGATTCCCATGATAATCCCATCGTACCAACACCTGGTGGACAAACAACTACGATGCACGAATGCATGACAACAACAATACACAAATTTATGACAATGACTTATACATAAATGCATCATGACATGATCAACACTAAATGATAAAAATGATTACATTACTTTCCCTGAATCCTTCGAGAGCAGTCTCATCGTCAAAAACCATTTCCAACGATTCAACATCCGGCAATCCAAAATGTCACAGACTGATGATAACTCATATCCACTTCTGCATGTGAGTGGTCCATCAGTTCCTTCTGTCTTTTGGGAGATGGTTTTGGAGAAGATGTAACGTGAACAGGTAGAGACAAATACCCATAATATAGGTAGCTTCTCCCAAGTCTTTCATTGAGAACTCATTAGAAAGCTAAGCTTTCACAGAACTGAGCATTCCGATATCGTTTCCTATAAGTAGAATGTCATCCACATACAGTATTAAGAATACAATTTTGCTCCCACTAACCTTCTTGTAAATACAGGGCTCCTCTTCATTTTGGAGAAAATCAAACTCTTTGACTATCTCGTTAAAATGAAGATTCCAACTTCTCAAAGCTTTCTTCAGTCTATAAATGGCACGTTGAAGTTTGCATATATCAATATCGGTTTCAGATCTAAATCCCTTAGGCTGCTCCATGTAAATGTCCTCCTCGAGGAATCTCTTTAGTAATGCTGTTTTCACATCAATTTTCCATATTTCATAATCTAAGTGGCCTGCTATGGCAAGCATTATGCGAATAGACTGAATCATGGCTACAGGCAAAAAGGACTCGAAGTAATCGATTCCCTCTCTTTGGGAATAACCCTTTACCACAAGCCTGGCCTTGTAGGTATCAACCTTGCCATCTCCATCAGTCTTTCTTTTGTAGATCCATTTATTTCCAATAAGAACCATGCCCTTAGGAAGATCCACTAAAGTCCAAACCTGATTAGCATGTATTGAGTCTATCTCAGCTTCCATAGCCTCTCGCCACTTCGCAGAGTCAACATATACCATCGCTTGGTCATATGTAAAGGGATCATTCTCTTGGATACTTTCTGTTATCTCATGAGGACCTAGTTCCTCTTGATGTAGATAGCCATACCTCTTAGGTAAATGGGAAGCTCTACTAGACCTGTGAGGTTGTATTTGTATTTTAAAAGGTTTTATTTTAATATCTTGTACAGGTGTCTCATTTGGTGTTTCTTTTATATCTTCTAAAGACATATTTCTACCTGCGCCACCTTCCTGAATGAACTCATCTTCAAGGAAGTGTGCTGGTAAATCTATGATGATCCTATGATCTTCATGCATGTAGAATAGATATCCCATGGAATCTCCTGGATATCCTATAAAACAACTCTTCACAGACCTAGCTTTCAATTCCTCTACTTTAGTCTTATTGACATAAGCAGGACTCCCAAATCTTAATGTGATTAAGATTTGGTCTCCTACCTCTCTACATCTCATGTAGAGTCTTAGGAACGGATTTAGAAGGACGTCTGTTCAAGATATGTGCAACAGTAAAGAGTGTGTGACCCCACAGATAAATTAGTAGATCAGTATAGTTAAGCATGAAGCGAACCATCTCCAACAAAGTCCAGTTCATTCTTTCTGATACATCATTTATTTCTGGAGTAGCTGGAGGAGTAAATTGTGACACTATTCCTAGTTCCTTTGAGAACTCATCAAAATCGATACTGATGTACTTGCCACCTCGGTCCGATCGAAGAGTCTTAACACAGTTACCTATTTGGTTTTCAACTAGGGCTTTGAACTCCTTTAATTTAGCAAAGGCTTCGGATTTGTGTTTTATTAAGTACACGAGTCCATACCTAGTATGGTCATCCGTGAATGTTATGAAAGACTGAAAACCGTCTCATGCCACTTCAAAAGGTCCACAAACATCGGTATGAATCAATCCAGGTTTTTCAGCAGCTCTTTCAAAATTCCCTATGAAGGATAACTTAGTCATTTTGCTTTGAAGGCAAGATTCACAAGTTGGATAGGGATCTGATCCCAATGGAGCCATAAGCACATTTTTCTCCATTTTATAAACCTTGGTCTGACCAACATGACCAAGTCTAAGATGCAACTTAAGTGCTTGGTTTGTTTCGTCCCTACCATGCTTCCCAGTCATAGTGTTCACAGTCGTTTTATTCTTTAGATTCATGTGGTATAAACCATTTAATAATGTAGCAGTACCAACCAATTTATTTCTAAAATAAATTCGATAGGACCCAATCTCCAATAAAGAAATGAAATCCCTTTTGGTCCATGACTGGAATTGATACAATAGTTTTATACCCCTTAGGTAAAACTAGTACATCATCTAAAGTAATTTTAAAACCGAATTCTAAATCCAACATAAGTGATCCGATGTTAGTAGCCTCAATATTATCCCCACTGCCGACTGTCACCATCACTTCTATAGCTCCAAGCCTTTTACTTCGTTCCATATTCTTATTCATTGTACATATGTGAAAACTCGCACCAAAATCAAGTATCCAAGAAGTAGAATAAACAGTTACAGAACAGTTAGTTTTCAAAACTAGTAGTTCCGTACCTGAAGGCGCATTGCAGTTAAATTTTGGACAGTACCTTCTCCAGTGGCCTAGCTCACCACATCTGAGGCAAGCATCTATATTTTTGGCCACCTTACTCTTAGGAAACATTGGGGCCTTTCCTTGTCTTTTTGTACCCCTCCTTTTGGCTTGAACTGCTTCTTGCCTTTCTTTTATTGTTCTTGGACCTCCGAGGTCCATAAGAAATTACAAGAGTAGTCTTCTTCGGCCTAGTTTTCATCTGAAACTGTGCCGTACTCAGTTTATTCATTAGCCCAGCTAAGTTGCATACAATTTCATTATAGTTGAAATTCATTACAGAGTGTGAGAAGGAGTCACGAAGTGGTTGAAGAATGAGGTCAGTCTAGAGCAAAACAAGCATACTAAAATCAAGAGCCTCCACTCTCTCGATCATAGATATCATTTTGAGGATGTGGTCCCCAACTTTCTCTCCTTCCTTCATTCGAGCACTAAACAACTATTTTGATATCTCATACCGAGCAGTTTAACTGTGCTCCCCATAAAGTTCAGTTAGATGTGTCAGAACCGCCCTTGAAGAGGGCATTTTCTCATGGGCCCTATGAAGCTCATTGTTCATATAGGCCATCATGAAACCACGGACCCTGACATCATCTTTAACCCATTTCTCATGGCATCAACTTCTTCCTGATTTGCCCTGGTCCTTGTAGGAGCCGGTGGCATGTCCGCCTATAAGATGTAACATCGTCATGTTATTCAGGGTATATTACAGCGCCATGAGCCCCACCATGGGACCCACAAGGCTATACATACGCAGAACCATAAAGTTTGACCGATGAGGTCTAAACATAATCCAATGGAAGACAATAAAATTAACGACCAAAACGATATCAAAATAGACCAAATAGATTACATCAGAAATCAATCCAATGCAACACAAGCCAAAACATCAAGAAGGCCATAAACTGTACTCGAGTACTCATAACCATTTCGAGTACAACATTACTAAATGGATGAAATACAAAATATAACCAGAGACAAGACACAGCATCACACTTTCCCCTCATCTTCATGCCGACCCGCTACATGCCTATCGGCTCTCCTGGATCCTGAAATACATGAAAGGTATTTCCCCCAAAAAGGGGTTAGCCATCCAATAACTAGTACAAGTATATCGAATATGAAACACAATACTTATCGACAATAAAGTAAATGTAATCATCATTTCATAAACTCAAGACTATTCCGGAATAACTAAATCTCATAACACTTATTTTCAATACATACGTGATTAACCATGGAACCGCACCAAAGGCAACGAAACCCTCAGAGGCCCCGTCGGACCCTCCTAGAGTGGTTACCCCAAAATATTCGCGGAACCGCACCAAAGGTAATGGAACCCTCAGAGGACCCATTGGTCCGTCCCAGAGTGAATATATACAGTTATACAATTCACATACCTTACTTTTAAAGTCGAGAACGTACAATCATAAATATATACTTGCCTTTGAGACATCGAGAATCGGAAGGAAAAGAATACAAGTTCGGTAAGCCTAAGAATGCACTTCCGGCACCTAAACGGTTCGTAAGGAGTACGATAATTAATAATCGATACTCAAATCACACGGAGAAAACTCCGAAACCCGCCTACGATTCACAAAAGTCCAAGGGTAATCATCTAGAGGTTTGGAAATCCACCAAACCCTCTCAGGTCCGAACAAAATACATAAACATCCACATAATCATAGGGGAAACGTGGTTATGAGGTAGATACATCATAATCTCAAAGATCTCAATCTCTAAAACGGATAAATCGGACGAATCTAATAAAATCCCCAACAATTCCCCAAACTAGGGTTCTAAGAAATTTACCTTGATTTGGAAGGTAGAAACGGATTAGAAGTTGTATAATCTTTGTTATCCCGCCTAAGATGATGATAGATGACGAATAGCCGCCCAAATCGCCTCAGAGTCGCCCCTCTCATGCTCTCTCGTCGGAAGTGAAGAAAATGGAAGAAAACTGACGAATAACAGGGCTGACCGCCCTTATATACTGCGCCTATTTAGCGCGCGCTAAGTCTCAAGGTTAGCATGCGCTAATGGGGCTACCTGGCAGTCCAGTAGTCACTGACCTGTGTTGATAGCGTGCGCTACATCCGGCATAGCGCGCGCTATGCAATGCTTCTAGCGTGCGCTAGCTGACGCTTAGCGTGTGCTACCTGCTAGTCCATAGAGCAAAAACCCCCTACTGCCACTGCCAAACCCGAGTCAATAACGTGCGCTACATCCGATGCTAGTGCGCGCTACCAAGCACGAATAGCATGTGTTAGCTCATGCATAGCGTGCGCTAACTGCTAGTCCAGAGGGCAGAATCCAGCTACTGCCTCTGCCAAGACCGGACCATTAACATGTGCTACAGGCGAAGCTAGCGCGCGCTACTGAACAGAAATAGCGTCCGTTAGCTTAGGCCTAGCGTACGTTATCTGCCTCTCGTAAAACATCGCCGCAAAAGTCCAATCAATACGAACATGCTCTGAAAGGTACAAAACTCCAAGATCAACAACAATATCTCGATAAGTGCTTACAAGAGCGACAAAAGTGAAGGAACGTCAAAGCCAATAATTCAATAAAAAGTACGGGTATTAGATAAGATGTATCCCAACGTCTCCATACTAAGGACTATCCTCATATTTCGGAGCCAGCCCACAAAATTGGGTCTAGTTAGAGTATTCTTTTCAAGTGAAATTGCAAGTGGGTTCATTGTCATTTTGAGAGATGTTTGTTAACTGCACAGAATTATTTAAGATTCATTAGTGATTGTTTAATTATGATCCGAGTAAATAATCTAAGGACTTTCTTTATTAATTATTGGGCTCCCGCTATTTTATCGGTATTTACACACTCCCATGTGAAATCCGGAAGTCATGGTTGACTTCATAGTGGTGATCGAGTTCTTTACAAAGTTTAATAGCTGGCAACCCATTCAGTTTCTATTCTATCATTCTTTATAAAGTGGTGTCTAACACCATCCCATCTAATGGATGATTCGATCTTCTTTTACCCCTAGTTCACTTGCCTTCAACCCATTCGGTTTCTATGGCTCACTGAACTATCTGAGTTTAAATCGTCAACTCCTATTAGTCTGACAATTGAATCTTACCCGGCAACCCATACGGTTTCTAGGGGTTTGATTTGTCACAACCAAAGGCATCTAATGCACTCTAGGAATTTATCAACCTTCCCCAAAAATATTACCCCGACATACTCAGAAGAATAATATTTCAGTTTATATTTTAATTTTCCATGAGTTTGACGGAGAGTATGAAACCTCGTAACCTCGTAATCTAAGGACTTTCTTTATTCATAACTCGGCTCCCATTATTTTATCGGCATTTGCACACTCCCATGTGAAATCCGGAAGTCACGGTTGACTTCATAGTGGTGATCGAGTTCTTTACAAAGTTTAATAGAGGGCAACCCATACGGTTTCTATTCTATCATTCTTTATAAAGTGGTGTCTAACACCAACCCATCTAATGGATGACTCAATCTTCTTTTACCCCTAGTTCACTTGCCCTCAACCCATACAGTTTCTATGGCTCGCTGAACTAACCGTCTACTTCTATTAGTCTGAAAATTGAATCTCACCTGGCAACCCATACCGTTTCTATGGGTTTGTTTTGTCACAACCAAAGGCATCTAATGCACTCTAGAAATTTATCAACCTTCCCAAAAAATATTACCCCGACATACTCGGAAGTAATATTTTGGTTTATATTTCAATTTTTCTTGAGTTTGATGGAGGGTAGAAAACCTCGTAACCTTTATAACTTAGGGTTTGTAAGTGGGAGTTTAAAGCGATTATATGTTACGCTTTGCACATTAATATGTTTATAAACACGTTTTGCCGGTTTGTTTGTTTGTCATAGAATGTGAAAACATACACAACCTAAATCTAACAACATGCAGTTCATGGACCGTTCCTAAGTACCGAGTCATCAAACTCGATAAAAATACAAGTAATCTAATTACAAGTATTGAATCTTCGTCTTCATGGAGGCTTGTCCTCAGTTCTTCCTCATAGCCAATATATTACATTAATAAAATTTGCATCCTATACAAATTTACTAAAAAAATAAATTGGCCCAAAACGGCCATTACAATGTAATACCCGGTTGTAATTCAGTTATTATCATTCAGTATTTATCATTCAGTAATTGTCATTCAGTAATTTCACTCATTAATGATCATTTGTCACTCATATTCAATCATGGTATTCATCATTCAGAGTAATTGTATCGTGTATCAATAGTCATTCATCACTAATCTAATTGGAGTGTCGTGCCGTGTTTATCATCATCGTCATTTCATTGTGGACTGTGCGTGAGGAGTAGCACATGCTACGTACTCTTTTTAGCGCACGGTAATTGAGTATAGGTAGCGCACGCTACCACTCAGCATTAGCGCACGCTAAGGTTACTGCCGCAGCCCGTAAGGTACTGCGCAGTGAGTTATAAGTAGCGCACGCTACGAATGGTAAGTAGCGCGCGCTAGTGGGTTGTAGTAGCGCACGCTAATAATTGCTGTAGCGCGCGCTAAGGACGGATCAGGTTGAATCCAGTGGCTACTGGACTGCACTGGATTAATCCATAGCGCACGCTATGAGTTGTTTTTAGCGTACGCAATCGATATTATAGCGCACGCTAAATATTGGTTGTAGCGCACGCTACCGAGGTCAGATCATAGGACAGACGGTTTCTGGATCCCAGTACTGGGCATCTAATAATTCGTTAGCGCACGCTAACCATGGGTATTAACGCACGCTAATGGTATGGTTGTAGCGCACGCTACAAAAGGTACGTAGCGCGCGCTACCATTTTCGGACAGTGGGTACTGGACTACCCAAATTACCCGTTAGCGCACGCTACGCACAAGGGCTAGCGCACGCTAACCTGGAGTGACTATATATTGGACAGTCTAAACCAGATTTCATCATTTGTCATCTATTCTCTTTCTCTCGTCGGTTCTAGGCGATTTGGGCGATTTAGAGAGTATTCTTCAAGGTGTAATCATCAATCATCATCTTCAAGTCTTTGAGTTGGAGTAATCATCACTTCATCATCTCCAAA
The DNA here is from genome assembly GCA_033398695.1 of Orobanche coerulescens. Classification (NCBI taxonomy): domain Eukaryota; kingdom Viridiplantae; phylum Streptophyta; class Magnoliopsida; order Lamiales; family Orobanchaceae; genus Orobanche; species Orobanche coerulescens. The sequence goes on along the minus strand of CM065804.1, from coordinate 124,225,265 downwards.
ACATCAAATCAAAGGTATTAATCTCTTGGATCTAGAATTTCAGATTTTTGGGTTTTTCCTTCCGATTTCTTCGTGTAAGCTTGGATTGTTGTTGGAATACATTAGATATGGATTATCTACCTTGGATAAATGTATTCCTACGGATTTAATGGCTATTTTCGGAATTATTTCAAGAACCCTTAGGGTTGACTTCGGTTAATTTGGGGATTTTCCGATTGTTGTTGTCGTAAACTTGAATTGTGGATTTCTATGAGATTATTGATGTCATTGGAAGTGTTTTGATGGTTTGTAATACTCATTTTGGTGTTGGTTTCGACATATTCGGGATTGGATATTTTCGAAGTTGTGTGGTTGTTTACGTATTCGTTAGAATGCCCCTATGAGTTTGATTATCGTTGTTTCGACCTTTGGGTTAGTCGTGTTTTGTTGCTTGATACGTGTATTGAACGGTTGTTGGTAATTATTGTTATTCAAGGTTGTTCGAGCGACCGGTATCTCGATTAGGACGTTGTTCGTGGAAGGACTTTGTCATCGGTATTGTGTAAGTTGATTCTTACTCGGTTAAAAGGATATTCATTCCTTTTGTTGTTGATCATTCATAATCATAACTCATTCATCATTGTATTAATCATATTGAGACTTGTAATTGTCGAATAATCACTTCATTAGCGAGGAACGGCGGTTCCATTTATTTCATTGAAACTATCAATCACTTTATTACCACTTTCATATCGGTGAGTCATTCTTGACTTTGTCAGATTATTATTATTCATTGATATTCATTTTGGTCATTCTCGTTCATATGACCTTCTGGGTTCATATTGCGTGGCCGGGTGCGGATGTGTGGAATTTTTAGTCGGGCACATGATGGCCATGTATTGGGAGTGATACATTGGACTGTGCACACGGTAACGATTACCTCCGTGAGACTAATTAGGTACAAGGACGGGTGTGTCCGGTCATCCGTCTTGTACACTTGAACAGAACACTACGGGCGTACTATGATACTCCTCTTCAGCGTAATTCATAACTAAGGATATTTCATAACTTCAGTTAATTCATGATTGTGTAATTTCAACCCTTGAGGATTGTTGTTACGTAATCGACCCCGTCGGGGGATTTTCTTTTCAGGTCACGGCAAGGCAAACTCACGGGAACAGCATGCTGACGGCTAGGAGTCCCAGTGATACTAGTAGGGGGCCCTACCATTTCGCTTGTTTCACTATTTCTGTTATTCCGTCATTTGTATTTCTCCGCTGCAAATTCCGTTTGAGATGTTTATTTGTTCAGGGTGGTGTATTTTATCTCCATATAAAATATACTAGTATTCTGTTTTGTCCTGGTGTATTGTACTTAAACTCCTCATCGGAGTACTTGGTAATATAATGTGGTTCGGTACTACAATTATATTATTTAATTCATCATTTTCATTGCCTGGTGGGTCCCAGTCGGGGATTCACGGCACTGTAATATCCGCCTAGTTTGGGGTGTTACAGAGTTGGTATCAGAGAGTGGTTTTGAATACTACCCTCCAAGTCATGTCTCATTTGAAATCATCGTCATCGGACTAGTATCATTGGACTTTCGCGTCACGTGTGACCTGTGCAAATGCCGAGCCAATCAGACCAAGAACTGTAAGATTTCTAATGCCATGGTATAATTTCTGGAAATAATCATTCATTCATAATTCATCAGTTAACAATCCTCAACCATCATTTTCATTTGACCAGGACGGTCATGTTAACTCGTTAATCATTCAATTCATTTCATTATTCAGTTGTTGATCAGGAAGATCAAATCATTAATCATGTTAACTTGTTCAAGATAATCATGTCACCTCAGTTAATCATTCATGTAATCACTGTGTTAGAGCGCGTATGCTCATTTTCATCATCTCATGTCATAATCATAACGTGATATTCATGCGGGAAATATAATCATCATGTGACTTTCCTACTTCAGTATGGAGAGAGCAAGAAGAGGACGAGGAGGACGAGGCCGTGGTGCGGGCCGAATCCCGAGAGCTCGTGTGAATACACGTGCAAACGCGAGAAATAATGCTAATTCATCGAGCAGCGACGCTGCCACTCATTCTCCTGGACACGATCATTCACTATCGGGGAGTCGTACCCGGGACACGGCTCAGTCAGAGGGTGTCCGGGTTGACCCACTCGCTTTTATGCAGGGCATGATGGCCCAAATGACTCAGATGGCAAAGCTGATGGAGACGATGCATAACTCCGTCAATCAAAATCAACAGGCTCCTCCGCCGCCACCTCAGAGGCAAGAGAGGAATGTGAGAAATATCATCGGCGACATCTCTCGCCAGAGGCCACCTACTTTTGAGGGCTCGTCTGAGCCGGCAGATATTATTCATTGGCTCGAGCATTTCGAGAAGTTGTTTGCTATGGTAGAGTGTCCCGAAGGACACAAAGTTTCTGTTGCGGCTTACTACCTGGGTAAGAGCGCACATTCTTGGTGGTTGTCGTTGAAGCCCACCGAAGGATCATGGACTTGGGATAAGTTCAAGACTCTCATGATGGAGAGGTATTATCCGGACCCACTCAGAGAGGCCAAGCTGTCAGAATTACTCACCCCCGACCCCTCAGCAGACGAGGATGTTCTCGCCATTGCCGAGAAATTTCAGGAACTCCTTCCATTCGCCTCATCCATCATTCATTCAGAGGCGGATAAAATCAAGTATTTCAGCAAGAGGCTGAAACCCCGTATGAGACTTCAGTTGCTTAATCATAATTGCACCACGTTGGCCGAATTCATTGAGAAAGTTCTTACCTATGAGCTTACTGCTAAAGAGATTGCTAAGCAGCAACCTTCGTCTGCTAGCAAGAAATCGAAGAATCATAATCAGTCTGAAGGCGGTCAGACAACCTTCAAGAAGCCTCGTGCGGGCTCTGCTTTTTCTGAGCAACCTCCTGTGACGTCTAAACCCGCGGAATCCCAGTCACGAGCGGCCAGCTCTGCCATCACCTGTTATAACTGTGGGGATCTTGGTCATGTCAGCACCAAGTGTCCGAGACAGTCTGTCACGTGTCATAACTGTGGAGTTGTTGGGCATAAGGCCCGTTTTTGCCGTAGGGACTCCAAACCTACTCGGACGTCATCTCAGGCCCCTAAGCGGCCACTGCTCGAATCAAAGCCACTCAATCGGCGTTTAAAGCAGCGGGAGCGACTAAAGGTGGAGCCTATAGCCGCAGACGGAGCGTCGGCTCGGACTAGCAAGCCCCGGATTTATGAGATGAAGAAGACCGATGACCCAGAGGCTCGAATGATCTCAGGTACACTCGATATTCTATCTCAACCTGTGTGTACCCTTTTTGATACTGGTGCATCGCATTCTTTCATTTCCGAGTCATGTTTGAGTAGACTACATCTGGGTAGTGCTACTAGTTGTGAGCCTTATGTCATTGGCCTACCTGATGGTAGACGAATCATCGGTAATCGTGAGATTCAGAATTGTCCGATTCAGCTTCATGGTCGTGTATGGCCAGCGGACCTAATCGTGGTAGATTTGCCGAGAGACGACGTCATCTTGTGTATTGATTGGATGTATCGTCATGATGCCATCATTAGTGTCCGTAAGCGAATGATCACTATCATTTCAGGCGATGGGGTTGAATGTGTGTTTCAGGGAGGTAATCCCAGCTGTTCTGGTAAGGTCATTAATTTGATGAAAGCAGTGAGATTACTCAATCAGGGATGTGTCAGTTATTGGTGATATATGGCCAAAACCGAGGAGTCATCAGTAATGTTGACGGATATTCCGGTGGTGAGGGAATATGCCGATGTTTTTCCAGATGAATTACCTGGTTTGCCTCCACAGAGGGATGTGGAATTCACGATTGAGTTGGAGCCTGGTACATCCCCGATATCGAAGGCACCGTACCGGATGGCCCCGACCGAAATGCAGGAATTAAAGAACCAACTTGAGGAGTTGTTCGAGAAAGGTTATATCCGACTGAGTGCGTCCCCGTGGGGAGCACCAGTGTTGTTTGTCAGGAAGAAGGATGGTTCATTTCGCTTATGTATTGATTATCGGGAGTTGAACAGGGTGACGATCAAGAATAAGTATCCCTTACCCCGTATTGATGATCTCTTAGATCAACTTCAGGGAGCTTCAGTATTTTCCAAGATCGACTTAAGATCTGGATATCATCAGTTGCGGATTCGAGAGTCGGATATCGCGAGGACGGCGTTTCGAACACGCTATGGTCATTATGAGTTTGTGGTTATGCCGTTTGGATTGACTAATGCATCTGCGGTATTCATGGAGTTAATGAATCGGGTTTTCATCGACTTTTTGGACCAGTTTGTTGTTGTCTTCATCGATGACATTTTGATTTATTCTCGTGACCGAGAGGAACATGAGTTTCACCTTCATCAAGTGCTCGACGTGTTGAGACGAGAACAACTTTATGGGAAGTTTTCCAAATGTGAGTTCTGGATGTCCGAAGTGACGTTTCTCGGACACGTAATTTCTTCAGATGGAGTTCGTGTCGATCCTCAGAAGACGGAGGCTAAGGAAATCCGAAGTTTTCTCGGATTAGTGGGTTATTATTGGCGCTTCGTAGAGGGATTTTCTAGAATCGCTCAACCCCTGACGAGCCTTTTACGGAAGGATAAGAAATACACGTGGTCCGACGCGTGTCAGCGGAGTTTTGAGGAACTCAAGAGCCGGTTAATGTCAGCACCTGTACTTTCCTTGCCGCAGGGGACGGAAGGATTTGTGGTTTATAGTGATGCGTCCGGACAGGGTCTCGGATGTGTGCTCATGCAGAATGGAAAGGTTATTGCCTATGCTTCACGGCAATTGAGACCTTACGAGGTTAATTATCCGACACACGACCTGGAGCTAGCAGCCGTGGTGTTCGCTTTGAAGATTTGGCGTCATTATCTTTATGGCGTTACCTGTCAGATATTCACCGATCATAAGAGTTTGAAGTATATATTTACTCAGAAGGAGTTAAATATGCGACAGGTGGTTAGAACTAATCAAAGATTATGATATTGAGATCCTTTACCACCCGGGCAAGGCGAACGTTGTCGCCGACGCCTTGAGTCGTAAGTCCGTTCAGGAGCAGATGCTTGCTCGTTTAACAGTTCAGAAGGAGCTTCAGCAGGAATTCCTTAGACCCGAGATCGAGGTCTGGCTTCAGCGAGTTCAGGGACAACTTTGTATGTTAGAGATTTCATCGTCACTCGAGGAGGCAATCCGAGAGAATCAGAGTTCAGACCCTTCATTGTTGCGCATCCGTGAGGATGTGACTCAGGGGAAAGCCCCTGGGTTTGTGGTCCACGAGGATGGACTTTTGAGATTTAAGAATCGGTTGTGCGTACCGGCGAATGACGAGTTGAAAAACTCGATTTTGAGAGAAGCTCATGCTACCCCTTATTCTGTTCATCCGGGGTCTAGCAAGATGTAAAAGGACTTGAAACAAAATTACTGGTGGAGTAATATGAAGCGAGAAGTCGCAGAATTTGTTTAGAGATGCTTAACCTGTCAACAAGTTAAGATTGAACATCAGCGACCGACGGGTATGCTGAAACCTCTTCCTATTCCCGAATGGAAGTGGGAAGACATTTCTATGGATTTCATCACGAGTTTGCCGACGAGTCGTCGTGGCATGAATACGATCTGGGTGATCGTGGACCGCTTAACCAAATCAGCTCATTTCCTTGAGATCAAGGATATGTGGGGTCCCGAGAGACTTGCCCAGCTTTTCATCAAAGAGATAGTGAGACTTCACGGTACTCCTAAAAGTATCGTTTCCGATCGTGACGGACGGTTTGTGTCTCATTTTTGGAAATCAGTTCATCGTGCTATGGGAACTCAGCTTAATCTCAGTACCGCCTTTCATCCTCAGTCCGACGGGCAATCAGAGAGGACTATTCAGACGTTAGAGGACATGTTGAGGGCATGCATCCTCGATTGGAAAGACGATTGGGAAGCCCAACTACCATTGATCGAGTTCACGGATAATAATAGTTGGCATGCTTCGATTAAGATGGCACCTTACGAGGCCTTGTATGGTCGTCGTTGTCGATCTCCGTTGTGTTGGGACGACTTATCAAAATCGATCGGCACCGAGCCCGATATGCTTATAGCCGCCCGTGAGAAGGTAACTTTGATCAGGAGTCATTGTTGACCGCTCAGAGTCGACAGAAATCATATGCATATAACCGTCTTCGACCATTAGAGTTCGAGGCTGGTGACCATGTGTTGGTCAAGGTATCCCCGAGTCGTGGTATCTTCCGTTTTGGGAAGAGGGGAAAGTTGAGTCCGAGATTCATTGGACCGTTTGAGATTTTGGATCGAGTAGGCGAGTTAGCTTACCGATTGGCTTTACCTCCGGCGTTGAGCCGAATTCATAATGTGTTTCACGTCTCTCAGTTGCGGAAGTATGTTGCCGACCCGAGTCACATACTTCAGTTCGATGAAATCGAGATCGCCGACGATCATTCATATGAGGAGCGTCCTATGCGAGTTTTAGAGCGGCGAATCAAACAGTTGAGGAATAAGACGATTCCTTTGGTTAAAATTCAGTGGTCTAGACACGGAGTCGAAGAGGCTACTTGGGAAACCGAGGATAGTATGCGGGAGAGTTATCCCGAGTTGTTTGACCCTTAGTTTCGGGGACGAAACTCTTTTAAGGGGGGGTATATGTAATACCCGGTTGTAATTCAGTTATTATCATTCAGTATTTATCATTTAGTAATTGTCATTCAGTAATTTCACTCATTAATGATCATTTGTCACTCATATTCAATCATGGTATTCATCATTCAGAGTAATTGTATCGTGTATCAATCGTCATTCATCACTAATCTAATTGGAGTGTCGTGCCGTGTTTATCATCATCGTCATTTCATTGTGGACTGTGCGTGAGGAGTAGCGCACGCTACGTACTCTTTTTAGCGCACGCTAATTGAGTATAGGTAGCGCACGCTACCACTCAGCATTAGCACACGCTAAGGTTACATCGGCCGGAAATTAAGGTACCGACCGCAGTGAGTTATAAGTAGCGCACGCTACGAATGGTAAGTAGCGCGCGCTAGTGGGTTGTAGTAGCGCACGCTAATAATTGTTGTAGCGCGCGCTAAGGACGGATCAGGTTGAGTCCAGTGGCTACTGGACTGCACTGGATTAATCCATAGCGCACGCTATGAGTTGATTTTAGCGTACGCAATCGATATTATAGCGCACGCTAAATATTGGTTGTAGCGCACGCTACCGAGGTCAGATCAGAGAACAGACGGTTTCTGGATTCCAGTACTGGGCATCTAATAATTCGTTAGCGCATGCTAACCATGGGTATTAACGCACGCTAATGGTATGGTTGTAGCGCACGCTACAAAAGGTACGTAGCGCGCGCTACCGTTTTCGGACAGTGGGTACTGGACTACCCAAATTACCCGTTAGCGCATGCTACGCACAAGGGCTAGCGCACGCTAACCTGGAGTGACTATATATTGGACAGTCTAAACCAGATTTCGTCATTTGTCATCTATTCTCTTTCTCTCATCGGTTCTAGGCGATTTGGGCGATTTAGAGAGTATTCTTCAAGGTGTAATCATCAATCATCATCTCCAAGTCTTTGAGTTGGAGTAATCATCACTTCATCATCTCCAAAACATCAAATCAAAGGTATTAATCTCTTGGATCTAGAATTTCGAATTTTTGGGTTTTTCCTTCCGATTTCTTCATGTAAGCTTGGATTGTTGTTGGAATACATTAGATATGGATTATCTACCTTAGATAAATGTATTCCTACGGATTTAATGGCTATTTTCGGAATTATTTCAAGAACCCTTAGGGTTGACTTCGGTTAATTTGGGGATTTTCCGATTGTTGTTGTCGTAAACTTGAATTGTGGATTTCTATGAGATTATTGATGTCATTGGAAGTGTTTTGATGGTTTTTAATACTCATTTTGGTGTTGGTTTCGACATATTCGGGATTGGATATTTTCGAAGTTGTGTGGTTGGTTACGTATTCGTTAGAATGCCCCTATGAGTTTGATTATCGTTGTTTCGACCTTTGGGTTAGTCGTGTTTTGTTGCTTGATACGTGTATTGAACGGTTGTTGGTAATTATTGTTATTCAAGGTTGTTCGAGCGACCGGTATCTTGATTAGGACGTTGTTCGTGGAAGGACTTTGTCATCGGTATTGTGTAAGTTGATTCTTACTCGGTTAAAAGGATATTCATTCCTTTTGTTGTTGATCATTCATAAACATAACTCATTCATCTTTGTATTAATCATATTGAGACTTGTAATTGTCGAATAATCACTTCATTAGCGAGGAACGGCGGTTCCAATTATTTCATTGAAACTATCAATCACTTTATTACCACTTTCATATCGGCGAGTCATTCTTGACTTTGTCAGATTATTATTATTCATTGATATTCATTTTGGTCATTCTCGTTCATATGACCTTCTGGGTTCATATTGCGTGGCCGAGTGCGGATGTGTGGAATTTTTAGTCGGGCACATGATGGCCATGTATTGGGAGTGATACATTGGACTGTGCACACAGTAACGATTACCTCCGTGAGACTAATTAGGTACAAGGACGGGTGTGTCCGGTCATCCGTCTTGTACACTTGCACAGAACACTACGGGCGTACTATGATACTCCTCTTCAGCGTAATTCATAACTAAGGATATTTCATAACTTCAGTTAATTCATGATTGTGTAATTTCAACCCTTGAGGATTGTTGTTCTGTGTAACTGACCCCGTCGGGGGATTTTGTTTTCAGGTCACGGCAAGGCAAAGGCACGGGAAGAGCATGCTGACGGCGAGGAGTCCCAATGATGCTAGTAGGGGGCCCTAGTCATTTCGTTTGTTTCAGTCATTTCAGTTATTCCGTCATTTGTATTTCTCCGCTGCAAATTCCGTTTGAGATGTTTATTTGTTCAGGGTGGTGTATTTTATCTCCATATAAAATATACTAGTATTCTGTTTTGTCCTGGTGTATTGTACTTAAACTCCTCATCGGAGTACTTGGTAATATAATGTGGTTCGGTACTACAATTATATTATTTAATTCATTATTTTCATTGCCTGGTGGGTCCCAGTCGGGGATTCACGGCACTGTAATATCCGCCTAGTTTGGGGTGTTACATACAACTCCATCGAATAAAGATTTAATAAACTAAGTCCATGAAGTACATCACCATTCAAATAATAATGCAACAAAAATATTAAATTATTGGCAAAAATAATTAATCTAAATATTGATCCAATCAATATAAAATTAATTCATCTATTATAATTAATCCAATTAACTCACACAAATATTAATATTAATTAGTTCCAAACGAAAATAAATAATTTGTTAAAGTAATTCCCTTAAAAATAAAATCACCATAATTATATTCTAGTCAAACTAAATCCAATTTAATGTGCGGAAAATTAATTTACCGAACGAAATATAAAAATGGAGTCGGAGAACGCAAGGCCCAGGCCAAGCCCGCGGCCGTGCAGGGACTGCCCAATCCTGATCGAGTAGACCAACAAGCTGCTCGGCCGCTGCGTGCTGCTCTCGGCAGGCAGCTTGCTCCAGGCAGTTCCAGCAGCCTCCCCACAGCCCCGACCTGCTGGGTCCGGCCACTTTTCCGGCTCGTCTATTCGTCCCGAATCCAAAAATAATATTTTTCTAATTTTTATATTACACATATAAATCAGTTTTTTCAAAAAAAAAAATAGATTTTTATTATAACATGAAATCATGAAAAATAAATTTTTAGATGAACAATTAAAAAATAACAATTAAGACAATTGTGATTCTAAATCATAAAAACATAAGACCGAGCATTCCAAATGAAAATTTCGAATATACGATTGCATAAACCTGGCTCCAATGCTACTGTTGGGATTCGGTGAATAAGATCGAGTTACGTAGTGAAAAAATTAAATCGGTCTAACCGGATAAAAACTGAACCCCTAAGAGGACCGATCAAGCATCATATAAACGAATATAGATAGACGGAGATAAAATTAATGAAGTCATACCCTCGTAGACCTTTGATAATTTTGTCGTGATGGGATATTCCCGAGACAAGCTTTGGTCATTTCCGGTCGCCAACAAAAACACTTGATGAATGATCAAACACCAAAATTGTTGAGTGTCTCTACATTATCACGCATCGTATATTGATCAGAAAAATTATATATCAATTTCTTCTCAAAGAACACGGCTAAGAATTGATATAATATTTTTCTTCTCTTCTCTTCTTCCTTTTCTTTCTCTCTAAGATGAAAAAGATCGATATTTTTTCTCCTCTCCCTTGTATTACCTTCGGCTGAAATGCATGGTGTGTGTGTGTGTATTTTTTTACTTCACATGATGTTAAGGTCCTAGTTGTTTTTATATACAAATATGAGATGAAAAGATGAGATATGATATCTCATCCATTTGTACTCAATGCATAAACTAAACAACCACAACCCCACATAAGATGAAGTAACATGGAGGCTAAGGAGAAAGGGGGAGGGGGGGCCACATGGTGGTTGGTGAGAAAACTGTTAGGAGTATGTCCTCGAATGCCACTCAGGGAATGTTAGAGTGAGGGCATTGTACTTGTTATTATGTAATATCATTATCAGAAGGCAATTGTATGTTTCTTTATTTACTGGTAGTCACTGGCCTTCCTGACTCGTAAATATATATATATATATATATATATATATATATATATATATATATATATATAGAAACTAGTACGTGTATTTGAGAAAAAAACGTTTCACTCCTTATTGGATAAGGGGATCGGCGCTGTAAAGGTTTATGGCTCAAATACTTAATCGTTCGCAAGTCGATGAAACTTGATTGGGCGTTAAGTTTATGTTGTAATATCCGCGTTTTCTATTTTTAGTAATTTCTATTTTTGGTGCATATTCGTTTCGGATAACTCGTTTGGCACTGTTTTGTAATTCTGAACCTATTTTGTTCTTGGAGTTTTCCGTTTAGACGGGTCTCGATAATGTTTTTACATAATTTCATCTTGTGTTATATTTTGTCTCATGTGTATTCGATTCTCGTTAAACTCGTTCGATTTCGTCGTTTTCTTACTTCCATGAGTTCGTATGCTTGAGTAGAGCATGTTGTGAGTTTTGGATTGTTAATCCGACGTTGTGTCGTGATTTTTCGGATGTTTGGGCCGTTTTTGTAATTTCCTAGAAGTTTAGGAAATTTGTTCTTGTTCGACTTTGGTTGTGTACCTCAGATCGTATTTGGGTTCCATACTCCCATTTCGTGTTATTGTTGCCCAAATATCGATCCCTATTGCTTTTAGTCCCTTTCCGGATCATTTTTCGTCATTTTGGGACCCGAGGGGGGGGGTGTGGGCCGCGGCACAAGGATTGTGCGCCGCGGCACACACATCACCCAGCTGTTGTCCGAGCAAACTGTACCGTGTGCCGCGGCACAAGGATTGTGCGCCGCGGCACACAACAGTCAGCCGCCGCGGACACTTTTCCGGCCGCGGCACACCCCTATGGCACTTGCCGGCCAAAACCGATCAGCGTGCCGCTGGGCCCGGCAGCAGGCTGCACACGCCGAATCTGCGCCGCAAAGACACTTCGAATGAGCCGCGGCACAACGAGCGGTCACCGATCATCAAGGCGCGATTTTTGGCCCTGTGCCGCGGCACAGTTCAGCTGAGCCGCGGCACACAACGCGGTCAGCGCTAGACCTGCGTTTATATTCAGCGTGAGCCACTCATTTCCTTTCCCTTCTTCAACGGTGCGAGAGAGAGAGGCTTGAGAGAGAGATTTCCTCCATCTATCACTTATTGGTGTAAGTTTCTTCATCTCCTTTCGATCGGGTGGCTCGGATTGCGGATCTATCACGTGGTTTTCGGACTTGAGTGCTTGATTCTTCAAGAGGTAAGAACTCCTTTGACCCTAGTATGATTTTGGGGAGGGTTTGGTGGTGATCTTGTGTTTTAATCCGAATTAACCGATGTTGTTGTTAGATTTTGATAGTATACTCGTGACCCTTGGTTTTCTTGTTATTGGTTGGGATGAAATCCCGTTATTGCACCATTGACCGACTTCATTTCCTTATGCACGCGTGGTGTCCGATGAATTGTCCCAACGGGTAGAACTAGGATGAATTTCTTCGTATTCATGATGTTGAGATTGGTTGTATATCATTATTGTGTTAGGGTCGGATTTGAGAGGATTGTTCGGACCATAACCTATTCCTTCGTCGTTTACTTCACGTCGTATTATCCAAGGCAAGTACATGTATTATATTTCATTATGTGTGTACGGTTTTGATGCGAATGATGTAAACTGGTTTATTGAATGATTGTGTTGGTTACTCTTCCACCTGGGGATGGCGTGGGGCCTCTGGGGGCCGATACTAATGGGTACGGCCACAGAAGTGGACTTGGGTGCGTGTGTTGATGTTCTTCCACCTGGGGACGGTTCGACGGGACCCCTGGGGGCCGATACTAATGGGTACGGCCGCGGAAGTGGTTTCTCACCTGGGGACGGTCCGACGGGACCTCTGGAGACCGATACTAATGGGTACGGTCGCGAGTTACCAAGCGTGGATAAATGTGATGTGGGAAACTTGTTAATATACTGTTTTGGTGTTAATGTGATATTCCGGAATATTGGTTTTCAAAATGATTTTTCCTAACGATTTATTTGCGTTGAATCGTGTATGTATATAATGTTGTGTAATTATGTACTTGCACTAGCTATTCGAATGTTAACCCCTTAAATGGGGGAAATGCGTCTTATGCATTTAGTGTAATCGGGTCGAGCTGAGGAGCTGGCACGGGATGCGCATGCGAAGGATGGGTTGGCATGATGATGTGGCTCGAGTCTGCATTTTTTCTGTTTTGTCATTGCATCTGTTGAGTACTGGAGATAGATTGTTTATTTTTAAACATGGTTTAAGTCCCCTGCGTGGGCAACGATTTGGTATTTAACTTATGTCTCATATACTCCGTTAAAATGTTTTGGCCGAGGCCACGGCCTTATTTACTTTTGGATGCACCTTTTGGATTATCATTGTGGTTCATATGTCGCGAGTTAGCCTGGTAGACCTCACGGGGGTTCTACGGCGTGTAATGTCCCATTTGTGAAATGGAGATGTTACAATTATGGTATCAGAGCTTAGGTTTGAATACCTAGGCTGTCGGTGAAATTTGGGTCTGTCAGTTGCGTCATTAGAGTCAGTCGTTGAGCCTAATATCATCATGCTACCGTCTTTTCGTGCGACCCGTGGCTGTAAGTCTCCTCGAACTCTTATATTTCTGTAATTCGTTTTCTTGCGCTGTTCGGAATCGTGACTTGTGTTACCAACCTTGTAAATTGTGAATCTTTCTGATCTTGTTCTTTTCTTATTTTCCTTCAGTATGTTGAGAGGTTGTGGTAGACCGGCTAGGGGACGCGGCCGAGGCCGTGGCCGTGGTGCTGATAATGAGGAGGGCTCACTTTCTCAGTCCTCTGCGGACTCAGCCTCTCACTCAGTGCCGTCGGGTAACAATGCCGACGCTGGCTATCACAGATTTCAGCAGTTGGTAGCCCAACTTACTCAGATAGCTCAGGGTGGACGCCAGGATCCGCCCCCGACACCGGAGGAGGAGGCTAGTAAGTGGCTTCAGACGATGACTAAGATGCACCCTCCTCGTTTCTCCGGGGCTTCTGACTCCCTCGGTTGGGAGAACTGGCTCTTTCAGTTGTCCAGGACCTTTGATGCCATAGCTTGCCCTGAAGACAGGAGGGTACACATCGCCCAGTACCTCCTGGATAAGGAAGCTGCGGAATGGTGGGAGGCCGTTGTGCCCAGAGACCGTCGAGCTACTTGGGAGGAATTCAAGGCTGCTATGGAAGCAGAGTATTGTCCGCCGCCAGTCAAGGAGCGCAGAATTGTGGAATTCTTCACCGCTACACCTCAGGATGTGCCTATTTCTCAGGCCATCATTTCTTACAATCAGCAGTTGGGTTTCGTGAGAGATCAAGTGAGAACGGAGGCTGACAAGATCCGTTACTTCAATATGCGCATGAAGCCGCATATTAGACAGAGTATGGCGCCGCTCATGTGTGCCACCTTGAAGGAATACCAGGATCGCGCTCTGGCGATCGAGATGGCTGTCCCGGAATCAGAGTCGGTTTCGGAAGCTAAGAAGCAGAAGACTACCGGCGGGTTCTCGGCCGGTAAAGGTGGACAGTTTTCGAAGTCTCGTTCTGCTCCTACACCAGGGAAGAGGCCGTTTCATCAGGCCGGTGGATCCTGTGGTAACTGCTCGGTCGATCGTGGCACCAAAGTGAGAGTTTGTTTTAATTGCAGTCAAACCGAGCACTTTATGAAGTATTGCCCATTTCAGTTAGTAGATTGCTTTACTTGCGATGCATCGGCATCGGGCAGCTCATTGTGAGAGGGCCACCAGGGCCGCTAGAGTTCCGACTACCACTACCGATCGGAAGGATCACAGCTCACCAGCTACTCATGTTCCGCAGGGTTCGAGTCGTGGTAGAGGTCGGGGGCAACTGGATCGCCGCGCAGCGTCGAGTTCGGGCTCGGTCCATCCCCGATTTTATCAGATGAGGCGCACGGAGGAGGCAGACATTCCGGTGGCGTCAGGTACCACTCAGATCCTTTCTCATCCAGTTTCAGTGCATTTTGATTCGGGTGCGACCCATTCCTTTATAGCTTCGGATTGTGTGAGTCGTATTAGTTTTGACTGCTTGTTTGAGTGTGAGCCGTTTGTAGTGGGTACGCCCAGCGGGGATCGTATGGTTGGGGACCGGGAAGTTAGGGATTGCCCAGTGAGGATCGGGAGCCGGGATTGGCCCTCGGATCTCATTGTTATAGACCTTAAGGGTGAGGATTTGATCCTCGGGGATGATTGGTTGGATCGTCATGGTGCTATCATGAACTATCGGACTTGTACCATCTCGATAGTTGCCGAGGACGGCACCGAGCATACTCTCGTCGGCTGTAAGCCGGGTAGATCGGGGTGTGTGATTAGCGCCTTGAAGGCGATGAAACTTTTGAACCAAGGTTGTGTCGGCATCGGTGTTTCGCTCGCAAGCGGAGGATGGTGGAATTGACATGTCGTCAATTCCAGCTTTGTGAGTATCCCGATGTTTTCCTGCACGACTTGCCGGGATTACCACCGCGAGAAGTGGAGTTTCCTATCGATCTTGAGCCGAATGCAGCCCCTATTTCTCGAGCACCGTACCGTATGGCACCGTCGGAGATGCTAGAGTTGAAGAATCAGTTGGGAGAGTTATTAGATAAAGGGTACATTCGACCGAGCGCATCGCCTTGGGGTGCTCCTGTACTTTTGGTCAAGAAGAAGGATGGATCGCTTCGTTTATGCATCGACTATCGAGAATTAAACAAGCTAACCATCAAAAATAAATACCCTTTGCCCAGGATTGACGATTTGTTTGATCAGCTTCAGGGGGCGACAGTCTTTTCGAAGATGGATTTGCGATCGGGCTACTACCAGTTGAGGATTCGGGACGTCGATATTCCGAAAGCTGCCTTTCGGACGAGATATGGCCATTACGAGTTTGTGGTTATGCCTTTCGGGCTAACTAACGCCCCAGCAGTGTTCATGCAGTTAATGAACAAAGTTTTTATTGAGTATTTGGACAAATTCGTGGTCGTTTTCATCGACGATATTCTTATCTATTCACAGAGTCGGGAGGAGCACGCCTTACATCTCCGGATTGTATTAGACACTTTGAGGGCTGAGCAGTTGTACGCGAAGTTCTCTAAGTGTGAGTTTTGGCTTGAGGAAGTGACGTTCCTCGGGCATGTGATTTCAACAGAGGAGAGTATGAGGTCGAGATACCCCGAGTTATTCGTGTTGTAAGTTTCGGGACGAAACTTATTTTTAGGGGGAGATAATGTAATATCCGCGTTTTCTATTTTTAGTAATTTCTATTTTTGGTGCATATTCGTTTCGGACAACTCGCTTGGCACTGTTTTGTAATTCTGAACCTATTTTGTTCTTGGAGTTTTCCGTTTAGACGGGTCTCGATAATGTTTTTACGTAATTTCATCTTGTGTTATATTTTGTCTCATGTGTATTCGATTCTCGCTAAACTCGTTCGATTTCGTCGTTTTCTTACTTCCATGAGTTCGTATGCTTGAGTAGAGCATGTTGTGAGTTTTGGATTGTTAATCCGACGTTGTGTCGTGATTTTTCGGATGTTTGGGCCGTTTTTGTAATTTCCTAGAAGTTTAGGAAATTTGTTCTTGTTCGACTTTGGTTGTGTACCTCAGATCGTATTTGGGTTCCATACTCCCATTTCGTGTTATTGTTGCCCAAATATCGATCCCTATTGCTTTTAGTCCCTTTCCGGATCATTTTTCGTCATTTTGGGACCCGAGGGGGGGGGGGTGTGGGCCGCGGCACAAGGATTGTGCGCCGCGGCACACACATCACCCAGCTGTTGTCCGAGCAAACTGTACCGTGTGCCGCGGCACAAGGATTGTGCGCCGCGGCACACAGTCGAGTCAGTGCCGCGGCACACTTGTTCGGGCCGCGGCACACCCCTATGGCACTTGCCGGCCAAAACCGACTGTACCGTGTTCCGCGGCACAGTCCGGAAGGGCCGCGGCACACGCCGAATCTGCGCCGCGGCACACTTCGAATGAGCCGCGGCACAACGAGCGGTCAGCCGATCACTGGGCGCGATTTTTGGCCCTGTGCCACGGCACAGTTTAGCTGAGCCGCGGCACACAATGCGGTCAGCGCTAGACCTGCGTTTATATTCAGCGTGAGCCACTCATTTCCTTTCCCTTCTTCAACGGTGCGAGAGAGAGAGGCTTGAGAGAGAGATTTCCTCCATCTATCACTTATTGGTGTAAGTTTCTTCATCTCCTTTCGATCGGGTGGCTCGGCTTGCGGATCTATCACGTGGTTTTCGGACTTGAGTGCTTGATTCTTCAAGAGGTAAGAACTCCTTTGACCCTAGTATGATTTTGGGTAGGGTTTGGTGGTGATCTTGTGTTTTAATCCGAATTAACCGATGTTGTTGTTAGATTTTGATAGTATACTCGTGACCCTTGGTTTTCTTGTTATTGGTTGGGATGAAATCCCGTTATTGGACCATTGACCGACTTCATTTCCTTATGCACGCGTGGTGTCCGATGAATTGTCCCAACGGGTAGAACTAGGATGAATTTCTTCGTATTCATGATGTTGAGATTGGTTGTATATCATTATTGTGTTAGGGTCGGATTTGAGAGGATTGTTCGGACCATAACCTATTCCTTCGTCGTTTCCTTCGCGTCGTATTATCCAAGGCAAGTACATGTATTATATTTCATTATGTGTGTACGGTTTTGATGCGAATGATGTAAACTGGTTTATTGAATGATTGTGTTGGTTACTCTTCCACCTGGGGATGGTGTGGGGCCTCTGGGGGCCGATACTAATGGGTACGGCCACGGAAGTGGACTTGGGTGCGTGTGTTGATGTTCTTCCACCTGGGGACGGTTCGACGGGACCTCTGGGGGCCGATACTAATGGGTACGGCCGCGGAAGTGGTTTCTCACCTGGGGACGGTCCGACGGGACCTCTGGAGACCGATACTAATGGGTACGGTCGCGAGTTACCAAGCGTGGATAAATGTGATGTGGGAAACTTGTTAATATACTGTTTTGGTGTTAATGTGATATTCCGGAATATTGGTTTTCAAAATGATTTTTCCTAACGATTTATTTGCGTTGAATCGTGTATGTATATAATGTTGTGTAATTATGTACTTGCACTAGCTATTCGAATGCTAACCCCTTAAATGGGGGAAATGCGTCTTATGCATTTCAGGTACTGGTCGAGCTGAGGAGCTGGCACGGGATGCGCATGCGAAGGATGGGTTGGCATGATGATGTGGCTCGAGTCTGCATTTTTCTGTTTTGTCATTGCATCTGTTGAGTACTGGAGATAGATTGTTTATTTTTAAACATGGTTTAAGTCCCCTGCGTGGGCAACGATTTGGTATTTAACTTATGTCTCATATACTCCGTTAAAATGTTTTGGCCGAGGCCACGGCCTTATTTACTTTTGGATGCACCTTTTGGATTATCATTGTGGTTCATATGTCGCGAGTTAGCCTGGTAGACCTCACGGGGGTTCTACGGCGTGTAATGTCCCATTTGTGAAATGGGGATGTTACATATGTGAAGACTTGTATGACATGTTCTTTGACTTGGAGAGTGCTTGTCGTACACTAATGGTTAGTGGGATCACACGTTGTAGGTATGATAATGAGATTAGTATACTCGAACCAACCCACCCTCGATTTGTCACACGAATTTCACTCCGGGACAGTCAATGACGGAATCGAAAGGTTGTGATAGGTATTCGTGAACCTTCGACTTGAGGATTTAGTAGGGATGTGCTTGTGACGTTAAGATTTTCATTAGAGTAGTTCGACCCATAAAACTGGAAGGTGGGGTCAACCTCGACATGCGTCTTGACTGGCAAGTAGCAGGTTCTACTAAATACCAAGATAGGATTCTTTCTCCCATTAGTGAACGGGTTATATGTCCTATGCGATTATTGGCAGATGAGATCATAAGTCTTTGGCCAAAGCATTGGTGCTGGTTGTATTGGATACATGAGAGCTCGATGAACTCGATTTGCATTAACTCATGTGTAGGGTCAAGTACAGATAGGGTTTTACTGACCGTGACCCTATAACTTGATCGGGACATTTGAAAGAAGGGTTTATACGTATAATTGTATTCACGACAGAATGGTTTTTGAATGATCCCATCATTCGTTCTCAGTTGGGGTACAGTGTAGGCCGCCAGGCTGGCTATGTGGTGCTACTACTCTTTGGTTCCTCCCATTGGTAACTGAGACGGACCTACCGAGTCGCGCAATAGAATTGACGACGGAATGAATCGAGCTTATTCTCTCTTTAGTAATATTAGACATTAGACATCTAATTTATTGGACATTGGATGTCTAATTAATATTGGGACATTGGATGTCTAGATTAATTTATTGGATAAATTAATTTACGGCCTAATGAATTAAAAATAATATTGGGTGATTAATTTAATTCATGAATTTAATTATTTCTAGGAGAAATTAATTATGTTATTTTGTATTTGATATAATTAATTAATTGGATTAATTAATTAATATAAATACATTGGAACGGAATTAGAGTTTATCTGATTGGACTCACGGGAGTCCGAAACGAACCAAACACGTCCGGTTCTTCTAGATGGCCGCCCCCACCTACTTACCTACCTTGGTCTTGGTCTTCACCTTGATGGGTGGAAGACTTATGACCACCAAGGGGACAAAATCTCACTTGATGGTGATGTTGGTGATTTTGTCTAAAGTAGACCCTTTCCTTGACAGACCTTGATGGTTTTCAAGGAGGTCCCGGTTGATGGTGATCTCATTTTCCTGCATTGTGCTAACAATGGTAGTAGGGATAGAGCCCTTCTTCTCAGATGCATATATAAATTTGGCATCAAGAAAAAATTCTTCCACGATTTGTTCGTAATAGTTCTCTGGGTGAAGACTACCCAACTTGTATTAGATCGGTTTGCTTGACGCGATAGATGCCCAAGTTTATCCTAGACATGTCTTCGTCTTCAAATATTATGCACTCTTGAAGAACAAAGGGAGCAAAGATATGTCTGTTAATTACCATGTCCCTCTTTTTCATAGAGATAGATGAAGTTTGAGAAGAAGACATTTTTGCAGAGAGAAGGAGTAGATTGAGAGATTGAAATATATGCAAGTTGTATGTTATAGGCTCGTTTAATATGCAGAAAGCATAAATTGTCTGTGGATAAGCATACTGACCCTTTTATAGTTTGCAAGAAAGCTAGGTTACATTGAACGATGAGATTTAAGGGATGGGAACCATCTTTGTATGAACGTACAAGATGAATTAAGATGTAACTAGTACATCTAATCCGCCAGCTTTCAAAATTAATGCCCGGTTCCACCTCTAACACAGTTTAGCTTCCACTATTGCATGATTAGGCAGCTTGAATTTTGAAATCATGGGTTTTAAGGCATTAAATTACAGATGTCATTTCAATATTGAAAGATAAATTGTTTTAAACTCAGACGATGCACATGGGCTAGAAACAGTTTTGAAAGGTTTAAGTGTATGAATTTAGATATGGTTAAAATTTTAATTGAAATCCTACAGTGTTTGTGCTGTATCCGTGAAAGTACAACGTTCCCGCTTAAAAGGTACATACAAGATTCAATTCTTACAGTAGTTTATGATTGATGATGTATCTTTGGGTCCTACTATGTTTCCCCTTACTTAATGAACACTTCATCTGTATGAAGGTAATTATACCTTCTTCTTCATACAGTGAAGATTTAACTCGTACTTATAAGTGTATGATTAATTAAAATGGACACTATATTCATGGGTCTTACAGCATTCCCCCTCAATTGATGAGTCAAATTTTAAAAACTTACAGGGAGTCGAGTTGTAGCATTCCCAATTCTTGGCGGAGCATACAGAACCTGGTGGTGTTGAGAGGCATTTTAAAGATGTCGGCTAACTGAATGTCTGTATGAATTTTCTCGATCCGAATATATTTATTCTCCACATGATTCCATATGAAATGAAGCTTCATATCTATGTGCTTATTCCTCGAGTGCAATACAGGATTGTGCGTGATTGCGATTGCACTCGTGCTGTCGCACATGATTGGAGTTTCTCTTGCATGAATGCCGTAGTCCTATAACTGTTGTTACATCTATAGGATCTGCATACAGCAGCTTCCAGTAGCATAATATTCTGACTCGGCTGCAGAAAGCGAGTTGGCCAATTGTTTCTTACTAAAGCATGACACAAGTCTTGGTCCAAGAAAGTGACAAGTCCCGCTTGAACTCTTCATATTCAACTTACAGACTCCGAGATCCGAGTTCTTGTAGCCTAACAAATCGAATCCTCATTCCTTAGGATACCACAATCCTACATCTATTGTTCTTTTTACGTACTTACTAATTCGTTTGGCTGTGGTGAAGTGTGACTCTTTAGGTGTTGCCTCATACCGTGCACACACTCCTACAACAAATTGGATATCGGGCCTACTAGTTGTTAGGTACAGAAGTGAGCCTATAAGCTTCTTGTAGCGTGATTGATCAACCAAAATTTCTAGCTTCGTCAGCACTTAACTGTGTGGAAGTGATCATAGGGATAGATGATGCTTTTGAAGTATTCATCCTGAACTTGTTGAGCAGCTCCTTGCTGTATGTCTCCTGATTGATAAATGTACCTGTAGGAATTTGTTTCACCTGCAATCTTAAGAAATAGCTAAGTTCTCCTATCATACTCATTTTAAATTTACTTTTCATGAGATGAGAGAACTTTTGGCATAAATCAAGGTTAATTGAACCAAAAATAATATCGAAAGGTATATTTATACCATAATAAGATCGTTGCCTTCCTGGATTTAAAGATGGTTTTGTCAACTGCACCTTTCTGAAATCTATTGTTGATGAGATACAGTGATAGGGTTTCGTACCATGCCCTAGGTGCTTGCTTGAGCCTGTACATCACTTTTCTTAGCTTGTACACAAGGTCTCCACCTTCTGTGTTGGCAAACCCTGGAGGTTGTTCAACATAAACTTCTTCGGGTAGGTCTCCATTAAGGAATGTGCTCTTAACATCCATTTGATATACGAACTTATGAACCACAAACACTAGATATATCCTAATAGCTTCTAGTCTTGTTACAGGAGCTAAAGTTTCATCATAATCTACTCCTTCTTCCTATCGGTAACCTTGGGCGATTAATCTGGATTTGTTCATTATGACAAGTCTGTTTTCGTCCTTTTTATTTCGGAATACCCATTTGGTTCCTATGACTGCTTGATGGGTTGGTCTATGAATTAGGTAGCGAATATTGTTTCTTTCGAAATTGTTAAGCCCTTCTTCCATAGAATTATCCAGTGAGAATTGTTAAAAGCCTCATTGGTTGAAACTAGTTTAGACTGTGCTAGGAATACAGCTAGAGTGCACATGGCAAATCCTCTAAGTTCAGCTTCGGATTTCCATACAAGGAATTGAGACTTTTCTTCTGTCTCTTCATGTGCACAGAGTAAAGTTCCTTGTGTACTCTGTATTTTCCTTCGAGTGGACACACCAACATCTATATCTCCAATTATAAGCTCCTGAGGGTGATCTTAACTGCCTCCTGTCAAGTTTTAATTCAGCATCCCTTGTGGTGTCCTGATGAGATGTAGTTTCAGCTTCAGCTTCAATAGCATCAGCTTTGACTACTTCTTTTGTTCTTAAAGCAGTGAGATTAGTTTTTTAATTTACAACCGGTTCATTTGGAGTTTGTGGTATTTACTCAATGGATAGCGTCGTGACACCTTGGGTTAGGTCTTGTATTCTTGTAGGGTCGCAATGAGGTTCATCAAAGACTACATTGACTGATTCCTCTATTGTCCGCTTTCTTTTGTTGAATATCCTATATGCCTTGCTGACAGTGGAGTATCCAATGAGAATATCTTCATCTGACTCTTCATCCAAGGTCTTCAGCTAATCCTTCCCATTGTTGAAGCTTTTTTAGGTATTCCAGCAGCTTTTTGGTTGTCTCTTTCTTATTATTTAGGCAGATGGTCCAAGTGTATCTGAAAAAAATCATGAATAATGACAAGACAATATTTTTCATTTCCCAGGCTGACAGGATCTACAGGACCGTAGAGATCCATATATAGCATATCCAGGACCCTATTGGTGGAAAGGTATGATTTGCTCTTCAGAGAGGTCTTGACCTGCTTGCCTTTTTGATAGGGTCCACAAACACTATTTTTATGAAATGAAACATCGGGCAAGCCTCTGACCATTCCCTATCGAGATAGCTTTTTGATGGTCTTGAAATTGATATGAGACATCATCTTGTCCCGTAGCCAGCTTTGGTCTGTAGAGACTTTGGCAACAAAACAAGGAATTACGGTACTAGTAGGTTTCTAGTCAGCAATATACATGTTACCTGACCGGCTTCTTGTAAGGACAATTTGCTTGGTCTTGGTGTCCTTCACCCTACACTGATCTACATAAAAATTGACCAAGAACTGTTTGTCACAGAACTGGCTAATGCTAAGTAAATTATACTGTAGTCCTTCAACATAGGCCACGTCGGTGACTTTGCACTTTCCGACGTCACCGAATCACACCTTTGTACCGCGACCTTATACATAATCTAACCTACTGATATATCCTGTCATGTGACGAGAACATACGTGATCGAAATACCAGATGTCCTTCTCCTTGATATCCTCATCATCGCTGTCTTCATCATCCTCTACTTCCTTGTCCATAAACCACATATATGCTTTATTTTGTATTTCATCATCGGAGGAGTCACTGTTAGTGATTGCCTAAAGGCACTCCTCGATCTTGGTTGATGCGGGCGAGGCTTCTGATTCTTCGATCAGGTCTTTGAGCTTGTTTGCCAAATGCGCCTTTTCTCATCCTTCTCTTGTTGCTCGGCCTCGGGAAACTTCTGTACTTTGGGATGAGGACACTTATTCGCATAGTGTCCTAGTTTCCTACAATTGTAGCACAGGTTAGAATCTGCAGATGAAGGTGATTCAGAACTCACCCTGTTAAATGGCTTGGGCCTGTATGCGGCCTTTCCAGATTTCTTGATGAACTTCCGGAATCTATGCATGAGCAGGGCGATCTCTTTTCGCAATAGGATGTCATTGTCAGTGTTTGTTGCCTTGCATGCGGATTTGGATGTGCTGGGTGTGGAGTTGTCTCCTGTCAGATATAACAGCCAGTTGTCACGGGATGAGAGTTTTGCTAAGCAAACCCCGGTGGCACTTAATCAACTAAGTTGTGTCGAGTTGGTAAGTAAGCTTGAGAAAAGCGAGAATGGGACAATGTGACACTAAAAGGATTTTATTAGATGAGAGTTCTTTAGTACAATAGGGCTTTATAATGTCTTGTGTGCTTGAGGATTTCTGGATGGAGTACTTTGTGGATCTTGTGGGATGGTTTAGCCAAATGAGGCCTTCTTTCTTTTATAGGTGATAAGGAAAGTTCTAGAGTATAGAACTCTCTAGAATTTATCCTACTCTTATAAGTTCTGGTAAGTACATTGAACATTCTTAGTGTTCTAGAGTGTGTATGAAGTATCTTCTTGAACTAAGTACAATCTCCTAGGTATATATAGATTTCCCTTGACTCTTTTTGTATCTTCCGCAATGTTCCGTAACCTTTCGGGTGCTACTAACTTTAGGACTATATAGGGCCATTTTTAGCCATTTTCGTGCGACCCATCACATCCTCCCCCACCTGATTCCGCAACGTACTCATCGCGTCCTCTTCTATGAACCTCCATATTTGTTCTTGAAAATGCCGAAGTTTGTCTTCGCCTTTGGGGAGGTTTCTTTTTCTTGCGAGGAGTTCCATATGAAGTTGTACAACACTTATTTACTTCTCTCGTGGCTTTGTAGGGGCATGTCCGCAGACTGATGGTTCCTTTGCGGAGTCGCATTGTTGATAGTGACTTGGTATCGGACGTTGCGGCACATACAATCGGCATTGCGCATGACTTCCATTATAGATGGTGAGTGTGTTAGCGGATGGCATAGGAAAGGCACGGTACTCGTCGAAGAATTCCATGCCTAGCACCATGTTTTAATCATCCATAGGGATAATGGAAAAGTTCAGCTTCCCACTCCATGTCCTAAGGGAGACTTGCACATTTTGTGCGATGCCCACGATTGGTTTGGCGAATGAGTTTACCGCCTTCATAGTGTCTTCTTCGTAGATTGTTTTTAGTACTAAGCGTTTGGCCTCGCTGAAGGATACAAAGTTGTGTGTGGCTCCTGTGTCGAGCAATGTACTAATTGTTTGGCCGTTGACAGTGCTTGGCGCATACATAAGGGACCACCTAAATAATGAACAACATATCACCTAAACACTACATCAAGCCCAAAGACACATATAGCCAACCATCATTTAATAAATAAACTAAAGTCATATATTATATTATTCTACTATAGTATCATTTGATGTATAAATATTTTAAAACTCTAATAATTTAATTATTTCAATTGAATTAAAATATATAAATAAGTATATAATTTAAATGAACTTGATTAATAGGACATAATTTAAACTTGGTCTTGTAGTCATTATGGACTTATGACCTTATTAATATGCCTTATCACTATAAAACTACTCCAAACCCAAATTAAACTCAATCCAACCGATTTTAAAATACCTATTCTATTTTATTATATAAATATAACTAACTAACTAACTAACTATATATATATATATATGATAAGTGCATGTGGGATGTGGAAGGAGTAGAAGAGGTCAGTCTTATGTGTCTCATACAAAATAAGTCATGAGACACATGTTACTTACTACTTCATACTTTACCACATAACCCCTTAACCTTCTCTCATATATATACTATTCTTCACAATTTAATACTTATTTTTACACACAAAAAAATCTGAAAATTATTGTGAGAGAGGGAGAGGGAGCCATGAGTTAGATGAAGGAGGAGGAAGAATTTCACTTGGTTCATCTATCATCAAGGTAAGATGATCATACTTATGGACCTTATTTTTATCTTCTTCTTCATGAATATGACTTAGTACTAAGTCTTGATCATCTCTTAATACCCTATTTGATTTGGCCATAATCTTGGTGAAGTAAGGAGAAGAAAGTCATATCAACTAAGCATCATCTGACCTTCATCAAGTGATTCAAGTGGGCAAAAATATTTTCTTTTCTTTTATTTCAAAATATTTGCAAGTTAACATTATATTATGGTGCATGAAATAATAAGACTTCAAACATCATTACTTGACTGAAATTAACATTTTGCTACCCTGCATGTAATGATCTTAGTATTTATTGAATTACTATTTGACATACCTTAATTATGTGAACAAATCATGTTATATATAAAATTTTGGTGGATAATGTCAAATCTGACCTTTGGGAATTAAAATTCCCAAAATTATATGAATATAGTACTGGACTAGAGTAGAAGGTGGATTAAAAGTCGGAATAATCTCACTAGTCGAATTAATTTGAAATAATAGGTCAAAAAGGGGTATAATTGATGGATAAATGTTAGAACTGTTAATTCGTGACTTGTAACTTAAAAATTTGCATTATAATGTCATAATAAAGTAATTATTAAATTTCACCTCAATCGGAACTCATTAAAATCGAAATTCAGGGCAAAAATATAAATTTCAAGAGTTCGGGGCCAAAATTGTAATTTATATAAACCTACTGTTTCGAAAATAAAATTTCTAGAAAAGTTGAATTCCCTGGACTCATAATAACATAAAGAGCCTACCCAGAAAATTTGACGTCAATCCTACAAGAAACGAAAAAGATATGACCCGAATACTAAAATATCGATTAAGAAAAAATAAAGGGGTGAAATCATAATTTCTAAAAGAATAAAAATTATAACTGAACCGAATCTGAAAGTACGAGTCATAAGGATCAAAACGCAACTTGATTCATAATTTTAAGAGTTAAAACGAATCCAAACGAACTAATCAAAATTATAAGACAAAACTAAATAAAAATAATAATACTTAAATTTCGGGAGGGAAGAACTGTAATTTATGAAAGGAAAAATCCCCATGAAACTTACAACTTAAGCTCCTTATATCATAACGGACTTTTCGCAATGAAGTTCATAATTTTCGGACGTCTAATCAGTCTGTCCCGCCTTAACGACATTTATATAAAAATGGTAAGTAATACTTAAACTCGGGAGGGCAGAAATGTAATTTCCGAAAGGTAAAACTTTCATACAGCATCTGATCTTCAATTCAAATTCCATAACAGAATTTTCACAAAAAAGTTCGTAATTTTCGGACTTATAATTCATTCGTACCGAATCATTCAACTTCATATAATTAAAATAAAATTAACATTAAAATTCAAAAGGAAGAAGGGTAGAATTGTAAATTATGACTGGTAAAACTTTCATGCAAATTATGTCCGTCAATCCTTACATCATGACAGACTTTTCGCAGCAAAGCACAAAATTTTTGGACGTATAAATATTCCGTACCGAATTATCAAGTTTATGAATTATTATAAAATACATTAATAATCTCATAAGAGACCATTTGATCACCAACCGGCTGAATTAATTCCTCTCGATTACTCAAGTCCAATTAAATTATCGACATCTCATAATATGCATGATCGTCATTAATCATGACATTAACTGTTGTTCAATAGAATCAGGAGTAAGTACTGTGCGGAGCTAAGTGCTACGACCTTCAGGCGGGAGCCACCGCTAGAGTCCGTACGAGTACCTCTAGAGTCCCTTTTCTATGTATCTGCATTGAGGGGCGGTTATTCTAAGTCATGAATCGAGCAGCGCGGCTGCGGTTCTAGGCAAAGCTACCGTCGTAT
Organism: Orobanche coerulescens; assembly: GCA_033398695.1. Classification (NCBI taxonomy): domain Eukaryota; kingdom Viridiplantae; phylum Streptophyta; class Magnoliopsida; order Lamiales; family Orobanchaceae; genus Orobanche; species Orobanche coerulescens. The sequence continues at coordinate 124,197,833 of CM065804.1, read as the reverse complement.
CCTATTCCCTTGAAGCCGAAGGACGGAGTGTTCTTGAGGTGACTGGGTCGTAGAATTCGGGTATAGTCGCGATTATGATATGATCCGGGCATAGACCCAAGCTAAGGACATATCGAGCTCAAATAAGAGATAAGGCAGCACGTCACCAAGTGTGAGAGCGATAAAGCTCAAAGGTCAATGTTATAGTGACGGTCTGAAAAACGCCCAAGGCTACGGTTATCAAACCAAAGGTTGTGGCGATAGTCAAAGGTCAAACACTGATAACGGTCTAAGACATTAAAAGGAGGCTAAGGGAATAGTCATGTAGACGACCTCTCGAAGCCAAATACTCATTGGGCGCTCGATGCCATACATTCTTCATACTCAACAGTAATCTATGGAGATTGACTGTACATTCATGTCATAAATCATAATATTCTTCTTGAAAACTTGCACCAATTTTTAAAACAATACTATTTTTCAAAAGTTGGAGAAATATATTGTGTTTATTAAATAATAAACTCATTAAATACCAAACCCCAGATCGTTGAGAACCTTTATTCTCACCCCACTTTTATTTTTCTAAAACCCCACTAGATGAAGAAGACGAAGAGGAATAAATGGCACTTGCCTTGGACACTACCAAGATATAGGACTCATGATGTTGCGTTTAGTATTTCTTTATTTCCTGTGTCAAGATTGTATTTTGATTTCCGTTGTACTCTTCTGTACTTAATGTAATAATACTATTATATTCTTGAATATATCTTTTCTATGGAATAACCAGCCTTAGTTCACCGCGCTAAGATTTGGCATATGTATGCTTTACTGGAATGTATTATCACAAACGTTATTTATTACGTTAACTGTCGCGTTTTCATCCAACCCCGGTGTGGGGGCGTGACAGGAGTGGTATAAGAGCTCGCTTTGTAAGAAGGACACTTACATCGAGCATTTCCAGGATAAGATTCTTCGGACTTAGTTGGAATCCCCACCTAGTGTGAAGTAAGTAGTATTGGACAATAAGACCTTTACCAATAGGAATCTCTAGAACCTAAATTAAGGTCTAATTCATGTCGTCCATTATGATATATTTCAATCCATTCCCTATTCATACAAAATGAGCGTCACCAATCAGTATTATTAAAATCAATTGAGTCGCTATACTGTTCGTTTGGAATAGTAATGGCTAATTTCAACTTATTAAAGTTCCGTGTTGCTATGTACATCATAGTCAACTTAGCAACGTTATTCGTTTGGAAGGCGTAACGCTAATATTGCAAGGGATTATTCAAAATATTCGACCCATCTGAATGCGGCGAAATCCAAACCTTGCAAAAACTTACAGTTTGATTTGAATTATTAAGACATATTTCCTTAATAATTATCTGTGTATTTCCATCCTATGAGCTGTCTCTTTGAGATGTTACCTACTATTGATAGTTGGTAAGGAAAACCTACTTTTCCTTATCCAGTGCTGTATTTTTTTCAAGAAACAACATTGCGAATGTAATTATAATGTTGAATAATGATAACATTTCTTGATACTCAACAACCAAATGCAAGCATATTAATTAACACTCACTTCAATAATCACTACCCGTAAGCTTAGAAGTATCCACACCTATGGGTATGAACCGAAAAACAGATTCGATATTTAAGGATTGTGAATAGTTGAGGGTCATTGTTTTCCTGCCGACCTAATTCTTCTTCCCATACTTGAGTATGACCTCACACTTGGGATGGATTGGCTATCTAAAAAATATGCGCAACTCGACTGCCATTCTAAGATAGTTCGATTCTGGAAATCCAACCACCCAGTAGTTGAACTACACAGGAATGCTAGAATTAACTTGGCCCCAATCATATCAGCCACGAAGGCAAGAAGGGCCATCTCGAGAGCAACGGGATATTTAGCTTTTGTCATCAACAAACCCAAGAGAAAAATGGAGATTGAAGTTATACCAGTAGTATCATAATACCCTGATGTATTTCCCGCAGAACTTACTTCCCTACCTCCAGATAGGGAAGTTGAATTTAGCATTGATCTCTTGCCAGGAAAGGCACCTGTGGCTAGAACGCCATATCGAATGGCCCCACTGGAACTGCAAGAACTGAAGGTTCAGTTGCAGAAATTGCTAGAGGTTGAATTTATCCGACCGAGCGTATCTCCTTGGGGAGCACTGGTGCTATTCGTAAAGAATAAAGATGGCACACTAAGATTGTGTATCGATTACCGAGAACTTAACAACATTACTATTAAGAACAAGTATCCACTTCCTAGGATCGACGAGCTATTCGACCAACTACAAGGAGCAACAGTTTACTCAAAGTTCGATCTTCATCAAGGCTATTACCAATTGAGGATCAAAGAGAATGACATATGAATTCGTGGTAATGCCTTTTGGATTGACCAACGCATCGGCTGCATTTATGGATTTAATATACCACATATTCCAACCATATCTGGATCAATTCGTAGTGATATTTATTAACGACATACTCGTATATTCCAAGTTGGGTCAGGATCACGAAATTCATCTGAGATTGGTGTTAGAAACGCTAAGGAGTCATAAGTTGTACGCCAAATTCAGTAAGTGTGAATTCTGGTTAAGAGAAGTAGCATTTTTGGGACATCTAATATCTGGAGATGGAGTCGCAGTATATCCATCAACGGTGGAGACTATTTTGGACTGGAAGAGGCCAGAAACAGTCACGAAGATATGGAGCTTTCTTGGACTTGCGGGTTACTACCGCAAATTCATTAAAGATTTTTCTAAAATCACAGGACCACTCACAAGACTAATGCAGAAGCACATCAAATTTGAGTGGAACGATAAGTGTGAGTTGAGCTTCCAAGAACTCAAGAGAAAACTCACCACCGCACCTGTACTAACGCTTCCAGAAGGAAGTGAAGGATTTGTGGTATATATCGATGCATCAAATGAAGGATTAGGATTTGTACTGATGCAAAACGGCAAGGTTGTGGCTTATGCATCACGAAAGCTAAAAATCCACGTGATGAATTATCCGACTAATGACATTGGACTCGCAGCAATAGTGTTTGCTTTGAAGAAATGGAGACACTACCTGTATGGAGCTACATTCACCATCTTCACCGACCAAAATAGTCTCAAATATATGTTCTCTCAGACGGAGTTGAATCTAAGACAAAGACGGTGGATAGAACTTCTTGAAGATTATAACTTCATCATTCAACATCATCCGGCAAGGCCAATGTCGTAGCAGACGCCTTAAGTAGGAAAGCGAGTGTGGCTAGACTCATGATAAGAGAATGGAATGCCCTGAGAGAAATAATCCAATGGAACCCAAGGCAGGCTAAGACACACGACGGGAAATTGTATAAACTTAAGTAAAGGGTCGCACAAGGCGAGGAATCTGAGTTTAACATGTCGGGAGATGGAACACTAAAATTCAAAAACCGAATATGTGTTCCCGACAATGACGAACTCAAGAAGAAAATTTTAGCAGAGGCTCACTGCTCTCGATATACAATTCATCCAGGCGGTAACAAGATGTATAAAGATCTAAAGAAACACTATTGGTGGGTGAATATGAAGAACCAAGTTGCAGAATTCGTAGCAAGGTGTTTAACCTATCAAAGAGTGAAGGGTAAACACCAGAGACCATCAGGATTGCTACAACCACTCAAGATTCCCGAATGGAAATGGGAACTAATTATTATGGACTTCGTGACGGATCTACCAACAACCAGTGGAGGATATAACACAATCTGGGTAGTCGTGATAGACTTACAAAGTCAGCTCACTTCCTACCCGTAAGAAAGAATGATAGTGTGCAGAAGCTAGCAAGGACGTATATCTGAGAAATCGTTAGACTGCATGGAGTACCTGTAGACATCGTGTCAGATCGTGACCCCATATTTGTCTCCAGATTTTGTAAGAGCCTTCATCAAGAACTTGGAACGACATTGAGTTTGAGCACTGCAGCTCACCCTCAGATGGACGGACAATTCGAGATAACGATACAAGTCCTTGAGGATATGTTATGGGCATGTCCACTGGATTTTCAGAAGAGTTGGAGTCACCACCTACCCTTAGCTGAGTTTGCTTACAACAACAGCTATCAGGCAACTATTGGGATGGCTCCATATGAAGCATTATACGGAAGAAAGTGTCGATCACCAATACATGGGGAGATTGACGACCGATTGACACCAAGGACTAAGCAGGACCAAAACCCGATACCAACAGTTGATCTAGTAGAAGACGCCATGGATAAAGTTCGGATCATTAAAGAACGGATTCGCACTGCTCAGAGCCGACATAAAAGTTCTGCAGACCGGAGATGGAAGGATTTGGAATTCGACATAGGAGACAAAGTATTCCTTCGTTTATCACCACTTAAGGGATTAACCAACTCGAAGAAAGGAGGGAAGCTTAGTCCCAGATATTTCGGACCTTTCAAGATCGTAGAAAGGATTGGAAAATTGGCATACCGCCTCGAGCTACCAACCGATCTTGCTGGAATGCACGATGTATTTCATGTCTCGAGATTTAAGAAATATCATCCGAATCCTGAGCATATCATCACATACGACGTACCACCGATCAAAGAGGATTTAACTTATGTCGAGAAGCCGATCAGGATCGTGGATCAGCAAGTACGCGAACTAAGAGACAAGAAGATACTATTGGTTAAAGTTGTATGGCAGAACCACGACCGCGAAGAAGACGCCACATGGGAAGCAGATGATGAGATGAAGAAGACTTTTCCAGAACTATTCAAATAGGAATTTGGGGACCAAATTCTCCCAATGTTGGGAGGATGTGAGACCCCATAATTTTGTATGTAGATTAGATTATTAATTTTCAATATATAAAATAAAGTTTACAATATTTCATTATCGAATAAATTTAGTTCTTACCTTATGCATAGTCACATTAGCTAAATAAATTCTATAAGTTCAACAACCTAATTATTTTTATTACTTCAATTTAATAAATAAAAATAATAATATCCTATAGTTTAATTAACTTAATTTTTTTAATAAATTTTAATTTATTAGCTAAATGGGCTATTTAATTTAATAGTACAACTTAATTAGTGAATCTAATATTAAAATTTGAACATAGAGTCATTATGGGCTTATGACCACCTAAATAATGAGCAACATATCACCTAAACACTATATCAAGCCCAAAGACACATATAGCCAACCATCATTTAATAAATAAACTAAAGTCATATATTATATTATTCTACTATAGTATCATTTGATGTATAAATATTCTAAAACTCTAATAATTTAATTATTTCAATTGAATTAAAATATATAAATAAGTATATAATTTAAATGGACTTGATTAATAGGTCATAATTTAAACTTGGGCTTGTAGTCATTATGGACTTATGACCTTATTTATATGCCTTATCACTTTAAAACTAATCCAAACCCAAATTAAACAATCCAACCCAGTATAAAATACCTATTCTATTTTATTATATAAATATAACTGTAGCAACCACTTTTCAAAATATCATTTTAAAATATTTCAAGAGAGATTAAATATCCCAAAAAAAAATAATTGTATAATTGTAGCGGAAATTGAAATAAGGTCATCCATTTCGCAAGTACATATAAAATAAATTCCCAACATTTCAAAACATCCATAATATCCAACCATGACTTTGAAGCCAAAGTTTAAAATTTAAGTAAACGAAATAAATGAAGAAGTAGATATTATTATCACGCCACGCCTTTGCCTGCCACGCCAGACTCCTCAACCTGAAAGTTTTAAATAATGGGGTGAGCTTTCAACTCGCTCAGTGAGGAGGGAACGCTTTGTTAAATTTAAATACATACATGTTGCCAAGTAGATATGACATGCCTGAACCTGATGATTGCCCGAGGGCCATTAATATGCGAACTTTGTGCATACTGCCTACTACTCATTGGAGGCTACAACGTAAATAATATGCAAACTTTGAGCACATTATGCCTACTACTCATTGGAAACTACAACGTAAATAATATGCAAACTTGAGCACATTATGCCTACTACTCATTGGAGGCTACAACGTAAATAATATGCAAACTTTGAGCACATTATGCCTACTACTCATTGGAGGCTACAACGTAAATAATATACAAACTTTGAGCACATAAATATTTGGCAAGAAACAAGCATATATACAAGTAACATCATGAATTAAATAAAACAAGCGTAAAATCCCCACCTCGAAATACGATGATAATCCTTGAAAAATTGAGATGCGAATGCAGTTCAAATCCTAGGCTCCAAGTCCTCGTCTCCTAAAATAACAATTAAATTTTAATATTAATATAGCGTCCAAAATAAATTAATATAAATTATTGAATTCATAATTGAGTAAAAGAGATCCGATTTAAATATTGAAAACTGGCTGGGATCAAATTAAAAGAATTGAAAAAAAACTGAGGGACTGAAATTGAATATACTGAAAAGTTGATTTGGTGTCAAATCGAAGGGTCTGGAACATAAAGGACTCAATTGGAAAACCCTAAAAAGAAGCTGGGTATAAAACCCCACCCTAAGTAATTGGCCGATATTCACCCTCATCTCCTTCCAATCTCACTCTCCTCTGCCTCTCTCTAAGAAACCCCCTGCAAAAAACCACCGATCTCTCTCTCTCTCTCACTTTCTCAACTCTCTGCAAAAAAACAATCCTTGCACACTTACACAAATCGACCGCATGGAAGAAAATTAAACTCACGCACAAACACACAATCGCACAAACATGAATGGGTCAGACCCGCCGCGAACTGGATGGCTCGGGCGGCGGTGAAGGTTCACTGCACGGCAGCACAGAGGAGCATGTGCGGCTTAGTTTTGAGGGCTTTGGCTCTTCCCTCAGATTGGGGTCCAACAACTGGTGCGCCCACGAGCAGTTCGGAGCTACGGGTTCAGGCAACTCGGCTCTGAACCTATCCGATTGAAACAAGGTCGAAAAAAAAAGATGGGTACGGTGGCTCTCGTATTAGGCTTTGATGAAGGGCTAGTTTGACTCGGGCTGAAGAAATCGGGTTGGGACAGACGAAAATCTTTTTTTTTTTTGGTGCTGACTTAAATACAGTATTTATACTGTAGGTTTTAAGTTTAGGGTAGTAGAGTTTTGATCTGTGTAGAGTTATTGTTGGAGGTGGATAGATCAAAATATAATATTAATTATATAAGTAATTTAAATCTTTAATTAATCAACTTGCTAATTTTAGATTAAATTAATTAAATTTCTTTAATTAATTTTTTATTAAAAACCTATTAATTTATGATATTAATATTAATTGAAAATTAAATTGTTAGATTAATAATAATAATAATAATATGTTCTTGATTTTACATTTAGAATAATCAAGTAAAATCAATCTGGGCTATTATAATACGAGAACTTGGACTCGAGCCTGGAGTGTAAACTACAATTATGATATGCGAATAAGAAAAATTTTGACCTTATTTAATGAATGGAATAAAATTCATAAATAAATTGTTGGACATTTAAAATCATTCATGTGTTTTCTATAAATTATAAAATAAATACATTCTCGAAAATCGGGGCGTTACAACCTACCCCTCTTAAATGAATTTTCGTCCTCGAAAACTAAGTCACGTACCATCAATGGCGAATGTCGGATACTTAAAACGGATCTCTTCTTCCCGTTCCCAAGTTGCTTCGTTCGATCCATGACGGCTCCGCTGAACTTTTACCAGTTTAACCTCTCTGTTTCATAACCGATGTATCTTACGCTCCAAAACAGCTGTAGGTACTTCCTCATAAGTCAGGTTCTTGACTACGTGCAACTTTGAAATTGCATAAATGACCAGGATCATGTACGTATTTTCTCAGTTTGGAGACGTGAAAGACATTGTGCACTCCTGATAACTCTAACGGCAATGCCAAACTATAAGCAAGATCACCAACACGACCCAAAATCTCAAAAGGTCCGATATAACGAGGTTGTAGCTTTCCCTTTTTACCGAATCGTATCACTCCTTTCATCGGCGCTACCCTCAAGAACACCTTTTCTCCAATCTCAAATTGGATATGTTTCCTTCGTTTATCAGCGTAAGACTTCTGTCGATCCTGGGCGGTCTTAATCCTACTTCTGATCTCGGCTATCTTCTCTACAGTCTGCTCGATCAATTCTGGCCCTAAAATCTTTCCTTCTCCAACCTCACTCCAATAAAGAGGCGGTCGACATTTTCTTCCGTACAGAGCCTCATACGTGGCGATTTGTATAGTCGCTTGGTAACTATTATTATAAGCAAACTCTACTAACGGCAAAATATTTTCCCAATTCTCACCAGTATCAAGAGCACACGCCCTCAACAAATCTTCGAGTGTTTTGATAGTCCGTTCAGATTGACCATCGGTCTGCGGATGATATGCAGTACTGAAATTCAACTTAGTGTCCATCGCACTCTGAAGACTCTTCCAAAACTTTGACGTAAATCGCGGATCTCTATCTGAGACGATCGACACTGGAACACCAGGTAACCTCACAATCTCCCGAATATAAATCTTCGCGTATTGTTCCATACTTTAAGTCATTCTCACAGGTAGAAAATGAGATGACTTCGTCAAACGATCTACTATCACCTAGATAGCGTCGTTCTTCCTCATGGTTCGCGGCAGACCAACCACGAAATCAATTGCAATATGCTCCCGTTTCCATTCTGGGATTTCCAATGGTGGAAGTAAACCTCCTGGCCGTTGGTGTTCTGCCTTCACCTGCTGACATATCATACACCTCTCCACAAATACACTAATATCCCGTTTCATTACTCTCCACCAAAAGAACTTCTTCAAGTCGTGGTACACCTTTGTACCTCCTGGGTGAGCGGAGTATGGTGCATTGTGAGCTTCTTCAAGGGTTTGCCTCTTAAGGGATGGATCCTTAAGAACACACAACCTCCCATCGTAAGTCAAAACGTCGTCTGCGGCAACGACAAATTTCTCAAAACTCCCATCTTGTGCTCGATCTTTCATCGTGCACAAGAACTTATCACGTGGTTGAGCCTACTTAATCTTACCCCTCAAGTTTTGTTGCACGACCAAAGATGATAGGATTGATTTCGAACTCTTTGAATACTCAACTACCTTAATCCTCCATTGGGAGAACTCCTTAATCAAACTCTCCTGATCGGTCAAGCAAGCTAACTCACCTCTAGTCTTCTGACTCAAGGCATCAGCTACCACATTATCCTTACCCGGATGGTAATGGATGGTACAATCATAGTCCTTCACCAATTCTAACCATCTCCTTTGCCTCATATTAAGATCTTTCTGTGTGAAAAGATACTTCGGACTTTTATGGTCTGTGTATATCTCACACTTCCCTCCGTAGAGATAATGATGCCAAATTTTCAGCGCATGTACTACAACAGCCAACTCTAGGTCATGCGCTGGATAGTTCAACTCATGTGGTTTACGCTGTCTCGATGCATAGGCTACTACTTTACCATGTTGCATCAGAACGCAACCCAAACCCCGCTTTGAGGCATCACTATAAATAACAAAGTCTTCCGTCGGATCAGGAATCGTTAATACTGGTGCCGAGGTTAGTCTCCTCTTCAACTCTTAAAAACTTTCCTCGCACCTCTCACTCCATTCAAACCTCACGCCCTTCCTTGTTAATTGGGTCATAGGAGTGGCAATTTTAGAAAATCCTTCAATAAATCTTCTGTAATAGCCAGCTAAGCCCAGAAAGCTGCGAACTTCGCTCGCATTCTTGGGTACTCCCCAACTACTCACTGCTACGACCTTATCGGGATCTATCTCAATTCCTTTACAAGTCACCATGTGTCCAATAAATTCAACTCTGTTTAACCAAAACTCACATTTCTTGAACTTGGCATACAACTTCTCCTTGCGAAGTGTCTCCAATGTAATCCTCAAATGCTCTTGGTGTTGTTCCTTGTCCTTAGAATACACCAAGATGTTATCTATCAAGACAATCAAGAACTTATCCAAGTAAGGTTGGAACACCCTGTTCATCAAATCCATAAATATTGCAGGTGCGTTACTCAGACCAAATGGCATCACTACAAATTCAAAATGTCCATAACGGGTCCTGAAATCCATCTTGGGAATATCACACTCCCTAATCTTCAGTTGATGGTACCCCGACCTCAAATCGATCTTCGAAAATGTTTCGGATCCCCTCATTTGATCGAAGAGATCCTCGATTCGTGGTAATGGGTACTTGTTCTTTACCGTGAGTCGATTCAGCTCCCTGTAATCAATACACATCCGAAGTGACCCATCCTTGTTTCTTACAAACAGCACTGGTGCACCCCATGGTGACACACTAGGACGAATAAATCCGAGTTCCAGCAGTTCTTGAATCTGGACCTTCAATTCTTGAAGTTCCTTCGGAGCCATTCTATATGGCGCTTTGGATGTTGGGGCCGCCCCAGGGACCAGATCAATACTAAACTCCACTTGCCGGTCGGGTGGGACTCCCGGCAAATCTTCTGGAAACACATCCAAAAACTCCCGTACTATAGGTACGTCTATAGGGGACACCTCACTGGTATGAGTTTCGACCAAACTCACCAAGTAACCCTGACATTTTTCCTTCCTTAGACTTCTCAGTACCTTCATAGCTATGATTACTCTTGGTACTGCCCTACTCTTAGTACCATAAAAGGTGATCGACTCGTCTTCGGAACACCTCAATGTCACCTTCTTCTCACAACAGTTTATATCGGCATCATGTCTATCGAGCCAGCCTATACCAAGGATCACGTCAAAATCCATCGAGTTAATCAAATACAGACTAGCATCAAATTCTCTTCCTCCTATCTCGATACTCTCGTCAATCATTCTATTAGTAAGTATCGTATTTCCTAACGGTAAGCTAACCTCAAGAGACTCAATAGTTCTAACGCTTCTATGACCAATGGCATGATAAAACTTTGCAGACATAAAAGAGTGTGTGGCACCAGTGTCAAACAAAGCGAAAGCAGGCATATTAGAGATCATAAGCATACCTGATACTAATCCGAGACTATTATTAGCCTGATTCATTGAGTAGACTCGAGCTTGATCTCCCGATGCTTGTCATTTGCCCTTAGATTGTGGACAATGTCGGCTTGTGTGACCTGGCTTCCTGCAATTATAGCAGACACCCTTTCCATACAAACACTCCCCGCCATGATTCTTACCACAATTCGGGCATGCAGGCCTAGTGATCGGCGCACCCGGTCCAGATTTCTCATCTACCTTCTTCTGCTCATTGGAAGCCTCCGACTTAGATTGATTACCATTCCAACCTCTCTTCCCAGAAGATGACTTAGCAGCTGGTTGAGGACTCAAGTTCTGACTAGCTTCAACCTCTTGAGCTCTGAACACTGTCTCGGTATATGGTAACACCCCATGACCAGCCACAATGTGACGAATACTCGGGCATAAACCACTCCAGAACTTAAGGGCCCTCTTGCGGTCAGTATCCACCATGTGCTCCACAAAGAAGCTGATTTGGTTGAATTTTCTCCATATTCTTCAACCGATAAGCTCCCTTGCTTAAGGTTCCAGAAATCTCTCTCCATATTCTCTCGGTAGTGCTGTGGATAGTGCTGTTCCATCACTAGTTCCTTGAACCGATCCCAAGTTAATGCAGCACGCACGGCTGCAGCCTCAAACGCCAATAGCTCATCCACCAGCATTCAGCATCCTCTACCATTTGATATTGGGTGCAAAGAATCTTTTGCACATCGGTGCACCCAATGAGTTCAAGGGTACGCTCCAGCGACATCAACCATTTGTCGACAAAAGCTGGTCCTTCTCGACCATTGAATGATATTGATGTGAAACGTCAGAACTGTTGCACAACTTGTGCTTGGGTAAGAGTTGGCTCATTATTATAGTGGTTATCTTGACCTCCGTTACCATCACCACTAGCTCCAGTACCAAGGTTTGCATTCTGACCTAGGGCTGGGGGCGGGGCGTTTTGGGGCGGGGCGAAGGTAAAACCGCATCCGCCCCGCAATTTTTGTGCGGTGCGGGTTTTTGCGGGGCGGGGCATTTTTGATATTGAAAACCGCACAAAATCATAGTTTTGCGGGCGGAAGGCAAATACAATATTTATATAAATATCTAAGTGTTTTCCCTTGTTATATGCGGGGCGGGGCGGTTTTTTGCGGGGCGGTTGGGAAAAAAATAAAACCGCATTCGCCCCGCAATTTTGGTGCGGTGCGGGTTTTGTGCGGGGCGGGGCGAAATCAACATTTGAAACCGCCCCGCCTCGCTATTTTGCGGTGCGGTGCGATGCGGGGCGGGCGGGGCGGTTTGTTTTGCCCAGCCCTATTCTGACCACCGAGATTATCGGCACCTCGGTTAGCTGGGCGTCCACGTCCACGAGTTGCCATGGTCCTAAGGTGCATTATAGCCAATAACTTCTTAGGAACCTCCTCATAAGGGATCGAAATAAAAGTATACATCGCGTCTAAGGGTTAACTGCTCCCAATAGACGTTCTACCAGTTCTATACTAACGCATCTACATGCGTTTATAAATTTATAAAAAAGCATACATGAACATTTATTATGAATCTCAATAGCATATCATCTCTAAAATATAAACATGGTATTGCAACATGATTCAAAAATGAGTTGAATCTCATAACCGTAAAATTTTGTTACGATTACAACATAATCATAGATGCCATTAAAGTTTTAACTACTTGCGAAAAAAGGAAAATTTAGTTTTGAAAAAGAAATTATTTTAACGAGTCTACAGAACCGTAGACCCGCTCCGATACCACTTATGTAGCGACCACTTTTCAAAATTTCATTTTAAAATAATTTCAAGGGAAATTAAATATCCCAAAAAAATAATTGAATAATTATAGCGGAAATTGAAATAAGGTCATCCATTTCGCAAGTAAATATAAAATAAATTCCCAACATTTCAAAACATCCATAATATCCAACGATGACTTTGAAGTCAAAGTTTAAAATTTAAGTAAATGAAATAAATGAAGAAGTAGATATTATTATCACGCCACGCCTTTGCCTGCCACGCTAGACTCCTCAACCTGAAAGTTTTAAATAATGAGGTGAGCTTTCAACTCACTCAGTGAGGAGGGAACGCTTTGTTAAATATAAATAAATACATACATGTTGCCAAGTAGATATGACATGCCTGAACCTGGTGATTGCCCGAGGGCCATTAATATGCGAACTTTGTGCATACTGCCTACTACTCATTAGAGGCTACAACGTAAATAATATGCAAACTTTGAGCACATTATGCCTACTACTCATTGGAGGCTACAACGTAAATAATATGCAAACTTTGAGCACACATTATGCCTACTACTCATTGGAGGGTACAACGTAAATAATATGCAAACTTGAGCACATTATGCCTACTACTCATTGGAGGCTACAACGTAAATAATACGCAAACTTTGAGCACATTATGTCTACTACTCATTGGAGGCTACAACGTAAATAATATGCAAACTTTGAGCACATAAATATTTGGCAAGAAACAAGCATATATACAAGTAACATCATGAATTAAATAAAACAAGCGTAAAATCCCCACCTCGAAATATGATGATGATCCTTAAAAAATTGAGATGCGAATGCAGTTCAAATCCTAGGCTCCAAGTCCTCGTCTCCTAAAATAACAATTAAATTTTAATATTAATATAACGTCCAAAATAAATTAATATAAATTATTGAATTCATAATTGAGTAAAAGAGATCCGATTTAAATATTGAAAACTGGCTCGGATCAAATTAAAAGAATTAAAAAAAAATTGAGGGACTGAAATTGAATATACTGAAAAGTTGATTTGGGGTCAAATCGAAGGATCTGGAACATAAAATACTCAATTGGAAAACCCTAAAAAGAAGCTGGGTATAAAACCCCACCCTAAGTAATCGGCCGATATTCACCCTCACCTCCTTCCAATCTCTCTCTCCTTTGCCTCTCTCTAAGAAACCTCCCTGCAAAAAACCACCGATCTCTCTCTCTCTCTCCCTCTCTCCCTCTCTCTCGCTCTCTCTCTCAACTCTCTACAAAAAAAACAATCCTTGCACACTTACACACAATCGACCGCATGGAAGAGACTTAAACCCACGCACAAACACACAATCGCACAAACATGAATCGGTCAGACCCGCCGCGAACTGGACGGTTCGGGCGGCGGTGAAGGTTCAGCGCGCGGTAGCACGGAGGAGCATGTGCGGCTTAGTTTTGAGGGCTTTGGCTCTTCCCTCAGATTGGGGTCCAACAACTGGTGCGCCCACGAGCAGTTCGGAGCTACGGGTTCAGGCAACTCGGCTCTGAACCTAGCCGATTGAAACAAGGTCGAAAGAAAATAAAAAGATGGCTACGGTGGCTCTCGTATTAGGCTTTGATGAAGGGCTAGTTTGACTCGGGCTAAAGAAATTGGGTTAGGACAGACGAAAATCTTTTTTTTTTTTTTTTGGTGCTGACTTAAATACAGTATTTATACTGTAGGTTTTAAGTTTAGGGTAGTAGAATTTTGATCTCTGTAGAGTTATTGTTGGACGTGGATAGATCAAAATATAATATTAATTATATATTAATTAGATAATTATTTTAAATCTTTAATTAATCCGCTTGCTAATTTCAGATTAAATTAATTAAATTGCTTTAATTAATTTTTTATTAATAACCTATTAATTTATGATATTAATATTAATGGAAAATTAAATTGGTAGATTAATAATAATAATAATATGTTCTTGATTTTACATTTAGAATAATCAAGTAAAATCGAGCGGGGCTATTATAATACGAGAACTTGGACTCGAGCCTGGAATGTAAACTACAATCATGATATGCGAATAAGGAAAATTTTGACCTTATTTAATGAATGAAATAAAATTCGTAAATAAATTGTTGGATATTTAAATCATTCATGCGCTTTCAATAAATTATAAAATAAATGTATGCTCGAAAATCGGGGCGTTACAATATCATACTTATGGACCTTATTTTTAGGGCTGGCAATTTTCGGCACGACACGAAAATACGACACGGATCGACACGAAATTAATGGGTTAGTGTCAAACCTTATTGGGTTTGGGTTCTAATCAGGTTAACCCGGTAAGGACACGATAATTTCAGGTCGGGTTCGGGTTGGGTTTGGGTCGGGTTCAGGTAACCCGTTATAATTTATTTTTTAATAAATATTTATTAAAAAAATAATTATTTAATAAATAATTTTTTAATAATTTATTTCTTTTAGACTTTTAGTTAAGGTTTATAATTCTTATTGTTTTTATCATTTTTTTGTTAGTATTTATAGGTTATCAGGTTGTTATCGTGTTGAAACAGGTTTTTAACGTGTCGTGTCGTTATCGTGTTGCTATCGTGTTGGGTCAACACGAATCCAATCGTATTTTTATCGTGTTCGTGTCGTGTTCGGACCGTGTTCGGGTTTGACCTTATCAGATCGGGTTCGTGTTCGGGTTTAGGGAATCCTTATCAGGTCGTGTTCGGGTTTGACCTTAACAGGTCAAGTTGTTATCAGGTCAACCTGATAACGACCCGACCCGCACGATTTGCCACCCCTACTTATTTTTATCTTCTTCTTCATGAATATGACTTAGCACTAAGTCTTGACCATCTCTTAGTACCCTATTTGATTTGGCCATAAGCTTGGTGAAGGAAGGAGAAGAAAGCCAATATCAACTAAGCGTCATCTAACCTTCATCAAGTGATTCAAGTGGGTAAAAATATTTTCTTTTCTTTTATTTCAAAATTGTTACAAGTTAACATTATATTATGGTGCATGAAATATTAAGACTTCAAACATCATTACTTGACTGAAATTAACATTTTGCTACCCTGCATGTAATGAACTTAGTATTTATTGAATTATTATTTGACATACCTTAATTATGTGAACAAATCATGTTATATATAAAATTTTGGTTGATAATGTCAAATCTGACATTTGGGAATTAAAATTCCCAAAATTATATGAATATAGTGTTAGGAATACTTGTTAGATTTTGATGATGTCATTAATTTAAAATCAAATGTTTATTAATTGGCGAAATGTAAGGAAGAACCAAATGAGTATCTTCCATAGGCCAAAATATGTTAAGTATAAAATTGGCAATATGTAAAGAAGAACCAAATGAGTGTCTTCTATGCGCCAAAGTTAGTTAAGTGAAAATCGGCTAAGTACTAAAGATCTAGTCCATCAGAGAAGTACATCCGACTCCAATCAGAGTAGCCCTGGTCAACTAAAAATTTGTCAGAGAAGTTTGACCAGATCGGCACTGAGAACCTCGGGAAGTCACCCGATCGACAAGTCTCAAACAAGATAATACCAAGAGGACCTACTCGCAAAGATGTAAGCCGCACCAGCCTCTACTCAACTACAAACTAGTACTCCAAGTCCACGTCAAGATGCTTTGAGAAGTCAAATATTACGGAAAGCTCACATGCAACGTGAAGAGACAAATTGGAGTGATTCCCGAAGAGATATGATTTATTTAAATCATCCGGACTCCACCGTGAAGACTTTAATCCTTTTATATTCAAAAGATTCGGCGCTCACATGCGTAAGTCCTCACAACGGTCGGAAGATAAAATAAAATAATGGGAATCCGGCCTTGCAACGCTCGTAAAAGATTAAACAATGAAGTCTCCCTCCAACGGACGGATTTGTTGATTTGCAACGGCTACAAGGAAGAAGCTCAGAGATCGTGATCTATAAATACCCGGAGATTTGAAACGAGCAAACACCGGTGCGAACATATACTCTAGCGATCAAAGCAAACAAAGCAATCTCAAGCAATCAAATAGCATCGTGAAAAGAGCAGATCCAAAAAGTTCATATTCAAGGAAGCTCTTTAGTTGGAGAAGACAAACACTCTTGTCTTTAAATCTTGAGTACGGGGTACTTCACTGGTTGAAGTAGCAGATCAGAAGGCATCCGAGGATCGAGGATCAAGAGGTGCAAGGCAAGTGTGTATACAACGGCACGGAATTCCACCGGTTGGAAGCTGTTGTAGTGTGTTGTGAATCACTGTAATCTTTATCACTGGTTGAAAATTATAGTGAATTCATCTCCAAGTGGTTTGGAGAAAAGTGGATTAGTAGAGGATTACCCCACCTCCGAGACCACTATAACCGCCTGTGTTATTTCTGTTTTACCGCATCATACTCTAACCGCCGCATCCATTGTTAAGTGTTTCATTAAGTTAATTTATATTCGTCATCACCGACTTCCGCACATATCCAAGAACAAACGACTCCTAGTCATTTGTTTGATCATCACCAAGAAACTCACTCTTCGTGAAAAGAGTTCAAGAGTTTCTACAAGTCTATTCACCCCCTCTAGACTTGTTTCTCGGACGACTTGTGACCTACAAGTGGTATCGGAGCGGTTGGTTCATTTTTTCACGAACTGATCTACATTAAGATATATATCTTATCTCTCACATTATAATGGAACACATGCACTCTAGACTACTGTCTTTTCATTGACGAGTATGATCTCTCGGAAGATAAGAATGCAGCACATTTATCTTCAATCCATGACGACATGTGGTGCATCATTGAAGACGGTCCATTCATTTTCGAGAAGGACAACACCCGAGGAAATCGCACTGGGAGGCCCGAAAAGATTCCCAAGAAGAGAACGGAGCGACCGAAGGAGAAAGGGCCAATCTTGACAACAGGCAGAGATGTGCTATACCAAACTCTTGACAAATCCACAATGGTCAAGATCAAAAATTGTAAGAATGCCAAAGAGATTTGGGACACATTAGCTCTAATGTGTGAAGGAACGGAGCTGATCAAGGAGAACAAGTTGTCAATAGCTATCTAAAAGTTTGACAACTTTAAAATGAAGAATGGAGAATCAATAGACCAAGTGGACACAAGGTTCACTGAAATTATCAATGAAATCAACTCCCTGGGCAAAACCTATGGCAACAGGGAAATGGCACTTAAGGTCCTCAGATCTCTAAATCCGTAATGGAGCATGAAGGCCGTAGCTATGAGAGAGTCCAAAGACTGAATAAGATAAAGATTCGTGAGTCGTTCTTCCGATCTAAAGGCTTATGAGTTCGAACTTCCGAGTTCATCCTCGATCGAGCCTGGCAGAGAAGGGAATCGCATTTGCGGCCGAGTCCCTGCTAAGAGCCTCGTCGATGTGAAACCTCCAAATCCGCTAGATTTTGAGGAGGAAATGGCTTTCATTATGCAAAGGTTCAAGAACTTTAAAGAACTACTCCAAGTATAAGAAAAACTACAAGGAGAACCTAAGAAGGAACCGGAAGGTGGAAGTGGAAAGTTGAATGCTACAACTGTCATAAAATAGGACACATCCAAATGGATTGTCCCGAGCTCAAGAAGGATGAAACCAAGAAGGAGGTGGGCGAAAGGAAGACAGAAGAAAAGCTCTCATCGGAGAAGACCAGGAGCATGTCGAATCAAGCGGCGGTTTCTTTTCGATGACGACGAAGGAGTATGATTGCACGATGGCAAACTTGGGCCGATGAAGAGGTAACCTCTAAACCTACCGGATCCAGTAATAGCTCCGCAATGTCACAAGATATGGAGTTACGTGAAGCGGTAAATCAAGTATTCAAAGATTTTGAAACACTTAAATCGCACACCAAGTCAGTATCAACAGAGAAGACTAAGTTGCAAGATGAGAATAGGCGGTGAAAAATGATTTCAAAAACTCACCTAGATTTAAATAAGGTTGAGACAACTACTGTTGATTTTGAAAACTGTGCAAGTGCCAATACAAATGAGATAGACCGGCTAAATATTTTACTTAAAGAAAAGTCACCGCACTTGCTCATGCCAAAGCCGAGTTTACTAAGGTAACATGATTAAATAAAACTCGGGCGCGAGAAATAACCTCCCTGAAGGCGTCTTCAACTCTGGGCGAATTGTGTACTTATAAAAGGTCATTATATACCAAATCGGGCCTTGATATGATTCTCACACTCCCTCTAGTTCTGAAACCAAGTTTATCAAGGAGAAACAATGGTCTCGATGCCGAGCCTGTGTATAAACCGACTTTCAAAACAGCAACAATAGTCAAACGTCTAGGGTGCAATCGGGTTACACCCAGACTGACCACCTAGACAGCGACTAGCAAAGGCCTGTGCAAAAGCAAGAAATTACAACATGCCCACTATTACCAACAACTCCCCAAAAATAGATTTCATAATGGGAGGCAGATGGAAACCTCAAGGTTATCCAAATTACAAAAACGAACAAGTGTGGAGACCACAAAGGTTTAATAAATGGTCTCAGCCTAGATTTAGAAATGGCCCACACTATTTTGAGGAATATCCGGTATACAATCCAACCAGGAGATTCAGACCTCGACCACATGCACCTTATAAGGGTTATAATAATAATAACAATTCCTATAATCCAAGGAGAAATCAATTCTCCAGGAAACCAACTAACCCCAAAGGACCCACACAAATTTGGGTACCTAAATCTCTGCTTGTTTAATTGCAGAAGAGGTGGAAGGACTACAACCACATCTCCTCAAGCTCAAATTTTGGAGGTGAAGAGTGGTTTGTAGACTCTGGATGCTCAAGGCACATGACCGGGAACAAGAAGATGCTGACCAAATATATCAAGGAAAGAGGTCCCGATGTAACCTTTGGAGATAGCTCTAGAGGACAGACAAAAGGCTTTGGAGAGCTGCACCGAGGAAACATTGTCATATCCAAAGTCCATTATGTCAAAGGTCTCAAATACAACCTCCTGAGCATAAGCCAGTTCTGCGACGAGAAGAATCTAGTAGTCTTCACCATCTTGAAGTGTATGGTGATAGACATCTTATCTGGAGAAATAAAGCTACAAGGTTTCCGAAGAAGAGATGTATACATGATTGATTGGAACACAGGAACACCTAACTCCTGTTTTCTATCCAAGACTGTAGCTGAGAATGGATGGCTGTGGCACAAAAGACTATGTCACCTGAACTTCAAAGCGAAAGTTATCAACTTCGTTGCCTTTCATACAAGATTAGCTCTCAGAAGCTGGTCAAAGGACTTCCAAATGAAGCATTCAAGAAGGAAGCACTCTGTGATGCATGTCAGAAGGGAAAGCAGACCAAGGCATCGTTCAAGCCAGTTCAGCCTACAACGCTCACAACAAGGATCTTAGATCTACTCCACATGGATCTATTTGGTCCTATCAAGCCAAGGACTTTGAGCGGCAGAAAGCATGCTCTTGTGATTGTAGATGATTATTCAAGGTACACTTGGATCATTTTTCTATACAAGAAAAGTGAAACCTTGACCAAGTTACCTGAGCTGCTGAGAAGGATCCAGAATGAGAAATCCCTCTCCATAATCAAGATCAGATCAGATAGAGGAGGAGAGTTTCTCAACAAGGCGATAAGCGATTTCGGCGATCGTAATGGGATCCAAGATGAGCTCTGCGGCCAGACGCCCTGTGAGAATGGTGTTCTTTGAAAGAAGGCAGAACCACGAAGGAAGCGGCAAGGTCCATGATTGCGAAGCGGACCTACCCAAAGGTTCAGGGTGAAGTCGTCAACACACTGCCACACCTGAGCAGAGTATGATAGTAGGGAGACATGGCAAAACTCCCTATGAGGTTTGGAATAATAGAACTCCTACTGTTGCTTACTTTCATGTTTTTGGTTGTAAGTGTTTCATCCACAACAACGGTAAAACACAGCTAAATGCCTTTGATGCTAAAACTGATGATGGTCTATTTATGGGATATTCTCAAAGAAGCAAGGCATATAGAGTTTTCAACAAAAGAACCTTAGTTGTGGAGGAAACACCCCATGTTGTTTTTGATGAATCTACTGTTGAGTACAGGAAACAACTTGAGCAAATTGAGGACAAGCTCAAGTCAGCAACCCTTGAAGAAGTCATTGTACATGACACTGGAATGGTGGACTCACCTGCAGATCGGCTGATGACCCAATGCGGCCGATGAAGACCCAATGCAGATCGACAGATCACCAAACCTATCCGATCCGATTCTTTGCGGAAGAAGACCCAGTCGAGCCGACAAAGACTCATCTGCGATTCGAACCAAGTCCGCAGATGACAAGGCGTGGCCGATCGATTGCAGACCAGAATCCAGCAGATGCAGACAACCACCAGAGCAATCCAACAGGGGGAACAAACCCAGAAGAGGACGAGATCCCCAAATGGCTCAAGGATCATCCAATTCAGCAAATTATCGGAAAATTGACTGATGGCGTCAAGACAAGACAGTCAACTCTACCAGCAGGAATGGCGATGTTCTCATGTTTCATGTCACAAATTGAACCCAAGACGACAGAACAAGCCTTGGAAGATTATTCATGGATTAATGCCATGCACGAGGAATTGGAGCAGATGGAGAGACACAAAGTTTGGGAACTAATGATGCACCCAATCACAAGAAAGTTATTGGCACCAAATGGGTGTATAAAAACAAAAGTGATGAAGACGGAGCTGTTGTTAGGAATAAAGCCAGACTCGTAGCAAAAGGTTATGCACAGTGTGAGGGAATAGATTTTGATGAAACTTATGCACCTGTTGCAAGATTAGAAGCCATCAGACAATTCCTCGCATATGCTGCATTCAAGGATTTTGAAGTCTACCAAATGGATGTAAAAAGTGCGTTTCGAATGGAATCCTAGAAGAAGAAGTCTATGTAGAGCAACCCCTGTGTTTTGTCAAAGGAGACAAAGTCTATAAGCCATTGAAGGCTCTGTATGGACTCAAGCAAGCACCGAGAACATGGTATGAAACACCTGTCTGTGTTTCTTGAGAAAAATGGATTTTGCAAAGGAAAAGTGGACAAGACCCTATTCAGAGTGGAGCACGAAGGCCACATACTAATAGTTGATTTATGTGGATGACATCATATTCGGGTCAACCAATCCAGAACTATGCGAGAAATTCTCCAACCTCATGCAAGGAGAATTTGAGATGAGTATGATGGGAAAGCTTAACTTCTTTCTCGGATTACAAGTTGCGAGATGGAAAAAGGAATTTTCATCAACCAGGCAAAATATACCCGAGATCTCATCAAGAGATATGGAATGGAATCACCAAACCCGCAAGAATTCCAATGAGCACAAGCACTCACCTAGATGCAGGCAGGCGGGAATATCGGTGGACTCAACCCACTACGAGAGGACTCATCGGATCTCTTACGTACCTAATCGCAAGTAGGCCGGACATATCATATGCGGTTGGAGTTTGTGCAAGATTCCATCAAGCCGAAGCAATCACACCTAGATGCACCAAGAGAATAATTAAGTACTTAAAGTCTACAATTAATGTTGGGTGTGGTACCCCAAAGATGACAACTTCGAGCTATCAGATACTCGGATGGATTTCACGATGCAAAATCAATAGGAAGAGCACTAGTGGAACGTGTCAATTCCTAGGAACCAGATCGATATCTGGTTTAGCAAGAAGCGTGTTTCTAACTCTATCTCCACTACAGAGTCGAATACCTAGTCCGCAGTAGTCATAGCAGATCCTATGGATCGACAACAATTAAGGGACTACAATATTATTGCCAACGAAGTTCCTATATGGTGTGACAACAATAGTGCTATTGCAATAACCAACAATCCGGTTTTGCACTCAAGGACAAAGCACATTGACGTTAAGCACCATTTCATTCGAGACCATGTGCTTAACAAAAGGGTTAGAGTTGAAAGAGTCAGCACAGACTACCAAATAGCTGACATCTTCACCAAACCCCTGCCAGAAGAAAGATTCCTAGAGCTGAGCAGAGACCTTGGATTACTAGATTGGGAATCTAGTTCTGAAGCAAGTTGAAGGAAAGACGAACCCCCAGAATCGGCTAAGCCGATGCAAAGTAGAAGACGAAGGCCCGAAGCAACTTAGTCAGAGAATACCAAAGTAGAGGTCAAACTCACCTGTGGCAGAGTGGTCAAAAGTCAACGAATCAGACCAGCTAAGTTCTCTAAACTAATCTCTAAATTTTTAATTATTATATGTCATATTTATAATATTTTTTTTGGCTATCGGAACAGGCATTTAAAATATACATTTTATGAGCCAAGTGGCAATTTTAAATACACGCGTCACACGCCCATTTAATTAACCTCTACGGTGGCCAATCAGAATCAACCGTCAACTTTTAAATGGGGCCACCGATTCAAATTTGAAATTCAAAAGAATATGAAAAGGCGTACCACCGTTTAAATTTATAATAAACTAATCCAAACGTCCTTTCATCTTCTTTATAAGGAAGAAACCTTTTTCACTTTACTCTTTACGCGTTCAGAAACCCTAAAAATTTACAGAGCAAAATATACACTAAGTCCTAAAATATTTTTGCAGAAATGGCATCTTTTGACGGAGCAAACTTGAAGGCGATGAAGGACCAGGTCATCTTCTCCATGGTCGTCGATTTCGAAGGATTATTAGAAGCAAATCTAGAGGACTTTGATATGCTCGACTTAATCCGGGCGATGAAGCTGAACGGAATCTACCCGTTTCTCGAAATCAACCCTCAACACTTGTTCAAGGAAGATGTGGTTGAATTTTATCGCAACGCTTACCTGATTCAAAGACGAGATTGAGCAAAGTCGGTGGAGTACCAGTCACCATAGATACAGAGAAGATTCGCTCTGTATTCGGGATGAAACATCGCGGTTTGGCGGTCGAAGCGCTCAAACAATCACCCGCCGAAACATGGAAGACGATTAAGCTCGAAAATGTCCCTGAGAAATTGAAGTTTACAATAAGAGAAATGAGTTGAAAAGGGTCTATCGAGTTGCTTTGGACATCACAAACAAGATAGTCATGGGAATGGCAGAAGCTATGACCAACTATCATCTTCAAAATTCATGGTGTTGGGTGCGTTAATTCAACGAGAGGAAGTTGATTGGGTGATTACATTTTCGGGCAACTTGTTCGCGAGGTGAACAAGGTCGAATGGCTCGAGGGAGAGAAGAAGTTCAAGACTAAGTTGGCGTTCGAACGCATCTTAGTTGGTTCTTGGAGCAGATCGAGTGGCCAAGGGAAACATTGACCCTTTCCACCCAAACAAGAGGCTTGGTCACATGGACCATGACAAGAAGAAGGTTGGAGTCACCGGGAGGGCAGCCCGATTGTTGAAGGATTTGCGACTCAAGCTTTTGCCCAAGATACGATCTATCGACTCGGACCAACTGCACCGAGATCGGAACTGCAATGAGTCCGAGAATGAGTCTCGACGATACACCTATCGCCATCCGATTCAAGAGAAGGGGACCAGCCCTGAAGGACCTTCCAACTGCGGTCATCACTGAACCCTCTCCAAAGAGGCCAAGGAAGGCTGCATTCGGCGAAGGAGAGCATCCCGAGCACTATGCCACCCATCGATTGGGCCACAGTTCATCGGACCACTGCACTGATACCGAAACTAGAATTGTACTGTTATTACTCCTCCAGTGTACATGACCGAAGAAGAGGAAGCAGGTCTTGTCATATCTATCCCTGAAGCAGATTACACATTCAATCTTTTAGAAAATAATACTTTTAATCTTTCCATTGAACAACTTCAGCTTGTCAAGCCACAAGCAGAAAAACATTCCTTCGTAAATATTTTTAAAGAGTGGAAAACTCTTAAAACCATGTCCTTTACAAATTTTCAAATTTTTGTTGAAACTAGTGGTTGGGAATACCCCCAAGCCACGGAGGATGTTCTGACTGATTTTTGTAAAGAGTCAGATTTAGCCTTACTCCTCCAGGATAACTGGTTCATGTCACATTTTGAGACAAACATGGACCATTTTATCCACTCTATAATGCTCAGTATTTTTGATGGTAGCTTTGGAGAAGAGGAGGAAGAGGAGGAAGTAGAAAAGGAAATTAGGATAGAAGAAGTTGATGAAGAAAATGAAATTATCAATTTGGTTGAAGAGGATGAAAAAGAAAAAGAATCTGAAGAAAACATACCAGTTGAAAAGGAGACAGAGGAGATTGAGAAAACAAGAAGTGGATGATGTAGAAGATGAAGAAGAAGGAGAAGAAGTGGAGCAGGAAAAAGAAGAAGAAGATAAGGAGAAGGATGAAGATGATGAAATAGAAAAGGAGAAGGATGATGATGAGAAAAATGATGATGATGATGATGATAATAATGATGATGGAGGTGAAGGAGGAGCTGGTGTGGCGGCTGGAGAAGAAAAAGAAGAAGATGAGGAGGAAGAAAAGAGAAATCAAGAAGAAGAAGGGAAAGAGGAAGAAAGAGAAAAGGAGCCGAGCAGAGCGAGCCTACCATCGAAGGCTGCAGATAGGATTGTTGTACCTCCCGGTACACCACCTAGACGCATAGTCGGGCAGAGGACTCAGTCGGGGACCCTGAGAAGACTCAATCGACCTACGGCCGCAGCAGAGCCTGCAGCCTAGTGGCTCCATTCTTGAAGGATCGGAGAACACTCCCCATCGGCTCGGTTATCCCCTACCATGACCGAGCCGATCAAGCAAATTGTTAGAGACACCATTGGGAGTCGCTATCAACTCAGGTCACTCCCGACCTTGAGACCATTAATGCCAAGCTTGACACCCTGCTTCAGAGAGAGATCCTCGGCCTCCTCCTCCTACAAACAACAGAATGCCTTTTGGCATGTCTGATTAGATGAGCCGCATGGAGCAACAGTTGACAACTCTCATTGATGATGTCAAAAAGCGCGAAGAGAGGAATCAGGGGTAAGCTACAGAAATCAGAAGTAAGAAAAATCAGGATGTCCCAGTTGAAGGACCCTCTAGCCTAAAAAGGAAGGAAGCTGTAGATCAAGAAGACAAGGCTGACCAGCCTGAAGGGACGCGCAAAAGGACCAGAGGCGGCTTTGAACCTACTAATGAAAGAGAAGGTCTGAACCTATGGTATGTTGAATATATAATCCCACTTGAAGATAATGAAATAATGGGAGCTGATAGGAAGAAGTTCATCAGAGACATTTATATCTGGGAACTACATCAAGATGACAAACTCTCCCACAGGAGATTTTCATAAACTGGATGGAAGAGGTTCATCCTAAGCTTTGGGCTGTTCTAAAGAAGTACGCAAAAGAGCAAAATGCATTTCCCATGATCCCTAAATTCAGAGCTGAAGAAGCACCAATCCGCATGGATGGTGAACTTGATGAGCTACAACTTCAGGAGGAAATCAAGCTAGTCTGCCTTGAGAACAAATTCAGATCTCGGCAGAGCAGGACTTCGCAAAGACCGGTTGTGAAGAGAAAGTATGGCCTTGCTCCAGTCAAGGTAAGACCTATCGGAGCCAAACCATTCGGACTGCCAAGCGGCCTATTCGAAGAGGCAGAGGAAGAGGCAGATGGCCTTAAATTATTTTCTTACTTGTAATTTTATTTTTACGTACTTAAAACAATCTTGTATAATTTCAATGATAAGTCGAAAATTTTATGAACGATCTGTAGAATGACAATTTTCCAGTTGTCTCAATATTAGACTGATTTCAGTTTTGTCTTGCACTTAAGTGCAGACTTGGCCATTTGATTTCTTACTTAGTTTTGCCATCATCAAAATAGGGGGAATTTGTTAGGAATACTTGTTAGATTTTGATGATGTCATTAATTTAAAATCAAATGTTTATTAATTGGCGAAATGTAAGGAAGAACCAAATGAGTATCTTCCATAGGCCAAAATATGTTAAGTATAAAATTGGCAATATGTAAAGAAGAACCAAATGAGTGTCTTCTATAGGCCAAAGTTAGTTAGCCGAAAATCGGCTAAGTACTAAAGTACGTCTAGTCCATCGAGAAGTACAGTGACTCCAATCGAGTAGCCCCGGTCAACTAAAAATTTGTCGAGAAGTTTGACCAGATGCAGTGAGGAACCTCGGGAAGTCACACGATCGGACAAGTCTCAAACAAGATACTACCAAGAGGACCTACCTGCAAAGATGTAAGCTGCACCACAGCCTACTCAACTACAGCCTAGTACTCCAAGTCCACGTCAGCATACTTTGAGAAGTCAAATATTACGGAAAGCTCACATGCAACGTGAAGAGACAAATTGGAGTGATTCCCGCAAGAGATATGATTTATTTAAATCATCCTGACCCACCGTGAAGACTTTAATCCTTTTATATTCAAAAGATTCGGCGCTCACATGCAGAAGTCCTCACAACGGTCGGAAGATAAAATAAAATAATGGGAATCCACCTTGCAACGCTCGTAAAAGATTAAACAATGAAGTCTCCTCCAACGGACGGATTTGTTCGATTTGCAACGGCTACAAGGAAGAAGCTCGAGATCGTGATCTATAAATACCGGAGATTTGAAACGAGCAAACACCTGCGAACATATACTCTAGCGATCAAAGCAAACAAAGCAATCTCAAGCAATCAAATAGCATCGTGAAAAAGAGCAGATCCAAAAGTTCATATTCAAGGAAGCTCTTTAGTTGGAGAAGACAAACACTCTTGTCTTTAAATCTTGAGTATGGGGTACTTCACTGGTTGAAGTAGCAGACTGTAAAGGCATCCGAGGATCGAGGATCAAGAGGTGCAAGTCAGTCAAGTGTGTATACAACGGCACGGAATTCCACTGGTTGGAAGCTGTTGTAGTGTGTTGTGAATCACTGTAATCTTTATCACTGGTTGAAAATTATAGTGAATTCATCTCCAACTGGTTTGGAGAAAAGTGGATTAGTAGAGGATTACCCCACCTCTGAGACCACTATAACTGCCTGTGTTATTTACTGTTTTACTGCATCATACTCTAACTGCTGCATCCATTGTTAAGTGTTTCATTAAGTTAATTTATATTCGTCATCAGCTGACTTCCGCACATATCCAAGAACAAACGACTCCTAGTCATTTGTTTGATCATCAGCTGAAGAAACTCACTCTTCGTGAAAAAGAGTTCAAGAGTTTCTACAAGTCTATTCACTCCCCCCTCTAGACTTGTTTCTGGACGACTTGTGACCTACATATAGTACTGAACTAGAGTAGAAGGTGGATTAAAAGCCATAAAAATCTCACTAATCGAATTAAATTTGAAATAATAGGTCAAAAAGGGGAATAATTAATGGATAAGTGTTAAAACTGTTAATTCTGGACTTGTAACTTAAAAATTTATCTTATAATGTCTTAATAAAGTAATTATAAAATTTCACCTAAATTGAAACTCATTAAAATCGAAAGTGAGGGCAAAAATATAAATTTCAAGAGTTCGGGACCAAAATTGTAATTTACAGAAACCTACTGTTTCGAAAACAAAATTCCTATAAAATTTGAACTCCCTGGACCCATAATGACATAAAGAGCCTACTGCGAAAATTTGAGGTCAATCCGACAAGAAACGAAAAAGATATGACTCGAATACTAAAATATTGATTAAGAGAAAATAAAGGGGTGAAATCGTAATTTCTAAAAGAAAAAAAATTATAACTGAATGTAATCTGAAAGTACGAGTCATAAGGATCGAAACTCAACTTGATTCATAATTTTAGGAGTTAAAACGAATCCAAACGAACTAATCAAAATTTTAAGACAAAACTAAATAAAAATAATAATACTTAACTTTCGGGAGGACAGAACTGTAATTTATGAAAGAAAAAATCCCCATGCACCTTACAACTTAAACTCCTTACATCATAGCAGATTTTTCGCAATGAAGTTCATAATTTTCGGACGTCTAATCAGTCTGTCCCGCCTTAACGACATTTATATAAAAAATAGTAAGTAATACTTAAAACTCGGGAGGGCAAAAGTGTAATTTTCGAAAGGTAAAACTTTCATACAGTATCTGACCTTCAATTACTATACCATAACGGACTTTTCACAATAAAGTTCGTAATTTTCGGACTTATAATCCATTCATACCGAATCATTCAACTTCATATAATTAAAATAAAATTAACATTAAAATTCAAAAGGAAGAAGGGCAGAATTGTAATTTCTGAATAGTAAAACTTTCATGCAAATTATGTCCATCAATTCTTACATCTTGACGGACCTTTCGCAACAAAGAACGAAATTTTTGGACGTATAAATATTTCGTACCGAATTATCAAGTTTATGAATTATTATAAAACACATTAAAAATCTCATAAGAGACCATTTGATCACCAACCGGCTGAATTAATTCCTATCGATTACTCAAGTACAGTTATTATCAAATAAAATTATCCACATCTCATAATATGCATGATCGTCATTAATCATGACATTAACGGTTGTTCAATAAAATTGGGAGTAAGTACTGTGCGGAGCTAAGTGCTACAACCTTCGGGCGGGAGCCACCGCTAGAGTCCGTACGAGTACCTCTAGAGTCCCTTTTCTATGCATCTGCACTGAGGGGCTGTTAGTCTACGTCATGAATCGAGCAGCGCGGCTGCGGTTCTAGGCAAAGCTACCGTCGTATCCTATTCCCTTGAAGCCGAAGGACGGAATGTTCCTGAGGTGACTGGGACGTAGAATTCAGGTATAGTCGCGATTATGATATGATCCGGGTATAGACCCAAGTTAAGGACATATCGAGCCCAGATAAGAGATAAGGCAGCATGTCACCAAGTGTGAGAGCAATAAAGCTCAAAGGCCAATGTTATAGTGACGGTCCGAAAAACGCCAAGGTTACGGTTATCAAACCAAAGGTCGTGGCGATAGTTAAAGGCCAAACACTGATAACGGTCTAATACGTTATAAGGAGGCTAAGGGATTAGTTATGTAGACGACCTCCCGAAGCTAATACTCATTGGGCGCTCGACGCCATACATTCTTCATACTCAACAGTAATCTATGGAGATTGACTGTACATTCATGTCATAATTCATAATATTCTTCTTGAAAACTTGCACCAATTTTTAAAACAATACTATTTTTCAAAAGTGGGAGAAATATATTATGTTTATTAAATAATAAACTCATTAAATACCAAACCCCAGCTCGTTGAGAATCCTTTATTCTCACCCCACTTTTATTTTTCTAAAACCCCACTAGATGAAGAAGACGAAGAGGAAGAAGTGGCAAATACTGGTATGGAGTGAAGACTTACCTTGGACACTAACAAGACATAGGTCTCATGATGCTGCGTTTAGTCTTTCTTTATTTCCTGTGTCAAAACTGTATTCTGATTTCCGCTGTACTCTTCTGTACTTAATGTAATAATACCGTTGCACTCTTGAATATTTCTTTTCTATGGAATAATCACTCTTAGTTCACCGGGCTAAGATCTGGCATATGTATGTTTTACTGGAATGTATTATCACAAACGTTATTTATTACGTTAAATGTCGCATTCTCGTCCAACTCCGGTGTGAGGGCGTGACATAGTTCCTCCCATATCAGCTCCAATTCGGGTCCGGATGAACCCAAATAAATGCGTATTCAATTTTATAAACCTACAAGGAGAAATTATGAAAAATATCCAAAAACAGGCCGCCTCGATTTTCCTCCATAACCCGTGTACCCTATGAGAGTTATCTAAAAATCGAGTTCTAGCCAAATCTGCTCCGATTCGGCTCCGAATGACCCCAAATAAATGCGTATTCAATTTCATAAATCCATAGGGACAAATTATGAAAAAATATCCGAAAAACAGGCCGTCTCAATTTCCCCCCACAACCCGTGTACTACCCTATATGAGCATTTTTTAAAAACCGAGTTCCAGCCGTATCAGCTCCGGATGACCTCAAATAAATGCGTATGCAAGTTTATACATCCATAGGGATAAATTATAGAAAAAATATCCATAAAAGGGCCGCCTCGATTTTCCTCCATAACCCGTCCCTATCAGAATTATCCGAAAATCGAGTTCCAGCCGTATCAGCCCCAGTTAGGCTCCGGATGACCTCAAATAAACGCGTATTCAATTTTATAAATCATAGGGACAAATTATGAAAAAATATCCAAAAAATAGGCCGCCTCGATTTTCCTCCATAAACCGTGTACTACCCCCTATGAGAATTATCCCAAAATCGAGTTCCAGCCGTATCAGCTCTGATTCGGCTTCGGATGACCCCAAATAAACGCGTATTCAATCTTATAAATCCATAGGGATAAATCATGAAAAAATATCCCAAAAATGGGACGCCTCAATTTTCCTACATAACCCGTGTACCCTTTATCAGAATTATCTGAAAACTGAGTTCCAGCCGTATCAACTTTGATTCGGGTACGAATGACTTCAAATAACACGTATTCAATCTTAAAAATTCATATGGATAAATTATGAAAAAATATCTAAAAATAGACCACCTAGATTTTCCTCCATAACTTGTGTACTACCCTATGAGAATTATCCGAAAACCCAGTTCCTGCCATATCAGCTCCAATTCGGGTCCGGAAGAACCCAAATAAACACGTATTCAATTTTATAAATCCACAAGGAGAAATTATGAAAAAAATATCCAAAAAACGGGCCTCCTCAATTTTCCTCCATAACCCATGTACTACCTATGAGAATTTTTTAAAAATCGTGTTCCAGCCGTATAAGCTCAGGCTCGGCTCTGGATGACCTCAAATAAATGCCTATTCAATTTTATAAATCTATAAGGAAAAATTATGAAAAAATATCCATAAAAGGGCCACCTCGATTTTCCTCCATAACCCGTCCCTATGAGAATTATCCAAAAATCGAGTTCTAGCCGTATCAGCTTCAGTTCGGCGCTGGATGACCTCAAATAAACGCTTATTCAATTTTATAAATACATAGGGACATATTATGAAAGAATATCCAAAAAAACAGGTCGCCTCGATTTTCCTCCATAACCCGTGTACTACCCCCTGTGAGAATTATCCCAAAACTGAATTCCATCTGTATCAGGTTCGATTCGGCTCCGGTTGAACCCAAATAAACGCGTATTCAATCTTATAAATCCATAGGGATAAATTATGAAAAAATATCCAAAAAATGCCTCAATTTTCCTCCATAACCCGTGTACTCTCTATCAGAATTATCCGAAAACTGAGTTCCAGCTGTATCAACTTTGATTCGGCTCCGAATGACCTCAAATAAACACGTATTCAATCTTATAAATCCATAGAGACAAATTATGAAAAAATATCCAAAAGTAGGCCACCTGGATTTTCCTCCATAACTCGTGTACTACCCTATGAGAATTATCCAAAAACCCAGTTCCTGCCATATCAGCTCCAATTCAGGTCCGGATGAACCCAAATAATGTGTATTCAATTTTATAAATCCACAAGGAAAAATTATGAAAAAATATCCAAAAAACGGGCCGCCTCAATTTTCCTCGATAACCCGTGTACTACCCCCTATGAGAGTTATCTAAAAATTGAGTTCTAGCCATATCAGCTCCGATTCGGCTCTGAATGACCCCAAATAAATGCATATTCAATTTCATAAATCCATAGGGACAAATTATGAAAAAATATCCGAAAAATAGGCCGTCTCAATTTTCATCCATAACCCGTGTACTACTCTATATGAGAATTTTTTAAAAACCGAGTTCCAGCCGTATCAGCTCCTGCTCGGCTCCGGATGACCTCAAATAAATGCGTATGCAAGTTTATACATCAATAGGAACAAATTATGAAAAAATATCCATAAAAGGGCCGCCTCGATTTTCCTCCATAACCCGTCCCTATCAGAATTATCCGATTATCGAGTTCTAGTCGTATCAGCCCCAGTTAGGCTCCGGATGACCTCAAATAAATGTGTATTCAATTTTATAAATCATAGGGACAAATTATGAAAAAATATCCAAAAAACAGGCCGCCTCGATTTTCCTCCATAAACCGTGTACTACCCCCTATGAGAATTATCCCAAAACTGAGTTCCAGCCGTATCAGGTCTGGTTCGGCTCCGGATGATCCCAAATAAACGCGTATTCATTCTTATAATTCCATAGGGAGAAATCATGAAAAAATATCCAAAAAATGGGCCGCCTCAATTTTCCTCCATAACCCGTGTACCCTTTATCAGAATTATCCAAAAACTGAGTTCCAGCCGTATCAACTTTGATTCGGCTACGGATGACCTCAAATAACACATATTCAATCTTATAAATTCATATGGGTAAATTATGAAAAAATATCCAAAAATAGGCCACCTAGATTTTGCTCCATAACTCGTGCACTACCCTATGAGAATTATCCGAAAACCTAGTTCCTACCATATCATCTCCAATTCGGGTCCGGATGAACCCAAATAAACGCGTATTCAATTTTATAAATACACAAGGAGAAATTATGAAAAAAAATATTCAAAAAACGGGCCGTCTCAATTTTCCTCCATAACCCGTGTACTACCTATGAGAATTTTTTAAAAATTGAGTTCCAGTCGTATCAGCTCAGGATCGGCTCCGGATGACCTCAAATAAATGCGTATTCAATTTTATAAATCCATAAGGACAAATTATGAAAAAATATCCATAAAAGGGCCGCCTCGATTTTCCTCCATAACCCGTCCCTATGAGAATTATCCAAAAATCGAGTTCCAGGCGTATCAGCTCCAGTTCGGCTCTGGATGACCTCAAATAAACGCGTATTCAATTTTATAAATCCATAGGGACATATTATGAAAGAATATCCAAAAAACAGGTCGCCTCGATTTTCCTCCATAACCCGTGTACTACCCCCTGTGAGAATTATCCCAAAACTGAATTCCATCTGTATCAGGTTCGATTCGGCTCCGGTTGAACCCAAATAAACGCGTATTCAATCTTATAAATCTATTCAATCTTATAAATCCATAGGGATAAATTATGAAAAAATATCCAAAAAATGCCTCAATTTTCCTCCATAACCCGTGTACTCTCTATCAGAATTATCCGAAAACTGAGTTCCAGCTGTATCAACTTCATTTCGGCTCTGGATGACCTCAAATAAATATGTATTCAATCTTATAAATCCATAGAGACAAATTATGAAAAAATATCCAAAAATAGGCCACCTGGATTTTCCTCCATAACTCGTGTACTACCCTATGGGAATTATCCAAAAGCCCAGCCTCGCCATATCACCTCAATTCGGTCGGATGAACTCAAATAAATGTGTATTCAATTTTATAAATCCACAAGGAGAAATTATGAAAAAAATATTTAAAAAACGGGCCGCCTCAATTTTCCTCGATAACCCGTTCTAGTCGTATCATCTCCGATTCGGCTCTTGATGACCCCAAATAAATGCGTATTCAATTTTATAAATCCATAGGGACAAATTATGAAAAAATATCCAAAAAACAGGCCGTCTCAATTTTCCTTCACAACCCTTGTACTACCCTCTATGAGAATTTTTTAAAAACCGAGTTCCAGCCGTATCAACTCGGGCTCGGCTCCGGATGACCTTAAATAAACGCGTATTCAATTTTATAAATCCATAAGGACAAATTATGAAAAAATATCCATAAAAAGGCCGCCTCGATTTTCCTCCATAACCCGTCCCTATGAGAATTATCCGAAAATCGAGTTCCAGCCATATCAGTTCCAGTTCGGCTCCGGATGACCTCATATAAATGCGTATTCAATTTTATAAATCCATAGAGACAAATTATGAAAAGATATCCAAAAAACAGGTCGCCTCGATTTTCCTCCATAACCCGTGTACTACCCCCTATAAGAATTATCCCAAAAGTGAGGCTCCGATTTTCCTCCATAACCCGTGTACATCCATAGGGACAAATTATGAAAAAATATCCATAAAAGGGCCACCTCGATTTTCCTCCATAACCCGTCCCTATGAGAATTATCCGAAAACCGAGTTCCAGCCGTATAAGCTCCAGTTCGGCTCCAGATGACCTCAAATAAACGTCTATTAAATTCCATAAATCCGTAGGAACAAATTATGAAAAATATCCAAAAAACCGGCCGCCTCGATTTTCCTCCATAACCCGTGTACTACCCCCTATGAGAATTTTCCCCAAACCGAGTTCCAGCCGTATCAACTTTGATTCGGCTCCGGATGAACCCAAATAAACGCGTATTCAATCTTATAAATCCATAGGGCTAAACTATGAAAAAATATCCAAAAAATGGGCCGCCTCAATTTTCTTACATAACCCGTGTACTCTCTATCAGAATTATCCGAAAACTGAGTTCCTGCCGTATTAGCTTTGGTTCGGCTCTGGATGACCTCAAATAACACGTTCAATCTTATAAATCCATAGGGACAAATTATGAAAAAATATCCAAAATAGGCCACCTTGATTTTCCTCCACAACTCATGTGAATTATCCGAGAAGCTAGTTCCTGCCATATCAGCTCCAATTTGGGTCTGAATGAACCAAAATACACGCGTATTCAATTTTATAAATCCACAAGGAGAAATTATGAAAAAATATCCAAAAAATGGGCTGCCTCGATTTTCCTCCATAACCCGTGTACTACCCATATGATAGTTATTTAAAAATCGAGTTCTAGCCGTATCAGCTCCGATTCGGCTCCGGATGACCCCAAATAAACGCGTATTAAATTTCATAAATCCATAGGGACAAATTATAAAAAAATATCTGAAAAATGAGCCGTCTCAATTTTCCTCCACAACCTGTGTACTACCCTATATGAGAATTTTTCAAAAACTGAGTTCCAGCCGTATCAGCTCCGGCTCGGCTCCGGATGACCTCAAATAAATGCGCATTCAAGTTTATACATCCATAGGGACAAATTATGAAAAAATATCCATAAAAGGGCCACCTCGATTTTCCTCCATAACCCGTCCCTATGAGAATTATCCGAAAACCGAGTTCTAGTCGTATAAGCTCCAGTTCGGCTCCAGATGACCTCAAATAAACGTCTATTAAATTCTATAAATCCATAGGGACAAATTATGAAAAATATCCAAAAAACAGGCCGCCTCGATTTTCCTCCACAACCCGTGTACTACCCTCTATGGGAATTTTCCCCAAACCGAGTTCCAGCCGTATGAGCTTTGATTCGGCTCCGGATGAACCCAAATAAACGCGTATTCAATCTTATAAATCCATAGGGATAAACTATGAAAAAATATCCAAAAAATGGGCCGCCTCAATTTTCTTACATAACCCGTGTACCCTCTATCAGAATTATCCGAAAACTGAGTTCCTGCCGTATCAGCTTTGGTTCGGCTCCGGATGACCTCAAATAACACGTATTCAATCTTATAAATCCATAGAGACAAATTATGAAAAAATATCCAAAATAGGCCACCTCGATTTTCCTCCACAACTCATGTGAATTATCCGAGAATCGAGTTCCTGCCATATCAGCTCCAATTTGGGTCCGAATGAACCAAAATACACACGTATTCAATTTTATAAATCCACAAGGAGAAATTATAAAAAAATATCCAAAAAATGGGTTGCCTCGATTTTCCTCCATAACCCGTGTACTACCCATATGATAGTTATCTAAAAATCGAGTTCTAGCCGTATCAGCTCCGATTCGGCTCCGGATGACTCCAAATAAACGCGTATTCAATTTCATAAATCCACAGAGACAAATTATAAAAAAATATCTGAAAAACGAGCCGTCTCAATTTTCCTCCACAACCTGTGTACTACCCTATATGGGAATTTTTCAAAAACTGAGTTCCAGACGTATCAGCTCCGGCTCGGCTCCGGATGACCTCAAATAAATGCGCATTCAAGTTTATACATCCATAGGGACAAATTATGAAAAATATCCATAAAAGGGCCGCCTCGATTTTCCTCCATAACCCGTCCCTATGAGAATTATCCGAAAATCGAGTTCCAGTCGTATCAGCTCCAGTTCGGATCCGGATGACCTCAAATAAATGCGTATTCAATTTTATAAATCCATAGGGACAAATTATGAAAAAATATCCAAAAAATAGGCCGCCTCGATTTTCCTCCATCCCTATGAGAATTATCCCAAATAAACGCGTACTCAATTTTCTCAACTCCGGATGACCTCTAATAAATGCATATTCAAGTTTATACATCCATATGGACAAATTATGAAAATATATCCATAAAAGGGCCACCTGGACTTTCCTCCATAACCCGTCCCTATGAGAATTATCCGAAAATCGATTTCCAGCCATATCAGCTCCAGTTCGGCTCCAGATGACCATAAATAAACGTGTATTTAATTTTATAAACCTACAAGGAGAAATTATGAAAAAATATCCAAGAAACAGGCCGCCTCGATTTTTTCTCCATAACCCGTGTACTACCCCTATGAGAGTTATCTAAAAATTGAGTTCTAGCCGTATCAGCTCCGATTCGGCTCCGGATGACCCCAAATAAACGTGTATTCAATTTCATAAATCCATAGGGACAAATTATGAAAAAATATCCGAAAAATAGGCCGTCTCAATTTTCTGTAATATCCGCGTTTTCTATTTTTAGTAATTTCTATTTTTAGTGTATATTCGTTTCGGATAACTCGCTTGGCACTGTTTTGGAATTCTGAACCTGTTTTGTTCGTGGAGTTCTCCGCTTGGACGGGTCTCGATGATGTTTTTGCGTAATTTCATCTTGTGGTATATTTTGTCTCATGTGTATTCGATTCTCGTTAAACTCGTTCAATTTCATCATTGTCTTACTTCCATGAGCTCGTATGTTTGAGTAGAGCATGTTGTGAGTTTCGGATTGTTATACGACGTTGTATCGTGATTTTCGGATGTTTGGGCCGTTTTTGTAATTTCCTAGAAGTTTAGGGAATTTGTTCCTTGTTCGACTTTGGTTGTGTACCTCAGATCGTTTTGGGGTTCCGTACTTCCATTTCGTGTTATTGTTGCCCAAATATCGATTCCTATTGCTTTTATTCTCTTTCCGGATCATTTTTCGTCATTTTGGGACCCGAGGGGGGGTGTGGGCCGCGGCACAAGGATTGTGCGCCGCGGCACACATCACCCGATTGTTGGCCGAGCAAAGCGTACCATGTGCCGCGGCACAAGGATTGTCTTGCGGCACACAAAGTCAGTGCCGCGGTACACTTGTCCGGGCCGCGGCACACCCCTGTGGCACTTGCCGGCCAAAACCGACTGTACCGCGTGCCGCGGCACAGTCCGGCAGGGCCGCGACACACTTCGAATGAGCCGCGGCACAACGAGCGGTCAGCCGATCACTGGGCACAATTTTTGGCCCTGTGCCGCGGCCTGATTTATCCGAGCCACGGCACCTGGCGCGCTATCTGCGTTTTTATTCAGCGTGAGTCACTCATTTCCCTTCCCTTCTTCAACCGTACGAGAGAGAGTGGCTTGAGAGGGAGATTTCCTCCATCTATCACTTGATTATGTAAATTTCTTCATCTCTTTTCGATCGGGTGGCTCGGATTGCGGATCTAACACGTGGTTTTCGGATTAGAGTGCTTGATTCTTCAAGAGGTAAGAACTCCTTTGACCCTAGTATTATTTTGGGGAGGGTTTGGTGGTGATCTTGTGTTTTAATCCGAATTAACCGATGTTGTTGTTAGATTTTGATAGTATACTCGTGACCCTTGGTTTTCTTGTTATTGGTTGGGATGAAATCCCGTTATTACACCGTTGACCGATTTCATTTCCTTATGCGCTCGTGGTGTCCGATGAATTGTCCCAACGGGTAGAACTAGGATGAATTTCTTCTTATTCATGATGTTGAGATTGGTTGTATATGATTATTGTGTTAGGGTCGGATTTGAGAGGATTGTTCGGATCGTAACCTATTCCTTCGTCGTTTCCTTCGCGTCGTATTTTCCAAGGCAAGTACATATATTATATTTCATTATGTGTGTATGGTTTTGATGCGAATGATGTAAACTGGTTTATTGAACGATTGTATTGGTTACTCTTCCACCTGGGGATGGCATGGGGCCTCTGGGGGCCGATACTAATGGGTACGGCCACGGAAGTGGACTTGGGTGCGTGCGTTGATGTTCTTCCACCTGGGGACGGTTCGACGGGACCTCTGGGGGCCGATACTAATGCGTACGGCCGCGGAAGTGGTTTCTCACCTGGGGACGGTCCGACGGGACCTCTGGGGGCCGATACTAATGGGTACGGTCGCGAGTTACCAAACGTGGATAATTGCGATGTGGAAAGCTTGATAATATATTGAAGTGGTGTAAATGTGATATTCCGGAATAATGATTTTTGAAATGGTTTTTCCTAATGACTTGTTTGCGTTGAATCGTGTATGTATATAATGTTGTGTAATTGTGTACTTGCACTAGCTATTCGAATGCTAACCCCTTAAATGGGGGAAATGCGTCTTATGCATTTCAGGTACCGGGAGGGCTGAGGAGCAGGCACGGGACATGCATGCAAAGGATGGGCTGGCTTGATGATGTGGCTCGAGTCTACATTTTTATGTTTTGTCATGGCATTGTCGAGTATTGAAGTTAGACTGTCTATTTTGAAACTTGGTTTAAGTCCCCTGCGTGGGCAATGAATTAGTATTTAATCTCTGTTCATGTCTTACGTTAAAAATGTTTTGGCCGAGGCCACGGACTTATTTACCTTTGAGTGCATCATTCGGGATTACCTTGTGGTTTTTATGTCAAGAGTTAGCCTGGTAGACCTCACGAGGGTTCTACGGCGTGTAATGTCCCAGTT
This sequence comes from Orobanche coerulescens, assembly GCA_033398695.1. Taxonomy (NCBI): domain Eukaryota; kingdom Viridiplantae; phylum Streptophyta; class Magnoliopsida; order Lamiales; family Orobanchaceae; genus Orobanche; species Orobanche coerulescens. Next base: position 124,158,399 of record CM065804.1, on the reverse strand, counting down.
GTGAATTGGGGTGTTACATTTATGGTATCAGAGCTTAGGTTTTGAATACCTAGGCTGTCGGTGAATTTTGGGTCTGTCAGTTGAGTCATTAGAGTCAGTCGTTGAGCCTAATATCATCATACTACCGTCTTTTCGTGCGACCCGTGGCTGTAAGTCTCCTCGAACTCTTATATTTCTGTAATTCGTTTTCTTGCGCTGTTCGGAATCGTGACTTGTGTTACCAACCTTGTGAATTGTGAATCTCTCTGATCTTGTTCTTTTCTTATTTCCCTTCAGTATGTTGAGAGGTCGTGGTAGACCGGCTAGGGGACGCGGCCGAGGCCGTGGTCGGGGTGCTGATAATGAGGAGGGCTCACTTTCTCAGTCCTCTGCGGACTCAGCCTCTCATTCAGTGCCGTCGGGTAATAATGCGGCCAGAGCTCTTGCCGTACTTGGCGATTGGTAGCCCAACTTGCTCAGATAGCTCAGGGTGGACGCCAGAATCCGCCCCCGACACCGGAAGAGGAGGCTAGTAAATGGCTTCAGACGGTGACTAAGATGCACCCTCCTCGTTTCTCCGGAGCTTCTGACTCCCTCGGTTGGGAGAATTGGCTCTTTCAGTTGTCCAAGACCTTTGATGCCGTAGCTTGTCCTGAAGACAGGAGGGTACATATCGCCCAGTACCTCCTGGATAAGGAAGTTGTGGAATGGTGGGAGGCCGTTGTGCCCAGAGACCGTCGAGCTAATTGGGAGGAATTCAAGGCTGCTATGGAAGCAGAGTATTGTCCACCGCCAGTCAAGGAGCGCAGAATTGTGGAATTCTTCACCGCTACACCTCAGGATGTGCCTATTTCTCAGGCCATCATTTCTTATAATCAGTAGTTGGGTTTCGTAAGAGATCAAGTGAGAACGGAGGCTGATAAAATCCGTTACTTCAATATGCGCATGAAGCCGCATATCAGGCAGAGTATGGCACCGCTCATGTGTGCCACTTTGAAGGAATACCAGGATCGCGCCCGCGTCGAGATGGCTGTCCGGAATCGAGAGGCAGTTACGGAAGCTAAGAAGCGAAGACTACCGGCGGGTTCTCGGCCCGGTAAAGGTGGGCGATTTTCGAGGTCTCGTTCTGCTCCTACAGCAGTGAAGAGGCAGTTTCATCAGCAGTGGATCCTGTGGTAACCGTTCGGTCCAGTCTGTGGCACCTGGCGGGAGAGTTTGTTTTAATTGCAGTCAGCCCGAGCACGTTATGAAGGATTGCCCATTTCCGTTAGTTGCTTGCTTTACTTGCGGACAGACCGGACATCGGGCATCTCATTGTGAGAGGGCCACCAGGGCCGCTAGAGTTCCGACTACCACTACCGATCAGAAGGATCACAGTATTCCAGCCACTCATGTTCCGCAGGGTTCAGGTCGTGGTAGGGGTCGGGGTCAGCCGGATCGCCGTGCAGCCTCGAGTTCGGGTTTAGTTCACCCCCGATTGTATCAGATGAGGCGCACAGAGGAGGCAGACATTCCGGTGGCGTCAGGTACCACTCAGATCCTTACTCATCCAGTTTCCGTGCTTTTGATTCGGGTGCTACCCATTCCTTTATTGCATCGGATTGTGTGAATCGTATTGGCTTTAACTGCTTGTTTGAGTGTGAACCGTTTGTGGTGGGTACGCCTAGCGGGGATCGTATGGTTGGGGACCGGGAAGTTAGGGATTGCCCCGTGAGGATCGGGAGCCGAGATTGGCCCTCGAATCTCATTGTTATAGACGATTGGTTAGAGCGTCACGGTGCTATCATGAACTATCGGACTCGTACCATCTCGATAGTAGCCGAGGAAGGCACCGAGCATACCCTCATCGGTCGAAAGCCGGGGAGATCGGGAAGTGTGATTAGCGCCTTAAAGGCGATGAAACTTCTGAACCAGGGTTGTGTCGGCTATTGGTGTTACGCTCTGCAGGCGGAGGATGGTGGAATTGACATGTCGTCAATTCCAGTTGTTTGTGAGTATCCCGATGTTTTCCCAGACGACTTGCTGGGATTACCACCGCAGCGAGAGGTGGAGTTTCCTATCGATCTTGAGCCGAATGCAGCCCCTATTTCTCGAGCACCGTACCATATGGCACCGTCGGAAATGTTAGAGTTGAAGAATCAGTTGGGAGAATTGTTAGATAAAGGGTATATTCGACCGAGCGCATCGCCTTGGGGTGCGCCTGTACTCTTTGTTAAGAAGAAGGATGGATCGCTTCGTTTATGCATCGTTTATCGAGAATTAAACAAGCTGACCATCAAAAATAAATACCCATTGCCCCGGATCGACGACTTGTTTGATCAGCTACAGGGGGCGACAGTCTTTTCGAAGATTGACTTGCGATCGGGTTACTACCAGTTGAGGATTCGGGACATCGATATACCGAAAGCTGCCTTTCGGACGAGATATGGCCATTACGAGTTTGTGGTTATGCCTTTCGGGCTAACTAATGCCCCAGCAGTGTTCATGCAGTTAATGAACAAAGTTTTTATTGAGTATCTAGATAAATTCGTAGTCATCTTTATCGATGACATTCTGATCTACTCACGGAGTCGTGAGGAGCACGCCTTACATCTCCGGATTGTATTAGACACTTTGAGGGCTGAGCAGTTGTACGCGAAGTTCTCTAAGTGTGAGTTTTGGCTCAAGGAAGTGACGTTCCTCGGGCATGTGATTTCAGCAGAGGGAGTTCGGGTAGATCCGCAGAAGATAGAGGCAGTGATGGCTTGGGAGCCGCCTAAGAATGTGAAGGAGGTGAGGAGTTTTCTGGGTCTTGCCGGCTATTACCGCAGATTCGTTGAGGGATTTTCTAAGATCGCTAGACCACTCACTCGGTTGCTCCGAGCTTCGGAAGTTCGAGTGGGTGCAAGCAGCGGGGCGGCTTTGACGAGTTAAAGAGACGTCGACTACCGCACCCGTTTTAGCATTGCCTCGGGGAACGAGGATTTCGTAGTGTATAGTGATGCTTTGGGCCTTGGTCTAGGATGTGTTTTGATGCAGAGAGACAGAGTGATTGCTTATGCGTCCCGCCAATTGAAACCTTATGAGGTAAATTATCCCATACGATTTGGAGTTAGTGCGGTCGTTTTCGCCTTAAAGATATGGAGGCACTATCTCTATGGATCGTCTTGTAAGATTTTTACGGACCACAAGAGTCGAAGTATATCTTGATCGAAAGAGTTGAATATGAGACAGTAGCAGGTGGTTGGAGCTAATTAAAGATTACGACCTCGAGATACTTTACCACCGGGTAAGGCTAACGTAGTGGTGATGCGTTGAGCCGGAAGCCGATGGCATTACGGATGTTAGAGGTACTTACACCACAGTAGGATCGGCGAGATTTTATTTGCCAAAATATTGAGGTTTGGGTTCAGAGAGTCCAGGCGATTATATGCGTTGGAGATCACTTCGTCCTTGACTAATGATATCAAGGCGAAACAGTATGATGATCCGTTTTTAGTCCAGTGAGGAGGATGTGAGGAAGGGGAAAGCCCTGGATTTGTGGTTCACGATGATGGAGTTTTGAGGTTTCGTGGCGAGACTTTGTGTACCGAGTGTTGTTGAGTGAGACAGAAGATCTTGAGTGAAGCTCATGCTACACCTTACTCCATACATCTGATACGAGTAAAATGTACAAGGATGTGAGGAGCAACTCTTGGTGGAGTAATTTGAAGACGGATGTTAGCGAGTTTGTGGCGAAGTGTTTGACTGTCGGCAGGTTAAGATTGAGCATCGGCGACCCGCGGGGTTGCTACGACCACTTCCCATTAGAATGGAAATGGGAAGACATCTCTATGGACTTCATTAGGGATGCCTAGGACTCGGACCGGAATGAACATGATTTGGGTTATTGTTGATCAATTAACCAAATCAGCTCACTTTCCCGAGTATTAAGGATACTTGGGGACCGGAGAGGTGGCCGAGTGTTTATTGCGGAGATCGTGAGATTGCATGGGACTCCTAAGAGTATTGTTTCGGATCGTGATGGCCGATTTGTATCACATTTTTGGCAAAGTGTTCATCGAGCTTTGGGGACTGAGTTGAGACTCAGTACGTCTTACCACCCTCAGACTGACGGACAGTCGGAGCGGACGATCCAGACGTTGGAGGATATGTTGAGAGCCTGTGCCTTAGATTGGAAGGATGATTGGGAGACACACTTGTCGTTGATCGAGTTCACGTACAACAATAGTTGGCATGCCTCGATCAAAATGGCACCTTTCGAAGCGTTGTATGGGAGGAGGTGCAGATCGCCGTTGTGTTGGGATGATGCGTCCGAGCTGATTGGTACCGAGCCCGACATGATTTTGAGACGAGAGAGAAGATTACCCTGATTCGTGATAGATTGTTGACGGCCCAGAGTCGGCAGAAGTCTTATGCCGATACACGTCGCCGGCCGTTGGAGTTTGAGGTGGGAGACCATGTGCTGCTTAAGGTGTCGCCGACACGGGGAGTTTACCGCTTCGGCCGGAAGGGTAAACTTAGTCCGAGGTTTATTGGACCATTCGAGATTTTAGATAGAGTTGGAGAGCTTGCATATCGGTTAGGCTTGCCGCCGTCCCTGAGCCACGTGCATAACGTATTTCATGTTTCCAAACTTAGGAAGTACGTATCGGACCCTAGCCATATTATTGATTTTGGAGAGATCGAGTTGGGGCCCGACATTACCTTCGAGGAGAGGCCGATTCAGATCTTAGAGCGTCGGGTGAAGCAACTCAGGCACAAAACCATTCCTTTGGTCAAAGTGCAGTGGTCGAGGCATGGATCCGAGGAAGCCACGTGGGAAACGGAGGAGAGTATGAGGTCGAGATACCCCGAGTTATTCGTGTTGTAAGTTTCGGGACGAAACTTATTTTTAGAGGGAGATAATGTAATATCCGCGTTTTCTATTTTTAGTAATTTCTATTTTTAGTGTATATTCGTTTCGGATAACTCGCTTGGCACTATTTTGGAATTCTGAACCTGTTTTGTTCGTGGAGTTCTCCGCTTGGACGGGTCTCGATGATGTTTTTGCGTAATTTCATCTTGTGGTATATTTTGTCTCATGTGTATTCGATTCTCGTTAGACTCGTTCGATTTCATCATTTTCTTACTTCCATGAGCTCGTATGTTTGAGTAGAGCATGTTGTGAGTTTCGAATTGTTATACGACGTTGTATCGTGATTTTCGGATGTTTGGGCCGTTTTTGTAATTTCCTAGAAATTTAGGGAATTTGTTCCTTGTTCGACTTTGGTTGTGTACCTAAGATCGTTTTGGGGTTCCGTACTTCCATTTCGTGTTATTGTTGCCCAAATATCGATTCCTATTGCTTTTATTCTCTTTCCGGATCATTTTTCGTCATTTTGGGACACGAGGGGGGGTGTGGGCCGCGGCACAAGGATTGTGCGCCGCGGCACACACATCACCCAGTTGTTGGCCGAGCAAACTGTACCGTGTGCCGCGGCACAAGGATTGTGCGCCGCGGCACACAGCCGAGTCAGTGTCGCGGCACACCCCTGTGGCACTTGCCGGCCAAAACCAGTACCGCGTGCGCGGCACGGTCCCAGCGGCTGCGGCACATGCGAATCTGCGCGCCACACTTCGAATGAGCCGCGGCACAACGGCGGTCGGCCGATCACCGGCACAATTTTTGGCCTGTGCGCGCACGATTTATCTGAGCCGCGGCACACAACGCGGTCAGCGCTATATCTGCGTTTTTATTCAGCGTGAGTCACTCATTTCCCTTCCCTTCTTCAACCATACGAGAGAGTGGCTTGAGAGGGAGATTTCCTCCATCTATCACTTGATTGTGTAAATTTCTTCATCTCTTTTCGATCGGGTGGCTCGGATTGCGGATCTAACACGTGGTTTTCGGATTAGAGTGCTTGATTCTTCAAGAGGTAAGAACTCCTTTGACCCTAGTATGATTTTGGGGAGGGTTTGGTGGTGATCTTGTGTTTTAATCCGAATTAACCGATGTTGTTGTTAGATTTTGATAGTATACTCGTGACCCTTGGTTTTCTTATTATTGGTTGGGATGAAATCCCGTTATTACACCATTGACCGATTTCATTTCCTTATTCGCTCGTGGTGTCCGATGAATTGTCCCAAGAGGTAGAACTAGGATGAATTTCTTCTTATTCATGATGTTGAGATTGGTTGTATATCATTATTGTGTTAGGGTCGGATTTGAGAGGATTGTTCAGATCGTAACCTATTCCTTCGTCGTTTCCTTCGCGTCGTATTTTCCAAGGCAAGTACATGTATTATATTTCATTATGTGTGTACGGTTTTGATGCGAAAGATGTAAACTGGTTTATTGAACGATTGTATTGGTTACTCTTCCACCTGGGGATGGCATGGGGCCTCTGGGGGCCGATACTAATGGGTACGGCCACGGAAGTGGACTTGGGTGCGTGCGTTGATGTTCTTCCACCTGGGGACGGTTCGACGGGACCTCTGGGGGCCGATACTAATGGGTACGGCCGCGGAAGTGGTTTCTCACCTGGGGACGGTCCGACGGGACCTCTGGGGGCCTATACTAATGGGTACGGTCGCGAGTTACCAAACGTGGATAATTGCGATGTGGAAAGCTTGATAATATATTGAAGTGGTGTAAATGTGATATTCCGGAATAATGATTTTTGAAATGGTTTTTCCTAATGACTTGTTTGCGTTGAATCGTGTATGTATATAATGTTGTGTAATTGTGTACTTGCACTAGCTATTCGAATGCTAACCCCTTAAATGGAAATCGTCTTATGCATTTCGTGCAGGAGGGCTGAGGAGCAGGCACGGGACATGCATGCAAAGGATGGGCTGGCTTGATGATGTGGCTCGAGTCTGCATTTTTATGTTTTGTCATGGCATTGTCGAGTATTGAAGTTAGACTGTCTATTTTGAAACTTGGTTTAAGTCCCCTGCGTGGGCAATGAATTAGTATTTAATCTCTGTTCATGTCTTACGTTAAAAATGTTTTGGCCGAGGCCACGGACTTATTTACCTTTGAGTGCATCATTCGGGATTACCTTGTGGTTTTTATGTCAAGTGTTATCCTGGTAGACCTCACGAGGGTTCTACGGCGTGTAATGTCCCAGTTGTGAATTGGGGTGTTACATTTATGGTATCAGAGCTTAGGTTTTGAATACCTAGACTGTCAGTGAATTTTGGGTCTGTCAGTTGAATCATTAGAGTCAGTCGTTGAGCCTAATATCATCATGCTACCGTCTTTTCGTGCGACCCGTGGCTGTAAGTCTCCTCGAACTCTTATATTTCTGTAATTCGTTTTCTTGCGCTGTTCGGAATCGTGACTTGTGTTACCAACCTTGTGAATTGTGAATCTCTCTGATCTTGTTCCTTTCTTATTTCCCTTCAGTATGTTGAGAGGTCGTGGTAGATCGGCTAGGGGACGCGGCCGAGGCCGTGGTCGGGGTGCTGATAATGAGGAGGGCTCACTTTCTCAGTCCTCTGCGGACTCAGCCTCTCATTTAGTGCCGTCGGGTAATAATGCCGACGCCGGGGCTACTGCCGTACTTCAGCAGTTGGTAGCCCAACTTGCTCAGATAGCTCAGGGTGGACGCCATAATCCGCCCCCGACACCAGAAGAGGAGGCTAGTAAATGGCTTCAGACGGTGACTAAGATGCACCCTCCTCGTTTCTCCGGAGCTTCTGACTCCCTCGGTTGGGAGAATTGGCTCTTTTAGTTGTCCAAGACCTTTGATGCCGTAGCTTGTCCTGAAGACAGGAGGGTACATATCGCCCAGTACCTCCTGGATAAGGAAGCTGCGGAATGGTGGGAGGCCGTTGTGCCCAGAGACCGTCGAGCTACTTGGGAGGAATTCAAGGCTGCTATGGAAGGCAGTATTGTCCACCTTGATCAAGGAGCGCAGAATTGTGGAATTCTTCACCGCTACACCTCGGGATGTGCCTATTTCTCGTGCCATCATTTCTTACAATCGTGATTGGGTTTCGTAAGAGATCAAGTGAGAACGGAGGTGATAAAATCCGTTACTTCAATATGCGCATGAAGCCGCATATCGGGCGATATGGCACCGCTCATGTGTGCCACTTTGAAGGAATACCGGGATCGCGCTGCGCGATCGAGATGGCTGTCCGGAATCGAGAGACGGTTACGGAAGCTAAGAAGCGAAGACTACCCGGGTTCTCGGCAGTAAAGGTGGGCGATTTTGAGTATCGTTTTCCTCCTACACCGGGGAAGAGGCCGTTTCATCGGGCCGGTGGATCCTGTGGTAACCGTTCGGTCGATCTGCTTTGGCGGGAGAGTTTGTTTTAATTGCGATCGGCCGAGCACGTTATGAAGGATTGCCCATTTCCGTTAGTTGCTTGCTTTACTTGCGGACACACCGGACATCGGGCAGCTCATTGTGAGAGGGCCACCAGGGCCGCTAGAGTTCCGACTACCACTACCGATCAGAAGGATCACAGTATTCCAGCCACTCATGTTCCGCAGGGTTCGGGTCGTGGTAGGGGTCGGGGTCAGCCGGATCGCCATGCAGCCTCGAGTTCGGGTTCAGTTCACCCCCGATTGTATCAGATGAGGCGCACAGAGGAGGCAGACATTCCGGTGGCGTCAGGTACCACTCAGATCCTTACTCATCCAGTTTCCGTGCTTTTTGATTCGGGTGCTACCCATTCCTTTATTGCATCGGATTGTGTGAATCGTATTGGCTTTAACTGCTTGTTTGAGTGTGAACCGTTTGTGGTGGGTACGCCTAGCGGGGATCGTATGGTTGGGGACCGGGAAGTTAGGGATTGCCCCGTGAGGATCGGGAGCCGAGATTGGCCCTCGAATCTCATTGTTATAGACCTTAAGGGTGAGGATTTAATCCTCGGGGACGATTGGTTAGAGCGTCACGGTGCTATAATGAACTATCGGACTCGTACCATCTCGATAGTAGCCGAGGACGGCACCGAGCATACCCTCATCGGTCGAAAGCCGGGGAGATCGGGAAGTGTGATTAGTGCCTTAAAGGCGATGAAACTTCTGAACTAGGGTTGTGTCGGCTATTGGTGTTACGCTCTGCAGGCGGAGGATGGTGGAATTGACATGTCGTCAATTCCAGTTGTTTGTGAGTATCCCGATGTTTTCCCAGACGACTTGCCAGGAGTACCACCGCAGCGAGAGGTGGAGTTTCCTATCGATCTTGAGCCGAATGCAGCCCCTATTTCTCGAGCACCGTACCGTATGGCACCGTCGGAAATGTTAGAGTTGAAGAATCAGTTGGGAGAATTGTTAGATAAAGGGTATATTCGACCGAGCGCATCGCCTTGGGGTGCGCCCGTACTCTTTGTTAAGAAGAAGGATGGATCGCTTCGTTTATGCATCGATTATCGAGAATTAAACAAGCTGACCATCAAAAATAAATACCCATTGCCCCGGATCGACGACTTGTTTGATCAGCTACAGGGGGCGACAGTCTTTTCGAAGATTGACTTGCGATTGGGTTACTACCAGTTGAGGATTCGGGACATTGATATACCGAAAGCTGCCTTTCGGACGAGATATGGCCATTACGAGTTTGTGGTTATGCCTTTCGGGCTAACTAATGCCCCAGCAGTGTTCATGCAGTTAATGAACAAAGTTTTTATTGAGTATCTAGATAAATTCGTAGTCGTCTTTATCGATGACATTCTGATCTACTCACGGAGTCGTGAGGAGCACGCCTTACATCTCCGGATTGTATTAGACACTTTGAGGTTGAGCGGTTGTACGCGAAGTTCTCTAAGTGTGAGTTTGCTCGAGAAGTAGCGTTCCTCGGGCATGTGATTCAGCAGAGGAGTTCGGGTAGATCCGCGAAGATAGAGCGGTGATGGCTTGGGAGCCGCCTAAGAATGTGAAGGAGGTGAGGAGTTTTCAGGTCTTTCCGGCTATTACCAGATTCGTTGAGGATTTTCTAAGATCACTAGACCACTCACTCGGTTGCTCTAGAAAACTCGAAGTTCGAGTGGGTGCAGACAGGCGGGACGGCTTTGTGAGTTAAAGAGACGTCTGACTACCGCACCCGTTTTAGCATTGCCTCAGGGGAACGAGGATTTCGTAATGTATAGTGATGCTTCGGGCCTTGGTCTAGGATGTGTTTTGATGCAGAGAGACAGAGTGATTGCTTATGCGTCCCGCCAATTGAAACCTTATGAGGTAAATTATCCCACACACGATTTGAAGTTAGCTGCGGTCGTTTTCACCTTAAAGATATGGAGGCATTATCTCTATGGATCGTCTTGTAAGATTTTTACGGACCACAAGAGTCTGAAGTATATCTTCAGTCAGAAAGAGTTGAATATGAGACAGCGCAGGTGGTTGGAGCTAATTAAAGATTACGACCTCGAGATACTTTACCACCCGGGTAAGGCTAACGTAGTGGCTGATGCGTTGAGCCGGAAGCCGATGGCATTACAGATGTTAGAGGTACTTACACCACAGAGTAGGATCCAGCGAGATTTTATTTGCCAAAATATTGAGGTTTGGGTTCGAGAGAGTCCAGGCGATTATGTGCGTTGGAGATCACTTCCTCCTTGATGATATCAAGGCGAAACAATTATGATGATCCGTTTTTAGTCAGTGAGGAGGATGTGAGGAAGGGAAAGCCCTGGATTTGTGGTTCACGATGATGGAGTTTTGAGGTTTCGCGGCGGACTTTGTGTACCGAGTGTTGTTGGTGAGACAGAAGATCTTGAGTGAAGCTCATGCTACACCTTACTCCATACATCTGGTACGAGTAAAATGTACAAGGATGTGAGGAGCAACTCTTGGTGGAGTAATTTGAAGACGGATGTTAGCGAGTTTGTGGCGAAGTGTTTGACTGTCGGCGAGTTAAGATTGAGCATCGGCGACCGCGGGGTTGCTACGACCACTTCCCATTAGGAATGGAAATGGGAAGACATCTCTATGGACTTCATTAAGGATGCCTAGGACTCGGACCGGAATGAACATGATTTGGGTTATTGTTGATCGACTAACCAAATCAGCTCACTTTCTGAGTATTAAGGATACTTGGGGACCGGAGAGGCTGGCCCGAGTGTTTATTGCGGAGATCGTGAGATTGCATGGGACTCCTAAGAGTATTGTTTCAGATCGTGATGGCCGATTTGTATCACATTTTTGGCAGGCGGTTCATCGAGCTTTGGGGACTGAGTTGAGACTCAGTACGTCTTACCACCCTCAGACTGACGGACAGTCGGAGCGGACGATCCAGATGTTGGAGGATATGTTGAGAGCCTGTGCCTTAGATTGGAAGGATGATTGGGAGACACACTTGTCGTTGATCGAGTTCACGTACAACAATAGTTGGCATGCCTCGATCAAAATGGCACCTTTCGAAGCGTTGTATGGGAGGAGGTGCAGATTGCCGTTGTGTTGGGATGATGCGTCCGAGCTGATTGGTACCGAGCCCGACATGATAGTTGAGACGAGAGAGAAGATTACCCTGATTCGTGATAGATTGTTGACGGCCCAGAGTCGGCAGAAGTCTTATGCCGATACACGTTGCCGGCCGTTGGAGTTTGAGGTGGGAGACCATGTGCTGCTTAAGGTGTCGCCGACACGGGGAGTTTACCGCTTCGGCCGGAAGGGTAAACTTAGTCCGAGGTTTATTGGACCATTCGAGATTTTAGATAGAGTTGGAGAGCTTGCGTATCGGTTAGGCTTGCCGCCGTCCCTGAGCCACGTGCATAACGTATTTCATGTTTCCAAACTTAGGAAGTACGTATCGGACCCTAGCCATATTATTGATTTTGGAGAGATCGAGTTGGGGCCCGACATTACCTTCGAGGAGAGGCCGATTCAGATCTTAGAGCGTCGGGTGAAGCAACTCAGGCACAAAACCATTCCTTTGGTCAAAGTGCAGTGGTCGAGGCATGGATCCGAGGAAGCCACGTGGGAAACGGAGGAGAGTATGAGGTCGAGATACCCCGAGTTATTCGTGTTGTAAGTTTGGACGAAACTTATTTTTAGAGGAGATAATGTAATATCCGCGTTTTCTATTTTTAGTAATTTCTATTTTTAGTGTATATTCGTTTGGATAACTCTCTTGCTTTATTTTGGAATTCTGAACCTGTTTTGTTCGTGGAGTTCTCCGCTTGGACGGGTCTCGATGATGTTTTTGCGTAATTTCATCTTGTGGTATATTTTGTCTTATGTGTATTCGATTCTCGTTAAACTCGTTCGATTTCATCATTTTCTTACTTCTATGAGCTCGTATGTTTGAGTAGAGCATGTTGTGAGTTTCGAATTGTTATACGACGTTGTATCATGATTTTCGGATGTTTGGGCCGTTTTTGTAATTTCCTAGAAGTTTAGGGAATTTGTTCCTTGTTCGACTTTGGTTGTGTACCTCAGATCGTTTTGGGGTTCCGTACTTCCATTTCGTGTTATTGTTGCCCAAATATCGATTCCTATTGCTTTTATTCTCTTTCCGGATCATTTTTCGTCTTTTTGGGACCGGGGTGGGGGCCGCGGCACAAGGATTGTGCGCCGCGGCACACACATCACCCGATTGTTGGCAGCAAAGCGCATCGTGTGCGCGGCACAAGGATTGTGCGCCGCGGCTTCTGGCCAGTCGATGTCGCGGCACACTTGTCGCGGCACACGGCTGTGGCACTTGCCGGCCAAAACCGGCCATGCAGCGTGCCGCGGCACGATCCGGCGGCCGCGGCACATGCGAATCTGCGCCGCGGCACTTCGAATGAGCCGCGGCACAACGGCGGTCGGCCGATCAGGGCACAATTTTTGGCCACTGTGCCGGCCTGATTTATCCGAGCCATGCACACAACGCTGTGATCGCTATATCTGCGTTTTATTCGGCGTGAGTCATTCATTTCCCTTCCCTTCTTCAACCATACGAGAGAGTGGCTTGAGAGGAGATTTCCTCCATCTATCACTTGATTGTGTAAATTTCTTCATCTCTTTTCGATCGGGTGGCTCGGATTGCGGATCTAACACGTGGTTTTCGGATTAGAGTGCTTGATTCTTCAAGAGGTAAGAACTCCTTAGACCCTAGTATGATTTTGGGGAGGGTTTGGTGGTGATCTTGTGTTTTAATCCGAATTAACCGATGTTGTTGTTAGATTTTGATAGTATACTCGTGACCCTTGGTTTTCTTGTTATTGGTTGGGATGAAATCCCGTTATTACACCATTGACCGATTTCATTTCCTTATGCGCTCGTGGTGTCCGATGAATTGTCCCAACGGGTAGAACTAGGATGAATTTCTTCTTATTCATGATGTTGAGATTGGTTGTATATCATTATTGTGTTAGGGTCATATTTGAGAGGATTGTTCGGATCGTAACCTATTCCTTCGTCGTTTCCTTCGCGTCGTATTTTCCAAGGCAAGTACATGTATTATGTTTCATTATGTGTGTACGGTTTTGATGCGAATGATGTAAACTGGTTTATTGAATGATTGTATTGGTTACTCTTCCACCTGGGGATGGCATGGGGCCTCTGGGGGCCGATACTAATGGGTACGGCCACGGACGTGGACTTGGGTGCATGCGTTGATGTTCTTCCACCTGGGGACGGTTCGACGGGACCTCTGGGGCCTGATACTGTAACACCCCAATTCACAAATGGGACATTACACGCCGTAGAACCCTCTTGAGGTCTACCAGGCTAACACATGACACATAACCACGATGAAAACCCCAAAAGATGCACTCAAAAGTAAATAGAGCCGTGGCCTCGGCCAAAACATTTCAACGGAGTACATAAAACATAATGTAAATATCAATTCGTTGCCCACGCAGGGGACTTAAACCAAGTTCAAGAATAAACAGTTTAACTCCAATAATCGACATATGCAATGACAAAACATAAAAATAAACAATACAGACTCGAGCCGCTATCATCAAGCCATCCCATCCTTCGCGTGCGTGCCCGTACTGCTCCTCGGCTCTCCGGTACAGAAATGCATAAGACGCATTTCCCCCATTTAAGGGGTTAGCATTCGAATAGCTAGTGCAAGTACACAATTACACAACATTATATACAAAAATACGGTTTTACACAATCATCTCAAACATAGGTCATTTGCCACATATATATTCCGGAATACTACATTGGCAATCACATCAATTTCCAATCATCACGATATCACAAATTCACAACTGGTATCCCGTGGCCGTACCCCTTAGTATCGACCCCCAGACATCCCGTCGAACACTCCGGGTGGGATATCACTTCCGCGGCCGTACCCCTTAGTATCGACCCCCAGACATCCCGTCGGACACTCCGGGTGGAAGTTCAATCACACACGCACCCAAGTCCACTTCCGCGGCCGTACCCCTTAGTATCGACCCCCAGACATCCCGTCGGACACTTCGGTTTGTAGGAACACAACTCACTCACCCAAAAATCACATTTCTTAATTCTTTTCGAATATCACAACATACATAACGTAATATTATACTTGTACTTGCCTTGTATGAAACGAAACGAAGGAAGCAGCGGCGGAATAGGTTTCGGTCCGAACAATCCTCCCAAATCCAATCCTAACACAATAACGGTATACACAAGTCTCAATAACGCGGAAAGGTAAGAATTAATCCTAATCCTACCCGTTGGGGCAATTCATCGGACACCAAGAGCGCATAAGGAAATGAAATCGGTCAATGGTAAAACAACGGGATTTCATCCCAATCAAAAACAAGAAAACCATGGGTCGCGAGAATACTATCAAAACCTAATAACAACATCGGTTAATTCGAATTAAAACACAAGATCACCACCAAACCCTCCCCAAAACTCATACTAGGGTTAAAGGAATTCTTACCTCTTGAAGAATCAAGCATTCAAATTCAAAAACCACGTGTTAGATCCGCAATCCGAGCCACTCGATCGAAAAGGGATGAAGAAATCTACACAATTAAGTTATAGATGGAGGAACTCTCCCTCTCAAGACTCTCTCTCTCTCGCACGGTTGAAGAAGGGGGGAGGAAATGAGTGATTTCGCTGAATAAAACGCTGATATAGCGCTGACCGCGCCGTGTGCCGCGGCTCGGATAAACTTTGCCGCGGCACGAGCCAAAATTGTGCCCGGTGGTGGTGACCGCTCATTGTGCCGCGGCTCATCCGAAGTGTGCCGCTCGGACTCGGCATGTGCAGCGGCAACTGCCGGTGTGCAGCGGCACGCGGTCTGATCGATTTTGGCCGGCAAGTGTCACACGGGTGTGCCGCGGCACGGACAAGTGTGCCGCGGCACTGACTGGCTGTGTGCGCGGCGCACAATCCTTGTGCCGCGGCACACGGTACGATTTGTTTAGGCAACACCTGGGTGATGTGTGTGCCGCGGCGCACAATCCTTGTGCCGCGGCCCACACCCCCCCCTCGGGTCCCAAAATGACGAAAAATGATCCGGAAGGAGAATAAAAGCAACAAGGATCGATATTTGGGCAACAATAACACGTAGTGGAAGTACGGAACCCAAAAACGATCTGAGGTACACAACCAAAGTCGAACAAGGGACAAATTCCCTAAACTTCTAGGAAATTACAAAAACGGCCCAAACATCCGAAAATCACGACACAACGTCGGATTAACAATCCGAAACTCGCAACATGCTCTACACAAGCATACGAACTCATGGAAGTAAGAAAACGACGAAATCGAACGAGTTTAACGAGAATCGAATACACATGAGACAGAATATAACACGAGATGAAATTACGTAAAAACATTATCAAGACCCATCTAAACGGAAAACTCCAAGAACAAAATAGGTTCAGAATTACAAAATAGTGCCAGGCGAGTTGTCCGAAACGAATATGCACCAAAAATAGAAATTACCAAGGATAGAAAACGCGGATATTACATTATCTCCCCCTAAAAATAAGTTTCGTCCCGAAACTTACAACACGAATAACTCGGGGTATCTCGACCTCATACTCTCCTCTGTTTACCACGTGGCCTCCTCGGATCCATGCCTCGACCACTGCACTTTGACCAAAGGGATGGTTTTGTGCCTGAGTTGCTTAACCCGACGCTCTAAGATCTGAATCGGCTTCTCCTCGAAGGTAATGTCGGGCCCCAACTCGATCTCTCCAAAATCAATAATATGGCTAGGGTCAGTCGTACTTCTAAGGTAGGAAACATGAAATACGTTATGCACGTGGCTCGGGGACGGCAAGCCTAACCGATATGCAAGCTCTCCAACTCTCTCTAGAATCTCGAACGGTCCAATAAATCTCGGACTAAGTTTACCCTTCCGACCAAAGCGGTAAACTCCCGCGTCGGCGACACCTTAAGCAAGACATGATCTCCCACCTCAAACTCCAACGGTCGGCGACGTGTATCGGCATAAGACTTGCCGACTGCGGGCCGTCGGCAATCTACCACGAATCGGGTAATCTTCTCCCTCGTCTCAACTATCGGATCGGGCTCGGTGCCGATTAGCTCGCACGGATCATCCCAACATAACGGTGATCGCACCTCCTTCCATACAACGCTTGAATGGTGCCATTTTGATCGAGGCATGCCAACTATTGTTATACGTGAACTCGATCAACGGCAAGTGTGTCTCCCAATCATCCTTCCAATCTAAGGTACGGGCTCTCAACATATCTTCTAGCGTCAGATCGTCCGCTCAGGCTGTCCGTGCATGCAGGGGGTGGTAGGATGTACTAAGTCTCAACTCGGTTCCCAAAGCTCTATGAACGGCCTGCCAAAAATGTGATATGAATCGGCCATCACGATCCGAAACAATGCTCTTAGGGGTCCCATGCAATCTCACTATTTCCGCAACAAACACTCGTGCAAGCCTCTCCGGCCCCCAAGTGTCCTTAATACTTAGAAAATGAGCTGATTTGGTTAGTCGATCAACAACGACCCAAATCATGTTCATTCCCGTCCGAGTCTTAGGCATATTGGTAATGAAATCCATAGAAATATCCTCCCATTTCCACTCCGGGATAGGAAGTGGTCGTAACAGCCCCGCGGGTCGCTGATGCTCGATCTTAACCTGCTGACAGGTCAAACACTTCGCCACAAACTCGCTAACATCCATCTTCAAATTACTCCACCAGTAGTTACTCCTCACGTCCTTGTACATTTTACTCGTACCAGGATGTATGGAGTAGGGCGTGGTATGAGCTTCGCTTAAGATCTTCTGTCTCAGTTCAATATCACATGGTACACAAAGTCTGCCGCGAAACCTCAAAACTCCATCATCGTGAACCACAAATCCAGGGGCTTTCCCTTTCCTCACATCCTCCTTAAGTGGACCAAAACGGATCGTCATCTTGCTTCGCCTTGATATCATCGATCAAGGACGAAGTGATCTCTAATGCACATAATCGACCTGAACTCTCCGAACCCAAACCTCAATATTCGACGGATGAAATCTCGCTGGATCTTACTCTGCGGTGTAAGTACCTCTAGCATCTGCAAAGCCATCGGTTTTCTGCTCAACGCATCAGCCACTACGTTGGCCTTACCCGGATGGTAAAGTATCTCGAGGTCGTAATCTTTAATTAGTTCTAACCACCTATCTTTGTCTCATGTTCAACTCTTTACGGCTGAAGATGTACTTCAAACTCTTGTGATCCGTAAAAATCTTACATGATGACCCATAGAGGTAGTGCCTCCAGATTTTTAAGGCGAAAACGACCGCAGCTAACTCCAAATCGTGCGTGGGATAGTTTACTTCATAAGGCTTCAATTGGCGGGACGCATAAGCAATCACTCTGTCTCTCTGCATCAACACACATCCTAGACCAAGGCCCGAAGCATCACTATACACTACGAAGTCCTCGTTTCCCTGAGGCAATGCTAAAACGGGCGCGGTAGTCAGACGTCTCTTTAACTCGTCAAAGCTGTCCTGCCTGTCTGCAGTCCACTCGAACTTCGAGTTTTACGGAGCAAGCGAGTGAGTGGTCTAGCGATCTTAGAAAATCCTCAACGAATCTGCGGTAATAGCCGGCGAGACCCGAAAACTCCTCACCTCCTTCACATTCTTAGGCGGCTCCCAAGCCATCACGCCTCTATCTTACGCGGATCTACCCGAACTCCCTCTGCTGAAATCACATGCCCGAGGAACGTCACTTCCTCGAGCCAAAACTCACACTTAGAGAACTTCGCGTACAACTGCTCAGTCCTCAAAGTGTCTAATACAATTCGGAGATGTAAGGCGTGATCCTCCCGACTCCGTGAATAGATAAGAATATCGTCGATAAAAACGACTACGAATTTGTCCAGATACTCAATAAAAATCTTGTTCATCAAGCGCATGAACAACTGGCTGGGCATTAGTTAGCCGAAAGGCATAACCACAAACTCGTAATGTCCATATCTCGTCGAAAGGCATCTTTGGAATATCGACGTCCCGAATTCTCAAGCGGTAGTAGCCCGATCGCAAATCAATCTTGAAAAGGCCGCCCCAAGGTGATCAAACAAATCGTCAATCACGGGCAAAGGGTATTTATTTTTGATGGTCGACTTGTTTAATTCTCGATAATCGATGCATAAACGAAGCGACCCATCTTTCTTCTTAACGAAAATGCGGGCGCACCCCAAGGCGATGCGCTCGGTCGAATATACCCTTTATCTAACAATTCTCCCAATGGTTCTTCAACTCTAACATCTCCGACGGTGCCATACGGTACGGTGCTCGAGAAATAGGCTGCATTCGGCTCTAGATCGATAGGAAACTCCACCTCTCATTGTGGTGGTAACCCCGGCAAGTCGTGCAGGAAGACATCGGGATACTCACTAACAAGCTGGAATTGACGACATGTCAACTCCACCATCTTCCGCCTTGAGCATAGCACGATGGCAAACCACAGTTCGGAAGTTTCATCGCCTTCAAGGCGCTAATCACGCTCCCGATCTACGGCTACGGTAGACGAAAGTATGCTCGGTGCCATCCTCGGCCACGATCGAGATAGTACGAGTCCAATAGTTCATGATAGCACCATGACGCTCTAACCAATCGTCCCCGAGGATTAAATCCTCACCCTTGAGGTCGATAACAATGAGGTTCGAGGGCCAATCTCGGCTCCCGATCCTCACGGGGCAATCCCTAACTTCCCGGTCCCCAACCATACGATCCCCACTAGGCGTACCCACCACAAACGGTTCACACTCAAACAAGCAGTTAAAGCCAATACGATTCACACAATCCGATGCAATAAAGGAATGGGTAGCACCCGAATCAAAAAGCATGGAAACGGGATGAGTAAGGATCTGAGTGGTACCTGACGCCACCGGAATGTCCGCCTCCTCTGTGCGCCTCATCTGGTACAATCGAGGGTGGACTGAACCCGAGCTCGAGGCTGTGCGGCGATCCGGCTGTCCCCGTCCTCTACCACGACCCGAACTCTGTGGAATATGAGTAGATGGAGTGTTATGATCCCTCTGCTCGGTAGTGGTAGTCGGAACTCTAGCGACCCTGGTGGCTCTCTCACAATGAGTCGCCCGATGCCCGGTCTGCCCGCAAGTAAAACAAATAACTGGAGGAAAAGGGCAATCCTTCATAAAATGCTCATATTGGTTGCAGTTAAAACAAACCACCACGGAAAGCAGAGGTGGGTGAACGATTACTCGAGATCCCAGTAGGTGAAAGCGGTCTCTTCCGGGTGTAGGAACGAGCGAGACCTCGGCGACCACCTTTCGGTCGAGAATCCACCGGTAGTCTTACGCTTCTTAGCTTCGAAACCGACTCGATTAGGAACCGCCATCTCGATCGCTAGGGCGCGATCAGTATTCTTTCAAAGTGGCACACATGAGCGGTGCCATACTGCCTAATATGCGGCTTCATGCGCATATTGAAGTAACGGTTTTATCGACCTCCGTCCTCACACGATCTCTCATGAAACCCAACTGCTGATTGTAAGTAATGATGGCACGAGAAATAGGCACGTCCCGAGGTGTAGCGGTGAAGAATTCCACAATTCTGCGTTCCTTGATGGCGGCGGACAATACTCTGCTTCCATAGCGGCCTTGAATTCCTCCCAAGTAGCTCGACGGTCTGCAGGCACAACGGCCTCCCACCATTCATGACTTCCTTATCCGGGAGAGTCTTGGGCAATATGTACCCTCTGTCTTCGGGACAAGCTACGGCATCGAAGGTCTGGACAACTTAAAGAGCGATTCTCCCAACCGAGGGAGTCGGAGGATCGGAGAAGCGAGGAGGGTGCATCTTGGTCACCGTGCGAAGCCACTTACTAGCCTCCTCTTCCGGTGTCGGGGCGGATTAAGCGCCCACCATGAGCTATCCGAGTAAGTTGGGCTACCAAGCTGGCTGAAATCTGGCGGTAGCCGGCGTCGGCATTATTACAGACGGCCTTGAGTGAGAGGTGAGTCCGCGAAGGAGAGAAAGTGAGCCCTCCTCATTATCGGCACCCGACCACGGCCTCGGCCGCGTCCCTAGCCGGTCTACCACCACCTCTCAACATCGAAGGAAGTAAGAAAAGGACAAGATCGAGAAAGATTCACAATTCACAAAGTTGGTAACACAAGTCACGATTCGAGCAGCCAAGAAAACGAATTACGAGAGATATAAGAGTTCGAGGAGACTTACGACCACGGGTCGCACGAAAAGACGGTAGCATGATGATATTAGGCTCAACAGTGACTCTAATGGCCTTGGCCCAGCGGACCCAAAAATTCACCGACAGCCTAGGTATTCAAAACCTAAGCTCCGATACCATAAATGTAACACCCCAATTCACAAATGGGACATTACACGCCGTAGAACCCTCTTGAGGTCTACCAGGCTAACACATGACACATAACCACGATGAAAACCCCAAAAGATGCACTCAAAAGTAAATAGAGCCGTGGCCTCGGCCAAAACATTTCAACGGAGTACATAAAACATAATGTAAATATCAATTCGTTGCCCACGCAGGGGACTTAAACCAAGTTCAAGAATAAATAGTTTAACTCCAATAATCGACATATGCAATGACAAAACATAAAAATAAACAATACAGACTCGAGCCGCTATCATCAAGCCATCCCATCCTTCGCGTGCGTGCCCCGTGCCTGCTCCTCAGCTCTCCGTGCAGAATTGCATAAGACGCATTTCCCCCATTTAAGGGGTTAGCATTCGAATAGCTAGTGCAAGTACACAATTACACAACATTATATACAAAAATACGGTTTTACACAATCATCTCAAACATAGGTCATTTGCCACATATATATTCCGGAATACTACATTGGCAATCACATCAATTTCCAATCATCACGATATCACAAATTCACAACTGGTATCCGTGGCCGTACCCCTTAGTATCGACCCCGGACATCGTCGAACACTCGGGTGGGATATCACTTCAGGCCGTACCCCTTAGTATCGACCCCGGACATCCCGTCGGACACTCGGGTGGAAGTTCAATCACACACGCACCCAAGTCCACTTCCGCGTACCCCTTAGTATCGACCCCCAGACATCCCGTCGGACACTCCGGGTGGAAGGAACACAACTCACGCACCCAAAAATCACCATTCATCATTCATTTCGAAAATCACAATATACATAACGAAATGTAATACATGTACTTGCCTTGAATGAAACGAAACGAAGGAAACGACGACGGAATAGGTTTCGGTCCGAACAATCCTCCCAAATCCAATCCTAACACAATAACGGTATACACAAGTCTCAATAACGCGGAAAGGTAAGAATTAATCCTAATCCTACCCGTTGGGGCAATTCATCGGACACCAAGAGCGCATAAGGAAATGAAATCGGTCAATGGTAAAACAACGGGATTTCATCCCAATCAAAAACAAGAAAACCATGGGTCGCGAGAATATTATCAAAACCTAATAACAACATCGGTTAATGCGAATTAAAACACAAGATCACCACCAAACCCTCCCCAAAAATCATACTAGGGTTAAAGGAATTCTTACCTCTTGAAGAATCAAGCATTCAAATTCAAAAACCACGTGTTAGATCCGCAATCCGAGCCACTCGATCGAAAAGGGATGAAGAAATCTACACAATTAAGTGATAGATGGAGGAACTCTCCCTCTCAAGACTCTCTCTCTCTCGCACGGTTGAAGAAGGGGGGAGGAAATGAGTGATTTCGCTGAATAAAACGCTGATATAGCGGCCGCGCCGTGTGCGCGGCTCGGATAAAGCGTACCGCGGCACGAGCCAAGTGTGCCCGGTGGTGGTGACCGCTCGTTGTGCAGCGGCTCATCCGAAGTGTGCGCGGCTCGGACTCGGCATGCAGCGGCAGCCGGGGTGCCAGCGGCGCTTGCCGGGATCTTGCGCGGCACGCGGTACTGATCGATTTTGGCCGGCAAGTGTCACACGGGTGTGCCGCGGCACGGACAAGTGTGTCGCGTCAGCGACTGGCTGTGTGCCGCGGCGCACAATCCTTGTGCCGCGGCACACGGTGCGATTTGTTTAGGCAACAATCGGGTGATGTGTGCCGCGGCCCACACCCCCTCGGGTCCCAAAATGACGAAAAATGATCGGAAGGAGAATAAAAGCAACAAGGATCGATATTTGGGCAACAATAACACGTAGTGGAAGTACGGAACCCAAAAGCGATCGAGGTACACAACCAAAGTCGAACAAGGGACAAATTCCCTAAACTTCTAGGAAATTACAAAAACGGCCCAAACATCCGAAAATCACGACACAACGTCGGATTAACAATCCGAAACTCGCAACATGCTCTACACAAGCATACGAACTCATGGAAGTAAGAAAACGACGAAATCGAACGAGTTTAACGAGAATCGAATACACATGAGACAGAATATAACACGAGATGAAATTACGTAAAAACATTATCAAGACCCATCTAAACGGAAAACTCCAAGAACAAAATAGGTTCAGAATTACAAAATAGTGCCAGGCGAGTTGTCCGAAACGAATATGCACCAAAAATAGAAATTACCAAGGATAGAAAACGCGGATATTACAGATACTAATGGGTACGGCCGCGGAAGTGGTTTCTCACCTGGGGACGGTCCGACGGGACCTCTGGGGGCCGATACTAATGGGTACGGTCGCGAGTTACCAAACGTGGATAATTGCGATGTGGAAAGCTTGATAATATATTGAAGTGGTGTAAATGTGATATTCCGGAATAATGGTTTTTGAAATGGTTTTTCCTAATGACTTGTTTGCGTTGAATCGTGTATGTATATAATGTTGTGTAATTGTGTACTTGTACTAGCTATTCGAATGCTAACCCCTTAAATGGGGGAAATGCGTCTTATGCATTTAGTGCGGGAGGTGAGAGGAGCAGGCACGGGACATGCATGCAAAGGATGGGCTGGCTTGATGATGTGGCTCGAGTCTGCATTTTTATGTTTTGTCATGGCATTGTCGAGTATTGAAGTTAGACTGTCTATTTTGAAACTTGGTTTAAGTCCCCTGCGTGGGCAATGAATTAGTATTTAATCTCTGTTCATGTCTTACGTTAAAAATGTTTTGGCCGAGGCCACGGCCTTATTTACCTTTGAGTGCATCATTCGGGATTACCTTGTGGTTTTTATGTCAAGTGTTATCCTGGTAGACCTCACGAGGGTTCTACGGCGTGTAATGTCCCAGTTGTGAATTGGGGTGTTACATTTTCCTCCACAACCCATATACTACCCTATATGAGAATTTTTTAAAAACCGAGTTCCAGCCGTATCAGCTCCGTCTCGGCTCCGGATGACCTCAAATAAACACGTATTCAAGTTTATACATCCATAGAGACAAATTATGAAAAAAATATCCATAAAAGGGCCGCCTCGATTTTCCTCCATAACCCGCCCCTTTGAGAATTATCTGAAAATCAAGTTCCAATCGTATCAACTCCAGTTAGGCTCCGGATGACCTCAAATAACACGTATTCAATCTTATAAATCCATAGGGATAAATTATGAAAAAATATCAAAAAATAGGCCACCTCGATTTTCCTCCATAACCCGTGTACTACCCCCTATGAGAATTTTCCCCAAATCGAGTTCCAGCCGTATCAGCTTCGATTCGGCTCCGAATGAACCCAAATAAATGCGTATTCAATCTTATAAATCCATAGGGATAAACTATGAAAAAATATCCAAAAAATGGGCCGCCTCAATTTTCTTACATAACACATGTACCCTCTATCAGAATTATCCAAAAACTGAGTTCCTGCCGTATCAGCTTTGGTTCGGCTCCGGATGACCTCAAATAACACGTATTCAATCTTATAAATCCATAGGGACAAATTATGAAAAAAATATCCAAAATAGGCCACCTCGATTTTCCTCCACAACTTATGTGAATTATTCGAGAACGGAGTTCCTGCCATATCAGCTCCAATTTGGGTCCGAATGAACCAAAATACATGCGTATTCAATTTTATAAATCCACAAGGAGAAATTATGAAAAAATATCCAAAAAATGGGCTGCCTCGATTTTCCTCCATAACCCGTGTACTACCCATATGAGTACTACCCATATGAGAGTTATCTAAAAATCGTGTTCTAGCCGTATCAGCTCCGATTCGGCTCCGGATGACCCCAAATAAACGCGTATTCAATTTCATAAATCCATAGGGACAAATTATGAAAAAATATCTCAAAAACGAGCCGTCTCAATTTTCCTCCACAACCTGTGTACTACCCTAAATGAGAATTTTTCAAAAACTGAGTTCCAGTCGTATCAGCTCCGGTTCGGCTCCGGATGACCTCAAATAAACGCGCATTCAAGTTTATACATCCATAGGGACAAATTATGAAAAATATCCATAAAAGGGTCGCCTCGATTTTCCTCCATAACCCGTCCCTATGAGAATTATCCGAAAATCAAGTTCTAGTCGTATCAGCTCCAGTTCGGCTCCGGATGACCTCAAATAAATGCGTATTCAATTTTATAAATCCATAGGGACAAATTATGAAAAAATATCCAAAAAATAGGCTGCCTCGATTTTCCTCCATCCCTATGAGAATTATCCCGAAACTGAGTTCCAGCCGTATCAGCTCTTATTTGTCTCCGAATGACCTCAAGTATATGCGTATTTAATTTTATAAATCCATAGGGATAAATTATGAAAAAATATCAAAAAATAGGCCACCTCGATTTTTCTCCATAAGTCGTGTACTACCCTATGAGAATTCTCCGAAAACCCAGTTTCTGCCATATCAGCTCCAATTCGGGTCCGGATGAACCCAAATAAACGCGTATTCAATTTTATAAATCCACAAGGAGAAATTATGAAAAAATATCCAAAAAACGGCCAGCCTCGATTTTCCTCCATAACCCATCTAAAAATCGAGTTCTAGCCGTATCAACTCTGATTCGGCTCTGGATGACCCCAAATAAACGCGTATTTAATTTTATATATACATAGGGACAAATTATGAAAAAATATCCGAAAAACGATCCGTCTCAATTTTCCTCCACAACCCGTGTACTACCCTCCATGAGAATTTTTCAAAAATTGAGTTCCAGCCGTATCAGCTCTGTCTCGACTCCGGATGACCTCTAATAAATGCGTATTCAAGTTTATACATCCATAGAGACAAATTATGAAAAAATATCCATAAAATGGCCACCTGGATTTTCCTCCATAACCCGTCCCTATGAGAATTATCCGAAAACCAAGTTCCAGCCGTATAAGCTCCAGTTCGCTCCAGATGACCTCAAATAAACGTCTATTAAATTCTATAAATACATAGGAACAAATTATGAAAACTATCCCAAAAACAGGCCGCCTCGATTTTCCTCCATAACCCGTGTACTACCCCCTATGAGAATTTTCCCCAAACCGAGTTCCAACCGTATCAAATTCGATTCGGCTCCGGATGAACCCAAATAAACGCGTATTCAATCTTATAAATCCATAGGGATAAACTATGAAAAAATATCCAAAAAATGGGCCGCCTCAATTTTCTTACATAACCCGTATACCCTCTATCAGAATTATCCGAAAACTGAGTACCTGCCGTATCAGCTTTGGTTCGGCTCCGGATGACTTCTAATAACACGTATTCAATCTTATAAATCCATAGGGACAAATTATGAAAAAATATCCAAAATAGGCCACCTTGATTTTCCTCCACAACTCATGTGAATTATCCGAGAACCTAGTTCCTGCCATATCAGCTCCAATTTGGGTCCGAATGAACCAAAATACACGCGTATTCAATTTTAAAAATCCACAAGGAGAAATTATGAAAAAATATCCAAACAATGGGTTGCCTCGATTTTCCTCCATAACCCGTGTACTACCCATATGATAGTTATCTAAAAATCGAGTTCTAGCCGTATCAGCTCCGATTCGGCTCCGGATGACCCCAAATAAATGCGTATTAAATTTCATAAATCCATAGGGACAAATTATGAAAAAATATCTGAAAAATGAGCCGTCTCAATTTTCCTCCACAACCTGTGTACTACCCTATATGAGAATTTTTCAAAAACTGAGTTCCAGCCGTATCAGCTCCGGCTCGGCTCCGAATGACCTCAAATAAACGTGCATTCAAATTTATACATCCATAGGGACAAATTATGAAAAAATATCCATAAAAGGGCCACCTCGATTTTCCTCCATAACCCGTCCCTATGAGAATTATCCGAAAACCGAGTTCGGTAGTATAAGCTCGATTCGGCTCGGATGAACTCAAATAAACGTCTATTAAATTCTATAAATCCATAGGGACAAATTATGAAAAATATCCAAAAAACAGGCCGCCTCGATTTTCCTCCATAACCCGTGTACTACCCCCTATGGGAATTTTCCCCAAACCGAGTTCCAACCGTATCAGCTTCGATTCGGCTCCGGATGAACCCAAATAAACGCGTATTCAATCTTATAAATCCATAGGGATAAACTATGAAAAAAATATCCAAAAAATGGGCCGCCTCAATTTTCTTACATAACCCGTGTACCCACTATCAGAATTATCCGAAAACTGAGTTCCTGCCGTATCAGCTTTGGTTCGGCTCCAGATGACCTCAAATAACACGTATTCAATCTTATAAATCCAAAGGGACAAATTATGAAAAAGATATCCAAAATAGGCCACCTCGATTTTCCTCCACAACTCATGTGAATTATCCGAGAACCGAGTTCCTGCCATATCAGCTCCAATTTGGGTCCGAATGAACCAAAATACACGCGTATTCAATTTTATAAATCCACAAGGAGAAATTATGAAATAATATCCAAAAAATGGTCTGCCTCGATTTTCCTCCATAACCCATCTAAAACTCGAGTTCTAGCCATATCAGCTCCGATTCGGCTCTGAATGACCCCAAATAAATGCATATTCAATTTCATAAATCCATAGGGACAAATTATGAAAAAATATCCGAAAAACAGGCCGTCTCAATTTTCATCCACAACCCGTGTACTACCCTATATGAGAATTTTTTAAAGACCGAGTTCCAGCCGTATCATCTCCTGCTCGGATCCGGATGACCTCAAATAAATGCGTATGCAAGTTTATACATCAATAGGGACAAATTATGTAAAAATATCCATAAAAGAACCGCCTCGATTTTCCTCCATAACCCGTCCCTATCAGAATTATCCGATAATCGAGTTCCAGTCGTATCAGCCCCAGTTAGGCTCCGGATGACCTCAAATAAATGTGTATTCAATTTTATAAATCATAGGGACAAATTATGAAAAAATATCCAAAAATACAGGCCGCCTCGATTTTCCTCCATAAACCGTGTACTACCCCTATGAGAATTATCCCGAAACTGAGTTCCAGCCGTATCAACTCTTATTCGTCTCCCGATGACCCCAAGTAAATGTGATTTTATAAATCCATAGGGATAAAGTATGAAAAAATATCCAAAAAATGGTCCGCCTCAATTTTTCTCCATGACATGTGTACCCTCTATCTGAATTATCCGAAAACTAAGTTCCAGCCGTATCAGCTTTGATTCGGCTCCGGATGACCTCAAATAACACGTATTCAATCTTATAAATCAATAGGGACAAATTATGAAAAAATATCAAAAAATAGGCCACCTCTATTTTTCTCCATAAGTCGTGTACTACCCTATGAGAATTATCCGAAAACCCAGTTTCTGCCATATCAGCTCCAATTCGGGTCCGGTTGAACCCAAATAAACGCGTATTCAATTTTAAAAATTCACAAGGAGAAATTATGAAAAAATATCCAAAAAACGGGCCGCCTCAATTTTCCTCCATAACCCGTGTACTACCTATGAAAATTTTCTAAAAATCGAGTTCCAGTCGTATCAGCTCAGGCTCGGCTCCGGATGACCTCAAATAAATGCGTATTCAATTTTATATATCCATAAGGACAAATTATGAAAAAATATCCATAAAAGGGCCGCCTCGATTTCCTCCATAACCCGTCCCTATGAGAATTATCCAAAAATCGAGTTCCAGGCGTATCAGCTCCAGTTCGGCTCTGGATGACCTCAAATAAACGCGTATTCAATTTTATAAATCCATAGGGACATATTATGAAAAAATATCCATGAAACAGGTCGCCTCGATTTTCCTCCATAACCCATGTACTACCCCCTATAAGAATTATCCCAAAACTGAATTCCATCCGTATCAGGTTCGATTCGTCTCCGGTTGAACCCAAATAAATGCGTATGCAATCTTATAAATCCATAGGGATAAATTGTGAAAAAATATCCAAAAAATGGGCCGCCTCAATTTTCCTCCATAACCCGTGTACTCTCTATCAGAATTATCCGAAAACTGAGTTCCAGCTGTATCAACTTTGATTCGGCTCCGGATGACCTCAAATAAACATGTATTCAATCTTATAAATCCATAGAGACAAATTATGAAAAAAATATCCAAAAATAGGCCACCTGGATTTTCCTCCATAACTCGTGTACTACCCTATGAGAATTATCCAAAAGCCCAGTTCCTGCCATATCAGCTCCAATTCGGGTCCGAATGAACTCAAATAAATGTGTATTCAATTTTATAAATCCACAAGGAGAAATTATGAAAAAATATTTAAAAAACGGGCCGCCTCAATTTTCCTCGATAACCCGTTCTAGTCGTATCATCTCCGATTCGGATCTTGATGACCCCAAATAAATGCGTATTCAATTTTATAAATCCATAGGGACAAATTATGAAAAAATATCCAAAAAACAAGCCGTCTCAATTTTCCTTCACAACCCGTGTACTACCCTCTATGAGAATTTTTTAAAAACCGAGTTCCAGTCGTATCAGCTCCGGCTCGGCTCTGGATGACCTTAAATAAACGCATATTCAATTTTATAAATCCATAAGGACAAATTATTAAAAAATATCCATAAAAAGGCCGCCTCGATTTTCCTCCATAACCCGTCCCTATGAGAATTATCCGAAAATCGAGTTCCAGCCATATCAGCTCCAGTTCGGCTCCGGATGACCTCAAATAAACACGTATTCAATTTTATAAATCCATAGGGACAAATTATGAAAAGATATCCATAAAAGGGCCACCTCGATTTTCCTCCATAACCCATCCCTATGAGAATTATCCGAAAACCGAGTTCCAGCCGTATAAGCTCCAGTTCGGCTCCAGATGACCTCAAATAAACGTCTATTAAATTCTATAAATCCATAGGAACAAATTATGAAAAATATCCAAAAAACAGGCCGCCTCGATTTTCCTCCATAACCTGTGTACTACCCCCTATGAGAATTTTCCCCAAACCGAGTTCCAGCCGTATCAACTTCGATTCGGCTCCGGATGAACCCAAATAAACGCGTATTCAATCTTATAAATCCATAGGGATAAACTATGAAAAAATATCCAAAAAATGGGCCGCCTCAATTTTCTTACATAACCCGTGTACCCTCTATCAGAATTATCCGAAAACTGAGTTCCTGCCGTATCAGCTTTGGTTCGGCTCCGGATGACCTCAAATAACACGTATTCAATCTTATAAATCCATAGGGACAAATTATGAAAAAATATCCAAAATAGGCCACCTTGATTTTCCTCCACAACTCATGTGAATTATCCGAGAACCTAGTTCCTGCCATATCAGCTCCAATTTGGGTCAGAATGAACCAAAATACACGCGTATTCAATTTTATAAATCCACAAGGAGAAATTATGAAAAAATATCCAAAAAATGGTCTGCCTCGATTTTCCTCCATAACCCGTGTACTACCCATATGATAGTTATCTAAAAATCGAGTTCTAGTCGTATCAGCTCCGATTCGGCTCCGGATGACCCCAAATAAACGCGTATTCAATTTCATAAATCCATAGAGACAAATTATGAAAAAATATCTAAAAAATGAGCCGTCTCAATTTTCCTCCACAACCTGTGTACTACCCTATATGAGAATTTTTCAAAAACTGAGTTCCAGCCGTATCAGCTCCGGCTCGGCTCCGTATGACCTCAAATAAACGCGCATTCAAGTTTATACATCCATAGGGACAAATTATGAAAAAATATCCATAAAAGGGCCACCTCGATTTTTCTCCATAACCCGTCCCTATGAGAATTATCCGAAAACCGAGTTCCAGCCGTATAAGCTCCAGTTCGGCTCCAGATGACCTCAAATAAACGTCTATTAAATTCTACAAATCCATAGGGACAAATTATGAAAAATATCCAAAAAACAGGCCGCCTCGATTTTCCTCCATAACCCGTGTACTACCCCCTATGGGAATTTTCCCCAAACCGAGTTCGAGCCGTATCAGCTTCGATTTGGCTCCGGATGAACCCAAATAAACGCGTATTCAATCTTATAAATCCATAGGGATAAACTATGAAAAAATATCCAAAAAATGGGCCGCCTCAATTTTCTTACATAACCCGTGTACCCTCTATCAAAATTATCCGAAAACTGAGTTCCTGTCGTATCAGCTTTGGTTCGGCTCCGGATGACCTCAAATAACACGTATTCAATCTTATAAATCCATAGGGACAAATTATGAAAAAATATCCAAAATAGGCCACCTCGATTTTCCTCCACAACTCATGTGAATTATCCGAGAACCGAGTTCCTGCCATATCAGCTCCAATTTGGGTCCGAATGAACCAAAATACACGCGTATTCAATTTTATAAATCCACAAGGAGAAATTATGAAAAAATATCCAAAAAATAGGCTGCCTCGATTTTCCTCCATAACCCGTGTACTACCCATATGATAGTTATCTAAAAATCGAGTTCTAGCCGTATCAGCTCCGATTCGGCTCCGGATGACCCCAAATAAACGCGTATTCAATTTCATAAATCCATAGGGACAAATTATGAAAAAATATCTGAAAAATGAGCCGTCTCAATTTTCCTCCACAACTTGTGTACTATCCTATATGAGAATTTTTCAAAAACTGAGTTCCAGCCGTATCAGCTCCGGTTCGGCTCCGGATGACCTCAAATAAATGCGTATTCAATTTTATAAATCCATAGGGACAAATTATGAAAAAATATCCAAAAAATAGGCCGCCTCGATTTTCCTCCATCCCTATGAGAATTATCCCGAAACTGAGTTCCAGCCGTATCAGCTCTTATTCGTCTCCGAATGACCTCAAGTAAATGCGTATTCAATTTTATAAATCCATAGGGATAAATTATGAAAACATATCCAAAAAATGGGCCGCCTCAATTTTCCTCCATGACCAGTGTACCCTCTTTCAGAATTATCCAAAAACTGAGTTCCAGCCGTATCAACTTTGATTCGGCTCCGGATGACCTCAAATAACACGTATTCAATCTTATAAATCCATAGGGACAAATTATGAAAAAATATCAAAAAATAGGCCACCTCGATTTTTCTCCATAAGTCGTGTACTACGCTATGTGAATTATCCGAAAACCCAGTTTCTGCCATATCAGCTCCAATTCGGGTCCGGATGAACCCAAATAAACGCGTATTCAATTTTATAAATCCACAAGGAGAAATTATGAAAAAATATCCAAAAAACGGTCTGCCTCGATTTTCCTCCATAACCCATCTAAAAATCGAGTTCTAGCCGTATCAGCTCTGATTCGGCTCTGGATGACCCCAAATAAATGCGTATTTAATTTTATATATCCATAGGGACAAATTATGAAAAAATATCCGAAAAACGACCCGTCTCAATTTTCCTCCACAACCCGTGTACTACCCTCCATGAGAATTTTTCAAAAATCGAGTTCCAACCGTATCAGCTCCGTCTCAACTCCGGATGACCTCTAATAAATGCGTATTCAAGTTTATACTTCCATAGGGACAAATTATAAAAATATATGCATAAAAGGGCCACCTGGACTTTCCTCCATAACCCGTCCCTATGAGAATTATCCGAAAATCGACTTCCAGCCATATCAGCTCCAGTTCGGCTCCATATGACCTTAAATAAATGCGTATTTAATTTTATAAACCTACAAGGAGAAATTATGAAAAAATATCCAAAAAACAGGCCGTCTCGATTTTTCTCCATAACCCGTGTACTACCCCTATGAGAGTTATCTAAAAATTGAGTTCTAGACGTATCAGCTCCGATTCGGCTCCGGATGACCCCAAATAAACGCGTATTCAATTTCATAAATCCGTAGGGACAAATTATGAAAAAATATCCGAAAAATAGGCCGTCTCAATTTTCCTCCACAACCCATATACTACCCTATATGAGAATTTTTTAAAAACCGAGTTCCAGCCGTATCAGCTCCGGCTCGGCTCCGGATGACCTCAAATAAACACGTATTCAAGTTTATACATCCATAGAGACAAATTATGAAAAAATATCCATAAAACGGCTGCCTCGATTTTCCTCCATAACCCGCCCCTATGAGAATTATCTGAAAATCGAGTTCCAGACGTATCAGCTCCAGTTAGGCTCCGGATGACCTCAAATAACACGTATTCAATCTTATAAATCCATAGGGATAAATTATGAAAAAAATATCAAAAAATAGGCCACCTCGAATTTCCTCCATAACCCGTGTACTACCCCCTATGAGAATTTTCCCCAAATCGAGTTCCAGCCGTATCAGCTTCGATTCGGCTCCGAATGAACCCAAATAAACGCGTATGCAATCTTATAAATCCATAGGGCTAAACTATGAAAAAATATCCAAAAAATGGGCCGCCTCAATTTTCTTACATAACCCATGTACCCTCTATCAGAATTATCCGAAAACTGAATTCCTGCCGTATCAGCTTTGGTTCGGCTCCGGATGACCTCAAATAACACGTATTCAATCTTATAATCCATAGGGACAAATTATGAAAAAATATCCAAAATAGGCCACCTCGATTTTCCTCCACAACTCATGTGAATTATCCGAGAACCGAGTTCCTGCCATATCAGCTCCAATTTGGGTCTGAATGAACCAAAATACACGCGTATTCAATTTTATAAATCCACAAGGAGAAATTATAAAAAAATATCCAAAAAATGGGCTGCCTCGATTTTCCTCCATAACCCGTGTACTACCCATATGATAGTTATCTAAAAATCGAGTTCTAGCCGTATCAGCTCCGATTCGGCTCCGGATGACCCCAAATAAACGCGTATTCAATTTCATAAATCCATAGGGACAAATTATGAAAAAATATCTGAAAAATGAGCCGTCTCAATTTTCCTCCACAAAATAGATTCAGAATTCCAAAACAGTGCCAAGCAAGTTGTCCGAAACGAATATACTCCGAAAATAGAAATTACCAAAAATAGAAGACACGGATATTACATTATCTCCCCTTAAAAATAAGTTTCGTCCCGAAACTTACAACACGAATAACTCGGGGTATCTCGATCTCATACTCTCTTCCGTCTCCCACGTGGCTTCCTCAGACCCATGCCTCGACCATTGCACTTTAACCAAAGTAATGGTTTTGTGCCTGAGTTGCTTCACCCGACGCTCTAAGATCTGAATCGGCCTCTCCTCGAAGGTAATGTCGGGCCCCAACTCGATCTCCCCAAAATCAATAATATGGCTAGGGTCCGGTACGTACTTTCTAAGATGGGAAACATGAAATACGTTATGCACGTGGCTCAGGGACGGCGGCAAACCTAACCGATATGCAAGCTCTCCAACTCTCTCTAGAATCTCGAACGGCCCAATAAATCTCGAACTAAGTTTACCCTTCCGACCGAAGCGGTAAACTCCCCGTGTCGGCGATACCTTAAGCAACACATGGTCTCCCACCTCAAACTCCAACGGTCGGCGACGTGTATCGGCATAAGACTTCTGCCGGCTCTGGGCTGTCACCAATCTATCGCGAATCAGGGCAACCTTCTCTCTCGATTCAACTACCATATTGGGTTCGGTACCAATCAGCTCGGACGCATCATCCCAACACAACGGCGATCTGCATCTCCTCCCATACAATGCCTCGAATGGTGCAATTTTGATCGAGGAATG
This sequence comes from Orobanche coerulescens, assembly GCA_033398695.1. Taxonomy (NCBI): domain Eukaryota; kingdom Viridiplantae; phylum Streptophyta; class Magnoliopsida; order Lamiales; family Orobanchaceae; genus Orobanche; species Orobanche coerulescens. The sequence continues at coordinate 124,124,162 of CM065804.1, read as the reverse complement.
CCAACTATTGTTCTATGTGAACTCGATCAACGGCAAGTGCGACTCCCAATCATCCTTCCAATCTAAGGCATATGCTCTCAACATATCCTCCAACGTCTGGATCGTCCTTTCTGACTGTCCGTCAGTCTGAGGGTGGTAAGACGTACTGAGTCTCAACTCAGTCCCCAATGCTCGATGAAACGCCTGCCAAAAATGTGATACAAACCGGCCATCTCGATCTGAAACAATACTCTTAGGAGTCCCATGCAGTCTCATGATCTCCGCAATAAACACTCGCGCCAGCTTCTCCGGTCCCCAAGTGTCCTTAATACCCAGGAAATGAGCTGATTTGGTTAGTCGATCAACAATAACCCAAATCATGTTCATTCCAGTCCGAGTCCTAGGCATCTCGGTAATGAAATCGATAGAGATGTCTTCCCATTTCCATTCCAGAATGGGAAGTGGTCGTAGCAACCCCGCGGGCCGCTGATGCTCAATCTTAACCTGCGGACAGGTCAAACACTTCGCCACAAACTCGCTAACGTCCGATTTCAAATTACTCCACCAATAGTTACTCCTCACATCCTTGTACATTTTGCTCGTACCAGGATGTATGGAATAAGGCGTAGTATGAGCCTCACTCAAAATCTTCTGTCTCAACTCAATGTCATTCGGTACACATAATCTGCCGTGAAATCTCAGAACGCCATCATCCTGAACCACAAATCTAGGGGCTTTCCCCTTCCTCACATCCTCCCTCAGCTGGACTAAAAACGGATCATCATACTGTTTCGCCTTGATATCGTCAGTCAAGGACGAAGTGATCTCCAACGTACATAACTGACCCTGAACTCTCTAAACCCAAACCTCGATATTCTGACAGATAAAATATCGCTGGATCCTACTCTGTGGTGTAAGTACCTCTAACATCTGTAACATCATCGGCTTCCGGCTCAACGCATCAGCCACTACGTTAGCCTTACCCGGATGGTAAAGTATCTCGAGGTCGTAATCTTTAATTAGCTCCAACCACCTACGCTGTCTCATATTCAACTCTTTCTGACTGAAGATATACTTCAAGCTCTTGTGATCCATAAAAATCCTACACGACGACCCATAGAGATAATGCCTCCAGATCTTTAAGGCGAAAACGACCGCAGCTAACTCTAAATCGTGTGTGGGGTAATTCGCCTCATACGGTTTCAACTGGCGGGACGCATAAGCAATAACCCTATCTCTCTGCATCAAAACGCATCCGAGTCCGAGGCCCGAAGCATCAATATATACCACGAAATCTTCGTTCCCCTGAGGCAATGCTAACACGGGTGCGGTAGTTAGTCGTCTCTTCAACTCGTCAAAACTATTCTGTCTGTCTGCGGTCCACTCGAATTTCTGAGTCTTCTGGAGCAACTGAGTGAGCGGTTTAGAAATCCTAGAAAATCCCTCAACAAATCGACGGTAATATCCGGCAAGACCCAGAAAACTTCTCACCTCCTTCACATTCTTAGGCGGCTCCCAAGCCATCACTGCCTCTATCTTCTGCGGATCTACCCGAACTCCCTCTGCTGAAATCACATGCCCGAGGAACATCACTTCCTCGAGCCAAAACTCACACTTAGAGAACTTCGCATACAACTGCTCAGCTCTCAAAATGTCTAATACAATCCGGAGATGTAAGGCGTGCTCCTCCCGACTCCGTGAATAGATCAGAATGTCATCGATAAAGACGACTACGAATTTGTCCAGATACTCAATAAAAACTTTGTTCATCAACTGCATGAACACTGCTGGGGCATTGGTTAGCCCGAAAGGCATAACCACAAACTCGTAATGGCCATATCTTGTCCGAAAGGCAGCTTTCGGTATATCGCTGTCGCGAATCCTCAACTGGTAGTAGCCCGATCGCAAGTCAATCTTCGAAAAGACTGTCGCCCCCTGAAGCTGATCAAACAAGTCGTCAATCCGGGGCAAAGGGTATTTATTTTTGATGGTCAACATGTTTAATTCTCGATAATCGATGCATAAACGAAGCGATCCATCCTTCTTCTTAACAAAAAGTACAGGCGCACCCCAAGGCGATGCGCTCGGTCGAATATACCCTTTATCTAACAAATCTCCCAACTGATTCTTCAACTCTAGCATCTCCGACAGTGCCATACGGTATGGTGCTCGTGAAATAGGGGCCGCATTCGGCTCAAGATCAATAGGAAACTCCACCTCTCGATGTGGTGGTAATCCCGGCAAGTCATCCGGAAATACGTCGGGATACTCGCTAACAACTGGAATCGACGATATGTCAACCCCACCACCTTCCGCCTGCAGGGCGACCAGTAGCCGACACAACCCTGGTTCAGAAGTTTCATCGCCTTCAAGGCGCGAATCACACTCCCCGATCTACCCGGCTTACAACCGACGAGAGTATGCTCGGTGCCGTCCTTGGCCACTATCGAGATGGTTCGAGTCCGGTAGTTCATCATAGCACCGTGACGATTCAACCAATCATCCGCGAGGATCAAATCCTCACCCTTAAGGTCTATAACAATGAGATTCGAGGGCCAATCTCGGCTCCCGATCCTCACTGGGCAATCCCTAACCTCCCGGTCCCCAACCATACGATCTCCGCCAGGCGTACCAACTACAAACGGTTCACACTCAAACAAGCAGTCAAAGCCAATACGATTCACACAATCCGAAGCAATAAAGGAATGGGTAGCACCCGAATCAAAAAGCACTGAAACTGGATGAGTAAGGATCTGAGTGGTACCTGACGCCACCGGAACGTCTGCCTCCTCTGTGCGCCTCATCTGATACAATCGGGGGTGAACTGAACCCGAACTCGATGCTGTATGGCGATCCGGCTGACCCCGACCTCTACCACGACCCGAACCCTGCGGAACATGAGTAGCTGGAGTGCTGTGATCCCTCTGATCGGCAGTGGTAGTCGGAACTCTAGCGGCCCTGGTGGCCCTCTCACAATGAGCTGCCCGATGCCTAGTCTGTCCGCAAGTAAAGCAAGCAACTAACGAAAATGGGCAATCCTTCACAACGTGCTCAGGCTGACTGAAATTAAAACAAACTCTCCCTCCAGGTGCAACAGACTGGACTGAACGGTTACCCTGAGATCCACCGGCCTGATGAAACGGCCTCTTCCCCAGTGTAGGGGTAGAACGAGACCTCAAAAACTGACCACCCTTACCGGCCGAGAATCCGCCAGTAGTCTTCTGCTTCTTAGCTTCCGAAAAAGTCTCTGATTCCGGGACGGCCATCTCGATCGCTAGAGCACGATCCTAGTATTCCTTCAAAGTGGCAAACATGAGCGGTGCCATACTCTACCTGATATGCGGCTTCATGCGCATATTGATGTAACGGATTTTATCGGCCTCCGTCCTCACCTGATCTTTCACAAAACCCAACTGCTGATTGTAAGAGATAATGGCCTGCGAAATCGGCACATCCTGAGGTGTGGCAGTGAAGAACTCCACAATCTGCGTTCTTTGACTGGCGGCGGACAATATTCTGCTTCCATAGCAGCCCTGAACTCTTTCCAAGTAGCTCGACGGTCTTGGGGCGCAACGGCCTCCCACCATTCCGCAACTTCCTTATCCAGGAGGTACTGGGCAATATGTACCCTCCTGTCTTCAGGACAAGCTACGACATCAAATGTCCTGGACAACTGAAAGAGCCAATTCTCCCAACCGAGGGAGTCAGAAGATCCGGAGAAACGAGGAGGGTGCATCTTAGTCACCGTCTGAAGCCACTTACTAGCTTCCTCTTCAGGTGTCGGGGGCGGATTCTGGCGTCCACCCTGAGCTATTCGAGCAAGCCGGGCTACTAATCGTGAAGTACGGCAAGAGCCAAGGCGGCATTATTACCCGACGGCACTGAGTGAGAGGCTGAGTCCGCAGAGGACTGAGAAAGTGAGCCCTTTTCATTATCAGCACCCCGACCACGGCCTCGGCCGCGTCCCCTAGCTGGTATATCAAGACCTCTCAACATACTAAAGGAAGAATGAAAAGAACAAGATCAGAAAGATTCACAATTGACAAAGTTGGTATCACAATTCATAATTCCGAACAACGCAAGAAAACAAATTACAGAAATATAAGAGTTCGAGGAGACTTACAGCCACGGGTCGCACGAAAAGACGGTAGCATTATGATATTAGGCTCAACGACTGACTCTAATGACGCAACGGACAGACCCAAAAATTTACCGACAGCCTAGGTATTCAAAACCTAGTCTCCGATACCATAAATGTAACACCCCAATTCACAAATGGGACATTACACGCCGTAGAACCCCCGTGAGGTCTACCAGGCTAACTCATGACTCGTAAACCACAAAGATATCCCAAAAGGTGCATTCAAAAAGTAAATAAGGCCGTGGCCCCGGCCAAAACATTTTAACAGAGTACATGAAGTATATGTTAAATACCAATTCATCGCCCACACAGGGGACTTAAACCAAGTTGAAAAATAAACAGTCTAACTCCAATACTCGACAAATGCAATGCCAAAACATAAAAATACAGACTCGAGCCACATCATCATGCCAGCCCATCCTTTGTGTGCGCGTCCCGTGCCTGCTCCTCAGCTCTCCCGGTACCTGAAATGCATAAGACGCATTTCCCCCATTTAAGGGGTTAGCATTCGAATAGCTACTGCAAGTACACAATTACACAACACTATATACATACATGATTCAACGCAAACAAATCATTAGGAAAAATCATTTTAAAAATCAATATTCCGGAATATCACATTTACACCAAAACAATATGTCATCAAGCTTTCCACATCACAATTATCCACGTTTGGTAACTCGCGACCGTACCCATTAGTATCGGCCCTCAGAGGTCCCGTCGGACCGTCCCCAGGTGAGAAACCACTTCCGCGGCTGTACCCATTAGTATCGGCCCCCAGAGGTCCCGTCGAACCGTCCCCAGGTGGAAGAACATTAACGCATGCACCCAAGTCCACTTCCGTGGCCGTACCCATTAGTATCGGCCCCCAGAGTCCCCACGCCATCCCCAGGTGGAAGAGTAACCATCACAATCGTTCAATAAACCAGTTTACATCATTCGCATCGAAACCGTACACACATAATGAAATATAATATATGTACTTGCCTTGGATAATACGACGCGAAGGAAACGACGAAGGAATAGGTTTCGGTCCGAACAATCCTCTCAAATCCGACCCTAACACAATAATGATATACAACCAATCTCAACAACCTGAATACGAAGAAATTCCTCCTAGTTCTACCCATTGGGACAATTCATCGAACATCAAGAGTGCATAGGGAATTGAAATCGGTCAACGGTGTAATAACGGGATTTCATCCCATCCAATAACAAGGGAACCAAGGATCATGAGTAAACTATCGAAATCTAACAGCAACATCGGTTAAATCGGATTAAAAGGCAAGATCACCACCAAACCCTCCCCAAATTCATACTAGGGTTATAGGATATCTTACCTTGAATCGAAGCCGAACAATAGATGATTTGATGTTGTGGTGATGTTATGATGCTAAATTATACTTCCCAAACGGTGTTTGGATGAAAATCTGATGAACCCTCGCCTTGGAAGTCGCCCCGACGTGAAGAAGAGAAGAGGAATGAGAAAATGAATGAATCTCGCTGAAGACAAACGCAGTTATAGGGCTGATTGCTATGTGTGCCGTGGCCCAGCCGAAGTGTGCCGCGGCACAGGGCCAAAATTTGCGCCCAGTGATCGGCAGACCGCTCTATGTGCCGCGGCCCAGCCGAAGTGTGCCGCGGCATAGGGCCAAAACTGCGCCCAGTGATTCGGAATTGTGCCGCGGCCCCGACGGCATGTGCCGCGGCACACGGTACAGAAGCTTTGGCCGATAAGTGCAACACGAGTGTGCCGCGGCCCGGACGAGTGTGCCGCGGCAGTGACTCAGCAGTGTGCCGCGGCACACGGTACAGACTGCTCGGCCAGAAACTGGACAATATGTGTGCCGCGGCGCACATTCCTTGTGCCGCGGCCCACACCCCCCCTTGGGTCCCAAAATGATGAAAAATGATCCAGGAAGAGAATAAAATCAATAGGAATCGATATTAGGGAAACAATAACACGAAATGGAAGTACGGAACCCCAAAACGGTCCGAGGTACACAACCAAAATCGAACAAGGAACAAATTCCCTAAACTTATAGGAAATTACAAAAACGGCCCAAACATCCGAAAATCACGATACAACGTCGGATTAACAATACGAAACTTACAACATGCTCTACTCAACCATACGAACTCATGGAAATAGGAAAATGACGAAATCGAACGAGTTTAACGAGAATCGAATACACATGCGATAAAATATAACTCAAGATGAAATTACGTAAAAACATCATCGAGACTCATCCCAACGGAGAAACTCCAAGAACAAAATAGATTCAGAATTCCAAAACAGTGCCAAGCAAGTTGTCCGAAATGAATATAATCCGAAAATAGAAATTACCAAAAATAGAAAACACAGATATTACATCGGCTATCATCTTTGCTCGTCGTTTCTTCGCATATGAACTTTTTCCAAGCCCTGGTAAAAATCTATTTGGTGTTTCTGTGAATTCACCCTCTATTCTTACTTTGGCTTCAATAATGAATCTTATGTCAAAAGGTATGCTTTTATTCATAAGCAACCTCATCCTTTCAAGTCTCGTCTTATAAATCTTTAAAATGACATTTTTGCTTAGAAAGGGAAATCTTTTTTTGATTTTATACAATGTTTCTTCCATGATAAAATAAATAAATAAAAAGACAATGAAAATAATTGAAGAAAATATCTACAAATATCAGTTGTTGTGGGAAACTGAAAAATCCGACTTTAATAGTCACGGAGTACCGTTATCCGCCACTTGACCGGACAAACACAATTGAGTACTAAGTTACAATGTCGAGAAATTTGTACCTATAAAAATAGTTTACAATGTAAGATTTCAAATATAACTTATACTTCCCCGGCAACGGCGCCAAAAACTTGACACGTTCTTAGTGTAACTATCGCAAGTGCACGATATCCTATCAAGTAGTAAGTGGACTTTTTGAGTCCACCTTATCGATCGCACGAGGAAGTTTGGTTATAATTTGAATTATACACTATTAGTATATTTCTATAGATACTAAGATGAGTGAAACACACAATTGAAGAGTTTAGTTTAATAATTGCAAAGATAATGCAATAATAGTTCTAATATTTTAAGGAAATTAAAAAGATAGCAATAATAATAGATTGATTAACGATAAAAGGAAATAGTTGGGATTACAAACTTAGTTCGTCATTAGTTATAGAAGATGTATAGGAGATCATCAGATGAATTTACTTATTATGTTGTGTAGATTCGATTTTCCTTAAAAAGACGGTTTCTCTTTCGAACTATAAAACGCCCCTTACATATTGAATCAATCCACTATATTTCTATGTTGATTGGCTTCAATACATAGCATTAGGATTTATGAAAATAACTCAAAGAATCATCTAAGGTCTAGAGGTATATTTCTATCCCCTAGAACAACTTAGAGTGAAGATCATTTGATCAAATCAAACATATTTTCTTTCGAAACATATGAAGACCATAAATATCGTCATTTATTGGCCAACTAAATAAAGATTGTTAAAACAATGAAAATCACACACAATAATAAGTAATTCACAATAGATCTTTATACAAACTTAAATAACATGACTAACCTTGTTTAGAATCCCAACTAAAGGTAACTTAGCCCATGAAGGGTTTAATATACATAATACAAGCTTTGGTGGTCATTATTAGTTGAATCAAGAGAAAGAATTGATCCTCACTCCCTTAGTAGATAAAGGAGAAAGAAGAAATAAACTCTTTGAACAACATATGCTATACCACACTCACACAAATCACTCAAGAACACAAGTGTGTTCTTCACACAAAAAGAAAAGTTTACAAAATGTGAAAAATTATATGATGAATGATGAATGATGAAGGATCTAAGGGGTCTATTTATACACCTAAAGTCATCTAATAGCTCCAAAACTCCAGCATTATTACAATAGATCGGATCAATGCCAGCCATCCCCTCAATAATACACAAAAAGTATAAAAAATTAGACAAATTTTAACAATCTGTCAAGAGTTACGGCCGTAACATTAAGGAGTTACGGCCGTAACTGATGACTTACACCGTAACATTCGTAGTTACGGCCGTAACTTGCTTCGTCAATTTGCTCACCGGTTGCTTTGAGAGTTACGTTTTCAGCCTGCACTTCGAGACTTTGTGTTTTTGCCCCAAATCTTCTTCGGATGATAACTTTTGATATATAACTCTGATTTTGAATCCGGAAAGACTGCCGAATTCATCTCGGAAAGCCCTACAACATGAATATATCAAAATTCAACAAATAGAATATTTAATAAACATGTTATTTCTTGAGTAAATCAGTTATTTAATCAGATTAAGACTAGATTTACATCATCATCCGATAAAAATAAAATTATTAAAAACTAATTAATTAAAAGCAAAAAACGAGTAGACTAGCTCAATTATGGGTGAATTTTATCGATACAAACCATAGATAAGTGTATAAAACTGACACTTATCAGTGAGCGATCATCGCGTTGATGCTGCTCTTTGGATTCATGCGAGGGCGTGATTTTATGAAGATGTTTTTGAGGAATTAGTAACCTACGAAATGCTAACGATTTTAAGAGTTCATCACGGTTCACATGTAGACGCCCGCATCTTCGGTCAGCCCTCTATTATAAGTTAGGGGGATGTGTGACGATTAGCAATTTTATGTGGAGTTATCAGTAATTTATGTTGTCATGTAGATTTAAGCGTATGATTGAGTGTTAATTATTCGCGAATAACGAAATTGATATAGTTGATTTCAGTCACGCTTGGTTTATCTACCAAAACATACATTTCAAGTTTCATAGCACTGAGGTCGTAACCTTAATAGTACATGACACCAAACAAGTTTAATAAACACTCTCAATTATAGAACCCTTTAATTATCTCCTAAATCCATACTTGCGTCTTCCTCTGGATCTTCTTCCGGGTCCTCCTCCTGGATCTAATAATGCATGCGCAGAGTGGTTTGACACAAGAAATGTACCTTCCACCACGCCTGTCGCATTAGGAGCTTCTTGTCCATCTAAGGCAAAAACTCTCGCTGGTGCTTTCCCTTTGCCCTTGCGATCATCCTTCTTGGCCACATTTTTCTGCTGATTGTTGTCTGGTGTCTCCCACTTCGGGCATTCTCTAGTCTGATGCTGATTATCTCCACAGCGCAGGCACCTCCCTTGTTTCTTCCAGCAGTCCTCGGGTTTATGTCCCATCTTATTACAGTGCGGACAGGGCGGTAGATTGTTCACAGGCCTCTTTTCGGTGTCCTGGCCAGAAGTCTTACGTTGGAATTTCTGGGGTGGTCTGGATGATAGGTTTGGTGCGGATTTCTTAACCTTCCCAGCGGTGCGCTCCTTTGCCTGTCCCAGACGTGTCATCCCACTTTCGATTCGGGTTGTAGATTCGACTGCTTCCGCCATAGTCGTTACTCTCACTGGCAGTAGATTCTGTTGCAGAGAAAACCTCAATCCTCGAGTAAACTTGTACAGCTTATCCTCTTCTGTACTTACTAGTCCTGGTGCAAACTTATAGAGTCGGTTGAACTGCGACTCATACTGAGCTACAGTCAAAGATCCTTGCTTCATATAATAAAATTCATCTCGACGAGCCTCTCTAGCTGCTGCTGAGACGTACTGGGTCCGAAAATCAGTTAAGAAATTAACCCAAGTTCTGGCATGATCCTCTCTTATCCAGCGGGCATTAACGATCTTCCACCAATCATGCGCGGCAGCCTCGAGTCGAAACGTAGCCAACGTTATACGTTGATCATCGGTGTACTGGGATGCATTGAATATGCTCTCCATCCTTTCTACCCATAATTCTGCCTTGATGTCATCTGGTTCTCCGCCAAACGTTGGCGGACTGAAACGTAAGAATCTCTCCAACATGCGGTCTTGTGTGCCTCCCGCAGTCTAATTATTGTCAGCTTGTTGTTGCAGGAAGTTCGTCAGTTGAGTGAGGGCTTAGGCCATGGCATCATTCCCAATTGTTCCCCGTAGAGGAGAGCGTGAGCGATCATCGCGTTGATGCTGCTCTTTGCGATTCATGCGAGGGCGTGATTTTATGAAGATATTTTTGAGGAATTAGTAACCTATGAAATGCTAACGGTTTTAAGAGTTCATCACGGTTCACATGTGGACGCCCGTATCTTCGGTCAGCCCTCTATTATAAGTTAGGGGGATGTGTGACGATTAGCAATTTTATGTGGAGTTATCAGTAATTTATGTTGTCATGTAGATTTAAGCATATGATTGAGTGTTAATTATTCGCGAATAACGAAATTGATATAGTTGATTTCAGTCACGCTTGGTTTATCTACCAAAACATACATTTCAAGTTTCATAGCACTGAGGCCGTAACCTTAATAGTACATGACACCAAACAAGTTTAATAAACACTCTCAATTATAGAACCCTTTAATTATCTCCTAAATCCATACTTGCGTCTTCCTCTGGATCTTCTTCCGGGTCCTCCTCCGGATCTTCCTCCAGATCTTCCTCCGGATCTTCTTCGTATTCGCGGAACAGAGCGTCGTCAGTCGGTGGTGCTCGTGATGAGGTTCCGATCTCAATGTTGGAGTTAGGAATAAGGTTGATCACGGCTCCTAACTTCTATTTCACCAAAGCTTGGAACTTTTCATGCTCGTGCCTCTCATATAGGATTTGTTCTTCCAGCATTTGTATCCTGTGGGATTGAAGAAACTTCTGGCTGCGGAGCTTGGCGATTGTTCGGATGTCTACTAATGATTGGGTTTCCAGTTGATGCGCTTTCTCTTCTAGCTCCTCGTACTCTTGCCTTTTCTTTTCCAATAACTGAAACAGCTCATCCCTCAGATTACGATATGCCGTTACATCTTGAAAAATGTGCGCAATCACGGAACTCAAGTTCTGGGTCTCCCTCTCCCTTGAATCGCCCAAAACAGTTGCGTTTAGAATGGGTCTAGAGACACCCTCAATTTGACTAAGGGTCTGTCGAAGCTGATCTTCAGTAATTGTCGTCGGCGGGGTAGGCGTATCTTCGTTTCCCTGGGTCACAATCTTATGGTTCACTTCGTCCTAGGTGGAATTCCCATCTAAGTCCGAAGAATCTTATCCTGGAAAAGCTCGATGTAAGTGTCCTTCTTACAAAGCGAGCTCCGATACCACATCTGTCACGCCCCCACACCGGGGTTGGACGAGAACGCGACATCTAACGTAATTAAATAACATTTGTGATAATAGAATTACAGTAGAGCATTCCAATGTCAGATCTTAGCCCGGTGAACTAAGTCTGGTTATTCGATGGAGTAAACATTCATGAGTACAGCAGAATAGTTACATAAAGTTCAAAAAGTACAGCGGAGATCAGAATACTTTATTGATATAAGAAATAAAAGGAGCATTTATTTCAACATTCTAATACTTATGTCTCGACATTTCTTCAACGACGATCTTCACTGGTCATCAGCATTCGTCTCGTCATCTTCTTGGGTCTCCTCATCTAGTGGGGTTTTAGAAAAACAATACAAATTGGGGTGAGAATAATGGATTCTCAGTGAGTTGGGTTGAGTATATTTTCTGAAATTATACATATTTAATTATTTTGAAATATATACTATTTTACTCCCACCTTTGAAAATTTATCATTTATGGATGGCATAAGTTTCAAAATATAATGCAATGAATTAGGTTATGAGTGAACAGTCAATCTCCGTAGATTGCTGTTAAGTATGACAATATGTGGCGTCGAGCGCCTAGTGAGTATTTAGCTTCGGGAGGTCGTCTATATGACTAAGTCCCTCAGCCTCCTTATAACATCTTAGACCGTTATCAGTGTTTGGCCTTTGACTATCACCACGACCTTTGGTTTAATGACCGTAGCCTTGGGCGTTTGTCGGACCGTCACTATAACTTTGGCCTTTGAGCTTATCGCTCTCACGCTTGGTGACGTGCTTCCTTATCTCTTATCTGGGCTCAGCATGTCCTTAATTGTGGGTCAATGCCCAGATCATACCATAATCGCGATTATACCCTAAGTCTACGACCCAGTCACCTCCGGAACACTCCGTCCATTGGCTTCAAGGGAATAGGAAACGACGGTAGGCTTGTTCATGAACCGCAGCCGTGCTGCTCGATCCAAGACATGGTCTAACCGTCCCTGACACAAGTTTGGGACTCTAGTGGTGGCCCCTACAACTCAATAGGTGGCCCCGAGATTGTAGGTCGGCACTATGTTTCATATGGACTCAAGAGGTGGCCCCCGTCCGTCGACGTGGCACTTTGTTCCGATAGAGTTAGAGGCGGACTTGTCTGTGGCACTTTGTTTGTATGGCACTTAGTTCCCGGTTAGATGTGAGTATACGTTAGTCACATTGCGGTGAATGCACATGATATGGTCAGAGTCATATATCCAATACTTACCGTAAATTGATTATACGATTGCGATTTGGAGTTTATTCGTGGCACGAGTTTTTATGAATTATGGTTCCGTTATTGATATATCTTTGGAATATAATTGTGATTATTGATTCCAGACTTGATAAATTCAAATCTTTGATTTTTGGTTTAAATTTTCTCAATTTACGGTTACGCCCATAATTCTTGCGAAACGGATTATTATGCCCATGAAGTTTGGTTTTCGTCACGGATGGTGACGAAACTTATGGGAGAGTTCATGTTGAACTTGGAACTTCTGTGTTTGAGTGAACTTTCTAGAATTTTCAGTTTCTGACTGATTTTTCTAAAATTTTCAGTTTTGCTTCAAAACTATTTAAAATATCGTTTTGACCCCAAAACCCAAAATTTTGCTCCTGTTGCTATAGGGTTTTTTGGATATAATATTTATCCTTTGTTAATTAACATTCTGGTCCATAGACCTGAAAATTTATTTTATAATTCCATTTTTATTGAAATTTACTAATTGACCCCAATTTTACCAATTATTGCATTTTAGCTCCAAATCTTGAATCGACTCCCGCTCTCTACAAAATTTTAAGGTCAAAATATTTATTTCTATATAAGTTATGTATTCAGTCCAGAAGGTGAACTTTTTACTTTGGTTCCAAATTTTTGAGGAATTTATCATTTGACCCCCTTATTTTGTCTTAATTTACATTTTTGGTCCGTAGACACCGGAAATGGATTCCGATTACTACGAAATTTTTAGGACAGAGGCTAAATGTGTTATTATGTCCAGTTTGATGTTCCGAACTGAAATATATGGATTTTATTTAGTAGTTTCACCATTTTGATGGATTTACACAATCTTCGTGTTTTGGCGATTTTAACCCGTTGACTTAGAAAATGATTTACGTTTCTTATAAAATTTTAAGGGTAGGTGGATTTTATGATATTAAGTCAGATTACATCTTTTTTTTTTTGTAATAATTCTCATAATTTTCTTTATCTTCACTTAATTCTTATTTTGTGTCCGTTTTGATCATCCCATTTTTGTTAGGCCACAAATTAAACATCCAACTTCACATGCATGATCATATAACACAAATATACCTCTCCAAACATAATTTCCAAAATATAAAGGAAGACAAAATCATACTTAATTGATAAGAAGTTTTGGGACATTTCACTTAAATCATCAAAATTGGCTAATTTCGCATGCAACAAGCTATAAACCATTATGCATGCTATTAGTATGAGAAAAGTGGACTATATGAACTTCATGGAAGGGATATGTATTTTTGTTTAAGATAAATTGCATATTAAAGTGAGAAGAATAGTTTTACCCACTTTAACTCTTGAAGTAGTGAAGAGATCTAAGTCTTTGAACTAGTTGCACCAACCTCTTCTTTGCCTCTCCTCTTTTTATTTTGACCAATGTATGCCACACCATGGATGATGAATATGTGGTTTAAGTTAGTGTATGTAAGATATATCTAGGTATATATATATTTATATATATATATATTGAAGTTACATATAGTTAGTGAAATTACCTCCTTAAGTTGAACCTTTCTTCTTCTCTTCTTTTCTTCTTCTTCTCTTCTCCTTCTCTTCTTGATTTCAGCCTCCTCTCTCCCTTACTCTCTCTAATTTTCAGATTTTGTTTGTGTAAGGGTGAAAGGAATGAGGGTGTTTGATTTTTAAAAGTGTTTAATGGGGTTGGGAGGTGGAATACTTGGGAAGAGAAAATGTAAGACATTGAGTCTTGCATGGGGGACAAGGATTCCCCTCCCCCCAAGTGTTCTTGGACGTGGCTTATGTGTGTGTGTGTGTGTGTGTGTTATTATATTTTTTTTTTTGTATTTTAGGTGTATATAGATATAGATATTAAGTATTTGTTTAATAAAGTGGGCTAGGTGATTAGATTGGGCTTTAAATTGTGATTCCAAGCCTTAGGGGTTTTATTTAGTTTGGGCTTGAGTCTTATGGTGTGTTTATGTGTATATGTGTTAATACACATGGCCCATTAGGAATTTTATGTTCCCACTTCAAATTTTAATTAATTTGATTATTTGGTTCATAAAATAATTATGAACCAAATAATCGAGTTTTAGGGGGTATAACAATAACCCGTGTACCCTCTATCAGAATTATCCAAAAATTGAGTTCTAGCCATATCAGCTTTGATTCGGCTCCGGATGACCTCACATAAACACGTATTCAATCTTATAAATCCATAGAGACAAATTATGAAAAAATATCCTAAAATAGGCCACCTCGATTTTCCTCCATAACTCGTGTACTACCCTATGAGAATTATCCGAAAACCCAGTTCCTGCCATATCAGCTCCAATTCTGGTCCGGATGAACCCAAATAAACGCATATTCAATTTTATAAATTCACAAGGAGAAATTATGAAAAAATATTCAAAAAATGGGCCGCCTTGTTTTTCCTCGATAACTCGTGTACGGGAGATTTATCTAAAAATCGAGTTCTACCCGTGTTAGCTCCGATTCGGCTCCGAATAACCCTAAATAAATGCGTATTCAATTTTATAAATCCACAGGGACAAATTATGAAAAAAATATCCGAAAAACAGGCCGTCTCAATTTTCGTCCATAGCCTGTGTACTACCCTCTATGAGAATTTTTTAAAAACCGATTTCCAGTCGTATCAGCTCCGGCTCGGCTCCGGATGACCTCAAATAAATGCGTATTCAATTTAATAAATCCATAGGGACAAATTATAAAAAATATCCATAAAAGGGCCGCCTTGATTTTCCTCCATAACCCGTCCCTATGAAAATTATCCAAAAATCGAGTTCCAACCGTATCAACTCCAGTTCGGCTCCGGATGACATCAAATAAATGCATATTCAATTTTATAAATCCATAGGGACAAATTATGAAAAATATCCAAAAAACAGGTCGCCTCGATTTTCCTCCATAAACCGTGTACTACCCCCTATGAGAATTATCCCCAAATCGAGTTCCAGCCGTATCAGCTTCAATTCGGCTCCGGATAACCCCAAATAAACGCGTATTCAATTTTATAAATTCATAGGGATAAACTATGAAAAAATATCCAAAAAATGGGCCGCCTCATTTTTCCTTCATAAGCCGTGTACCATCTATCAGAATTATCCCAAAACTGAGTTCCTGCCGTATCAGCTTTGGTTCGGCTCCGGATGATCTCAAATAACACGTATTCAATCGTATAAATCCATAGGGACAAATTATGAAAAAATATCCAAAATAGGCCACCTCGATTTTCCTCCACAACTCATGTGACTAATCCAAAAACCCAGTTCTTGCCGTATCAACTCCAATTCGGGTCCGAATGAATCCAAATAAATGCTTATTCAATTTTATAAATCCACAAGGAGAATTTATGAAAAAATATCCAAGAAATGGGCTGCCTCGATTTTCCTCCATAACCCGTGTACTACCCATATGAGAGTTATCTAAAAATCGAGTTCTAGCCATATCAGCTCTGATTCGACTCCGGATGACCCCAAATAAACGCGTATTCAATTTCATAAATCTTAGGAACAAATTATGAAAAAATATCCAGAAAACGAGCATTCTCCATTTTCCTCCACAACCTGTGTACTATCCTCTATGGGAATTTTGCAAAAACCGAGTTCCAGTCGTATCAGCTCTGGCTTGGCTCCGAATGACCTCAAATAAACGCAACATTCAAGTTTATACATTCATAGTGACAAATTATGAAAAAATATCCATAAAAGGGCTGCCTCGATTTTCCTCCATAACCGGTTCCTATGATAATTATTCGAAAACCGAGTTCTAGCCATATCAGCTCCAGTTCGGCTCCGGATGACCTCAATAAACACGTATTCCATTTTATAAATCCATAGGGACAAATTATAAAAAAATACATACAAAACGGGCCGCCTCGATTTTCCTCTATAACCCGTGTACTACCCCCTATGAGAATTTTTTAAAAATCGAGTTCCAGCCCTATCAGCTCTGGCTCGGCTCTGGATGACCTCAAATAAATGCGTATTCAATTTTATAAATCCATAGAGACAAATTATGAAAAAATATCCGAAAAATATGAAAAAATATCCGAAAAATGAGCATTCTCAATTTTCTTCCACAACCTGTGTACTACCCTCTATGAGAATTTTCAAAAACCGAGTTCAGCCGTATCAGCTCCGGCTCGGCTCCGGATGACCTCAAATAAATGCGCATTCAAGTTTATACATCCATAGGGACAAATTATGAAAAAATATCCATAAAAGGGCTGCCTCGATTTTCCTCCATAACCCGTTCTTATGATAATTATTTGAAAACCGAGTTCCAGCCATATCAGCTCCAGTTCGGCTCCGGATGACCTCAATAAACACGTATTCAATTTTATAAATCCATAGGGACAAATTATGATAAAATATATACAAAATACGGGCCGCCTCAATTTTCCTCTATAACCCGTGTACTACCCCCTATGAGAATTTTTTAAAAATCGAGTTCCAGCCGTATTAGTTCTGGCTCGGCTCCGGATGACCTCAAATAAACGTGCATTCAAGTTTATACATCGATAGGGACAAATTATGAAAAAATATTCATAAAAGGGCTGCCTCGATTTTCCTCCATAACTCGTTCCTATGATAATTATTAGAAAACCGAGTTCCAGCCATATCAGCTCCAGTTCGGCTCCGGATGACCTCAATAAACACATATTCAGTTTTATAAATCCATAGGGACAAATTATGAGAAATATCCAAAAAACAGGGCACCTCGATTTTCCTCCATAACCCGTGTACTACCCCTGTGAGAATTATCCCAAAACCGAGTTCCAGTTGTATCAGCTCCGATTCGGCTCCGGATGAACCCAAATAAACGCGTATTCAATCTTATAAATCCATAGGGATACATTATGAAAAATATCCAAAAAATGGGCTTCCTCAATTTTCCTCCATAACCCGTGTACCCTCTATCAGAATTATCCAAAAACTGAGTTCCAGCCGTATCAGCTTTGATTCGGCTCCGGGTGAGCTCAAATAAACACGTATTCAATCTTATAAATCCATAGAGACAAATTGTGAAAAAGTATCCAAAAATAGGCCACCTCGATTTTCCTCCATAACTCGTGTACTACCCTATGAGAATTATTCGAAAACCTAGTTCCTGCCATATCAGCTCCAATTCGGGTCCGGATGAACCCAAATAAACGCATATTCAATTTTATAAATTCACAAGGAGAAATTATCAAAAAATATTCAAAAAACGGGTCGCCTCGATTTTCCTCGATAACCCGTGTACTACCCCTATGAGAGTTATCCAAAAATCGAGTCCTAGCTGTGTTAGCTCCGATTCGGCTCCGAATAACCCTAAATAAAGGCGTATTCAATTTTATAAATCCATAGGGACAAATTATGAAAAAAATATCCGAAAAACAGGCCGTCTCAATTTTCCTCCACAACCTGTGTACTACCCTTTATGAGAATTTTTTAAAAACCGAGATCCAGTCGTATCAGCTCCAGCTCGGCTCCGGATGACCTCAAATAAATGCGTATTCAATTTTATAAATCCATAGGGATAAATTATAAAAAATATCCATAAAAGGTCCGCCTCGATTTTCCTCCATAACCCGTCCCTATGAAAATTATCCGAAAATCGAGTTCTAACCGTATCAGCTCTAGTTCGGCTCTGGATGACATTAAATAAATGCGTATTCAATTTTATAAATCCATAGGGACAAATTATGAAAAATATCCAAAAAACAGGTCGCCTCGATTTTCCTCCATAAACCGTGTACTACCCCCTATGAGAATTATCCCCAAATTGAATTCCAGCCGTATCAGCTTCGATTCGGCTCCATATGACCCCAAATAAATGCGTATTCAAGCTTATAAATCCATAGGGATAAACTATGAAAAAATATCCAAAAAATGGGCCACCTCAAGTTTCCTCCATAACCCGTGTACTCTCTATCAGAATTATCCGAAAATTGAGTTCCTGCCATATCAGCTTTGGTTCGGCTCCGGATGATCTCAAATAACACGTATTCAATCTTATAAATCCATATGGCCAAATTATGAAAAAATATCCAAAATAGGCCACCTTTATTTTCCGCCACAACTCATGTGAATTATCCGAAAACCCAGTTCCTGCTATATCAACTCCAATTCGGGTCCGAATGAACCCAAATAAACGCGTATTCAATTTTATAAATCCACAAGGAGAAATTATGAAAAAATATCCACAAAATGGGCTGCCACGATTTTCCTCCATGACCCGTGTACTACCCATATGAGAGTTATATAAAAATCGAGTTCTAGCCGTATCAGCTCCGATTCGGCTCCGGATGACCCCAAATAAACGCGTATTCAATTTCATAAATCCATAGGGACAAATTATGAAATTTTTTCCGAAAAACGAGCATTCTCAAATTTCCTCCACAACCTGTGTACTACCCTTTTTGAGAATTTTTCAAAAACCAAGTTCCAGCCGTATCAGCTCCGGCTCGGCTCCGGATGATCTCAAATAAACGCGCATTCAAGTTTATACATCCATAGGGACAAATTATGAAAAAATATCCATAAAAGGGATGCCTCGATTTTCCTTCATAACCCGTCCCTATGATAATTATTCGAAAACTGAGTTCCAGCCATATCAGTTCCAGTTCGGCTCCGGATGACCTCAATAAACGCGTATTCAATTTTATAAATCCATAGGGACAAATTATGAAAAAATATATACAAAAAATGGGCCGCCTCGATTTTCCTCTATAACCCGTGTACTACCCCCTATGAGAATTTTTTGAAAATCGAGTTCCAGCCGTATTAGCTCCGGCTCAGCTCTCGATGACCTCAAATAAATGCGTATTCAATTTTATAAATCCATAGGGACAAATTATGAAAAAATATCCGAAAAACGAGCATTCTCAATTTTCCTCCACAACCTGTGTATTACACTTTATGAGAATTTTTCAAAAATCGAGTTCCAGTCGTATCAGCTCCGGCTCGGCTCCGGATGACCTCAAATATACGCGCATTCAAGTTTATACATCGATAGGGATAAATTATGAAAAAATATTCATAAAAGGGTTGCCTCGATTTTCCTCCATAATCCGTTCCTATGATAATTATTCGAAAATCGAGTTCCAGCCATATCAGCTCCAGTTCGGCTCTGGATGACTTCAATAAACACGTATTCAATTTTATGAATCCATAGGGACGAATTATGAAAAAATATATAAAAAAAGGGGCCGCCTCGATTTTCCTCTCTAACCCGTGTACTACCCCCTATGAAAATTTTCTAAAAATCGAGTTCCAGCCGTATCAGTTCCGGCTCAGCTCCGAATGACCTCAAATAAACGCATATTCAATTTTATAAATCCATAGGGACAAATTATAAAAAAATATCCATAAAAGGGCCGCCTCGATTTTTCTCCATAACCCGTCCCTATGAGAATTATCCGAAAATCGAGTTCCAACTGTATTAGCCCAGTTCGGCTACGGATAACCTCAACTAAATGTGTATTCAATTTTATAAATTCATAGGGATAAATTATGAAAAATATCCAAAAAACAGGGCACCTCGATTTTCCTCCATAACCCGTGTACTACCCCTATGAGAATTATTCCAAAACCGGGTTCCAGTTGTATCAGCTCCGATTCGGCTCCGGATGAACCCAAATAAACGCGTATTCAATCTTATAAATCCATAGGGATAAATTATGAAAAAATATCCAAAAAATGGGTTGCCTCAATTTTCCTCCATAACCCGTGTACCCTCTATCAGAATTATCCAAAAACTGAGTTCCAGCCGTATCAGCTTTGATTCGGCTACGAATGACCTCAAATAAACACATATTCAATCTTATAAATCCATAGAGACAAATTATGAAAAAGTATCCAAAAATAGGCCACCTCGATTTTCCTCCATAACTCGTGTACTAGCCTATGAGAATTATTCGAAAACCCAGTTCCTGCCATATAAGCTCCAATTCGGGTCCGGATGAACCCAAATAAACGCATATTCAATTTTATAAATTCACAAGGAGAAATTATGAAAAAATATTCAAAAAACGGGCTGCCTCGATTTTCCTCGATAACCCGTGTACTACCCCTATGAGAGTTATCTAAAAATCGAGTCCTAGCTGTGTTAGCTCCGATTCGGCTCCGAATAACCCTAAATAAAGGCGTATTCAATTTTATAAATCCATAGGGACAAATTATGAAACAATATCCGAAAAACAGGCCGTTTCAATTTTCCTCCACAGCCTGTGTACTACCCTTTATGAGAATTTTTTAAAAATCGAGATCCAGTCGTATCAGCTCCAGTTCGGCTCCGGATGACCTCAAATAAATGCATATTCAATTTTATAAATCCATATGGACAAATTATAGAAAATATCCATAAAAGGGCCGCCTCGATTTTCCTCCATAACCCGTCCCTATGAAAATTATCCGAAAATCGAGTTCTAACCGTATCAGCTCTAGTTCGGCTCTGCATGACATTAAATAAATGCGTATTCAATTTTATAAATCCATAGGGAGAAATTATGAAAAATATCCAAAAAACAGGTCGCCTCAATTTTCCTCCATAAACCGTGTACTACCCCCTATGAGAATTATCCCAAAACCGAGTTCCAGTCATATCAGCTCCGATTTAGCTCCAGATGAGCCGAATAAATGCGTATTCAATCTTATAAATCCATAGGGATAAACTATGAAAAAATATCCAAAAAATGGGCCACCTCAATTTTCCTCCATAACACGTGTACCTTCTATCAGAATTATAGAAAACTGAGTTCCTACCGTATCAGCTTTGGTTTGGCTCCAGATGACCTCAAATAACACGTATTCAATCTTATAAACCCATAGGGACAAATTATGAAAAAAATATTCAAAATAGGCCACCTCGATTTTCCTCCATAACTCGTGTACTACCCTATGAGAATTATCCGAAAACCCAGTTCCTGCCATATCAGCTCCAATTCGGGTCCGGATGAACCCAAATAAACGCATATTGAATTTTATAAATTCACAAGGAGAAATTATGAAACAATATTCAAAAAACGGGCCGCCTCGATTTTCCTCGATAACGCGTGTACTACCCCGATGAGAGTTATCTAAAAATCGAGTTCTAGCTGTGTTAGCTCCGATTCGGCTCCGAATAACCCTAAATAAACGCGTATTCAAATTTATAAATACATAGGGACAAATTATGAAAAAATATCCGAAAAACAGGCCGTCTCAATTTTCCTCCACAGCGTGTGTACTACCCTCTATGAGAATTTTTTAAAAACCTAGTTCCAGTCGTATCAGCTCCGGCTCGGCTCCGGATGACCTCAAATAAACGCGTATTCAATTTTATAAATCCATAGTGACAAATTATAAAAAATATCCATAATTGGGCCGCCTCGATTTTCCTCCATAACCTGTCCTTATGAAAATTATCCGAAAATCGAGTTCCAACCGTATCAGCTCTAGTTCGGCTCTGGATGACATCAAATAAATGCGTATTCAATTTTATAAATCCATAGGGACAAATTATGAAAAATATCCAAAAAACAGGTCGCCTCGATTTTCCTCCATAAACCGTGTACTACCCCCTATGAGAATTATTCCCAAATCAAATTCCAGCCGTATCAGCTTCGATTCGGCTCCGGATGACCCCAAATAAACGCGTATTCAAGCTTATAAATCCATAGGGATAAACTATGAAAAAATATCCAAAAAATGGGCCACCTCAATTTTCCTCCATAACCCGTGTACCCTCTATCAGAATTATCCGAAAACTGAGTTCCTGCCATATCAGCTTTGGTTCGGCTCCGGATGATCTCAAATAACACGTATTCAATCTTATAAATCCATAGGGACATATTACAAAATAATATCCAAAATAGGCCACCTCGATTTTCCTCCACAACTCATGTGAATTATCCGAAAACCCAATTCCTGCTATATCAACTCCAATTTGGGTCCGAATGAAGCCAAATAAATGCGTATTCAATTTTATAAATCCACAAGGAGAAATTATGAAAAAATATCCAAAAAATGGGCTGCCTCGATTTTCCTCCATAACCCGTGTACTACCTATATGAGAGTTATCAAAAAATCGAGTTCTAGCCGTATCAGCTCCGATTCGGCGCCGGATGACCCCAAATAAATGCCTATTCAATTTCATAAATTCATAGGGACAAATTTTGAAAAAATTTCCGAAAAACGAGCATTCTCAATTTTCCTCCACAACCTGTCTACTACCCTCTATGAGAATTTTTCAAAAACCGAGTTCCAGCCGTATCAGCTCCGGCTCGGCTCCGGATGACCTCAAATAAACGTGCATTCAATTTTATACATCCATAGGGACAAATTATGAAAAAATATCCATAAAAGGAATGCCTCGATTTTCCTTCATAACCCGTCCCTATGATAATTATTCGAAAACCGAGTTCCAACCATATTAGCTCCAGTTCGGCTCCGGATGACCTCAATAAACGCATATTCAATTTTATAAATCCATAGGGACAAATTATGAAAAAATATATACAAAAAATGGGCCGCCTCGATTTTCCTCTATAACCCGTGTACTACCCCATATGAGAATTTTTTAAAAATCGAGTTCCAGCCGTATCAGCTCCGTCTCCAGATGACCTTAAATAAATGAGTATTCAATTTTATAAATCCATAGGGACAAATTATGAAAAAATATCCATAAAAGAGCCGCCTCGATTTTTCTCCATAACCCGTCCCTATGAGAATTATCCGGAAATCGAGTTCCAACCGTATCAGCCCAGTTCGGCTCCGGATAACCTCAAATAAACATGTATTCAATTTTATAAATCCATAGGGACATATTATGAAAAAAATCAGAACAGACCGCCTCGATTTTCCTCCATAACCCGTGTACTACCCCCTATGAGGATTATCCCAAAACCGAGTTCCAGTCATATCAGCTCCGATTTAGCTCCAGATGAGCCGAATAAATGCGTATTCAATCTTATAAATCCATAGAGATAAATTATGAAAAAATATCCAAAAAACAGGCCGCCTCGATTTTCCTCCATAACCCGTGTACTACCCCCTATGAGAATTATCCCCAAACTGAGTTCCAGCCGTATCAGCTCCGATTCGGCTCCGGATGACCCCAAATAAATGCGTATTAAATCTTATAAATCCATAGGGATAAACTATGAAAAAATATCCAAAAAATGGGCCGCCTCAATTTTCCTCCATAACACGTGTACCTTCTATCAGAATTATAGAAACCTGAGTTCCTACCGTATCAACTTTGGTTTGGCTCCAGATGACCTCAAATAACACGTATTCAATCTTATAAACCCATAGGGACAAATTATGAAAAAATATTCAAAATAGGCCACCTCGATTTTCCTCCATAACTCGTGTACTACCCTATGAGAATTATCCGAAAACCCAGTTCCTGCCATATCAGCTCTAATTCGGGTCCGGATGAACCCAAATAAATGCATATTGAATTTTATAAATTCACAAGGAGAAATTATGAAAAAATATTCAAAAAACGGGCTGCCTCGATTTTCCTCGATAACCCGTGTACTACCCCGATGAGAGTTATCTAAAAATTGAGTTCTAGCTGTGTTAGCTCCGATTCGGCTCCGAATAACCCTAAATAAACGCGTATTCAAATTTATAAATCCATAGGGACAAATTATGGAAAAATATCCGAAAAACAGGCCGTCTCAATTTTCCTCCACAGCGTGTGTACTACCCTCTATGAGAATTTTTTAAAAACCTAGTTCCAGTCGTATCAGCTCCGGCTCGGCTCCGGATGACCTCAAATAAACGCGTATTCAATTTTATAAATCCATAGTGACAAATTATAAAAAATATCCATAAAAGGGCCGCCTCGATTTTCCTCCATAACCTGTCCTTATGAAAATTATCCGAAAATCGAGTTCCAACCGTATCAGCTCTAGTTCGGCTCTGGATGACATCAAATAAATGCGTATTCAATTTTATAAATCCATAGGGACAAATTATGAAAAATATCTAAAAAATAGGTCGCCTCAATTTTCCTCCATAAACCGTGTACTACCCCCTATGAGAATTATTCCCAAATCAAATTCCAGCCGTATCAGCTTCGATTCGGCTCCGGATGACCCCAAATAAACGCGTATTCAAGCTTATAAATCCATAGGGATAAACTATGAAAAAAATATCCAAAAAATGGGCCACCTCAATTTTCCTCCATAACCCGTGTACCCTCTATCAGAATTATCCGAAAACTGAGTTCCTGCCATATCAGCTTTGGTTCGGCTCCGGATGATCTCAAATAACACGTATTCAATCTTATAAATCCATAGGGACATATTACAAAATAATATCCAAAATAGGCCACCTCGATTTTCCTCCACAACTCATGTGAATTATCCGAAAACCCAATTCCTGCTATATCAACTCCAATTCGGGTCCGAATGAAGCCAAATAAATGCGTATTCAATTTTATAAATCCACAAGGAGAAATTATGAAAAAATATCCAAAAAATGGGCTGCCTCGATTTTCCTCCATAACCCGTGTACTACCTATATGAGAGTTATCAAAAAATCGAGTTCTAGCCGTATCAGCTCCGATTCGGCGTCGGATGACCCCAAATAAATGCATATTCAATTTCATAAATCCATACGGACAAATTATGAAAAAATTTCCGAAAAAGGAGCATTCTCAATTTTCCTCCACAACCTGTCTACTACCCTCTATGAGAATTTTTCAAAAACCGAGTTCCAGCCGTATCAGCTCCGGCTCGGCTCCGGATGACCTCAAATAAACGTGCATTCAATTTTATACATCCATAGGGACAAATTATGAAAAAATATCCATAAACGGAATGCCTCGATTTTCCTTCATAACCCGTCCCTATGATAATTATTCGAAAACCGAGTTCCAACCATATTAGCTCCAGTTCGGCTCCGGATGACCTCAATAAACGCATATTCAATTTTATAAATCCATAGGGACAAATTATGAAAAAATATATACAAAAAATGGGCCGCCTCGATTTTCCTCTATAACCCGTGTACTACCCCATATGAGAATTTTTTAAAAATCGAGTTCCAGCCGTATCAGCTCCGTCTCGGCTCCGGATGACCTTAAATAAATGCGTATTCAATTTTATAAATCCACATGGACAAATTATGAAAAAATATCCATAAAAGAGCCGCCTCGATTTTTCTACATAACCCGTCCCGATGAGAATTATCCGGAAATCGAGTTCCAACCGTATCAGCCCAGTTCGGCTCCGGATAACCTCAAATAAACGTGTATTCAATTTTATAAATCAATAGGGACATATTATGAAAAAAAATCAGAACAGACCGCCTCGATTTTCCTCCATAACCCGTGTACTACCCCCTATGAGGATTATCCCAAAACCGAGTTCCAGTCGTATCAGCTCCGATTCAGCTCCAGATGAGCCGAATAAATGCGTATTCAATCTTATAAATCCATAGAGATAAATTATGAAAAAATATCCAAAAAACAGGCTGCCTCGATTTTCCTCCATAACCCGTATACTACCCCCTATGAGAATTATCCCCAAACTGAGTTCCAGCCGTATCAGCTCCGATTCGGCTCCGGATGACCCCAAATAAATGCGTATTCAATCTTATAAATCCATAGGGGTAAACTATGAAAAAATATCCAAAAAATGGGCCGCCTCAATTTTCCTCCATAACACGTGTACCTTCAATCAGAATTATCGAAAACTGAGTTCCTACCGTATCAGCTTTGGTTTGGCTCCAGATGATCTCAAATAACACGTATTCAATCTTATAAACCCATAGAGACAAATTATTAAAAAATATTCAAATTAGGCCACCTCGATTTTCCTCCATAACTCGTGTACTACCCTATGAGAATTATCCGAAAACCCAGTTCCTGCCATATCAGCTCCAATTCGGGTCCGGATGAACCCAAATAAACGCATATTCAATTTTATAAATTCACAAGGAGAAATTATGAAAAAATATTCAAAAAACGGGCCGCCTCAATTTTCCTCGATAACCCGTGTACTACCCCTATGAGAGTTATCTAAAAACCGAGTTCTAGCTGTGTTAGCTCCGATTCGGCTCCGAATAACCCTAAATAAACGCATATTCAAATTTATAAATCCATAGGGACAAATTATGAAAAAATATCCGAAAAACAGGCCGTCTCAATTTTCCTCCACAGCGTGTGTACTACCCTCTATGAGAATTTTTTAAAAACCTAGTTCCAGTCGTATCAGCTCCGGCTCGGCTTCAGATGACCTCAAATAAACGCGTATTCAATTTTATAAATCTATAGTGACAAAATATAAAAAATATCCATAAAAGGGCCGCGTCGATTTTCCTCCATAACCTGTCCCTATGAAAATTATCCGAAAATCGAGTTCCAACTGTATCAGCTCTAGTTCGGCTCTGGATGACATCAAATAAATGCGTATTCAATTTTATAAATCCATAGGGACAAATTATGAAAAATATCCAAAAAACAGGTCGCCTCGATTTTCCTCCATAAACCGTGTACTACCCCCTATGAGAATTATCCCCAAATCAAATTCCAGCCGTATCAGCTTCGATTCGACTCCGGATGACCCCAAATAAACGCGTATTCAAGCTTATAAATCTATAGGGATAAACTATGAAAAAATATCCAAATATTGGGCCACCTCAATTTTCCTCCATAACCCGTGTACCCTCTATCAGAATTATCCGAAAACTGAGTTCCTGCCATATCAGCTTTGGTTCGGCTCCGGATGATCTCAAATAACACGTATTTAATCTTATAAATCCATAGGGACAAATTACAAAATAATATCCAAAATAGGCCACCTCGATTTTCCTCCACAACTCATGTGAATTATCCGAAAACCCAGTTCCTGCTATATCAACTCCAATTCGGGTCCGAATGAAGCCAAATAAACGCGTATTCAATTTTATAAATCCACAAGGAGAAATTATGAAAAAATATCCAAAAAATGGGCTGCCTCGATTTTCCTCCATAACTCGTGTACTACCTATATGAGAGTTATCAAAAAATCGAGTTCTAGCCGTATCAGCTCCGATTCAACGCCGGATGACCCCAAATAAATGCCTATTCAATTTCATAAATCCATAGGGACAAATTATGAAAAAATTTCCGAAAAACGAGCATTCTCAATTTTCCTCCACAACCTGTCTACTACCCTCTATGAGAATTTTTCAAAAACCGAGTTCCAGCCGTATCAGCTCCGGCTCGGCTCCGGATGACCTCAAATAAACGTGCATTCAAGTTTATACATCCATAGGGACAAATTATGAAAAAATATCCATAAAAGGGATGCCTCGATTTTCCTTCATAACCCGTCCCTATGATAATTATTCGAAAACCGAGTTCCAACCATATTAGCTCCAGTTCGGCTCCGGATGACCTCAATAAATGCGTATTCAATTTTATAAATCCATAGGGACAAATTATCAAAAAATATATACAAAAAATGGGCTGCCTCGATTTTCTTCTATAACCCGTGTACTACCCCATATGAGAATTTTTTAAAAATCGAGTTCCAACCGTATCAGCTCCGTCTCGGCTCCGGATGACCTTAAATAAATGCGTATTCAATTTTATAAATCCATAGGGACAAATTATGAAAAAATATCCATAAAAGAGCCGCCTCGATTTTTCTCCATAACCCGTCCCTATGAGAATTATCCGGAAATCGAGTTCCAACCGTATCAGCCCAGTTCGGCTCCGGATAACCTCAAATAAAGGTGTATTCAATTTTATAAATCCATAGGGACATATTATGAAAAAAATATCAGAACAGACCGCCTCGATTTTCCTCCATAACCCATGTACTACCCCCTATGAGGATTATCCCAAAATCGAGTTCCAGTCGTATCAGCTCCGATTCAGCTCCAGATGAGCCGAATAAATGCGTATTCAATCTTATAAATCCATAGAGATAAATTATGAAAAAATATCCAAAAAACAGGCCGCCTCAATTTTCCTCCATAACCCGTGTACTACCCCCTATGAGAATTATCCCCAAACTGAGTTCCAGCCATATCAGTGTAACACCCCAATTCACAAATGGGACATTACATGCCGTAGAACCCTCGTGAGGTCTACCAGGCTAACACATGACACATAAACCACAATATAATCCCAAATGATGCACTCAAAAGTAAGTAAGGCCGTGGCCTCGGCCAAAACATTTTAACGGAGTACATGAACCTAAGATAAAATCCAATTCATTGCCCACGCAGGGGACTTAAACCAAGTTTCAAAGTAAACAGTCTAACTCCGGTACTCGACAAATGCAATGACAAAACATAAAAATACAGACTCGAGCCACATCATCAAGCCATCCCATCCTTTGCGTGCGTGTCCCGTGCCTGCTCCTCAGCTCTCCCGGTAACTGAAATGCATAAGACGCATTTCCCCCATTTAAGGGGTTAATATTCGAATAGCTAGTGCAAGTACACAATTACACAACATTATATAGAAAATACGGTTTTTACACAATCATCTCAAACATAAGTCATTTGCCATAAATATTCCGGAATACTACATTGGCAATCAAATCAGTTCCAATCATCACGATATCACAAAACCACAACTGGTATCCCGTGGCCGTACCCCTTAGCATCGACCCCCAGACATCCCGTCGAACACTCCGGGTGGGATACCACTTCCGCGGCCGTACCCCTTAGTATTGACCCCCAGACATCCCGTCGGACACTCCGGGTGGAAGTTCAATCACACACGCACCCAAGTTCCCTTCCGCGGCCGTACCCCTTAGTATCGACCCCCAGACATCCCGTCGGACACTCCGGGTGGAAGGAACACAACTCACACACCCAAAAATCACAATTCATCATTCATTTCGAAAATCACATCATACATAACGAAATGTAATACATGTACTTGCCTTGAGTGAAACGAAATGAAGGAAACGACGAAGGAATAAGTTTCGGTCCGGACAATCCTACCAAATCCGTCCCTAACACAATAACGGTATACACAAGTCTCAATAATTCGGAAAGGTAAGAATTAATCCTAATTCTACCCCTTGGAACGATTTGTCGGTCAAGACTTGGGTATCGTCGACTATAAGTGACAAACAATGGAAAACTTGAAGTTTAAAACCACAAATCATCAATAAAACGAAGGATTACAAGTACACGATCGAAGTCTAGCGATAATCCAGTGATAATTCGGACTATAAGAGTCAAATCCCAAGAAATCCCCAAAATTCCCCCAATATCTCAAAACAAGGGTTTTGGGAATTTTTACCTTGATTCGGATGGTGGAAAGTGAATAGGAACTTGAAGAATTCACGCAAGGAATGCACGGTGGTAGTGAAAGATGATCTACAGTCGGAATCGGCCCTAACCCTCGCCTGGAATCGCTCAAAGCCGAGAAGGATAAGAAATGAAGGAAAAATGACGAAGTTGACTGTTGTTGTCCTATTTATATAAAACAGTCTTAGCGCACGCTACGCACAAGCATTAGCGTGCGCTAACGGGGCGTGGAAGAACAGTCTGACTACTGTCCTCCAGTTAGCGTACGCAAGCTAACATGGTTAGCATGCGCTAGTACTAGGAATTAGCGTGCATTAACGCTGAATTAGCGTACGCAACTTGGTCGAGTACCGAAGTACTGAACCTACTGTCCCAGACTGCTGAAATCGTTAGCGCACGCTACAAACCCCAGGTTAGCGTACGCTAACCGCACAATGATAGCGCACGCCAGTAAGTCCGGAGTAGCGTGCGCTACTCAGGCAGCAGTTCAGTACTGCACAGTACACTGCTGCCAACAGCACAAAAGTGCCGAAATACGAAGCAAGACCAGAATCCGGAAACATAAACACGTAATAATCAAGATGACAAAGTTGAGCGTTGAAAGAGAATATAATCTCGATCACTAGAGAGTCTGAAACGAAACAAATAAAGCGAAATTCCCCAAACTTATGAAAATTACAAGAACGACCCAAGTGCCCGAAAAATCGCGATACAACGTCGGATTAACAAACCGAAAGTTTCAACATGACCAACTCAACCATACAAACTTATACAAATCAAGAAACAACGAAAACGAACAAGTTTTACGAGAATCGAACGTACATGTGGCAAGATATAATTCAAGATGAAATTATGCAAAAACATCCTCGAAACTCGACCAGACGGAAAAACTCCAAGAACAAAATAGATTCAGAATCCCAAAACAGTGCTAAGCGAGCTGTCCGAAACAAACATACACCAAAAATAGAAATTACCGAAAATAGAAAACATGGATATTACATTATCTCCCCCTAAAAATAAGTTTCGTCCCGAAACTTACAACGCGAACAACTCGGGGTATCTCGACCGCATACTCTCTTCCGTCTCCCATGTAGCTTCCTCGGACCCATGTCTCGACCATTGAACTTTAACCAGAGGAATGGTTTTATGACGAAGTTGCTTCACCCGACGCTCTAAAATCTGAATCGGCCTCTCCTCGATGGTAATGTCGGGTCCCAATTCGATCTCTCCAAAGTCGATAATATGGCTAGGGTCCGATACGTACCTCCTAAGCTGGGAAACATGAAATACGTTATGAACGTGACTCAAAGACGGCGGCAAGCCTAACCGATAGGCAAGCTCTCACACTCTCTCTAAAATCTCAAACGGCCCAATATATCTCGGACTAAGTTTACCCTTCCGGCCGAAGCGGTAAACTCCCCGTGTCGGCGACACCTTAAGCAAAACGTGATCTCCCACTTCGAACTCCAACGGCCGGCGACGCGTGTCGGCATAAGACTTCTGCCGACTCTGGGCCATCAACAATCTATCCCGAATCAGAGTAATCTTCTCTCTCGTCTCAACTACCATATCGGGCTCGGTACCAATCAGCTCGGACGCATCGTCCCAACACAACGGCGATCTGCACCTCCTCCCATACAACGCCTCAAATGGTGCCATTTTGATCGAGGCGTGCCAACTATTGTTGTACGTGAACTCGATCAACGGCAAGTGCGACTCCCAATCATCCTTCCAATCTAGGGCACAGGCTCTCAACATATCCTCCAACGTCTGGATCGTCCACTCTGACTGCCCGTCAGTCTGAGGGTGGTAAGATGTACTGAGTCTCAACTCAGTCCCCAAAGCTCGATGAACAGCCTACCAAAAATGTGACACGAACCGGCCATCACGATCCGAAACAATACTCTTAGGAGTCCCATGCAATCTCACGATCTCTGCAATAAACACTCGTGCCAGTCTCTCTGGACCCCAAGTGTCCTTAATACCCAGGAAATGAGCTGATTTGGTCAGTCGATCGACAGTAACCCAAATCATGTTCATTCCAGTCCGAGTCCTAGGCATACTGGTAATGAAATCTATAGAAATATCCTCCCATTTCCACTCTGGGATAGGAAGTGGTCGCAAAAACCCCGCGGGTCGCTGATGCTCGATCTTAACCTGCTGACAGGTCAAACATCTTGACACAAACTCGCTAACGTCTGTCTTCAAATTACTCCACCAGTAGTTACTCCTCACGTCCTTGTACATTTTACTCGTACCAGGATGTATGGAGTAAGGCATGGTATGAGCTTCGCACAAGATCTTCTGTCTCAGCTCAATAACATTCGGTACACATAATCTGCCGTGAAATCTCAGAACGCCATCATCCTGAACCACAAATCCAGGGGCTTTCCCTTTCCTCACATCCTCCCTCAACTGGACCAAAAATGGATCGTCATACTGCTTCGCCTTGATATCATCAGTCAAGGACGAAGTGATCTCTAATGCACATAACTGGCCCTTAACTCTCTGAACCCAAACCTCAATATTCTGACAGATGAAATCTCGCTGGATCCTACTCTGCGGTGTAAGTACCTCTAACATCTGTAAAGCCATCGGTTTTCGGCTCAACGCATCAGCCACTACGTTGGCCTTACCCGGATGGTAAAGTATCTCGAGGTCGCAATCTTTAATTAGCTCTAACCACCTACGCTGCCTCATATTCAACTCTTTCTGGCTAAAGATGTACTTCAGACTCTTGTCATCCGTAAAAATCTTACACGATGACCCATAGAGATAATGCCTCCAGATTTTTAAGGCGAAAACGACCGCAACTAACTCCAAATCGTGCGTGCGATAATTTACCTCATAAGGTTTCAATTGGCTGGACGCATAAGCAATCACTCTGTCTCTCTGCATCAAAACACATCCTAGACCAAGGCCCGAAGCATCACTATACACTACGAAATCCTCGTTCCCCTGAGGCAATGCTAAAACGGGTGCGGTAGTCAAACGTCTCTTTAACTCGACAAAACTGTCCCCGCTGTCTCAGCCCACTCGAACTTCGAGTTTCGGAGCAACTGAGTGAGTGGTCTAGCGATCTTAGAAAATCCCTCAACGAATCTACGGTAATAGCCGGCAAGACCCAGAAAACTCCTCACCTCCTTCACATTCTTAGGCGGCTCCCACGCCATCACTGCCTCTATCTTCTGCAGATCTACCCGAACTCCCTCTGCTGAAATCACATTCCCGAGGAACGTCACTTCCTCGAGCCAAAACTCACACTTAGAGAACTTCGCGTACAACTGCTCAGCCCTAAAAGTGTCTAATACAATCCGGAGATGTAAGGCGTGCTCCTCCCGACTCCGTGAATAGATAAGAATATCGTCGATAAAAACGACTACGAATTTGTCTAGATACTCAATAAAAACTTTGTTCATCAACTGCATGAACACTGCTGGGGCATTGGTTAGCCCGAAAGGCATAACCACAAACTCGTAATGGCCATATCTCATCCGAAAGGCAACTTTCGGAATATCGACGTCCCTAATCCTCAACTGGTAGTAGCCTGATCACAAATCAATCTTCGAAAAGACTGTTTCCCCCTGAAGCTGATCAAACAAATCGTCAATCCTGGGCAAAGGGTATTTATTTTTGATGGTTAGCTTGTTTAATTCTCGATAGTCGATGCATAAACGAAGCGATCCATCCTTCTTCTTAACAAAAAGTACAGGCGCACCCCAAGGCGATGCGCTCGGTCGAATATACCCTTTATCTAACAACTCTCACAACTGATTCTTCAATTCTAACATCTCCGACGGTGCCATACGGTACGGCGCTCGAGAAATAGGGGCCGCATTTGGCTCTAGATCAATAGGGAACTCCACCTCTCGCTGTGGTGGTAATCCCGGCAAGTCGTCCGGAAATACATCGGGGTATTCGCTAACAACTGGAATTGACGATAAATCAACTCCACCATCTTCCGCCTTCAGAGCGTAACACCAGTAACCAACACAACCATGGTTCAGAAGTTTCATTGCCTTCAAGGCGCTAATCACACTCCCCGATCTACCCGGCTTACAACTGACTAGAGTATGCTCGGTGCCGTCCTCGGCCACGATCGAGATAGTACGAGTCCGATAGTTCATGATAGCACCGTGACGATCCAACCAATCGTCCCCGAGGATCAAATCCTCACCCTTAAGGTCTATAACAATGAGATTCGAGGGCCAATCTCGGCTCCCGGTCCTCACCGGGCAATCCCTAACTTCCCGGTCCCCAACCATACGATCCCCACTGGGCGTACTCACTACAAATGGCTCACACTCAAACAAGCCGTCAAAACCAATACGACTCACACAATCCGATGCAATAAAGGAATGGGTAGCACCCGAATAAAAAAGCACTGAAACTGGATGAGTAAGGATTTGAGTGGTACCTGACGCCACCTGAATGTCTGCCTCCTCTGTGCGCCTCATCTGATACAACCGGGGGTGAACTGAACCCGAACTCGAGGCTGCATGGCGATCCGGCTGACCCCGTCCTCTACCACGACCCGAACTCTGCGGAATATGAGTAGCTGGAGTGCTGTGATCCCTCTGATTGGTAGTGGTAGTCGGAACTCTAACAGCCCTGGTGGCCCTCTCACAATGAGTCGCCCGATGCCCGGTCTGCCCGCAAGTGTAGCAAGTAACTGGAGGAAAAGGACAATCCTTCATCAAATGCTCATATTGGTTGCAGTTAAAACAAACCCTGCCACCAGAAGCAACAGACTGAACTGAACGGTTACCCTGAGATCCCCCAGCCTGATGAAATTGCCTCTTCCCGGGTGTAGGGGCAGACTGTGCTCTCGAAAATCGACCACTCTTGCCGGCTGAAAAGTTGCCAACCATTTTCTGTTTCTTGGCCTCGGCACCCAACTCTGATTCCGGTGCGGCCATCTCGATCGCTAGAGCGCAATCCTGATACTCCTTCAAAGTGGCACACATGAGCGGTGCCATACTTTGCCTGATATGCGGTTTCATGCGCATATTAAAGTAACGGATTTTATCAGCCTCCGTCCTCACCTGATCTCTCACGAAACCCAACTGCTGATTGTAAGTAATGATGGCCTGAGAGATAGGCACATCCTGAGGTGTAGCGGTGAAGAACTCCACAATTCTGCGCTCCTTAACTGGCGGTAGACAATATTCTGCTTCCATAGCAGCCTTGAATTCCTCCCAAGTAGCTCGACGGTCTCTGGGTGTAACGGCCTCCCACCACTCCGCAGCTTCCTTATCCAGGAGGTACTGGGCAATATGTACCCTCCTGTCTTCGGGACAAGCTACGACATCGAAAGTTCTGGACAACTGAAAGAGCCAATTCTCCCAACCGAGAGGGTCAGAAGATCCGGAGAAACGAGGTGGGTGCATCTTAGTCACCGTCTGAAGCCACTTACTAGCCTCCTCTTCCGGTGTCGGGGGCGGATTCTGGCGTCCACCCTGAGCTATCTGAGTAAGTTGGGCTACCAACTGCTGAAGTACGGCAGTAGCCCCGGCGTCGGCATTATTACCCGACGGCACTGAGTAGAGGCTGAGTCCGCAGAGGACTGAGAAAGTGAGCCCTCTTCATTATCAGCACCACGACCACGGCCTCAGCCGCGTCCCCTAGCCGGTCTACCACGACATCTCAACATACTGAAGGAAAATGAGAAAAGAACAAGATCAGAAAGATTCACAATTCACAAAGTTGGTAACACAAGTCACGATTCCGAACAACGCAAGAAAACGAATTACAGAAATATAAGAGTTCGAGGAGACTTACAGCCACGGGTCGCACGAAAAGACGGTAGCATGATGATATTAGGCTCAATGACTGACTCTAATGACGCAACTAACAGACCCAAAATTCACCGACAGCCTAGGTATTCAAAACCTATGCTCTGATACCATAAATGTAACACCCCAATTCACAAATGGGACATTACACGCCGTAGAACCCTCGTGAGGTCTACCAGGCTAACACATGACACATAAACCACAATATAATCCCAAATGATGCACTCAAAAGTAAGTAAGGCCGTGGCCTTGGCCAAAACATTTTAACGGAGTACAGGAACCTAAGATAAAATCCAATTCATTGCCCACGCAGGGGACTTAAACCAAGTTTCAAAGTAAACAGTCTAACTCCGGTACTCGACAAATGCAATGACAAAACATAAAAATACAGACTCGAGCCACATCATCAAGCCATCCCATCCTTTGCGTGCGTGTCCCGTGCCTGCTCCTCGCCTCTCTCCTGCACTAAATGCATAAGACGCATTTCCCCCATTTAAGGGGTTAACATTCGAATAGCTAGTGCAAGTACACAATTACACAACATTATATACAAAATATGGTTTTTACACAATCATCTCAAACATAAGTCATTTGCCATAAATATTCCGGAATACTACATTGGCAATCAAATCAGCCCAATCATCACGATATCACAAAACCACAATCGGTATCCCGTGGCCGCACTCTTAGTATCGACCCCGGACATCCCGTCGAACACTCTGTGGGATACCACTTCCGCGGCCGTACCCCTTAGTATCGACCCCCAGACATCCCGTCGGACACTCCGGGTGGAAGTTCAATCACACACGCACCCAAGTTCCCTTCCGCGGCCGTACCCCTTAGTATCGACCCCCAGACATCCCGTCGGACACTCCGGGTGGAAGGAACACAACTCACGCACCCAAAAATCACAATTCATCATTCATTTCGAAAATCACATCATACATAA
Organism: Orobanche coerulescens; assembly: GCA_033398695.1. Taxonomy (NCBI): domain Eukaryota; kingdom Viridiplantae; phylum Streptophyta; class Magnoliopsida; order Lamiales; family Orobanchaceae; genus Orobanche; species Orobanche coerulescens. The sequence continues at coordinate 124,087,656 of CM065804.1, read as the reverse complement.
CGAAATGTAATACATGTACTTGCCTTGAGTGAAACGAAACGAAGGAAACGACGAAGGAATAAGTTTCGGTCCGGACAATCCTCCCAAATCCGTCCCTAACACAATAACGGTATACACAAGTCTCAATAATTCGGAAAGGTAAGAATTAATCCTAATTCTACCCCTTGGAACGATTTGTCGGTCAAGACTTGGGTATCGTCGACTATAAGTGACGAACAATGGAAAACTTGAAGTTTAAAACCACAAATCATGAATAAAACAAAGGATTACAAGTACACGATCGAAGTCTAGCGATAATCCAGTGATAATTCGGACTATAAGAGTCAAATCCCAAGAAATCCCCAAAATTCCCCCAAAATCTCAAAACAAGGGTTTTGGAAATTTTTACCTTGATTCGGATGGTGGAAAGTGATTAGGAACTTGAAGAATTCACGCAAGGAATGCATGGTGGTAGTGAAAGATGATCTACAGTCGGAATCGGCCCTAACCCTCGCCTGGAATCGCTCAAATCCGAGAAGGATAAGAAATGAAGGAAAAATGACGGTTGATCACTGCCGTCTATTTATATAAAACAGTCTTAGCGCACGCTACGCACAAGCATTAGCGTGCGCTAATGGGGCATGGAAGAACAGTCTGCCTACTGTCCTCCAGTTAGCGTACGCAAGCTAACATGGTTAGCGTGCGCTAGTACTAGGAATTAGCATGCGTTAACGCTGAATTAGCGTACGCTACCTGGTCCAGTACCAAAGTACTGAACCTACTGTCCCAGACTGCTGAAATCGTTAGCGCACGCTACGAACCCCAGGTTAGCGTACGCTAACCACACAGTGATAGCGCACACTAGTAAGTCCGGAGTAGCGTGCGCTACTCAGGCAGCAGTTCAATACTGCACAGTACACTGCTGCCAACAGCACAAAAGTGCCGAAATACGAAGCAAGACCAGAATCCGGAAACATAAACACGTAATAATCAAGATGACAAAGTTGAGCGTTGAAAGAGAATATAATCTTGATCACTAGAGAGTCTGAAACGAAACAAATAAAGCGAAATTCCCCAAACTTATGAAAATTACAAGAACGACCCAAGTGCCCGAAAAATCGCGATACAACGTCGGATTAACAAACCGAAAGTTTCAACACGATCAACTCAACCATACAAACTTATACAAATCAAGAAACAACGAAAACGAACAAGTTTTACGAGAATCGAACGTACATGCGGCAAGATATAATTCAAGATGAAATTATGCAAAAACATCCTCGAAACTCGACCAGACGGAAAAACTCCAAGAACAAAATAGATTCAGAATCCCAAAACAGTGCTAAGCGAGCTGTCCGAAACGAACATACACCAAAAATAGAAAACACGGATATTACAATCAGCTCCGATTCGGCTCCGGATGACCCCAAATAAATGCGTATTCAATCTTATAAATCCATATGGATAAACTATGAAAAAATATCCAAAAAATGGGCCGCCTCAATTTTCCTCCATACCACGTGTACCTTCTATCAAAATTATCGAAAGCTGAGTTCCTACCGTATCAGCTTTGGTTTGGCTCCGGATGACCTCAAATAACATGTATTCAATCTTATAAACCCATAGGGACAAATTATGAAAAAATATTCAAAATGGGCCGCCTCGATTTTCCTCCATAACCCGTGTACTACCTATGAGAATCTTTTAAAAACCGAGTTCCACCCGTATCACCTCCGGCTCGGCTCCGGCTCGGCTCCGGATTACCTCAAATAAACGCGTCAATTTTATAAATCCATAGGGACAAATTATGAAAAAATATCCATAAAAAGGGCTGCCTCGATTTTCCTCCATAACACGTCCATATGATAATTATTCTAAAACCGAGTTGTAGAACCCCATAAATTTGATAGTTAGTATATGTAGGACATATCCTATTGTAATATGATTGAGTAACAATTGCTATATAGCACAATATAATCTAACTTTACCATTTATTTTACTCAATTTATCAATTTTGAAATTCATATGTCAAACCGTATAATTAATTAAATAAGAAAATGATATCTATCTAATGGACTACTTGTCAAACCTAATAAGTCAAGCCCAACCTATAAAATCTATAAGATTTAAAAATACAACTTAAAGCCCAATCTAATCACCTAGCCCACTTTATTAAACAAATACTTAATATCTATATATTTATACACTTAAAATACAAAAAAACATATATAATAACACACACACACACACACATGGGGAGGCCATAAGGAGGAATATAAGACACCTAGAGTCTTCATGTCCCCCATGCAAGACACTATCCTAAGACACCTTAGCCACATGTCACTAGTTTTCTTTACACCTCCAACTTCCCAAGCCACCTTACACCCCTCTTAAATGCATACACCACCCAACACACTCCCATTCTCCCAACACGAACAAAAAATCTGAGATTTAGATAGAGAGAGACAAAAACGTGAGCAAGAGAGAAGAAGGAAGGGAGGAAGAAAGAAGAAGAAACAAGAGTGAGGTAAGAAATACACTTCATACATTTGTTTTTTTAACTTATTTATTCTTCCCTTTCTAACTTAAAACCTAACATGCAATCAAAATAATTATACATGGTGGGATGATACATGGGCTTAAATGTAGAGGAGGAGGAAGAGAGGTCCTTTTTCAACCTGCAATGTAACACCCCCAAAACCATATAGGAATATTACACGCCGTAGACCCTTTCCACAAGGATCTACCAGGCTAAACATCCATAAACAACCAAATGCTTGCCCGGCCAGGGTCAAACAATAAAATGATACAGACCGTTAAGGTCACTTACACATGAATACACAGACCGATGAGGTCACACAACCCAATCGACAAAACTGACTTAAACAACATTACCCACACAGGGTTCGAAATACAATACAGCGGAAGACTGAAATCAACTCTGACAACACAACAAAAATCAAAACAACTCTCGACTCATGATTAGTATCGCAGCTCGTCATCCTCTTGTGCCAATCCTGTGACTGCTCCCCTGAATCTGCATGTACCTGGACGCAAAACATACATCCTCCCCCCGATTACTCAGGGGTTAGTAAAACTCCACTGTTTTACTAGTGCAAGTATCAAATCATACGAAATGTAACAAGTAAATAATAATCGTGAATCAAATATAATAATCAAGTATCAAAATATTCCCGGGAGGTTTTCACAAGGGAAGATAAGATATGAAGCATTCGAAAATAAGATTATCATCTCGGGAATTTTTAGATTTTCAAAACCTTTAAGACCTCAAGTCCTGATTCACAAAACCTTTCGAAAAACTTTTGGGCCTTAACCCAAATCTTGTTTCATAACTCAACAGTTTACAATACGGGAAACATTTACTCAAGCTTAGGACTCGCTCCAACATTCATTTTCATAAAACTTTTCCTTTCAAAACTTTGATTTGAAAATAATCATGCTCATGACACCGTGATCCACTGTCACGTGTCTCCGTAGGTTCAACAACCCGCACGGACTACACCACGCACAATTAAACAAACATAATCAATTCCGATATCGTGATCCACTGTCACGTGTCTCCGTAGGTTCAACAACCCACACGGACTATTAACCAGACATAACTAATTCCGACACCGTGATCCACTGTCACGTGTCTCCGTAGGTTCAACAACCCGCACAGACTATATCAATCACAACAATCACACACAGTCCTGACACCGTAGTCCACTGCCACGTGTCACCCTAAGCCCCGTCGAGCTCACCCGGTGGGACGTACTGTGTCCGAAACTCATGGTACACTACCATGCGTTATCGTAGGCCTCGTCAGACCAGCACGATTGGACCTCAGTACCTCACTAAGTTCTGACCCCGTAGTCCACTGCCACGAATCCTCGTAGGTCCCGTCGAACCAACACGAGTGAACTTAGCGGTCACACACATATCCACATTCACATTCACATTACATACAACAATGAGCACAATTAATCAATCACGTTGATCACCACAAAATCGTACATCACATGCACATAACACAATCTCAACACTCGCAACAACTATCATCAATCAACGACACACAACCAACATAACACACGTTCGGTACATAATACATTGCACAACTAAGTGTACAACCATCCCATATGTACGTCGCAATCCTGCACAAAATGGCACAACGCCTAACACGTATACCAATATAACACCATTATCACAAAGCCTTCAAATTGCGGAAAACACAACCAACTCAAACGGAACATATTTACGAAGGCAAGCAAAATCATCACAAATCTCATACATAATTACTAGTCGCAAGATACAAGTCGTATAATAAGGTACTTGCCTTAATAACTGCTACTGAACGCTCCGAAGAACACGGTTCGACCGGGAAGCTCGGACCCCAAATAAGGCAACGAACGAAAGGGTTCCGACTCGAGTTCTTCACAAGAATTTCGTTCCTAAGTCACAACGATATCAATTCAATCACAATTCTATGAAAACGTATAGAACTTCCCAAGTTCTACCCATTGAAGCATTTTATCGGACACTTTGAGGGCATAGTCCAATTTAATCGTTTTAGCGGAGAAATACTCGAATTTGTTCCACAAAACTTCAAGGGTTATGAATGATTTCGAGTATACAACCAAGTTCTAACAATAATCTGAACTAAAACGAATCAAATCAGCCAAAACATCGAGAAACCTCAAAATTTCCCAAAACCAAGGGTTTATGTGTTCTTACCTTCGATCTGGGTGGAAGATGATGTTAAACACGAATCCAACTTCCAAAATATGTTGCTACATGATTTTCTTACTCAAATACATCAATATATGGTGAAAAATTGCGGAAGGAATGAAGAAAAATGAAAAATGCCGGATGTGACTCGGTCTAGGCCTTTAAATAGCCGACCCTGGCCGACCGCTTACGTACGTAATCGGCCATGGCCTACGTACGGAATCGGCCATGGCCGAACTCCCTGTACCAAATATGCCAACATGTTGCGTACGTAACCGGCAGACTGTTACGTACGTAACAGGCCTTACGGCCGTTACTGCCGGGCCATTATGGCCGTTACTCGTCCAGGTATGGCCAGCCAGGCCTCGGTCGATCCGACGGTCCGAAAAATCCCGAAACTCAGACCTGAATGTAAACCGAAAACACGATTACGAAGTACTCGCAAAGACGAATCCGAACACTAATAGAACACACGATTCCGACCACCCGAGGGCTCGAAATTCGACAACGGAAGTAATTACCCCAAACTTTGGGAAATTACGAAAATGGCCAAAACGTCCGAAATACACGATACACGATCGAAACACCAAACCAAAGCTTACAACGTGAACAATAACATTAAATGAACTTACGAGAAACTCTAAGGAACAGTTTCGGACGAGATTCGCAAGAATCGAACTCAAGTGCGGAAAAGTCGTTAAAGAACACGGAACTCAACAAAATGATACCGAAACGAACTCGGATGACAAAAAGTGCAGAATTAATAATTCTCAGAATGATGAAACGATCACAAGAGAGTCGTCGAAATGGACTCTCTCCGTAAAAAGGAAAATTACCGGAAATCAAATTTGCGGATATTACATACTACCCTCCTTAAAATAAGTTTCGTCCCGAAACTTAAAACAAGTAGGGAGAAGCAATATCCCAACAGGAAAACTCAATGAGATACACAAGAAATGCGTAACTTTCGCCCATCGGCAAAGCGTTACAAGCAACGCAAAGGAATATACGGCGTGAAAACACACCCCACGACGACCAACACAACGCCACCGACTATGATTCAAGACAATAAAGAGCAATTAACGGCACATCATATATCACATCACATGCACACATTTAATCAAAGAAACGCATGCGACAACAAGTCGCACCCGACTAAAATGGCTATGCGATAAAAACAAATATAGTATCACGATAGAAATCACTCCGATTCTCGTCAACAAGAAAATGTCCGACGTCAAGACACAAACAATTCAAGATAACATAAAACGAGAATATCGGATATTACATTCTATCCTATTAAAAATAAGTTTCATCCCAAAACTTAAAATAAAACATCATGATAGAATACAAACAAAATCAAAAAGCTCACGCAATAAATATCAATCTCTACACGAATTACAACACAAAGTACGATACACAACTACATCACTGGACACCACTGGGTCCTCCCCGAGTAGGAACGAAAACCCGATTCCCAAACATCTTGGCAACGGTCTCACAATGCACCGCTTGGTGCCCTAGTTGGCCGCACTTAAAATAATTAACCGGTGGCGAACGACAATTCTGTCTCGCATGGCCTACACGGCTGCAGTTAAAGCAAGTTTTCACACCGATCGTCTTACTCGCCTCCGGAGTGAGGTTCTTAGACTGGTCAACCGAACGAGGAGTGCTCCCAGAAGGAAACTGCGAAGCAACAGGCTCACGGATCTCACTTCTCTGGCCTCTTGAGAAGTTACTCGAGGTCTTATGTCTCTTACTCTCTGAACCAGATTCCGTCACAGAAACGGCCATCTCAATGGCTAAAGCTCGGTCCTGATATTCCTTCAGGGTGGTACACATGAGCGGAGCCATACTCTCACGGATATGGGGTTTCATGCGCATATTGAAGTATCGGACCTTGTCCGCTTCACTTCTCACTTGATCACGAACATAAGCCAGTTGTCGATTAAAATCGACTATCACCTGGGATATCGACACATCCTGAGGCATAGCCGAGAAAAACTCAACGGTCCTGCGTTCACGAACTTGCAACGGGCAATACTCTGCCTCCATGGCGGTCTTAAACTCAGCCAAGTAGGTGTACGATCTGCAGGCACTACAGCCTGCCACCAGTCTGCAGCTTCTTTGTCAAGCAAGTACTGAGCAATGGGTACCCTCTTTTCATCCGGACAAGCTACAGCATCAAATATTCTGTCCAACTGGAAGAGCCAGCTTTCCCAACCTAACAAGTCAAACAAACCCACAAAACGGGGCGGCTGCATCTTCATCACATCTCGTAACCACTTACTAGCCCCGTTATCACCATCTGGGTTCTCATTCCGATGTACGTCCTGATTCATCTGCACTAACTGATCAACCACCTAACGAAGGATGGTGGCGGCGCCAACGTCATTAACGCTAGCTGAATGAGAATGTCCCTGATCTATACCGAGCTGATTGGTACTCGGCAAGGAGTGAGTCGCCCTCTCACGCTCCTGATTACGACTACCACCACGACCATGGCCTCGGCCTCGACGCCTCAGCATACTGAACGGGCAACCATTCAGAACAACAAAATAAATACCACATAATCAACATAGGGCAACAACCAGTAGCACAATAAAGTATTCACTCCAAGTCATCACACGAGTACACGAACTAACAATGCAATAATAGACTTAAATTCGTAAGTAATTCGCACGGTTACACCAACAGAGGTGCCCGACTTTTACCAAAATAAACATGGTCGAGACCACATACATGTCATTGAGACTAGACACTTCTAACATTCTTTAAAAAAATAAAATTTTTCCGAGGTATTTGTTCAAATATTTTGCTGGGATGAAATTTTGAAAACACTTTGTTTAATACCTCGGTCATTGAAGTGGGGAACGATACCTAACAACGTATCCCGCCACTTGGGCATACAACCCAGATTTTCTGACGAGAATAATAACATAGAAACTCACTACACGACTTAACCTCAATACATAAACACATAGCGTTCTAATTTACGGAAGCCAAAGTTGTTATGCAAAACAGAAATTTTCCAAAATCCTTTAGTTCATAACCAAAACGACGGTAATATTTTACAATGTCCGAAGTACTTCAAAACACATTTTTCAAATATCATCTGATAGTGTCATTTGAAAATACACGGCCCATTTGTCAAAATTTAACAAATTTTTAAAAATTCATATAAACCGTGGTTTGACCGCAGCACCAAAATATTTTCCAATAATCAATTTCTACAAAAATTCTCAAACAGTAAAGTCCTTCAGAAAACATTCTCAAACTTACCCATAGCGGACAAAAATTACAACATTCCAAAAACAGTCGAATTTAAAACCACATACTCAAATGGCAACCAGGGTCGCCAATTCAATCAAATACATCTCGTGGTATCAAGTTTAAACACAAAGCAAAATCATTCATCAGAGTTTCTCACAAACTCTACCGTCGGTACCTTTTTGAATACCATCAAGGTTTACAACTTTCACACCATACCACACCACCCGGTGGTTCAAAGAAAAAACAATAATGTGCCCAGTTCTATACACATACTATGTGCCACAAGTATTAGACACAACTATATTACACAATACTGTGTAAATAAACTCACCAAGATAAAATCGAGATACACAGGTATTACGCATAAAGGAGGAGACTTACATCCACATGCCGCACGGAGGTGACAGTCGCCCATGATACTAATATCGTCCGACAACATAACCGACACGTTGTGACTACGCACAACTCAATTTGTCACTTGATGACTCGAACGACAAGACAACACATTACTCGACAAATCACGACTTGACTCGACCCGACAGCCTAGGTTTCCGCAAACTAAGCTCTGATACCATAAATGTAACACCCCCAAAACCATATGGGAATATTACACACCGTAGACCCTTTCCACAAGGATCTACCAGGCTAAACATCCATAAACAACCAAATATTTGCCCGGCCAGGGTCAAACAATAAAATGATACAGACCGTTATGGTCACTTACACATGAATACACAGACCGATGAGGTCACACAACCCAATCGACAAAACTGACTTAAACAACATTACCCACACAGGGGTCGAAATACAATACAGCAGAAGACTGAAATCAACTCTGACAACACAACAAAAATCAAAACAACTCTCGACTCATGATTAGTATCGCAGCTCGTCATCCTCTTGTGCCAATCCTGTGACTGCTCCCCTGAATCCGCATGTACCTGGACGCAAAATAGACATCTAACCCCCGATTACTCGAGGGTTAGTAAAACTCCACTGTTTTACTAGTGCAAGTATCAAATCATACGCAATGTAACAAGCAAATAATAATCGTGAATCAAATATAATAATCAAGTATCAAAATATTCCCGGGAGGTTTTCACAAGGGAAGATAAGCTATGAAGCATTCGAAAATAAGATTATCATCTCGGGAATTTTTAGATTTTCAAAACCTTTAAGACCTCAAGTCATGATTCACAAAACCTTTCGAAAAACTTTTGAAAACACTTTGTTTAATACCTCGGTCATTGAAGTGGGAAACGATACCTAACAACGTATCCCGCCACTTGGGCATACAACCCAGATTTTCTGACGAGAATAATAACATAGCAACTCACTGCACGACTTAACCTCAATACATAAACACATAGCGTTCTAATTTACGGAAGCCAAAGTTGTTATGCAAAACAGAAATTTTCCAAAATCCTTTAGTTCATAACCAAAACGACGGTAATATTTTACAATGTCCGAAGTACTTCAAAACACATTTTCAAATACCGTCTGATGGTGTCATTTGAAAATACACGGCCCATTTGTCAAAATTTAACAAATTTCTAAAAATCCATATAAACCGTGGTTTGACCGCACCACCAAAATATTTTCCAATAATTAATTTCTAAGGAATAGTTTCGAACGAGATTCACAAGAATCAAACAGTTGCTGCCGGGCCATTACGGCCGTTACTCAGCCAGGTCTGGCCAGCCAGGCCTCGGTCGATCCGACGGTCCGAAAAATCCCGAAACTCAGACCTGAACGTAAATCGAAAACACGATTACGAAGTACTCACAAAGACGAATCCGAACACTAAGAGAACACACGATTCCGACCACCCGAGGGCTCGAAATTCGACAACGGAAGTAATTACCCCAAACTTTGGGAAATTACGAAAATGGCCCAAAACGTCCGAAATACACGATGCACGATCGAAACACCAAACCAAAGCTTACAACGTGAACAATAACATTAAATGAACTTACGAGAAACTCGAAGGAACTGTTTCGGATGAAATTCGCAAGAATCGAACTCAAGTGCGGAAAAGTCATTTAAGAACACGGAACTCAACAAAATGATACCGAAACGAATTCGGATGACAAAAAGTGCAGAATTAATCATTCTCAGAATGACGAAACGGTCACAAGCGAGTCGTCGAAATGGACTCCCGCCATAAAAAGAAAAATTACCGGAAATCGAATTTGCGGATATTACATACGAGACCTAGAATCAACTTCTACCGACAAAGAACGAGGTAGGTAAAATATTTTCTTTTTAAAACTTTTATATGTAAGTTACTTTCAAAGGAAATTAATAATAATGATATAATACATGTCCTTTCTATGTAGTTATATAGTTCATTCATCATATATCATTAGCATGCAAATTAGTTAGTAACTTGTTGCATGTGAAATTACCGATTTGATAACTAGAATGAAATGCATAAATATCTTACCAACCAAACATGATTGCTATCCATTATATTATGGAAATTGATTTTTAAGAAGTGTATTTTGTTTATATGAATATGCATGTGTAGTTGGATGCTTAAATCGTGGCCTAACAAAGATAGAACAGTTAAAACAAGCTTAAGATACGAACTAAGTGAAGGTAAAGATAATTGGGAAATTATTAGTTAAAAGATGTAATCTGACTTAAGGACATAAAATAAAACATAATTACTTGTTAATCACCTACCCTTAAAATTTTATAAGAAACGGGAACCGTTTTCCAAGCCAACGGGCCAAAATCGTCAAAACATGGAAATTGTGTAAAATCTACAAATTGTGAAACAACTAATTGAAATCCGTGTAATTTCAGTTTGAACATCAAAAGGGACATAATAACATGTTTAGCCTCTGCCCTTAAAGTTTCGTAGCGATCGGGATCCATTCCCGGTGTCTACGGACTAAAAATTGCAATTAAGATAAATTAAGAGGTCAAAATGGTAAAATTCCCCCCAAAAAAATCCGGAGCCAAGGCGAAAATTTCACCTTCTGGACTGAAGTAATGACTTATATAAGAATAAATATTCTGACCTTAAAATTTTGTAGAGATCGGGAGTCGTTTTGAGATTTGGGGCCAAAATGTAATAATCAATAAAATTGGGGTCAAATAGCAAATTACAATAAAATTGAAATCTAAGACAAAATTTCTAGACTCTGGACCGGAATATTAAATTTTAAAAAAAGGTAAGTATGATATCTGAAAAATCTTATAACAATCGAAGTAAATTTGGGTTAAAACGATATTTTTAAAAAAGTTTTGGGGCAAAACGAAAATTTTGGAAAATCGGTCAGAAACCGAAATTCTGTAAATTTAGCCAAAAATTAAGCTCCAAGTTCAACATGAACTCTCTTGTAAGTTTCGTCACCATCCGTGACGAAAACTAAAATTTACGGGTATAATAACCCACTTCGCAAGAATTATGGGTGGGACCGTAATTTTGGGAAATTTTAATTCAAAAATTAAAGATTGAAAATTTACCAAATTTGAAATCAATAATCACAATTATATCTTAAAGATATGTCAACAACCTAACCATAATCTTGCAACACCTCCAGAGCTGACCGGGAATATTACAGCGCCGTGGGCCCCAAGATGGAACCCACAAGGCTGAAGAAATTTTTTGCAAATATTTACAAATGTCCAAGAGGCTATCGACGGTATTATCTATTTAAAACATTCGAAGACTTTATAAAACTCATTTATCAAAACCGTCGTAGAATCTCATTTGAAACCACAAGGCCCGAAACGCCAAAACTCAATTGTTTAAGAACATACGTTAAGCTATCGCTCACACGTACCGATAGAATAGATTTAGAGAACGATTTCCAAAGTAACCTAAGTTACCAGATACCAAAAGACCATTTCAAAATACTCACGCAGCGGGTAAGGACAAATAATTAAAATACTCTATCACCGGAATACAAGAATTGATCAGGAAACTCAATACACAAATACATGCTCTAGCCAGTATCCTCGGAGAAGCTCATCTCTCCACGACCGCTACAAGCTTGATAATCCAAGAACCTAAAAAGAAAGCCCACGACGGGGTCAACCATAATATCCAACAATGATAACCATCACATCACGTCAATAATTACATATCAATGGAAATACTAAGTAAGAATACGACCAATGTAATCTTACTGTCGTAACTTTACGAAAATCCACGATTCGTATCCTTAACAACACAATAAGATAATACCGAAATATCTGTACGGTATCTCAACAATACCCAAGGTTCTCAAAATATTATCATAACTCGCGATACGGGAATTATACCAACTCTGGCCAATTCAATCCATCGGATAACGTCGACAATTCCAATACGATAATCGATTGTCCATCAAAGACAAGTACCAAGGAAATACGGAACATACCTCAAGATACGAAATACCATTACCATCACGTCAGTCTAATCCGAGATCAGATCAACACAACATACGGACATGGCCCTAACACAAGACCTACAAATGCATACTCATATGACAACGTCAATATGATCACAACAATAACGATAATGTATACTTATGGCAAACCCATAATATACATATGCACAACAATAACAACACATATGGTAATCCAACGATCCAGCGCACACAGCTATAGATTCCCATGATGATCTCGTCGGACCAACGCAAGGTGGTATTACCTGTCCAACGATCCAGCGCACACAGCTATAGATTCCCATGATGACCCCATCGGACCAACACATGGTGGACATATGACAACAATGCACAACTGCACAAAACAACAGTACACAATACACGACAACAACAATGCACAAATGCATGACAACAACGATACACGAATGTATCACGACATGATCGACACAAATGATAAAAATGATTAGAGTACTTGCCCCGAGTCCTTCGAGAACGATCTCAATGTCTAAACCATCACGAAACATTATCCTCAATACTCGACGGTCCAAAGTATCACGGATTGAAGATAATTCATATCTTCGTCTTTATCACAATATATCTTCGATGTACGAGTATACAAATAATAAATGTAAATCATATACCTTATGATTTGGATTCCCAAAACTCGAATACGATTTATAATTCCAAATCTCCTGTGATTTCGATTATAAACATTGTTATACGAATTATAAACGAATGAAACGGAAACCATTCATTAAATACTATAAACTGAGCAAGTAATAACTTACCTCGATACCGATACAATGACGAGGAAGTTGTTACCAAATCCATTGCCGTCATCTACACGTTCCTCGGTCCCTATCAAAGCAATTCACGAACATACTCGAACACGGCCGCAACATACGGCTATAATTACCGATCAATAATCTCAACCTATTGAAGTATCAATTAACACACATTCGATAATAATCAACAATCGATATAACCAATCAACAAACTCAACGGTTCTACAATATCTCGGTAAAACACTAGTCGGATCAATCTAACTCAAACCAGCACGAATTCAGAACCACAACACGAAAATACTGCACTTTCTGCCTTCTTAGCGCACGTTAATCACTTAACGTAGTGTGCGCTAAGTTGCTCCCGTTAGCGCGCGCTAGGCAGTAAGCTTAGCGTGCGCTAATGCTGTACAGATGCATGTTTTTCAGATACCGATCAACATATGGCAATTATCAAGAACACTAAGTGATCCAAAACCATGTTTATAGTCATCAAAACAATGAAATCCGATATCCTTTAACATATGAACAATCATCCAACTTATAATCCAAGTTCTATATCCATATATCATCTTCCTTAATATCAATACATGAAACATCAAGAACGTAACAACACTTCCTTAATCTTCCATTACAGAGAGTAATCATCGACAATAACATCAACATCCGAAATTGAGGAGAAGGATTCACCAACTTATCTCAAGAAAACGAAGTACAAAATTCAAGCCACACAAATCATATTAATATCATCCTACTCCGGTAATCCATCTCATAATCATGCTTGTCAACTTGTTTATGTAATAATCATCAACTCAAGAACATTAACATTCATCCCGAAATGAAATCCAAAGATGAAGAGTGATTACCTTTATGAAGGAATGGATTGATTTCCAAGGTTGAATCCATTTCCAAGGATCACCAATGATTTCAAGAACAAAGCTTTAATCCATGATTTCCATCTTTAATCTTGTTAAAGAGGATCATCCCTCAGTGTTTAGGAACTCCAAATGTCCTCCCAAGGTTCTCTCTATCGGGTGAAAGGAAAGAAATGGACGAAATTCTTCATAACACCCTTTTGTCCCTTTTTATAAAGTATATTACTAGCGTGCGCTAAACCTTATGTTTAGCGTGCGCTACGACTTTAGAGTACGCTAACTGACTTTGTTAGCGTGCGCTATCGCAGTCCAGGGCTACTGTATGGCTTCGTACATGTGCTCACGTACGTAACGCCCATGCATTAGCGTACGTAACTTACACTCTCTAGCGCACGCAAGTCCTTGCGTTTAGCGTGCGCTAATATCAGTTGACTCGTTTGTCTGTATGCTCCGAAGACTGGTCCACACGCCGAAAGTGCTGACGAGGATAAGATTCCTTTTTGTCCGATATACAGTTAGCGTGCGCTAATCAACATGCATTAGCGTGCGCTAACACTACATTACAACATCCGTTGACTTATCAGAACATGCGTCGAAAGTGGCCTGGTCCACATGCAGATTCCTTCTGAGCTGTTCTTCACTAGCGTACGCTAAGTTATGTCCGTAGCATGCGCTAAACCTGCACGATAGTGTGCGCTACTCATGATTATTAGCGTGCGCTAATAATGTTACACTTAGCCATTTTCAGCTATTCTTGTCCAACGTCTCGACATATCGGATACGTATACATGACGCACCATATCCTCTAATACAATTGTAGACCAAGTACGACAATTATACCGATACTGACATCTCAGTCCTTCATTTACTTTATCTATACTGTACAGATTCCATGCTGTACAATATAACTCGGATAAAATAATATAAAACAACAGTAGTAGAAATTCCGGATATTACATACTACACCACTTAAAATAAGTTTCGTCCTCGAAACTTGTAATCCGTCATAGAAAAAAAAATCAACAAACAATTCAACCAAAATATTCCGAAACCATCACGACAATGATCAATCATCATTATTAACGAATAATCAAAACAGTACACTTATATATGCGCCAAGTTGACGATCTCCTGAGGTACTAACAAGTGACTTCACTGTAAAACCTCAATACGTTTATAATAACAATTCCATTAGTCTCAACAAAATATATCATCTTCGGATGAAGTAACCTACCCGTGTCAAATCTCATCTACCTGATTATATAATCAAGTCCCAATTCCGATAAAACGAATAATACACGATACATCTGTGAAACAAATGCTCAACACCATGGCAACAAATCCCGAAACATCAACAGACAATCTGAACGCTCAGATGATCACCAGCAATAATCAACCAATAAATTAACCGAGAATATCATCGACATGATAAACTCTAATACGACCAATCCAAAGGTCAAAACACGGCCGAGAATATCATCATCATGATAAACTCTAATATTACCAACGAACGATCAACGAAAATCGAGAATACCTCCACACGGTAAACTCCAACACGATCAACACAGAACCATCGAAACCGATATACGAACGAATAAGGTTCTCAAAACGACACACCAATCACAACCCGATGAACATATCCAATCATACATGGAGTGGGAACAACCACTCAATATCCAAAACAACCAGCATGGGGTCACCATCCCCATTTCTACACTTACAAAGAAATCATTCAAAAATCAATATGGTAAAATCGCGCTACTATCATACCAATGGAATCACATAGCCCATATGTCCCGGTTTCACAAAATCCGAAGTTTCCAAAATAATATTATGTGCATGAATCTACAACACGCAACATATTTATCTTATCCGATAACTCAACCGATCATCCCTGGATAACCAAACTACTATACTGAAGTTCGAATCTCTTTTCCTTGTACCATACTGATGTCTTATCCAGTTCGTGAGTTACACTCAGAACTTCACCATGATATGCATTATGCACTAAATGCGTAAGTATATCGATCATATTTTCAAAACCAGTTTGAAATCATAGTCTCGTCAAAAGACAAATGTCCGAAAGTTCTTTCAAAAATTTCAAAACTCAAAACATAAATTTTCGTAAGACTACGAAATAAATTTTTAAAATTAAATCGGCTTGCTGGTGCCAAGTATTCGATAACAGTTTCCTTCGAATCCACATGATTTCGAAGTTTTAAAATGAAAAGTATGCAAATGCTCGACTACATCCATACTCCTGTATACCAATCCGGTTCGTCACTAATATCCACTGATATTCCATTAGAAAATCACACGATCGAGTACCAAAATCTCAGTATATAAACTCCGACCAAAAACTCCTTTTCCACATATGACTCACAACGCCAATCATTAACCCATCTTGGGTCATCTCAGTTATGCTATGACAAGACATTGAAACAAATCAACACAGCGAAAGACTTTCTGAGAAGTTCCATTTGAACAAGTAAACTAAAACCGCAAAAGGCAGAAACGAAATCGATAAAGATTGATAAAGTGTTTTACAATTCTCGGGAGTTTTAGAAAACATTAAAAAGTCTTTTGAAACATTAGGGTCTCAGCCCGTATTTCGTTCCGCATTACAAGAAGTTTAAAAAGTAGAAAACTATTTTTCCGACCCCAAGTCCTGAGTTGCAAAACTATTTCAAAATCAATTGGGCTTCGGCCCAAACATCACTTACGGTAAAACATCCGTCAAACATTAATTTTGAAAAGTATCATTTTCAAATGCTCAAAAATAGTTCAATATATCACAAAATGAACTAACATGACTACATGTTATTCTCAACAATACGCAGTATTTTCTCCCAAATTCATAACTCCGTTCCAAAGCTTAACCGACATATTGATTTCTAGAATCATAGTTTCTCAAATTATCAATCCTGTCCCAATTTTGTCATCTCATACTGTAACGCATAATATCTACTGAATCTCAAAGGATATCAACTTAGTACGGCAATAAATCCCAATACAATTCAAAAATCCAAATACTTACAGATCGTGAAGCTGACGATTCCCCGTGATACTGGCACATGTCTCGACTCAAGAAAATACTCGACACAGATATTTACAAAACACACAATTTGAAAACTCAGTTCAACTCGAGAACACAACACAGCTCTACCCGAAGAAACACGTTAACACCGTTTGGAAAAGTTTACAACAACCCCAGTACTACATTGGTAAATCACATAATGCACAAGCTCGAGTGAACAACAAAACTCAGAGCTCAGACACTTGTCATCCGACAACTCGAATGACGCGAAAAAACACGACCCAACTCGACCCGACTGCCTAGGTTTTCTCAACCTAAGCTCCGATACCATATTCTGTAACACCCCCAGAGCTGACCGGGAATATTACAGCGCCGTGGGCCCCAAGATGGAACCCACAAGGCTGAAGAAAATTTTCGCAAATATTTACAAATGTCCAAGAGGCTATCGACGGTATTATCTATTTAAAACATTCGAAGACTTTATAAAACTCATTTATCAAAACCGTCGTAGAATCTCATTTGAAACCACAAGGCCCGAAACACCAAAACTCAATTGTTTAAGAACATACGTTAAGCTATCGCTCACACGTACCGACAGAATAGATTTAGAGAACGATTTCCAAAGTAACCTAAGATACCATATACCAAAAGACCATTTCAAAATACTCACGCAGCGGGTAAGGACAAATAATTAAAATACTCTATCAGCGGAATACAAGAACTGATCAGGAAACTCAATACACAAATACATGCTCTAGCCAGTATCCTCGGAGAAGATCATCTCTCCACGACCGCTACAAGCTTGATAATCCAAGAACCTAAAAAGAAAGCCCACGACGGGGTCAGCCATAATATCCAACAATGATAACCATCACATCACGTCAATAATTACATATCAATGGAAATACTAAGTAAGAATACGACCAATGTAATCTTACTGTCGTAACTTTACGAAAATCCACGATTCGTATCCTTAACAACACAATAAGATAATACCAAAATATCTGTACGGTATCTCAACAATACCCAAGGTTCTCAAAACATTATCATAACTCGCGATATGGGAATTATACCAACTCTGGCCAATTCAATCCATCGGATAAGGTCGACAATTCCAATACGATAATCGATTGTCCATCAAAGACAAGTACCAAGGAAATACGGAACATACCTCAAGATACGAAATACCATTACCATCACGTCAGTCTAATCCGAGATCAGATCAACACAACATACGGACATGGCCCTAACACAAGACCTACAAATGCATACTCATATGACAACGTCAATATGATCACAACAATAACGACAATGTATACTTATGGCAAACCCTTAATATACATATGCACAACAATAACAACACATATGGTAATCCAACGATCCAGCGCACACAGCTATAGATTCCCATGATGATCTCGTCGGACCAACACATGATGGCATCACCTATCCAGCGATCCAGCACACACAGCTATAGATTCCCATGATGATCCCGTCGGACCAACACATGGTGGACATATGACAACAATGCACAACTGCACAAAACAACAGTACACAATACACGACAACAACAATGCACAAATGCATGACAACAACGATACACGAATGTATCACGACATGATCGACACAAATGATAAAAATGATTAGAGTACTTGCCCCGAGTCCTTCGAGAACGATCTCAATGTCTAAACCATCACGAAACATTATCCTCAATACTCGACGGTCCATAGTATCACGGATTGCAGATAATTCATATCTTCGTCTTTATCACAATATATCTTCGATGTACGAGTATACCAATAATAAATGTAAATCATATACCTTATGATTTAGATTCCCAAAACTCGAATACGATTTATAATTCCAAATCTCCTGTGATTTCGATTATAAACATTGTTATACGAATTATACACGAATGAAACGGAAACCATTCATTAAATACTATAAACTGAGCAAGTAATAACTTACCTCGATACCGATACAACGATGAGGAAGTTGTTACCAAATCCATTTCCGTCATCTACACGTTCCTCGATCCCGATCAAAGCAATTCACGATCATACTCGAACACGGCCGCAACATACAGTTATAATTACCGATCAATAATCTCAACCTATTGAAGTAATCAATTAACACACATTCGATAATAATCAACAATCGATATAACCAATCAACAAACTCAACGGTTCTACAATATCTCGGTAAAACACTAGTCGGATCAATCCAACTCAAACCAGCACGAATTTAGAACCACAACACGAAAATACTGCACTTTCTACCTTCTTAGCGCACGTTAATCACTTAACGTAGCGTGGGCTAAGTTGCTCCCGTTAGCGCGCGCTAGGCAGTAAGCTTAGCGTGCGCTAATGCTGTACAGATGCATTTTCTTCAGATACCGATCAACATATGGCGATTATCAAGAACATAAGTGATCGAAAACCATGTTTATAGTCCTCAAAACAATGAAATCCGATATCCTTTAACATATAAACAATCATCCAACTTATTATCCAAGTTCTATATCCATATATCATATTCCTTAATATCAATACATGAAACATCAAGAACGTAACAACACTTCCTTAATCTTCCATTACAGAGAGTAATCATCGACAATAACATCAACATCCAAAACTGAGGAGAAGGATTCACCAACTTATCTCAAGAAAACGAATTACAAAATTCAAGCCACACGAATCATATTAATATCATCCTACTCCGGTAATCCATCTCATAATCATGCTTGTTAACTTGTTTATGTAATAATCATCAACTCAAGAACATTAACATTCATCCCAAAATGAAATCCAAAGATGAAGAGTGATTACCTTTATGTAGGAATGGATTGATTTCCATGGTTGAATCCATTTCCAAGGATCACCAATGATTTCAAGAACAAAGCTTCAATCCATGATTTCCATCTTTAATCTTGTTAAAGAGGATCATCCCTCAGTGTTTAGGAACTCCAAATGTCCTCCCAAGGTTCTCTCTATCAGGTGAAAGGAAATAAATGGACGAAATGCTTCATAACACCCTTCTGTCCCTTTTTATAAAGTATATTACTAGCGTGCGCTAAACCTTATGTTTAGCGTGCGCTACGACTTTAGAGTACGCTAACTGACTTTGTTAGCGTGCGTTATCGCAGTCCAGGGCTACTGTCTGGCTTCATACATGTGCTCACGTACGTAACGCCCATGCATTAGCATACGTAACTTACACTCTCTAGCGCACGCAAGTCCTTGCGTTTAGCATGCGCTAATATCAGTTGACTCATTTGTCTGTATGCTCCGAAGACTGGTCCACACGCCGAAAGTGCTGACGAGGATAAGATTCCTTTTTGTCCGATATACAGTTAGCGTGCGCTAATCAACATGCATTAGCGTGCGCTAACACTACATTACAACATCCGTTGACTTATCAGAACATGCGTCGAAAGTGGGCTGGTCCACATGCAGATTGCTTCTGAGTTGTTCTTCACTAGCGTACGCTAAGTTATGTCCATAGCGTGCGCTAAACCTACACGATAGCGTGCGCTACTCGTGATTACTAGCGTGCACTAATAATGTTACACTTAGCCATTTTCAACTATTCTTGTCCAACGTCTCGACATATCGGATACGTATACATGACGCACTATGTCCTCTAATACAATTGTCGACCAAGTACGACAATTATACCGATACTGACATCTCAGTCCTTCATTTATTTTATCTATACTGTACAGATTCCACGCTGTACAATATAACTCGGATAAAATAATATTAAACAACGGTAGTAGAAATTCCGGATATTACAAATCTTGTGCCACGAATAAACTCCAAATCACAATCATATAATCAAATTACACTAAGTACCGTAACTAATTGAATGTATGACTCTGATTGTATGATGTGTATGCACCGAGAATGTGACTAACTTACAATCACATCTAATCAGGAACTAAGTGCCTCATAAACAAAGTGCCACGGATAGGACTGCCTCTAATTCTATCGGGACAAAGTGCCACATCAACGGACGGGGGCCACCTCTTGAGCCCATATGAAACAGAGGGCCGATCAAAGATCCGGGGCCACCTCTTGAGTTGGAAGGGCCACCTCTAGAGTCCCGAATTTGTGTCAGGGACGGTTATACCAAGTCTTGGATCGAACAGCACGGCTGCGGTTCATGAACAAGGCTACCGTCTTTTCCTATTCCCTTGAAGCCGAAGGACGGAGTGATCCTGAGGTGACTGGGTCGTAGACTTAGGGTATAATCGTGATTATGGTGTGATCCGGGTATTAAACCCCAGCTAAGGACATACCGAGCCCAGATAAGAGATAAGGTAGCACGTCACCAAGCGTGAGAACTTTTAGCTCAAAGGCCAAGATTATAAGGACGGTCCGACAAACGCCCAAGGCTACTGTTATTAAACCAAAGGTCATGGCGAAAGTCATAGTCCGATCTCTGCTAACGGTCTAAGACGTCATAAGGAGGCCAAGGGACTTTGTCACATAGACAACCTCCCGAAGCTAAATATTCACTAGGCGCTTGACACCACATGTTGTCATATTTAATATCAATCTACGGAGATTGACTGTTCACTCATGCCATAATTCATTACATTCCTTTGAAAACTTGTACTATCTATAGACAAAGATATTTTCAAAAGTGGGAGTAAATATATTATCCTTCAAAATGGTTATATATAAATTGAGAAAATACTCGAAACCCCACTCACTGAGAATCCATTATTCTCATCCCATTTTCGAATTGTTTTCTAAAAACCCACTAGATGAAGAGAATCAAGAGGAAGAAGAGAGAGATATTGACGACCAGTGAATATCATCCTCAAAGTATTACCAAGACGTAGGAATTAGGATGCTGCTTTAACGCTTCTTTTTATTCCTGTGTCACAATGTATTTTGGTTTCCGATGTACTCTTTTGCACTTGATGTAATAATTTCGCTGTACTCTTGAATATTTATTTTCTATGAAATAACCAGTCTTAGTTCACCGGTCTGATATCTGGCAAATGTATGCTTTACTAGAATGTATTATCACAAACGTTATTTATTATGTTAACTATCGCGTTCTCGTCCAACCCCGGTGTGGGGGCGTGACAGATGTGGTATTGGAGCTCGCTTTGTAAGAAGGACACTTACATCGACCTTTTCGAGGATAATATTCTTCGGACTTAGATACGAATTCCACCTAGGGCGAAGTAAACCATAAGATTGAGACCTAAAATTTGAATTCTCATGTCAATTCTCCTTAAATCTCCCCAATTCAACGCTATCCACTTAAGATATACGTAGTCAATATCATTTTCCTAAGTCATTGGCCAAAATACTTGATAAAGTATTCATGGCATTTCCAACTCATGTCATTTGATTCGACATTCGTCATATTAAATGGAAATCGTTCCAGCCCATTGTTCAAATCACGTTACTATTCACTTGGAATAGACGAATTGAGTAATTCCTTTAAAACTCCACTAAACTTCATTATTTTCTTGTATGAAGTATTAGCATTGTTGTCAATTTATGTCATGAGCATATTCATTAAGTCATTAAGTTCATAATCTTGATGATTATTCATGCTTGATTGCCTTTATATCTGATTAGGATAAACCATGACTAGTACTAACTTAAACCTTAGTTGGTAGGTATGGATCTCGAAGTAGAGATGTTAGCTGAGCACATGCGTCTGACAAAGATGGTGAAACTCCTAGAGGATCAGGCCACTCACTGGCGCGAGAGCTGGGAGGACCAGTTTAGAGCAAAACTGAAAGACTAGGATCGGATCGAGTCGCTCGAGCAGAGAGTTCAAACCCTGATAAAAGAGCTGATTAGAGCTAAGCAAGAGGCTAACGCATATCGCGACCAGAGCAATGAGGCGATGCAGATACTCGGGTTTCGTCGAGAGGAATGCAGGAGCTTGGAGATAGCATTGCACGAGCGAAACAAATACGTGATGATGCAAGAGGCCGCCATCCAGAACCTTCAGCATGCATGTTCCCAGTTCAGTTCTCATATGGAGACGCTTGAAGTTACCCTGGCTACGGAGCGCCTGCGACATAGGGAGTTTTCAGATGTGATGAGAGATCGGATGACCGAGTTAGCTGAGTTGCTTCCGGGTTTGCTGACTACACCACCAGGAGGAACAACTGCAGTATCCTCTAGCTCTAAGGAGGAAGACCTCGAGGAGGAGCCGATAGAGCCGGGAGAGGACTGAGAGTGCTGCTATTATGTTCTTATTAGTTGTTTTAACCATTTTAATAAATAATGTGATGTACCTTTTTCTTTAAGTACTTTGGACGATGGTTGGGTAGGTTAATTTTCTAATTATCCCTATCTGAAACTGTAATTTTGCATGTCCCAATAGACCATCAAAATGTATTATCTACAATGAGATGTTATCCATGTTCTATGATAATGAGATTTAAAATAATGTGTGCATGATTAAATTCTCTGTATTTACAACTCAAGCTAAACTAACTATAACAACTGCGATAGATGGCCGACCGACGTGGACGTGGAATACCTCGTGCTCAATGTAATAAAAACGAGGAACAACTCGGAGGTGATGGAAATCCATTCCAAGGGGACAACAACACTGCCCAAGCAATCACCCAATTGGTGACCTTTCTACAACAACACATTGCACCGAACCTGAATGCACCCGAAACACATGATCGGGCATTAGAAAGATTCCTCAGATTCAAAGCCCCTACTTTTCTTGGGGAGCCGGATGACACGATAGGTGAACACTGGCTCGAAAGGATAGAGAGTATATTCGCAACCCTACAGTACTCGGAGGAGCAGAAGCTGGCACTCGCAACTTTCCGATTGGAGTCTGCAGCTCACGACTGGTGGAAGATTACCAGTGGAAAATGGATGAGGGAAAACAGTGACCGGACATGGGAGAACTTCGTTAAAGATTTTCGTGATCAATACATTTCTCAGGCTGCTCGTGAAGCCCGTCGTGACGAATTTTACCATCTTAAGCAAGGGGCAATGACTGTCGCCCAGTACGAGTCTCAATTCAATCGACTCTCAAAATACGCGCCGGGACTGGTGAGCACCGAGGAGGATAAACTGTATAAATTTACACGTGGGTTGAGGTTTACGCTTCAACAAAGTTTGCTGCCAGTAAGGATGACTACGATGACAGAAGCTGTCGAGGCTGCCAGCCGAATCGAAAATGGGATAACCCGACTGGGACAGGCGAAGGATCGCATCGCTGGGAAGTTCAAGAAATCCACGTCAACCCCATCATCCAGAACACCCCATAAATTTCAACGCAAGACTTTTGGACCGAATGCTGGAAAGAAACCCATGAATAACCTGCCGCCTTGTTCATACTGTAACAAGTCTGGGCATAAAACAAAGGACTGCTGGAAGAAGCAAGGGAAATGCTTACGCTATGGGGACAATCAGCATCAGACTAAGGAATGCCCAAAGTGGGAGACTCAGAGCAACAATCAGCAGAGTAACGCGACTAAGAAGGATGATCGTAAGGGCAAAGGGAAGGCACCAGCAAGAGTTTTCGCCTTAGCTGGACAGGAAGCTCCTAACGCAACGGACATGGTGGAAGGTACATTTCTCGTGTCAACCCACTTTGCGCATGCATTGTTAGATCCAGGATCATCACATTCTTTTATTGCACCCCATTACACACAAAAATTGAATGTATGTATGGAATCATTACCCGTAAGCTTAGAAGTATCCACACCTATGGGTGCGAGCCAAGAAACGGATTTAGTGTTTAAGAATTGCGAGGTAATAATTGAAGGACATTGTTTTCCTGCTGACCTAATTCTCCTTCCCATACTTGAGTATGACCTCATACTCAGAATGGATTGGTTATCTAAGAACTATGCACAACTTGACTGTTATTCTAAGATAGTCCGATTCTGTAAACCCGATCACCCAGTAGTTGTATTACACAGGAATGCTAGGATTAACTCGGCCCCAATCATATCAGCCACGAAAGCAAGGGAGCAACAGGATATCTGGCTTTTTTCATGAACAAACCTAAGAGAAAATCAGAGATCGAAGTGATACTAGTAATATCAGAATACCCTGATGTTTTTCCCACGGAACTCACTTCGCTACCTCTAGATAGGGAAGTCGAGTTTAGCATCGATATCTTGCCAGGAAAAGCACATGTGGCTAGGACGCCATACCGAATGGCACCACTAGAACTGCAAGAACTGAAGGTACAGTTGAAGAAATTGCTAGAGGTTGGATTTATCCAACCAAGCGTGTCTCCATGGGGAGCACCAGTGCTATTCGTGAAGAAGAAAGATGGCATGCTAAGATTGTGCATCGACTGCCGAGAACTTAACAACATTACTATTAAGAACAAGTATCCACTCCCTAGGATCGATGAGTTGTTCGACCAGCTACAAGGGGCAACAGTTTACTCCAAGTTGACCTTCAGCAAGGATATTACCAATTAAGGATCAAATAGGACGACATACCAAAGACTGCCTTTCAAACTAGGTATGGTCATTACGAATTTATGGTGATACCTTTTGGATTGACCAACGCACCGGCTGCATTTATGGGAATGCACCATGTATTCCAATCGTATCTGGATGAATTCGTGGTAATATTCATTGAAGACATACTCGTTTATTCCAAATCAGATCAGGATCACGAAACTCACCTAAGGTTAGTGCTAGAAACGCTAAGGAAGCATAAATTGTATGCCAAATTCAGTAAGTGTGAATTCTGGTTAAGAAAAGTAGCGTTTTTGGGACACATCATATCCAGAGAAGGAATTGCAGTAGATCCATCGAAAGTAGAGACTATTCTGGACTGGAAGAGGCCAGAAACAGTCCCAGAAATTCAAAGCTTTCTTGGACTTGCGGGTTACTACCGCAAATTCATTAAAGACTTCTTAAAAATCGCAGGACCACTCACAAGACTAATGCAGAAACACATTAAATTTGAGTGGAACGATAAGTGTGAGACGAGTTTCCAGGAACTCAAGAGAAAACTCACCACCACACCTGTTCTAACACTTCCCGAAGGGAGTGAAGGATTTGTGGTATATAGCGATGCTTCAAAGGAAGGATTAGGAGCTGTGCTGATGCAAAACAGCAAGGTTGTGGCTTATGCATCCCGAAAGCTAAAAATACACGAGATGAATTATCCAACCCATGACCTTGAACTCGCTGCGATAGTATTCGCATTAAAGAAATGGAGGCACTACCTCTATGGAGCTACATTCACTATCTTCACCGACTACAAGAGTCTCAAATATCTGTTCTCTCAGAAGGATTTGAACCTAAGACAGAGACGGTGGATAGAACTTCTTGAAGATTATAACTTCACCATTCAACATCATCCGGGCAAGGCCAACGTCGTCGCAGATGCCCTGAGTAGGAAAACCAGTGTAGCTAGACTTATGGTAATTTATTAGTAAAGCCGGAACTACTTAAGGAAATTCAAGAAGCACAGATTCATGATGGGAAGCTGTGTAAACTTAAGGAAAGAATCGCACAAGGCGAGAAATCTGAGTTCAACATGTCGGATGATGGAATACTAAGATTCAAGCACCGTACATGCGTTCCCGATAATGACGAACTCAAGAAGAAAATTCTATCAGAGGCTTACTTCTCTCGGTATACAATTCACCCAGGCAGTAATAAGATGTATAAGGATTTGAAGAAATACTACTGGTGGGTGAACATGAAGAACCAAGTAGCAGAATTCGTAGCAAGATGTTTGACTTGCCAAAGAATGAAGGCTGAACACCAAAGACCATCAGGATTGCTACAACCGCTCGAGATTCCCGAATGGAAATGGGAACTAGTCGCAATGGACTTCGTGACAGATCTACCAACAACCATCGGAGGATATAACACGATCTAGGTAGTAGTGGATAGACTTACAAAGTCAGCTCATTTCCTACCCGTAAGGAAGAATGATAGTCTACAGAAGCTATCAAGGACGTACAAATGAGAAATCATTAGACTGCATGGTGTACTTGTAGACATTGTGTCAGATCGAGATCCCAGATTTGTCTCCAGATTTTGGAAGAGTCTTCATCAAGAACTTGGGATAACATTGATTTTCAGCACTGCGGCACACCCTCAGACGGACGGACAATCCGAGAGAACGATCCAAATCCTTGAAGATATGTTACGAGCATGCGCACTGGATTTTCAAAAGAGTTGGAGTCACCACCTACCCTTAGCCTAGTTTGCATACAACAACAGTTATCAGGCAACTATCGGAATGGCTCCATATGAGGCATTATACGGAAGAAAGTGTCGATCGCAAATACATTGGGAGATTGACGACCGATGGACACCAAAGAGCAAGCATAAACGAGACTAGATAGCAAGAGTTGATCTAGTAGAAGATGCCATGGGCAAAGTTCGAGTCACTCGAAATCGTATTCGTACTGCTCAAAGCCGGCAGAAGAGTTATGCAGACCAGAGGAGAAAAGATTTAGAGTTCAACAAGGGCGACAAAGTATTCCTTCGCTTATCACCACGTAAAGGATTAAACAACTCAAGGAAAGGAGGAAAGTTTAGCCCCAGATACGTCGGACCTTTCACGATACTAGAGTGAATTGGAAATTTGGCGTATCGTCTCGAGCTACCAACCGAGCTTGCCGGAATGCACAACGTGTTCCATGTCTCAAGATTGAAGAAATACCATCCGGATCCTGAGCATGTCATCACTCATGACATGCCACCAATCAAAGAAGATCTAACCTACATCGAGAAGCCGATCAGAATCGTAGATCAACAAGTACGCGAGCTGAGAAATAAGAAGATTCCGTTAGTCAAAGTCATTTGGTCGAAGCACAACAGAGAAGAAGACGCCACATGGGAAACTGAAGAAGAGATGAAGAAATCTTACCCCGAACTATTTTAGAGGGAATTTGGGGACCAAATTCTCTTAAGGAGGGAAGAATGTAGAACCCCATAAATTTGATAGTTAGTATATGTACGACATATCCTATTGTAATATGATTGAGTAAAAATTGCTATATAGCACAATATAATCTAAGTTTACCATTTATTTTACTCAATTTATCAATTTTGAAATTCATATGTCAAACCGTATAATTAATTAAATAAGAAAATGATATCTATCGAATGGACTACTTGTCAAACCTAATAAATCAAGCCCAACCTATAAAATCTATAAGACTTAAAAAATACAACTTAAAGCCCAATCTAATCACCTAGCCCACTTTATTAAACAAATACTTAATATCTATATCTATATACACCTAAAATACATATATATATATATATATATATATATAATAATAATAATAATAACACACACACACACACACACACATGGGGAGGCCATAAGGAGGAATATAAGACACCTAGAGTCTTCATATCCCCCATGCAAGACAGTATCCTAAGACACCTTAGCCACATGTCACTAGTTTTCTTTACACCTCCAACTTCCCAAGCCACCTTACACCCCTCTTAAATACATACACCACCCAACACACTCCCATTCTCCCAACACAAACAAAAAATCTGAGATTTAGATAGAGAGAGAGACAAAAACGTGAGCAAGAGAGAATAAGGAAGGGAGGAAGAAAGAAGAAGAAACAAGAGGGAGGTAAGAACTGCACTTCATACATTTGTTTTTTTAACTTATTTATTCTTCCCTTTCTAACTTAAAACCTAACATGCAATCAAAATAATTATACATGGTGGGATGATACATGGGCTGAAATGTAGATTAGGAGGAACATAGGTCCTTTTTTAACCTACGGGACCTAGAATCAACTTCTACCGACAAAGAACGAGGTGGGTAAAATTTTTCTTTTTAAAACTTTTATATGTAAGTTACTTTCAAAGGATATTAATAATAATGATATAATGCATGTCCTTTCTATGCAGTTATATAGTTCATTCATCATATATCATTAGCATGCAAATTAGTTAGTAACTTGTTGCATGTGAAATTACCGATTTGATGACTATAATGAAATGCATAAATATCTTACCAACCAAACATGATTTCTATCCATTATATTCTGGAAATTGATTTTTAAGAAGTGTATTTTGTTTATACGAATATGCATGTGTAGTTGGATGCTTAAATCATGGCCTAACAAAGATAGAACGGTTAAAACAAGCTTAAGATACGAACTAAGTGAAGGTAAAGATAATTAGGAAAATTATTGCTTAAAAGATGTAATCTGACTTAAGGACAGAAAATACAACATAATTACTTGTTAATCACCTACTCTTAAAATTTTATAAGAAACGGAAACCATTTTCCAAGCCAACGGGCCAAAATCGTCAAAACACGGAAATTGTGTAAAATCTACAAATTGTGAGACAACTAATTGAAATCCATGTAATTTCAGTTTGGAACATCAAAAGGGACATAATAACATGTTTAGCCTCTGCCCTTAAACTTTCGTAGTGATCGGGATCCATTCCCGGTGTCTACGGAATAAAAATTGCAATTAAGATAAATTAAGGGGTCAAAAATGGTAAAATCCCCCAAAAAAAATCCGGAGCCAAGGCAAAAATTTAACCTTCTGGACTGAAGTAAATAAGTAATGATGGAAAATGACGAAGTTGGGCTGTTGCTGTCCTATTTATATTAAATAGGTTTAGCGCACGCTATGCACAAGAATTAGCGTGCGCTAACGGGGTGTGGAAATGCAGTCAGCCTACTGTCCTCTCGTTAGCGTACGCAAGCTAACAAGATTAGCGTGCGCTAATGCTAGGAATTAGCGTGCGTTAACGCTAAATTAGCATCCGCTATCTGGTCCAGTACCGAAATACGGAACCTTCTGCCCAGTCTGCTGAAATCGTTAGCGCACGCTACGAACTCCAAGTTAGTGTACGCTAACCACGCAGCGATAGCGCACGCAAGGAAACCAGGAGTAGCGTGCGCTACTCAGGCAACAGTCCAGTACTGTTCAGTACACTGCTGCCGATAGTAAAAAAAAGTCTAAATGCGAAGCAAGGCCAGAATCCAGAAACACAAACATGGAATATTCAAGACGACAGAGTTAAGCGCTGAAAGGAAATATATTTCCGACCACCGGAGAGTCCGTAATATGACAAAGAAAGTGAAATTCCCTAAACTTATGGAAAATTACAAAAATGGCCCAAGTGCCCGAAAATCACGATACGACGTTGGATTAACAAACCGAAAGTTTCACCACAACCAACTCAATCATACAAACTTATGCAAACCAAGAAACAGCGAAAACGAATGAGTTTTACGAGAATCGAATGTACATGTGACAATATATAATTCAAGATAAAATTACGTAAAAACATCCTCGAAACTCGACCAAACGGAAAAACTCCAATAACAAAATTGGTTCAGAATCCCAAAACAGTAACAAGCGAGTCGTCCGAAATGAACATATCCCAAAAATATAAATTACCAAAAATAGAAAGTACGTATATTACACCAGGCTGGTAACAATATCGAACATCTCAACAATGCTTTTAAGGCTAAAATAACTCAGTAGACCGATTTGGTCTTTCAATAAATACATACAACTCAAACACATTACATACCCACAC
Organism: Orobanche coerulescens; assembly: GCA_033398695.1. Taxonomy (NCBI): domain Eukaryota; kingdom Viridiplantae; phylum Streptophyta; class Magnoliopsida; order Lamiales; family Orobanchaceae; genus Orobanche; species Orobanche coerulescens. Next base: position 124,057,075 of record CM065804.1, on the reverse strand, counting down.
AGGGGTCGAATACAACACACTCCCGTACAACGGGAAAGAAAACTGCAGCAGAAAATAAACTATAACTAAACCAATGACATTATACGGATCCTCGTGTGATTAGTATCGTTCATCTTTCATCATCCTTCGTGCCGACCCTGTGTTATGCTCCCAAACCTGAATGCAAAAACAGACATCCACCCCCCGAATACTCGGGGGTTAACAAAACTCCACTGTTTTGCTAGTGCAAGAACAAAGTGCAAAATATGAGTAATACAATTCACATTCCACGAATAACAATAACCATGAATCCTATAAGATCCAAACATGATGAAAAGTACTCCCCGAGGCAAGAGTCTGGGTGAAACGTTCCAAAACCGAAAGATCACAAATCAAGGGAAACGGTTTATAAAACATATAAAGATGCCATCGAGAGTTTTAATAGAAAATAATTTAGGATTATCAAATCCTTCTCTTTCCAAAATCAACAGGGTCCTCGACCAGTAGGCGGAAAGCAATTTACAAGAAAACCATTCAATCAACACAAGCGAGTCTTCACAGATATTTCCACGGGGTTCTCGACCCAATCCAAATGATATCAACACGAGATCAATCATCTCAACATCACACGGGGTCCTCGACCCAAAACACATAATGTCAACGCAGCCCATCAAAGACACAGCATCTCGTCCGACCAATACTGCTCAAGACCCCTGATTAATTAACCCTCGGAGATCTCGTCAAATGTCCTTAGTTAATTAACCCTGATACCAACGTTTAAAACAAGTTGAAACACACGTTCAGAAACACGAATCACGGTCTATATCGAGACCAGTATTTTGAAAAGAGTTGAAAGAATTTTGAAATACGATAATCGTTCGGTAACGGGGTCTTAACTATCACTCAAATATCCGTTACCAATAAGCCTGCCAGGCGCCTCCACTGAAACACCTGTGTACCGGCGTTCACTCCATTATGTCGGCCGCCCCTTGTACATGTCACCGCGCCGGCGTCACTCCCGTAAGAGCCGCCCCTTGAACACGCAACAGGTTAAACATCGGCGTTCACCAACCATATGGAGCCGGAAATGACGTCTTTCACAACAAGTATTCACATTGTCACAAACATCAAGCACACAGTCAATCGTTGTAACAATTATTAAATCAATACACCAATTCACATAATTTATCCGTCAGTCCACGACCACACGAATAAATAACAACACGCACGTCAACCATAACTCGACGGAAAGAAGCAATATACGTTCACATGCATTATCAAGCGCAACATCAACACCAAAGATATCCAAAGGATTCACGTAGTCACTTACAACCCACACAATTTACAAAACACACGCGTTTTGAAAGTGAGCCTTTAACTAGGCTAGCCGAATATTTTGAAAACTCATTTCAAACAAACAAACAAACATACCAAGACGATCACCAATCATCATATCCACAAAACAAGAAATGTATGGACAAGGTACTTGGCTCGAATAAGAACAACGCGGAGAATCGACCAAACTAGGTTGGCACGAACCGACTACAAACCCGCCGACTCCATCGAACACCAACTCGCGATAATAAACTACGAAGTACAATAACAACAATGAAAATGAATTCCATAGCACGACTTAAAGCTGTTGAATTCAAAGAACGAATGACGAAAGTTCAAGTGTTTTCCCCAAAACGGCCAAGAACACGATTCGTCCCGTCAAAACACGAAAACGGAAATCCAAATCAAAATATGGATATAAAATCCATAGGATATGTTTAAAAACATCATTTAACAACAATCGATCCATCAAAAACGGATGGAAAACGAGATCAAGAACAAATCCCCCAAAAAGTCGATTCGAAGGAAATCAAGAAATATACTTCGATTCGACGAAGAACAATGGATTAAATAATGTTAAACACAAGAATACTACTAAGATTAATCATACCCATCATGGATTAATCAACGATATGGAACGAATCGGCCAAAAACACAAAAATCCCAAAATTCAAGAAACTAGGGTTCTAAGAAGAGATTACCTTGATTCGCTGGATCAAATGATGATATAGGATGATCAATCAATGGTATGAACTCAAGAACTTCGTGGATTTGTTGTTAAACAACATGGATCCATGGTAACCACACCTCCAGCCACGGAAGAGAAGGAAAGGAATGAGAAAAATGGTGAAAAACCCGACTGCAGGGCCTTAAATAGGCTGCTTGCCGGCAGGGTTACGTACGTAACCGGCCAAGGCCGAGACACTGTCCAAAAATACCAGCAACGTTACGTACGTAACCGGACGAGGCTTACGTACGTAACCGGCCTTACGTACGTAACTGCCTAGCACTACCGAACGTAACTCGGCCTGGGCCCAGACTGCCCGGCCATGACTCGGCCGGGAACAACTCTGACGGCCCGAACGACCCCGAAACCCGAACCTGAATACGAATCGAAGATACGGTTACGAAGTACTCACAAAGACGAACTCGAGCACTAAGAGAACACACGATTCCGACCACCTGAAGGCTCGAAATTCGACAACGGTAAGTAATTACCCCAAACTTTGGGAAATTACGAAAATAGCCCAAAACGTCCAAATATCACGATACGTGATCGAATAACCAAACCGAAGTTCACAACACGTCTAACAAAGTTAAACGGACTTACAGGAAACTCGAAACAGCAGTTTCGAATGAGATTCGCAAGAATCGAACTCAAGTGCAGAAAAGTCGTAAAAAAGCACGGAACTCAACAAAACCACACCGAAACGAGCTCGGATGACAAAAAGTGCAGAATTAATCATTCTTGGAATGATGAAATGGTCATGAGCGAGTCATCAAAACGGACTTTCGGCAAAAAAAAGAAATTACCAGAAATCAAAATTACGGGTATTACACACTACCCTCCTTAAAAGAAGTTTCGTCCCGAAACTTAAAACAAGTAGGGAGAAGCAATATCCCGCCAGGAAAATGCAATGTCTGGTATTCTCGTTTTCTGTTATCTTGAATTGTTTGTGTCTTGACGTCGGACATTTTCTTGTTGACGAGAATCGGAGTGAATTCTATCATAATACTATATTTGTTTCTACCGCATAGTCATTGTGGTCGGGTGCGACTTGTTGTCGCGTGCGTTTCTTTGATTAAATGTGTGCATGTGATGCATCGTTAATTGCTCGTTATTGTTTTGAATCATTGCCGGTGGCGTTGTTATGGTCGTCGTGGGGCGTGTCTTCACGCTGTATGTTCTTTCGCGTTGCTTGTAACGTTTCACCGTTGGGCGCGATTTTTTCGATTCTTGTGTATCTCATTGAGTTTTTCTGGTGGGATATTGCTTCTCCCTACTTGATTTAAGTTTCGGGACGAAACTTCTTTTAAGGAGGGTAGAATGTAATATCCGCAATTTCAGATTTCCGGTAATTTTCTTTTTTCGGCGGAGGTCCGTTTTGACGACTCGCTTGGGACCGTTTCATCATTCTGAGAATGATTAATTCTGCACTTTTTGTCACCCGAGTTCGTTTCGGTATTGTTTTGTTGAGTCCCGTGTTTTCTTAACGACTTTTCCGCACTCGAGTTCGATTCTTGTGAATCTCGTCCAAAATTACTGTTTCGAGTTTCCCGTAAGTCCGTTTAACTTTGTTAGACGTGTTGTGAACTTCGGTTTGGTTATTCGATCACGTATCGTGATTTTCGGACGTTTTGGGCCATTTTCGTAATTTCCCAAAGTTTGGGGTAATTACCTTCCGTTGTCGAATTTCGAGCCTTCGGGTGGTCGGAATCGTGTGTTCTCTTAGCTCTTAGATTCGTCTTTGCGAGTACTTCGTGACCGTATCTTCGATTCGTATTCAGGTTCGGGTTTCGGTGTCGTTTTCTTGAGTTCAGTGTTATTAAACGACTTTTCCAAGTATGAGTCGACTTTGTAAAATCACCATAAATTCTTGGAAACTCCAAAGATTTTGAATCTTTTCAATATTATATAGCATCAAGTTAGCTTTCCAATGGTTCAAACGGTGAGTCAATCGGAGTCCGAACGAGAGAGTTATGGTCGAAATAGCTCAGACACTCATTTTCCAGTTTTGGCCCAGCCTGTACCCTGTGCCGCGGCACACTGTGCAGATCAGCCTATTTGTGCGGATTTTGTGAGATGAATGCTCATTTCATCTCTTTCTTCATTCCTCCTCCTCTTGGGCGATCTTGTGAGCGATTTTTGGGCGTTTTTGCATCATCAATCCCAGAGAACTTCATATTCTTCAAGTTCTTGGTGTGGATTAATGACACCAACAATTGTTCTTCATCATTAATCCAAGGTAAATTCTTGAAACCCTACTTTTGGGTGAATTGGGGGTTTTTGTTCATTTTGTCCGATTTAACCGTAATAACTTAGATTTGTGATGTATTGATGATTATTTAGATGTATTCTATCATTTCCCTTGTTATTCCATGGTTGGATCATTTCGATTCGTTGTTTTGGTCGAATTCTTAGTCAACGCCTTGAAGGTGTCCGATAAAAGGTCTTAGAGGGGGGATTGGGCGTTGTATGATTATTATCCATCGTACGATTGTTGATTTATCATTGGTATGACTTAGGGACGAAATTCTTGTGAAGAACTCGAGTCGGAACCCTTCCGTTCGTTGTCTTCTTCGGGGTCCGAGCTTCCCGATCGAACCGTGTTCTTCGGAGTATTCGGTAGCGGTTATTAAGGCAAGTATTTTACTATACGAATTGTGTCTTGTGAATAGGGACGTCGTATTATGGTTGTGGTGCATTGGTTTACTTTCGTGTATATGCTTCGTATGAATTGATTATTACGAACAATTGATGGTAACGATAATACCTTCACTTAGTTAACATCGTGGAATTATGTTGGATGTGCAAATCATCTAAGTTTGTGCCGGGCGTGGTTGGTCATTGTTGAGTCGTTGTGATGATCATGATATTTGTGTTGTTTTGGTTTACATACTTGATTGTACATTTCGGTGTAATGTGGAATGGCTTGACATTTGATGATTATGAGTTGTGTCGTGTCGATGTGTGTGCGTGTGTTCTAGGTAGGGTCTGACGAGGCCTCTGGAGTTCGGTACATGATGTGTACAAACAAGGTGTGTGATCCAGGTAGGGTCTGACGAGACCTCTGGAGTTTGGTACATGATGTGTACGAACAAGGTGTGTGATCCAGGTAGGGTCTGACGAGACCTCTGGAGTTCGGTACATGATGTGTACGAACGATGTGTGTGGCCGGGTAGGGCCCATTGAGGCTTACGGAGTTCGGTACATGATGTGTACGAACAGTGTGTGTGGCCGGGTAGGGTCCGTTGAGGCCTCCGGAGTTCGGTACATGATGTGTACGAACAGTGTGTGTGGTCCGGGTAAGGTCCGTCGAGGCCTCCGGAGTTCGGTACATGATGTGTACGAACAATGATCGTATGTGATGTATTTATTTGGGTAACATTTTAAATATGGATCTCGGACTCATAATGATATATTATTTAGTGTGCTTTGAAACGATAATCGGGCTAAGGCCCTAATATTTACGAAAAGGTTTTGTAAATTGGGACTCGAGGTCCAAAAGAATTTCTGCTTTAAAAATCCCCGAGATGATGTGTTCCTTTTCAAATATCTCTTACTTGAGTTCGAAATTCTAAAACTTCTCGGGAACATTTTGATAATTGATTTCCGTATTAAATTCGTAGTTGCTATTTACTTGTTGCATTTCGTATCGTTTTATACTTGCACTAGTAAAACAGTGGAGTTTTACTAACCCCCGAGTAATCGGTGGGTGGATGTCTGTTCTGCGTCCAGGTACATGCAGGTTCGGGGGAGCAGTCACAGGATTGGCACAAGGGGATGACGAGCTGCGATACTAATCAAGAGTCGAGAGTTGGTAGAGTTTGGTTGTATTGTTAGAGTTGATTCAGTCTTCCGCTGTATTGTGTTTCGACCCCTGTGTGGGTAATGTTGTTTAGTCAGTTCTGTTAATGAAGTTGTGTGACCTCATCGATCTGTGTGTTTATGTGTAAGTGACCTTAACGGTCTGTATTATTATGTTGTTTGACCCTGGCCGGGCAAGCATTTGGTTGTTTATAGATGTTTAGCCTGGTAGATCCTTGCGGAAAGGGTCTACGGCGTGTAACATTCCCATACAGTTTTGGGGGTGTTACATTTATGGTATCGGAGCATAGGTTGCGGAAACCTAGGCTGTCGGGTCGAGTCTGTAATATCCGTAATTTCGAATTTCGGTAATTTTTTTTTTCGGCGGAAGTCCATTTTGACGACTCGCTCATGACCGTTTCGTCATTCCGAGAATGATTAATTCTTCACTTTTTGTCATCTGAGTTCGTTTCGGTATCGTTTTGTTGAGTTCCGAGCTTTTTAGCGACTTTTCCGCACTTGAGTTCGATTCTTGCGAATCTCGTTCGAAACTGCTGTTTCGAGTTTCCCGTAAGTCCGTTTAACTTTGTTAGACGTGTTATGAACTTCGGTTTGGTTATTCGATCACGTATCGTGATTTTCGGACGTTTTGGGCCATTTTCGTAATTTCCCAAAGTTTGGGGTAATTACCTTCCGTTGTCGAATTTCGAGCCTTCGGGTGGTCGGAATCATGTGTTCTCTTAGCTCTTAGATTCGTCTTTGCGAGTACGTCGTAACCGTACCTTCGATTTATACTCAGGTTCGGGTTTCGGGGTCGTCCGGGCCGTCGGAGTGGCCACGGCCGAGTCACGGCCGGAGCAGGGCCTGGCCTGGCCGAGTTACGGCCGTAAGGGCCGAGAGTTACGGCCGTATGACGCCTGGAAGCTTCCGGATGAATGCCAGTTACGGCCGTAAGGCGTGATCGGGTACGGCCGTACGAGCGCTGGGCATCTTCCAGACGAAGGCCGGTTACGGCCGTAATGTGTGCCAGCTACGGCCGTAAGTGTCCGACAGGTGCTGGGCAGATTTTTTTGACGAATGCCGGTTACGGCCGTAAGGCTTGCCGAGTAGGGCCGTATGGGCCGAGTTACGGCCGTAAGGCACTGCCAGTTACGGCCGTAAGTGTCCGGCAGTGACCGGCTATATAAGCCCTGGCAGCCCGTTTTTGTTCATTTCCTCACTTTTCTTGCAGCTATCGGACGGGTGCGACGGGGAATCGAGTTCTTGGCTGATTCTAATCAATTCCAAGATGTTTTGGAAGATTCTTGTTGATCATATCTGTTGGGATTCCGAAAATAAAACGAAATACGCAGCGGAAATAAATACGAATCCCAAACAGGATCGATCAAGTAACGAATATACGAAAATATAAATATGAAGATAAAGATCATACCCTTGAAGCCTTTGAAATAAATCTTCGTAAAAATGATGATGATCACGAACCCCGTCCCGAACACGAAATCCCTTTGTTCCAAGCATCGAAAGGTACGAAGCCTCTACTTCACACGCGTCGGAAGTTGCCCGGAAAAATTCGATAGCAATCCGTTCTCCAAGAACACGGCTAGGAATTACTATAGGAATTTATATCTCTCTTTTTCTTGATATTGTATCACCTCAAAGATGATAAATCTAAGAAAAGAAATTTTTTCTCCCACTCTCACCTCTGCTCTCGTCGAGCGGACCTCAAAAGGTGTATGAAAAATTATGTTAAGCTCACATGAAATGATGAGATATCAATATATAAAAATGGCCACACCAAACTCATAATAGAGATATAAAATAAAGATGGAATCTCATCATTATCATACACCAAATCACCATGTTATCACAAGACCATACCATGTGAGGTGGGGAGAGGGGGGGTCCAAGGAAGTTTCCTATAAAACGAGCCGAGCTACTCGGCTCGTGTACCGGACGTTTGTCAAATGACTCCGTTAAAAAAACACTCCGTTTAATCACCAATGTATTTATATAAATTAATTAATCCAATTAATTAATTATATCAAATACAAATATATTTCTCCAAGAAATATAATTTATGAATTAAATTAATTACCCGGTAACTTAATTTTAATTTATAAGACCGCTATTTATGATTTATCCAATAAATCATAATTAGATATCCAATATCTAATATAATTAGAGAGATAATAAATTCACATTTATCCGTCAACGCTCCTGATGCGCGACTCCGTAGGTCCGTCTCAGCCGGCATTGGGAGGAACCAATGAGTGCGGGCAGCACTTAGCCAGCCTAGCGGGCCGCACTGTAAACCCCGACTGAGAACGAATGAAGGGATCATTCCAGAACCATTATGTCGTGAATACTATATACGTATAGACCCTTCATCAGATGTCCCGATCAAGTCTTCGGGTCACGGTAAAGTCAAACCCTACTATTGACTAAACTCTATACATGTGTTAATGCAAATCAAGACAGACTGATTAATAGTGTATCTAAAACGACTATATCAGAATGCTTTGGCCAAAGACTTATGATCTTATTTGCCATTAACCGTATAGGACATTCGCCTGTTCGCTAACAGGAGATAAAATCCTTTCTTGGCGTACAGTAAAGACTGCTACCTACCCGTATAGTCCGCACTTCGAGGTCGACTCAGCAATTAAGCAAATGAGTCTAACTACTCTAATGCCAAACTAAACGTCACAGGCACATCTTCTACTGAACCCTCAAGTCAAAGGTCCACGTATACTATCACAACCTTTCGATTCGTCATCGACTCTCCAAGAGTGAATACCGTGTGACTGAATCGAGTATGAGTCGTGTTCGAGTATACTGGTCCCACCAATATACTTATAACTATGATATCAAGACGTGCACACGTCCTAGCATCAGTTATACAAGTCGTATTAAAACTTAATGCCCATTTTAAGTTTATTGACTTGCGAACAATTTACGTAAATAAACTTTAAACACTTCCAGTGCATTTTCTCTTATCCCATAACGAGAATGGAATGTTCGATTTATTTACATAGACTTCACTTCAATGTTTACCAAGTCAAGAATGCAATTGAAATACAATAAACAGTGAATGAATCGTATTGCCTTTTTATTAATTATTCCATAATTACAAGTACAATGCCCTTACTCTCTCATCCCCTGAGTGGCATTCGAGGGCATATTCCTAACAATATCCCACTTGCACTCAATGACACACATCATGGTATCCAATACCCATGTTCTTCAGATGTCTTTCTAAGACGGCCTGAGATAATGGCTTAGTCAGCGGGTCAGAGACATTGTCTTCTGAGTCTACTCTTTGCAATGAAACATATCCTTTTTTCACCATCTCTCAAATGATGTGGTATTTTCTCTCTATATGCTTGGTGTTGTGGTAAGCCCTAGGCTCCTTGGCTTGGGCGACAACTCCATCATTATAACAGAATTGTGATATAGGCAGCTCCGCATTAGGCAGCACTTGAAGTTCTTGCATAAACTTCTGCATCCAAAATGCTTCTTTGCTAGCCTCTGAGGCAGCTTGATACTCTGCTTGGCAGGTGGAATCTGCAGTAGCAGTTTGCTTGGAGCTTCTCCAAGATACTGCTCCTCCATTGAGAGTAAACAAATACCCATATGTCGACTTAGAGTCGTCATTATCTCCTTGAAAATCAAAATCAGTGAATCTAATCACCCTCAGTTCTCCACCACCGTAAGTAAGAACCAAATCTCTAGTTCTTCTCAAGTACTTAAGAATGTTCTTTACGGCAGTCCAGTGTTCCCTACCCGGGTTTGCTTGAAATCGGCTTACCATACTCACAGCGTAGGCTAAGTCCGGTCTCGTTCACAACATAGCGTACATGAGGCTACCCACTGTCGAGGCATATGGTACCTTACTCATATCTCTTGTCTTCCTCACTTTGAGGACATATTTTCGTGGTGAGATGAATTCCATGTCGCATGGGAAGGAACCCTCTTTTAGATTCATCCATCTTGAATCTTCTCAGGATTTTATCTATATAGAGGGCTTGGGAAAGTCCTATCATTCTTCGCGGTCTATCTCTGTAAAGACGGATCCCTATAATATAGGAAGCTTCTCCCAAGTCTTTCATGGAGAACGTTTTAGAAAGCCAAGCTTTCACAGTGCTGAGCATTGCTACGTTATTTCCTATAAGTAGAATATCATCTACATATAGTACTAAGAACACAATGTTGCTCCCACTGACCTTTTTGTAAACACACAGTTCCTCCTCATTTCGTACGAAGTCAAAGTCCTTGAATGCTTCGTCAAATCGAAGGTTCCAACTCCGCGAAGCTTGCTTCAGCCCATAAATGGATCGTTGTAGCTTACACACCTTATCAGACCTTCGGAGTGGAGGTTTTGTTACAATAGGTTCGGTTCCTTATCCCTGATCAGATGTCACCTTAGGACCTTCATTATGCTCTTCCAAAGAGATATTTCTACCCGAGCCACCTTCCTGAATGAATTCATCCTCAAGGAAGTGCGCTTGTAATGCCGCAACGACCCTATGGTCTTCTGGCATGTAGAATAGATAACCCATCGAGTCCTCTGGGTATCCAATGAAACGTCCTTTGATGGACCTTGCTTCCAGTTTGTCCATCTTAGCCTTCTATACATATGCTGGATATCCCCAAATCCTTATGTGATTAAGGCTTGGTTTCTTACCATTCAACATCTCATGCGGAGTGATAGGAACGGATTTGGAAGGACACCTATTAAGTCTATAGGCAGCGGTTAGTAAGGCATACCCCCACAGGTAAATAGGTAAATCAGTGTAATTTAACATAGAGCGAACCATGTCCAACAAAGTTCGATTTCTCCTTTCTGAAACACCATTTAACTGTGGGGTTCCTGGCAGCGTCAATTGTGAAAATATTCCATGTTCCTTGAGGAACTCATCAAACTCTGTGCTCATATATTCGCCACCTTGGTCCGACCGAAGTGCTTTGATATGACATCCAGTCTGTTTTTCAACTAGGGCCTTAAATTCTTTGAATTTAGTAAAGGCTTCGGATTTATGTTTCATTAAGTACACAATCTCATACCTAGTATGATCATCTGTGAACGTTATGAAATATTGATATCCCTCTCGGGCTACTTCTAAAGCACCACAAACATCGGTATGTACCAATCCAAGTTTATCGGCAGCCCTTTCAAAAGTCCCTGTGAAGGGGGACTTAGTCATTTTGCCTCTAAGCCAAGATTCACAAGTTGGATAGGGTTCAACACCCAATGGACTTAAAAATCCATCTTTCTCCATTTTCTGAATCTTGGTCTGACCAACATGACCAAGTCTAAGGTGCCATTTAAGAGCTTGATTAGTATCTTGCCTACCACGTTTCTTAGTTATAGTGTTCACTGCTGTTTTATTTTGCATGTTCAGATGATATAAACCATTCAACAATGTAGCTGTGCCAACCAATTTATTTCGAAAATAAATTTTACAACTACCATTTCTAATGAAGAAACAAAATCCTTTCCGGTCCAAGACTGGAATGGATACAATGTTTTTATGCAAAACAAGTACTTCATCTAATGTCAAAATAAAACCGGATTCTAAACCCAGTAGGATTGATCTCGACACTTTGTCCGCTTCCGACAGTGATCATTATGTCCCCAGCTTCAAGTTTTCTACTTCGTTCTAGATCCTGATTCATAGTACAAATGTGAGAAGTGGCACCTGAATCCAGAATCCATGAAGCAGAATATACAGTAGCGGAACAATTTGTTTCAAAAACAAAAAGTTCCGTACCTGATGCGCCATTAATCTTAGGACAATTCCTTCGCCAGTGGCCCAGCTCACCGCATTCAAGGTATTTACCCGTAGGTTTTGGACCATCTACCTTTTGAACCTTTCTGGGCCTTTGCCCTTTCCTTTCTGTACCCCTTTCTTGGGTTTGTACTGCTCGTAGGTATTTTTCTTCTTGTTCTTGGACCTCCGAGGCCCAGAAGAAATCACAAGAACAACCTCTCTCAGTTTCGTCTTTATGTTAGACTGCGCCGTCACCAGTTTATTCATTAGCCCAGCTAATGTGAATGTAATTTCATTACAGTTGAAATTTATTACAAACTGCGTGAAAGAGTCAGGGAGAGATTGAAGGATGAGATCAATTTCAAGGGATAAATCCATATTAAAGTTGAGCACCTCGAGCCTCTCAATCATAGAGATCATCTTGAGGACGTGGTCTCCCACTTTCTCTCCTTCTTTCATCCTAGCACTGAACAACTGCTTTGATATCTCATATCACTGTGCTCTCCATAAAGATCAGTCAAGTGTGCGAGAATCTGCCTAGCAGAAGTTATTTTCTCGTGCGCTCTGTGCAGCTCATTTGTCATTGAGCCCATCATTAAGCCACGGACTAGCATGTCATCCTTGACCCATTTTTCATGGACGTCAATATCTTCCTGATTACCCCTGGTTCGGATTGGAGTCGGTGGAATGTCCGCCTCCAAGACGTATCCCAGAGACTCCATACTGAGTACAATCATCAGATTCCGCAACCAGTCAACAAAATTGGGTCCAGTTAGGAGATTCTTTTCAAGTAGTATTGCAAGTGGGTTTTTAGCCATTTTTAGAGAGATTTAGTTTCATTTTCTGCAAAGATTTAGACAAGATTCAATTAGTGACTTGTTTAATTATGACCGAGTATAGAATTTAAGGGCTTGTATAATTCTTGTCTCGGCTCCCACTAATTTTATCGGAACTATACACTCCCATGTTATAATCCGGAAGTCATGGGTGACTTCATAGTGGTGATCGATTTCTTTACAAAATTTAATAGAGGGCAACCCATACGGTTTCTATTCTATTATTCTTTATAAAGTGGTGTCTAATACCAACCTGTAACACCCCCAGATCCGAATGGGAATATTACAGCGCCGTGGGCCCCGAGATGGAACCCACAAGGCAGAAGGTGTAACATCCCCAAAACCGTATGGGAATATTACACGCCGTAAACCCTTTCCGCAAGGATCTACCAGGCTAAACGTCCATAAACAACCAAATGATTGCCTGGCCAGGGTCAAACAATATAATAATACAGACCGTTAAGGTCACTTACACATAAACACACAGACCGATGAGGTCACACAACTCTATCAACAAGACTGACTAACAACATTACCCATGCAGGGGTCGAAATACAATACATCGGAAGACTGAAATCAACTCTGACAACACAACAAAAATAAAACAACTCTCGACTCATGATTAGTATTGCAGCTCGTCATCCTCTTGTGCCAATCCTGTGACTGCTCCCCTGAATCTGCATGTACCTGGACGCAAAACAGACATCCACCCCCCGAATACTCGGGGGTTAGTAAAACTCCACTATTTTACTAGTGCAAGTGTCAAACCATACGAAATGTAACAAGCAAAAAGCAACTACGAATTTAATACGTAAATCCATTATCAAAATGTTCCCGAGAAGTTTTAGAATTTCGAACTCAAGTAAGAGATATTTGAAAAGGAACACATCATCTCGGGGATTTTTAAAGCAGAAAATCTTTTGGACCTCGAGTCCCAATTTACAAAACCTTTTCGTAAACAATAGGGCCTTAGCCCGATTCTCGTTTCAAAGCATACTACATAATATATCGTTATGAGTCCGAGATCCATATTTAAAATGTTACCCGAACAATCACTGCTACATGATCATTGTTCGTACACATCATGTACCGAACTCCGGAGGCCTCGACGGACCTTACCCGGACCACACACAATGTTCGTACACATCATGTACCGAACTCCGGAGGCCTCAACGGACCCTACCCGGCTACAACATCGTTCGTACACATCATGTACCGAACTCCAGAGGCCTCGTCAGACCCTACCTGGATCACACACCTTGTCCGTACACGTCATGTACCGGACTCCAGAGGCCTCGTCAGACCCTACCTGGTTCACACACTTTGTTCGTACACATCATGTACCGAACTCCAGAGGCCTCGTCGGACCCTACTGGATCACACACACATCGACTCGACACAATTCGTAATCATTAAATGTCAAGTCATTCCACATTACGCCGAAATGTACAATCAAGCATGTAAACCAAAACAACACAAACATCATGATCATCACAACGACTCTTAACCAACACAACACACATTCGGTACACAATACATTGAACAAACACGTGTACAACCATCTCATATGTACATCGCAATCCTGCACAAATGGCACAACGCCTAACACGTATACCAATATATCACTATTATCACAAAGCCTTCAAATTTCGGAAAACACAACCAACTCAAACGGAACATATTTACGGAGGCAAGCAAAATCGTCATACATGTCATACGTAATTACTATTCACAAGATACAAGTCGTATAATAAGATACTTGCCTTGAATTATTGACGACGCAACGAACGGAAAGGAAAGTCACCGACGAACGCTAGGAACCAATGAAACCGAACCTAACGATTCGAAGAATACAATCACAACCATTTCTAAATGAATACGGAATCGGAATACACCCAAAAACCCGCCTACGATTCATGTATATTCGCATATAAACAACAACGAGGGCGGACCACAACCAAACCCTCTCGATTCCGTAAAAATCACGAAATATACCATGAATCCGTAGGGAAACTTAGAATACCAACAAGATGTTAGGAGTATGCCCTCGAATGCCACTCAGAGGATGTTGAGTGAGGGCATTGTACTTGTTATTATATAAATCATCAATATAAGGCAATGAATGTTTCTTTATTTACTGGTAGTTACTGGCATTCCTAACTCGTAAATAAACATATAGAAACTAGTCCGTGTATTTGAGAGCAAAACGTTCCACTCCTTATTGGATAAGGGGGTTGGCACTGGAAAGGTTATAGCTCAATTACTTAATCGTTCGCAAGTCGATGAAACTTGACTGGGCGTTAAGTTTATGTGAAGACTTGTATGACGTGTTCTTTGACAAGGAGAGTGCCTGTCGAACACTAATGGTTAGTGGGAGCACACGTTATAGGTATGCTAATTGGATTAGTATACTCGAACGACTCACCCTCGATTCGTCACCTGATTTCACTCGGGACGATCAATGACGGAATCGAAAGGTTGTGATAGGTATTCGTGAACCTTCGACTTGAGGATTTAGTAGGGATGTGCTTGTGACGTCAAGATTTTCATTAGAGTAGTTCGACCAGTAAACCGGAAGGCGGGGTCAACCTCAACGTGCATCTTGACGGGCAAGTAGCAGTCCTATCGAATACCAAGATAGAATTCTTTCTCCTGTTAGTGAACGGGTTATATGTCCTATGTGGTTATTGGCGAGATGAGATCATAAGTCTTTGGCCAAAGCATTGGAGCTAGTTGTATTAGATACACGATACTCGATGATCTCGATTTGCATTAACACATGCATAGCGTCAATCTGAGATAGGGTTTGGTCGACCGTGACCCTATAACTTGATCGGGACATTTGAAAGAAGGGTTTATACGTTCTTGGTATTCACGACAGAATGGTTCTTGAATGATCCCAATCATTCGTTCTCGGTTAAGTGCAGTGTAGGCCGCGGTGGCTAGGTGGTGCTACTACTCTTTGGTTCCTCCCATTCTTTGTCGAGACGGACCTACAGTCGCGCAATAGGATTGACGACGGAATAAATAAAGCTAATTCTCTCATTATGAATATTAGATATTGGATATCTAAATTTGAGACATTAGATGTCTAAATCGATTTATTGGATAAATTGATATACGGCCTAATGAATTAAATATATCACCGGGTGATTAATTTAATTCATAAATATAATTATTTCTTGGAGAAATTAATTATGTTATTTTGTATTTGATATGTTTAATTAATTGGATTAATTAAATGACACAAATACATCGGAACGGAATAGGAGTTTATCTGTTTGGACTCACGGGAGTCCGAAACGAACCAAACTCGTCCCGGCTCCTTCTAGATGGCCATCCCATTTTCCCTCCTCTTTCCTTTGGTCATAGTCTCCACCTTAATTGGTGGAAGACTTGAAGTATCAAGGGAACAAGATCTTTTAATTAATTCATTTAATTATTTAGTCTTGATTTGGGAGGATTTTATGGAGCATAAAAGGAAGACTCTCTTCACTTGTTTGAAAGCCTTCCAACGTGAGTATTGAAAGAGAAAGATAGACTTTGAGTTTAACACTCATCTTCATCTTCTTCATTCACTTCCTCTTCATTTTTCTTGGAGAAAAATTGAGAGAAAATTATTGAGAGATATATTATACACTTAGAGTGTAATAATAAAAGCTTCATCATTTGATTCTAGCCGTAACCTTAGAGGTTAATCAAGTGTTGTTATTCCGGTCATTTTTCCGGCGCGTGGCAAGTAGAGACGCGGTGCTTTCGGCGTTGGATCGTTCAAGGGCTTGGAACGGATCGGATACGTAGAGATCAACTAAAGCTTGGGGAATAGCTCAAGAGAAGGTTTCCATTTAATCAACGGACTTCGAGGGTTAGTTTCTTATGACTCTTGCTTTTCGTTTATATATTCGTATATACGTAGCTCGATCGATCCTCGTAGGGATTCGGATCGAATTAATTTTCGTTTTACCGCTTCCACTGGCCTTCGTTTTAGGCACCGAATCCAAACAGTGGTATCGGAGCGTAGGTCTTGCGATCGTATATACGATATTGGCATTTGGAATGCTTGATTAGATGGAGAATGATTTGGAATCATTTTAGTCATAATCGTGGTATATTTTTTTACGTTCGTTGTAGTTATATTTTTCGTAAGTTTATGTCTAAATATAAATCTTAATTTCTTGGAAATATGATTTATATTGAAGATATGAATGTTGAAAAATATTGATATTGATATCCTATCGAAAATCGAGCTCGAATCGTCGTCGGACGATTTTTCGGACAAATGGCAAGTTCTTGCCCGTGGTGACTCGGCCGTGTCGGTGACACGGGCCGTGTCGGGCGATCCCAGCCATCGCCAGCAGACCCGACCGTGTCGGGAGACACGGGCCGTGCACTGGCCGGTAGTCGCCGAGCGTGACTCGGCCATGCGCCGCCGGCCGGAAGGTGCCGACAGTGACTTCGGCCATGGCAGCCATTTTCGCCGGCTCGATTTTTCGTGTATTCTTGAAAATTAATCTCCCGCATGTTAAATTGGATTTAATATGATTAAAATGATTTATGGTATTTCATTTTATAAGGGAAATTTGATTAATTGGAATATTTATGGTCGATCAATTATTTTGAACGTTATCATATTACCGATTGTGTGAATCGATTGGATCGGTTCGTATTGTTGATTGGATCAATGTATCTCTAAGCTTTCCATTTATTTAGTATTTATTGAATGAATGCTTTTGAATGGGGATGTGGTTCGTGGACTTAGTTTTGAATCGTTCGTTTTATTCGATTGGGTTGTAAAGGCCGTTTTGAGCCTATTTATTTTACTAGAAAAATTTGTATCTAGGATGCAATTTTCAATGTAAAATTTATATGTAATGACGAAGACCGGAGGAAGATCCATTTCGAGAAGACGAAGATTCAAGACGAAGACTTGTAATTAGATTACGGAGTTTTGTTTTCTAGAACGGTCCATGAATCACATGTTGGTAGCAACTAGGTTGTGATTGGTTGTTTCATATTGTATGAATGCCACAAGCGCTTAAGCGATTAATGTGCAAAGTGTAACGTTAATCGCGATAATTCTCCCACAACAAATAATTAAGTTTATAAGGTTTCAAGGTTTTCCTTCCTCCATCGAGTTTTCGAAATTGAAATCCAAACCGGATGTGCTATGCTTCCGAGTTATCGGGGTAGTCGTTCGGGAGGACGGATAAATTAGGAGCGCATTGGATGCCTTCGGTTGGAGCAAATTTTATCCCTAGAAACCGATAGGTTGCGGATAAGATTCATTGTGGCGGATTTGCGTCGATGGTATAAACTTAACTTGTTCACGAACCATAGAAACCGTATAGGTTGAGGGGAGTGAACAAGGGGAAAAAGAAGATCGAATCATCCATTAGATGGGTTGGTGTTGGACACCACTTTATGAAAATTAATAGACTAGAAACACATTCGGTTGCCCTCTATTAAGATTTATAAAGAACTCGATCACCACTATGAAGTAGAGCGACGATACTTCCGGATTTCACATGGGAGTGTGTTATTCCGATAAAAATAGTGGGAGTGGGTAACAAGAATAGAAAGGACCTTAATTCTATACTCGGATCATAATATAACAAGTCACTAATTAATCTGTTATACTTAATGCGGACATAACTCAATATGACAATGAATCCACTCATGATTCTACTCGAAAAGAACACCTTAATGGGACCTAACTTTGTGGATTGGCTCCAATCTTATGATTGTCCTCGGTATAGAGGCAGGATACGTCTTGGAGACGGACATTAGGCGCCTCCTATGCGGACTCGAGCCAATCGGAAGAGATTGAAAACCACGAAAAGTGGGTTAAGGATGACGTGAAAGTCCGTGCTTATATGATGGCTTCCATGTCTAATGAGCTTGAGAGCTCATGAGAAAATGACTTCGCTAGGCGATTCTATCTCACTTAACCGAGCTTTATGGTGAGCACAAAGAATCGCTAGATATGAGATATCCAAGCAAGCTGTTCGGTGCAAGGATGAAGGAAGGTGAGAAGGTTGGGGAACACGTCCTCAAAATGATATCCATGATCGAGAGATTGGAGGCTCTTGATTTTAAAATGGATACTTCTCTCAATCGACCTTATCCTACAGTCTCTCCCGATTCCTTCTCACGGTTTGTTATGAACTTCAACTGCAATGAGATTGCATGTAATTTAGTGGGCTAATGAACAAACTTGTGACCGCTCGGTCTCGGATGAAGACTCCGCGGATGAAGGATTCTGCTCTTGTGATTTCTTACGGACCTCGGAGGTCTAAGAATAAGAAGAAAAAGACCAAGAAGCGGCTGGACCACAAGCTAAGGACCTTAAGGGTAAGGGCAAGGCCCCAATGGTTCGAAGAACAAGAAGAAAAAGGATACTTGTCTCAAGTGCGGTGAGTGGGCCCTTTGGGCTAGAGACTGTCCGATTCTTCATGGCACTTGGTCTGTAACTTTTAGTTTTGGAAACAAATTGTTACGCTCTTGTATTTTCTACTTCTGGATCTGGATTTTGGTGCTAGTTCTCATATTTGTACCGTGAATCGGGATGCGGAACAAAGTAGGAAGCTTGGAGTGGAGAAGTTATGATCACGGTCGGAGCGGGCATAGTGTCGAGGCGACCGACATAGGATCACTTCTTTTGGGTTTAGAATCCGGCTTTGTTTTGACTTTAGAAGATGTACTTGTTTTGCCCAAGGGGCACAAAAACATTGTATCCATTAGGTCATGGACCGAAAAGGCTTTTCATTTTTCATTGGTGATGGTTCTGCAAAATTTATTTTAGAAATAAACTAGTGGGTACTACTACATTGTTGAATGGATTGTATCATCTAAATCTCAACAAAGTAGTTGTGAATACTATGACTAGAAAACGTGGTAGGGATGAAACCAATCAAGTTTTAAAATGGCATCTTAGACTTGGTCATGTTGGTCGGACCAAGGTTTACAAGATGGAAAAGATGGACTTATGGGTCCATTGGGATCGGATCCCTTTCCTACTTGTGAATCTTGCCTTAAAGGCAAAATGACTAAGTCCCCTTCACAGGGACTTTTGAAAGAGCCGCGATAAACGGGATTAATCCATACCGCGTTTGTGGTGCTTTGGAAGCAGCACGTGACGGATATCAATATTTCATTACGTTTACAGATGATCATACTAGGTATGGTTATGTATACCTAATGAAACATAAATCCGAGGCTTTTGAGAAATTCCAGGAATTCAAGGCCGTAGTCGAGAAACAAACTGGTAATCATATCAAAGCACTTCGGTCGGACCGAGGTGGCGAGTATATGAGTACGGAGTTTGACGAGTTCCTTAAGGAACATGGAATAGTTTCACAACTAACACCTCCAGGTACCCCTCAATTAAATGGTGTGTCAGAAAGAAGGAACCGGACCCTGTTGAACATGGTCCGTTCCATGCTGGGCTATACTGACTTGCCGATTTACCTGTGGGGGTATGCACTCCTGACTGCCGCGTATATCTTGAACAGATGTCCTTCCAAATCTGTTCCTAAAACTCCACATGAGATGTGGGAGGGAAGGAAACCAAGTCTTAATCATATTAGGATTTGGGGATGTCCCGCCTATGTCAAGAAGACTAAGGTGGAAAAGTTGGAAGCTAGGTCTGCGAAGGGACGTTTCATTGGATTCCCGTGCAGGACGATGGGATATCTATTCTACATGCCCGAAGATCGAAGGATCATTGTTGCTTTACAAGCACACTTCTGGAAGATGAGTTCATTCGGAAGGCGGAGCGGGTAGAAGTATTTCTTTAGAAGAATACAATGAAACTCCTCGAGAGACACTGTCTGAAAGCTGGAACCGAACTTTCTGAAACACAAGTACAACCACCTCGTAGGTCTAGTAGGGTGTCTCATTTACCTGAGAGGTATGGGCTTGTGCACTTGGAGGAGCTGGGTCTCCATGAGGTTCCAAGTGATAGCCAAGAGACCGACCCGACGACCTATGACCAAGCGATGGTGGATGTAGACTCCGCGAAATGGCGTGAAGCTATGGAAGCTGAGATAGACTCGATGCATGTCAATCAGGTCTGGACTCTAGTAGACCGCCCCAAGGGCATAGTGCCTATTGGGAACAAGTGGATCTACAAGAGAAAGACTGATGGTGATGGCAAGGTTGACGCCTATAAGGCCAGGCTAGTGGCAAAGGGTTATACCCAGAAGGAAGGGATCGATTACCACGATACCTTCTCGCCCGTAGCCATGATCAAGTCTATTCGCATGATGCTTGCTATAGCTGCCTACCATGATTATGAGATATGGCAAATGGACGTAAAGACGGCTTTCCTTAATGGATTCCTCGAGGAGGAAATCTATATGGAGCAGCCTAAAGGCTTTGTATCCGAAGTCGATATTCAAAAAGTGTGCAAGCTTCAGCGTTCCATTTATGGACTGAAGCAAGCGTCGCGTAGTTGGAATCTTCGTTTTGACGAGGCAGTCAAAGAGTTTGACTTCGTGCAAAATTTCCTTTCGTTGTTCCTCACTTTGAGGACACATCTTCAAGGTGAGTTTTATTCCATGTCGCATCGGTAGGAACCCTCTTTTAGAATCATCCATCTTAAATCCACGACCACGGTTTCCTCCGGCATCCATACTGGTGTTAAAAGATGACAGGAGCATGTCGAGGATGAGTAAGGAAGGAAAAAAAAAAGCAACTACGATGATAAGCAGAAGAGGGAGAATAACCACAGTTCAAGAAACGGAATACAGTATGAGAAAGTAAACAATCGGGTAAGGAAACTTACGAGCACTGGAAGTACTGAGATGCCGGCAGCGGTGTGACAATGTACAAGACAAAACACGACTAGACCCAAATAACCGACAAGCCTAGGTATCCATAAACCTAGAGCTCTGATACCATTTTGTGTAACACCCCCAAGATATTCGAGGTGTATTACAGCGCCGTGGACCCCTACATGGGATCCACCAGGCTAACACAAGAGAACACCTCTCGACTAACCGTCTCGATTAGCAAGGAAACAATTATTAACAACAAGAACATAAAACAACACGTCCGGTACAACCGGCATAATAAACATCAACCGACAAATATAGTAACTCCAACGAAGTCCAAACACAACCAGAAAGGAAAAGCCTAAGTACTCGCGAGTACAATCTATAAGTTTAGAAATATAAGAAACAACCATATCGAATTAGACAAAGGAAATAAGACAACCCAATTGCACATGTCAACGACCCTGGCCGACATCCTCGTACTGTCCCGGTGCTCGCTCGTCCGGATAACCATAACCTGAAATCCATAACAAGAATTTCTCCGAAACGGGTCCCCAAAGGGGTTAGCAATTACGCTAGTACAAGTAATCAAGGCAAACCAATCGCTTACACATTTCATAGTACATGCACCGATATCATTTCAAAAACCAAAACTAGACATGTCTTTTCCGGAAACAAACAGTCAAACAATTTGCCTTGGGAACAGAGTAATATCATAGATTCCCGCACGAGGCCTCTAAGGACCCTCCCGCGCTGGCTATATTATAAAACAAAACACGCACATGCATCGCCTTGGGAACAGAGTAATATCATAGATTCCCGCACGAGGCCTCTAAGGACCCTCCCGCACTGGCTAGCTAAACAAACTCATGAATCCGGGACGAAAACCTTTGGATTCCCTCCTTGATCCCGTCGGACCAACACGAGGTGAGCAAATCACACACAAAATACATTACCATTCCACGTTAAGCATAAAGGTTTCCAAAAATACTTGCCTTGAATTATTGACGATGCGAAGAACGGAAAGGAAAGTCACCGACGAACGCTAGGAACCAATGAAACCGAACCTAACGATTCGAAGAATACAATCACAACCATTTCTAAATGAATACGGAATTGGAATACACCCGAAAACCCGCCTACGATTCATGTATATTCGTATATAAACAACAACGAGGGCGGACCACAACCAAACCCTCTCGATTCCGTAAAAATCACGAAATATACCATGAATCCGTAGGGAAACTAAGAATACCAACAAGATTAATCATATTCATCATGAATCCATCAACAAAACGGAACGGATCGGAAGAAAATCCCAAAACCCCCAATTTATCGAAAAGTAGGGTTCTAAGAGATTTACCTTGGATTAGGATGAAAGATTCGTGTTGATGTTGTTATAATACTCCAAGAACTCAAGAAAGATGTTGGATGAGATGATTGGAGGAAGAAATCGCCAAGAAAATCGCCTTGGAATCGCCTTCGCCGCGGAGAGAGGAAGAAATGAGGAATTATGATTATCTCGGTCAACTCCCTGGTTTATATAGCCAGGGAGTGTTAGCGCACGCTAAAACCTCAAGGTTAGCGTGCGCTAACGGGATAAAATTCCAATCCCTACCGTTAGCGTCCCAGTCCAGTAGCCAGATTTTTGGCCGTTAGCGTGCGCTACTCGAAACGTAGCGTGCGCTAATAACCTCTCGGTAGCGCGCGCTATCGACCAATAGCGTGCGCTACCTGGACATCAGTCGAGTCCAGTGACAAACTGTCCAGAACCCACCTGATCCGTTAGCGTGCGCTACCATACAAGCGTAGCGTGCGCTAACTGGCACCTGACCGGGTTCAGTAGTAAACTGTCCAGTACTGGACACTCACGCTAGCGCACGCTACCGGGCATCATCAGCGTGCGCTAGCCTCTCGACATTAGCGTGCGCTAGTATACGTAGCGTACGCTAATACGCTAGTCCAGAAGGCTGGAAAACAGCACTGCCACTCCCAGGGCTACTCGCTAGCGCGCGCTACGAAACCAATGTAGCGTTCGCTACTAAGGGGCCCCTAGCGTGCGCTATGCAGAAAAATAGCGTGCGCTAGGTATGAAATATGAACGGTTCAAAACACCGGAAGGTGGACGAAACATCCAACGGAACATCTCAACGGGCATCATAACATAGAATGGATCCACGGCAACCCCGAAACGGCGGTTCCGCACAACAATAACGGGGATAAAATCCATAGATAATAGAAAAGATACACTGAAAGATACACGAGGGTCACTACTATCGGGAAATACGCCGAAAAAGAAAAATACAAGGGGGAGAAAAATGCGGATATTACAGATATAAATTCAGAAACTTCATGGATTTGTTGTCCAACAACATGGTTTCGTCGCCTCCAAAACCCCAGCCTCGGACCGAAGGGAAATGAAATGAAAAATGACTGAAAAAGTCGCTGGTCTGTCATTTATATACTGGGCCGGAACTAGCGTGCGCTAGACTTCCCGTCCTAGCGTGCGCTATCGGCCAGTATCGGCCGAGCACTCTCGGCCATGGCCCGCATGACCCGGAACCACCGATAATTCTGCCGACCATGACTTGACCGCCCGACTCCCGCTAGCGTGCGCTACGGCCGGAAGCCTGCACGCGCTAGCCGACACATCGATAGCCCTTTGGACTAACAAACTCATCCGTGCGTCGCTAGTCGGCGGCCGGCGTCGCTACCCTGCCCGATTAGCGTGCGCCACGACCGGCGATGGCGTGCGCTACTGCCGATCTGGCCGAGTCCATAACTTGTAATCCCTCTGCCCGGGCCCGATAGCGTCTGGCCGGCGGCTCGGCAGCGTGCGCTACATTTGCTGAGCTAAGCGCGGCAGCGTCCGGCCATAGCGTGCGCTACGCCGGTTCTGCCGTGCACTGCTCGGCGGTGCCCAAGACTTCCGGCGATGCCGCACCGGTCCGACCGGTACTTTCGGCCGCCACGACCCGACGCCTCGATTTCCGAAAACGCACGGAACGGACACGACGAAAAGTTCGCGGACGACATCAATGACTCGAAATGAAAACGTAATACCATAATTAATCATACGCAACCAAGAAACGGGTCGAGATAACAATTATAGATACGGATACCCGTAACTTTCAAGAAATTACAAAATGGCCCAAAATGCCCGGAAATCACGATACGTGATCGAATAACCAAACCGAAGTTCACAACACGTCTAACAAAGTTAAACGGACTTGCGGGAAACTCAAAGCGTGATTTGGACGAGATTCGCAAGAATCGAACTCAAGTGCGGAAAAGTCGCTAAAAAGCACGGAACTCAACAAAACAACACCGAAACGAACTCGGATGACAAAAAGTGTAGAATTAATCATTCTCAGAATGACGAAACGGTCATGAGCGAGTCGTGAAAATAAACTCCGGCCGAAAAAAGAAATTTACCGAAAATCGAAAATTGCGGATATTACAGAAGGAAATTTTCGCAAACATTTACAAACGCCCAAGAGGCTAACGACGGTATTATCTATTAAGAACATTCGAAGATTTATAAAACTCGTTTATCAAACCGTTGTAAGAACTCATTTGAAACCACAAGGCCCAAAATGCCAAAACTCAACAGTTTAAAAACACATACGTTAAGCTATCGCTTACACGTACCGACAGAATAGATTTAGAAAATGATTGCCAAAGTAACCTAAGTTACCAGATACCAAAAAGGTCATTTAAAAATACTCACGTAGCGGATAAAGACAAACAATTAAAATACTCTAGCAGCGGAATAAAACAACTGATCAGAAACTCAAAACACAAATACATGCCCTTGCCAGTATCCTCCGGGAAGTTCATATCTCCACGACCGCTACAAGCTTGATAATCCAAGAACCTAAAAAGAAAGCCCACGACGGGGTCAGCCATAATATCCAACAATGATAACCATCACATCTCATCAATAATTACATATCAATGGAAATAGTAAGTAAGAATACGACCAATGTAATCTTACCGTCGTAACTTTACGAGAATCCACGATTCGTATCCTTAACAACACATTAAAATAATACCGAAATATCTGTACGGTATCTCAACAATACTCAAGGTTCTCAAAACATTATCATAACTCGCGATACGGAAATTATACCAACTCTGGCCAATTCAATCCATTGGATAACATCGACAATTCCAATACGATAATCGATTGTCCATCAAAGACAAGTACCAAGGAAATACGGAACATACCTCAAGATACGAAATACCATTACCATCACGTCAGTCTAATCCGAGATCAGATCAACACAACATACGGACATGGTCCTAACACAAGACCTACAAATGCATACTCATATGACAACGTCAATATGATCACAACAATAACGACAATGTATACTTATGGCCACCCATAATATACATATGCACAATAACAACAACATATGGTAATCCAACGATCCAGCGCACACAGCTATAGATTCCCATGATGATCCCATCGGACCAACGCATGGTGGCATTACCTGTCCAGCGATCCAGCGCACACAGCTATAGATTCCCATGATGATCCCGTCGGACCAACGCATGGTGGACATATGACAACAATGCACAACTGCACAAAACAACAGTGCACAATACATGACAACAACAATGCACAAATGCATGACAACAACGATACACGAATGTATCACAACATGATCAACTCAAATGATAAAAATGATTAGAGTACTTGCCCCGAGTCCTTCAAGAATGATCTCAATGCCTATACCACCACCAACCATTATTCTCAATACTCGACGGTCCAAAGTATCACGGATTGCAGATAATTCATATCTCCGTTTTTATCACGATATATCCTCGATATACAAGTATACCAATAACAAAAGCAAATCATATACATTATGATTTAGATTCCCAAAACTCGAATATGATTTATAATCTCAAGTCTCCTGTGATTACGATTATAAACATTGTTATACGAATTATAAACGAATGAAACGGAAACCATTCATTAAATACTATAAACTGAGTAAGTAATAACTTACTTGATCTGATACAATGACGAGGAAGTCATTACCAAATCCATTGCCGTCATCTACAAGTTCCTCGGTCGACCAAAGCAATCAACGAACATTCTCGATCTTGACCGCAACACGGTTGTAATCACCGATCAATATTCTCAACCTATTACGATGAATCGATAGACAACAAGTTCGACAATAATTAACAATCGATAAAACCAATTTACAAACCCAACGGCTCGACAATATCTCGATTAAACACTAGTCGGATCAATCCTACTCAAACCAGCACGAATTTACAACCACAACATGAAAATACTGCACTTTCTACCTTCTTAGCGCACGTTAATCACCTAACGTAGCGTGCGCTAAGTTGCTCCCGTTAGCGCGCTGGCGATGGCGTAGCGTGCGCTAATCTTGTCTGAGATGCATGTTTTTCATATACCGATCAACTTATGGCGATTTCAAGAACACCAAGTGATTCTGAATCATGTTCAAAGCTATCAAAACAACGAAATCCGATATCCTTTAACATATAAACAATCATCCAACTTATAATCCAAGTTCTATATCCATATATCATCTTCCTCAATATCAACATCATGAAACATTAAGAACGTAACAACACTTTCATAATCTATTATTACAGGGAGAAATCATCGACAATAACATCAATATCCGAAACTTAGGAGAAGGATTAATCCACTTATCTCAAGAAAACGAACAACACTATTCAAACCACAAGAATCATATCAATATCTTCATGTCAACAATAACATCATCATAATCTGGTAATCTATCTCATAATCATGCTTATCAACTTGTTTATGTAATAATCATCAACAAAAGAACATCAACATTCAATCCAAAACGAAATCCAAAGATGAAGAGTAATTACCTCTTTGAAGGAATGGATTGAATCCCAAGGTTGAATCCGTTTTCAATCACTTCCAAGTTTCAAATGTTGTTAGGAATGATCAACTCAAGTGTTTGGGACCTCAACTTTTCTCTAAGACCTCTCTCTATCGTCTGAAGGTGAAAGAATGGACGAAATGCTTCATAATACCCGTTTGTCCTTTATATAGAATACATTACTAGCGTGCGCTAAACCTTATGTTTAACGTGCGCTACGGCCTTAGCGTGCGCTAACTGACCTTTGTTAGCGTGCGCTATCGCAGTCCAGAGGCAACTGTCTTACTGCATGAAGTGATTTACGTACGCAATGCCCATGCAATAGCGTACGTAAATGCCTCTATTTAGCATACGCAAGTGTCTTACCTTAGCGTGCGCTACTCATAGTTAACTCGTTTGTCTGTATGCTCCGAAGACTGGTCCACACGCCGAAAGTGCTGACGAGGATAAGATTCTTTTTTGTCCGATATACAGTTATCGTGCGCTAATCAACATGCATTAGCGTGCGCTAACACTACATTACAACATTCGTTGACTTATCATAACGTGCGCCGAAAGTGGCCTGGTCCACACGCAGATTCCTTCCGATCTGACTGCATTAGCGTGCGTTATCTTATATCCGTAGCGTGCGCTAAACCTGCACGATAGCGTGCGCTACTCCTGATTATTAGCGTGCGCTAATAATTTTACACTTAGCCATTTTCAGCTATTCTTGTCCAATCGTCTCAACATACAGAATACGAACATACGGCATACTGAATACATATACTTCTTACATCCAATTGTCGACCAAGTACGACAATTATACCAATACAGATGTCTTGGTCCTTTAATTATTTTACCCATACTGTACAGATTCCACGCTGTACAACATAACTCGGATAAAATAATCTTAAACAACAGTAGTGGAAATTCCGGATATTACACAACCCATCTAATGGATGATTCGATCTTCTTTTACCCCTAGTTCACTTGCCCTCAACCTGTAATAATCGTACCTTTTATCGCTTATAATTATGAATTCATGAACTTTGTAGATTGGTTCGTAAATTTTTCGAACATTGATATCATGTGTTTGATTCGAAATTGAGCCTGTATGTTGTGTTTCTTATTAATATTCCGTTAATATCCGTTATCGTGGTGTCGAACCGCTTGCATCGCTTCTGCAACCCAGGATCAGCGTGCGCTACTTTATATGGGTAGCGTACGCAACGGAAGTTGTAGGCTAGCGCGCGCTACTACAATAGGTTACGCACGCTAACCGACAGCATGGGGCAGTCCAGAGCAAACCTTTGGATGGAACTAAAATGAGCTAGCGCACGCTAAGGCATCACGATAGCGCACGTTAGGGGAACAGTAGCGCACGCCATTTGGGTGTTAACGCACGCTAAGTGACACGGGCCGATGGGGCGGTGAGGTGCGGACTCGCCGGACCAGCAGTAACGTGCGCTAAGACGGTCGTTGCGTGCGCTAACTCGCCGGTTGTAGCGCACGCTATTGGTCAGAACGCACGCTACGGTGTGGACGAAGGGTTTCGAACAGGCGAAGGTTACGGACTTAGATGGACACGGATAGCACACGCTAAGGCGAAATCACGCGCTAACTCGGCGTCTGACGCACGCTAACTCGATTGAGTAGCGCACGCTATCGGATGTGGTGCACACCAACTCGAGTGGCGGAAAGTGCTGGTGTAGACCTAGGCCAATAGCGCGCGCTATTCGGTAGCGTTAGCGCGCTAAAGCGCACTTATATAAATACATGTGTTGCGGTTAACACTCGTCATTTTCATCTTCTCTCCTCTTCTTCAAGCTTCTAGACGACTCCGGGCGGTGTAGGTGAGGCTTTCATGAGCACGGTTGAAATTCAAATCTTTTCAACTTCAAGTTAAGATCTATCAATCTTACATCGTATTTACCAAGGAATTGAGGTAATCCTCCCGTAGAACCCTAACTTTGGGGAGATTTGGGGATTTTGGGGATCTCGTTTCCCCAGCTGTTTTAGCTCTAAATTATGATGGATTGTGGTTGAAAATGGATGTATAGGTATGATTTCATGATTTCCTTAAGGTTTTGCGGATTAATCCCAAATCTCCTTTTGTAAATCAAGCAAAACCCATTATGCCCTCATAGGGCTCGATTAAATGGTCCTAAGGGTAGAACTTAGGATGGATTTTTGTGTTTTCCAACAAAATTGTAAACGATTAAGCCTCATTGTTTGTTAGGAGCGGGATTCGGAAGATAGTTCGGACCGTAGCCTTGTTCGTCGTTTGTTCCTTTGAGAGTAAGAAGTTCAGGCAAGTACTTTATTGCATTAGTTTATGGCATGCATTTCTGTGGTGATTTAGAAAATGATGAGAGTTGAAAGGTTATTCTCGGGTACTCTCACTCGGGGATTGACTCGACGGGGTCACACGGGGACCTGGTGGCTTAGCGGCTGGACCCGGTCACGAGAGATACTTTGAGTGGACATCCTCACCTGGGGATTGCTCGACGGGGCACACAGGGACTTGGTGGCTTGAGGGCCGGACCGGGTCGCGAGGGTTGTCGGAGTGTTTTCTTGGTGATTGATATTGATATTCCGAATATCGTGAATTGAAGCTATTTTGGGATTTTGAAATGATTTGGAAATCTGTGGATTAAAATAATTGTATCTTATTACTTGCACTAGCGGTTGTGGCTAACCCCATTGTTGGGGTGGAATGTTTTGTACATTTCAGGTATTCTCGAGGGACAGGAGCCCCCATGTGGCGCACACGGAGTTGACAAGCACACTGGATGTTAGAGAGCTCGTATCAGTCTTTGTATTTGTGATGTTGAGTCCGTTTTATATATTGTATTATGGTTGGTTTTAAGTTGTACTTTGTCGTGTAATGTTTGCATTCAGTGATGACTTGAAATATACTATTTTGGCCGCGGCCGAGGCCTAACTTGTGTTTTGTATCCTTGGTTGGACTATTATGTCATGGTTGTTATGTATTGAATTGTGGTTTAATCTTGTGTGTCGTCAGCCTGGCGGGACCCTTGTGTGTCCTGTGGCGTGTAATAACCCAAAGTGAAATTGGGGTGTTACATTTATGGTATCAGAGCCTAGGTTTCGGAAATACCTAGGCCTTTGGACATTCGATTGTCAAGTCATAAGAGTCGTATAAACTGATCGAGCTCAACACCGTGTGTTGCTGTCGAGCCGTGTGACCCATGGTGGTAAGACTCCTTAACTCTCTTTGTGCCTTGTCGCTTTCATAGTAAGGTAGATTTAAGTTCCTTGAATTATGAGCTGTTCTGATAATTTTAATCCTTCTATATCTCAGTATGCTGAGAGGCCGTAGTGGACGTGGCGGACGTGGACGCGGCAGAGGCCGTGGTCGTGGTACCGCTAACGAATCTGGCACACATTCTAATGATGCATCTGATTCGGCATCCCATACGGAGCCGAACACCGCTTCTCCGAACCCGAGCGGTCAGCCAGATCCTACTGTAAGTCAAGAACCGTCGGCTGACACTAACGTGAATGCTGGCATAGCTACTATACTCCAGCAGGTAGCAGCACAATTAGTCAAGTTGAATGAATCCGGGCATCGTGATCAACCAACAGATGAGAGTAAATGGCTTCAGGGGGTGATGAAAATGCAACCTCCTCGTTTTACTGGTGCGTCTGATACGTTGGGATGGGAAGGATGGTTGTTTCAGTTTGGCAGAATTTTTGATGCCGTTGCGTGCCCCGAAGAAAGACGGGTCCCTATTGTACAATATTTCCTTGACAAGGAGGCTACGGATTGGTGGGAAGCTGCGAAACCTACGGATCGTGTGGCCACTTGGGCCGAGTTTAAAGCTGCGATAGAGGAAGAATATTGCCCTTGGCCTATTAGAGAAAAACGAATTGCAGATTTCTTTACGGCAACACCTCAGGATGTACCTATCACCGAGGCCGTTGTTACGTATAATCAGCAACTCAACTATGTTCGTGAGCAAGTAAGGACCGAAGCGGATAAAATCCGTTACATTGATTTGAGAATGAAGCCCAGGATTCGTGAGGCTATGGTGGGTTTCAGATGCGTTACGTTGAAGGAATATCAGGATCGTGCTTTGGCTATCGAGATGGTCATTTCCGCGTCAAGGTCGGGTACCGAGATGAAGAAGACAAAGACGACCGGTGGTTTTTCAGGAAGCAAAAGTGGTGGGTTTCACAAATCCCAAGCTTCTCACTCTGCTATCGGGAGATGCATTGACAAGCCGGTAGTGCTCGAGTTTACGGCCAGGCGATCTTACGCCTTTGGTAGAGGACAATGTTTCAATTGTAATCAAACAGGCCATCAGTGTCGAGAGTGTCCACTTCCTCCCGTTATTTGTTTCACATGCGGCCAAGCCGGTCATCGGGCGGCTCATTGCGAGGCTGCCACCAAAATTGTTAAACAACAGAGTTCGGCACCAACTCCGAATGTGAACCCGGGGACTACATCTAATCAGCCGCAATGCACTGGGACGTGGAAGAGGTCGAGGTCGGTTGGATCGTCAAGCTACATCAAGTGTGGGTTCGGTGCAGCCAAGAGTGTACCAGATGAGGCGTGCAGACGAAACAGAGGCTCCGGTAGCTGCAGGTATCACGCAAATACTTTCTCAACCTGTATCGGTGTTATTTGATTCGGGAGCTAACCATTCGTTCATTGCTCTTGATTGTGTGAAACGTTTGAGTCTTGGGTGTTTGATTGAGTGCGAACCATTCATGGTAAGTACTCTTAGTGGAGAGCGTTTGATTGGGAACCAAGAGATTAAAAATTGTCTCGTGTATATCGGGAGTCGAGATTGGACTTCAGACCTCATAGTGGTAGATCTGAAAGGAGAGGATGTAATTCTCGGAGATGATTGGTTAAATCGACATCGTGCTATCATGAACTATAGAACGCGAACTATTTCTATAATAGCGGAAGATGGTGTCGAGCACACTTTCTTGGGTCGTAAACCGGGTAGTTCAGGTGGAGTGATTTCCGCCGTTAAGGCGATAAAATTGTTAAAACAAGATTGTATTGATTATTGGTGTTACGCCATGAGCAAAAATGACGGTGAATCCGATTTATTATCCATTCCAGTTGTGAATGAATACCCAGATGTATTTCCGGATGACCTACCGGGGTTACCTCCGTCTAGAGAAGTAGAGTTTCCTATTGATCTTGTGCCAAGCGCGGCACTGCTTCCGAGCGCCTTATCGTATGGCACCCTCCGAGATGTTAGAACTGAAGAAACAATTGGGCGAACTCCTGGATAAAGGGTACATCCGACCTAGTGCATCGCCTTGGGGTGCGCCGGTCCTTTTCGTTAAGAAGAAGGACGGATCGTTCCGTATATGCATTGATTATCGGGAATTGAATAAGTTAACTATTAAGAACAAATATCCTTTACCTCGGATAGATGATTTGTTCGACCAACTTCAGGGTGCCACAGTGTTCTCTAAAATTGACTTGCGATCGGGATATTACAGTGAGGATTCGGGATTTTGACATTAGAAGGCGCCTTCCGTACTCAGTACGGCCATTACGAATTTGTGGTTATGCCATTTGGCCTAACCAACGCTCCTGCCGTGTTTATGCAGTTGATGAACAAAGTTTTCATTGACTATCTTGATAAATTTGTGGTCGTTTTCATTGATGATATCCTTGTCTACTCCCGGAATGAGGAAGATCATGCTAAACATCTCCGAGTGGTGTTGAACACTTTGAGAGTGGAGAAACTTTACGCTAAATTCTCAAAGTGCGAATTCTAGCTTAAAGAGGTGACATTTCTTGGTCACGTAATTTCGGTTGACGGAGTTCGAGTGGATCCCCAAAAGATAGCGGCCATTGTTGAGTGGGAACCCCCTAGGAATGTGAAGGAGACCAGGAGCTTTCTAGGGCTTGCCGGATACTATCGCAGATTCGTCGAAGGATTTTCAAAAATCGCTCGACCACTTACTCGATTGCTCGAAATCTCGAGAAATTGAGTGGGCAGGGCGAGAGGCAAAATAGTTTTGATGAGCTTAAACGACGATTAACTTCGGCGCCCGTGTTATCGTTACCTCAGGGCACCGACGATTACGAGGTGTACAGTGATGCTTCCGGACTTGGATTGGGTTGTGTTTTGATGCAGAGAGGTAGAGTGATTTCATATGTGTCCCGACAATTGAAACCATATGAAATGAATTACCTTACCTATGATTTAGAGTTATCGGCGGTTGTATTCGCGCTAAAAATTTGGAGGCATTATCTTTATGGTTCCCCGTGTAAAATCTATACGGATCACAAAAGTCTAAAATATATATTTAGCCAAAAGGAGCTAAATATGAGACAACGTCGATGGTTGGAGTTGATTAAGGATTACGACCTTGAAATATTATATCATCCAGGAAAAGCTAATGTGGTAGCGGACGCATTAAGTCGGAAACCCGTAGCCCTCCAAATGCTGAGTATGCTTACATCTCAACACGAGATCCGTCGTGACATAATTAGGCAAGATATAGAGATTTGGCTCCCGAAGGTTCAGGGCCAATTATGTACTTTGGAGATGACGTCGTCCTTGATCAACGAAATCAAGTCGAAGCAATTTGAGGATCCGTTACTAGTCCAGCTAAGGAAGGATTTGATGAGAGGAAAAGCTCCAGGATTTATGATTAAGGATGATGGTGTTTTAAGGTTTAGAGGTAGACTTTGTATACCTGCAGACGTTGAGCTTAAACAGACCATATTGAGGGAAGCGCACACTACACCGTATTCTCTTCACCCCGGCACGAGCAAAATGTATAAGGACGTGAAGAATAACTATTGGTGGAGCAATATGAAGAATGATGTAGAAGAGTTCGTTTCAAAATGCTTGACGTGTCAACAAGTCAAGGTTGAACATCAACAGCCAGCGGGGTTGCTTAAATCACTACCAATCCCAGAATGGAAATGGGAGGA
Organism: Orobanche coerulescens; assembly: GCA_033398695.1. Classification (NCBI taxonomy): domain Eukaryota; kingdom Viridiplantae; phylum Streptophyta; class Magnoliopsida; order Lamiales; family Orobanchaceae; genus Orobanche; species Orobanche coerulescens. Next base: position 124,023,021 of record CM065804.1, on the reverse strand, counting down.
TATAACAATGGATTTTGTCACCAACATGCCGAGCACGCGAACAGGAATGAATATGATTTGGGTTATTGTCGATCGACTAACCAAGTCAGCTCACTTTCTGGGAATCAAGGATAATTGGGGGCCCGAAAAACTAGCTCGTGTATTCATCGCGGAAATTGTAAGGTTACACGGGACTCCTAAGAGCATTATTTCCGATCGAGACGGTAGATTTGTGTCGCACTTTTGGCAATCCGTTCATCGAGCTTTAGGGGCCAGGCGAGGCTCAGTACATCGTACCATCCTCAGACTGATGGGCAGTCTGAACGGACAATTCAGACTCTTGAGGACATGCTGCGAGCATGTGCCCTAAATTGGAAGCAGGACTGGGAGTCGCATTTGCCACTAATCGAATTTGCCTAGAATAATAGTTGGCATGCGTCGATTAAGATGGCACCGTTTGAGGCTTTATATGGATGGAAATGTAAGTCACCATTATGTTGGGATGATTCCTCTGAACTGATTGGGACAGAGCCAGATATGTTAGTGGAGACCCGGGAAAAGATCTCTTTGATTCGCGAGAGGCTCTTGGCCACCCAAAGCCGACAGAAGTCCTATGCCGATAATCGACGTCGACCGTTAGAGTTTGAAGTCGGCGACCATGTGTTGATAAAAGTATCGCCAACCCGGGGAGTTTATCGCTTTGGGAAGAAAGGTAAACTCAGTCCGAGATATGTTGGGCCATTCGAGATTATAGAACGAATTGGCGAACTTGCTTACCGAGTGGGCCTTCCGCCTTCATTGGGTCATGTGCATAATGTATTTCATGTTTCGCAGTTGAGGAAATACGTACCGGACCCTAAGCATATCATTGATTTTGGGGAGATTGAATTAAATTCCGATGTCACCTTTGAGGAAAAACCAATCCAGATTTTGGAGCGTCGGGTAAAACAACTTAAGCGTAAAGTTATTCCCTTGGTCAAAGTACAATGGTCGCGACATGGATCGGAAGAAGCCACGTGGGAGACAGAAGAGCATATGAAGTCTAGATACCCCGAATTATTCACTTCGTAAGTTTCGGGACGAAACTTATTCTTAGGGGGAGAGAATGTAATAATCGTACCTTTTATCGCTTATAATTATGAATTCATGAACTTTGTAGTTTGGTTCGTAAATTTTTCGAACATTGATATCATGTGTTTGATTCGAAATTGAGCCTGTATGTTGTGTTTCTTATTAATATTCCGTTAATATCCGTTATCGTGGTGTCGAACCGCTTGCATCGCTTCTGCAACCCAGGATCAGCATGCGCTACTTTATATGGGTAGCGTACGCAACGGAAGTTGTAGGCTAGCGCGCGCTACTACAATAGGTTACGCACGCTAACCGACAGCATGGGGCAGTCCAGAGAGCACTGGACTGGGACTAAAATTGAGCTAGCGCACGCTAAGGCATCACAGTAGTGCACGTTAGTGGAACAGGTAGCGCACGCCACTGTTGGGTGTTAACGCACGCTAAGTGACCCGGACAGTAAGGCGGTGAGTGCGGACTCGGCGGACCAACAGTAACGTGCGCTAAGGCGGTGGGTTGCGTGCGCTAACTCGCCGGTTGTAGCGCACGCTATTCGGTCGTAACGCACGCTACCGGTGTGGACAGAAGGGTTTCTGAATAGGGCAGAAGGTTCTGGACTTAGACTGGACACCAGATAGCGCACGCTAAGGCGGAAACTGCGCGCGCTAACTCGGCGATACAGCGCACGCTAACTCAATTGAGTAGCGCACGCTATCGGATGTGGTGCACACCAACTCGGTGCAGGCGGAAAGTGCAGGGTGTAGACCTAGGCCAATAGCGCGCGCTATTCGGTAGCGTTAGCGCGCTAAGGCGCACTTATATAAATACATGTGTTGCGGTTAACACTCGTCATTTTTCATCTTCTCTCCTCTTCTTCAAGCTTCTAGACGACTCCAGGGCGGTGTAGGTGAGGCTTTCGGCGGAGCACGGTTGAAATTCAAATCTTTTCAACTTCAAGTTAAGATCTATCAATCTTACATCGTATTTACCAAGGAATTGAGGTAATCCTCCCGTAGAACCCTAACTTTGGGGAGATTTGGGGATTTTGGGGATCTCGTTTCCCCAGCTGTTTTAGCTCTAAATTATGATGGATTGTGGTTGAAAATGGTTGTATAGGTATGATTTCATGATTTCCTTAAGGTTTTGCGGATTAATCCCAAATCTCCTTTTGTAAATCGAGCAAAACCCATTATGCCCTCGTAGGGCTCGATTAAATGGTCCTAAGGGTAGAACTTAGGATGGATTTTTGTGTTTTCCAACAAAATTGTAAACGATTAAGCCTCAATGTTTGTTAGGAGCGGGATTCGGAAGATAGTTCGGACCGTAGCCTTGTTCGTCGTTTGTTCCTTTGAGAGTAAGAAGTTCAGGCAAGTACTTTATTGCATTAGTTTATGGCATGCATTTCTGTGGTGATTTAGAGAATGATGAGAGTTGAAAGGTTATTCTCGGGTACTCTCACTCGGGGATTGACTCGACGGGGTCACACGGGGACCTGGTGGCTTAGCGGCTGGACCGGGTCACGAGAGATACTTTGAGTGGACATCCTCACCTGGGGATTGCTCGACGGGGCACACAGGGACTTGGTGGCTTGAGGGCCGGACCGGGTCGCGAGGGTTGTCGGAGTGTTTTTACTGGTGATTGATATTGATATTCCGGAATATCGTGAATTGAACTGTTTTGGGATTTTGAAATGATTTGGAAATGCCTGTGGATTAAAATAATTTTAATACTGTACCTGCACTAGCGGTTGTGGCTAACCCCATTGTTGGGGTGGAATGTTTTGTACATTTCAGGTATTCTCGAGGGACAGGAGCCCCCATGTGGCGCACACGGAGTTGACAAGCACACTGGATGTTAGAGAGCTCGTATCAGTCTTTGTATTTGTGATGTTGAGTCAGTTTTATATATTGTATTATGGTTGGTTTTGAGTTGTACTTTGTCGTGTAATGTTTGCATTCAGTGATGACTTGAAATATACTATTTTGGCCGCGGCCGAGGCCTAACTTGTGTTTTGTATCCTTGGTTGGACTATTATGTCATGGTTGTTATGTATTGAATTGTGGTTTAATCTTGTGTGTCGTCAGCCTGGCGGGACCCTTGTGTGTCCTGTGGCGTGTAATAACCCAAAGTGAAATTGGGGTGTTACACAACCCATTCGGTTTCTATGGCTCGCTGAACTATCTAAGTTTAAACCGTCAACTCCTATTAGTCTGACAATTGAATCTTACCCGGCAACCCATACGGTTTATAGGGGTTTGATTTGTCACAACCAAAGGCATCTAATGCACTCTAGGAATTTATCAACTTTCCCCAAAAATATTACCCCGACATACTCGGAAGAATAATATTCCGGTTTAGATTTCAATTTTCCATGAGTTTGACGGAGGGTAGGAAACCTCGTAACCTTTATAACTTAGTGTGTTTGTAGTCGGGAGAATTTTGCGATTAATGTTACACTTTGCACATTAATTCATTTATACGCGCGTTTGTTGGTTTGTTAATCATTCAAAATGAAAAACAGAAAACAGTAACCTAGTTACTACCAACATATAGCTCATGGACCTAATTCCTAAGTACTGGGCCAAGCGAATGACCCAATAAATAAAAACACAGTCTTCGAATCTTCGTCTTCTCTGTAACACCCCCAATCCACTCAGGGATATTACACGCCGTAGACCCCTTTCCACAAGGAGCTACCAGGCGGGAGACTACAAATCAAAACCCACATGCAGTCAACTTAACCAAAACATAATACCGTAGACCGATTAGGTCTCTCAAAACACATCATAACCGTACATCTGATGAAACTAAAATACAACTCGATCACATAGTACATAAAATGTCCATCCCATCCAGGATGACAAGAACTCAAACCGACATATCACTAACAGACGACAGACTACAACTGTGACTAGTATCGCTGCATTGCATCATCCTCCGAGCCAATCCTGTGGTTGCTCACTCTCCAGTCATAACACCTGGAATAAATAAAAAAAATCCCCAACGAGGGGTTAGCGATGGAATCGCTAGCAAGTAACCAAGCTATACGATTATACATCAAGAATACAACCGTTATGAAAATAACATTTCGACAAGGTAGTAACACGATCCCCGAATCTAAAGTCTTTTGAAAATTTATTCCTTTAAAAAAAACCATGGGGATTACTCCAGAAATCACTGTAAGAGATTATTTAGAGACTTCGGGGGTCTCAGTGTAAAATCCTGAAATATGAATGTTTTTCCTTTTCAAAAGGTTTTCTTTCAAAATCATACAAATGATTTTATTCTCAACTCAAACCTCAAGACCAAAACCATATTCACCAATATAATCGGGATTCAAGATTCAAACATAAACAATTAAGAGATATCAAATCAACAGTCAAAACGTCTCTGTGGCCCCGAAGGGTCCCACCCGGATTAGCTCATCAAGAATAAACTCGAACACACCCATAAGTTATCTTGACATCGCACTCGCAAGTGACGATTCTCGGAGCCCTCTCCAGACCTACCCGATTAGATAACCTTATGGTCAAATCGTAACATTTGGCCGTACTCGCAAGCACGCGCCTCCGGAGGCCTCGACGGACCCTACCCGGATAACATCATTCAAGTACACCCATAAGTTATCATGACATTACACTCGCAAGTGTCGATTCTCGGAGCCCTCCCCAGACCTACCCGAATTGATAACCTTATGTTCACAACGTACGTCTGGCCGTACTCGCAAGCACGCGCCTCCGGAGGCCTCGACGGGACCCCTACCCGGATAACATCTCAACTCTCTACTATACACAATAACAAAGGTATAATATTCACCACAACCGCAACCACGTAACTCATAGGTTAACACATCATAACTTCAACAAGGGCACAACATCCACAGCACACCATCATTCAGGAAAAAGGCCAACGAGCAAATAATACAAGTATTACACGATTCCACAATTCTTCGATTAACTACTCATTTCTAGTATTTATTTTAAGCACAAAATAACATGAAGAGGTAGTTATCATTATTCTTGAAACTAAGTTTACGTTCGTAATTACCTTCATAAAATCACATCTTCATTTAAAGTAAGTTACGGTTAAATATATCGTCACTAACGAGTCCATGTTAAATTCACGACACATCACATTCTCAAAGTATAAAGAATATAGACGAGATACTCGCCTCAAGTCCAACGCACGCGGATCAACGGGAAAGCTCGACTTAATGACCGCTACCGAACACTCCGAAGAACACGATTCAACCGGGAAGCTCGGACCCCGAAGAAGACAACGAACGGGAGGGTTCCGACTCGAGTTCTTCACAAGAATTCAACCCTAACAACATATAATCAATAAATCATCGATCATACGAGGAAGAATATTCGAAGAACGCCCGAAAACCCCTCCATGACATTTTACCGGACACCTTCAAGGCGTCGACTAAGAACTCGACCAAAACAACGAATCGATACGATCCAACCATGGAATAACAAGAGAAATGATATAATACATCTAAATAATCATCAATCCATCATAATCCTAAGTTAAATCGGATTAATCGGACGAAAACAACCAAAATACCCAAATTCCCCAAAACTAGATTTCTAGGAAATCTGACCTGATTCGGTAGATAGGAGGATGTTATAGGATGGATGATTGATGATATGAACTCCAAGACTTCATGGATTTAACACCTGACAACATCTCTCCATGATTATCAAATCTCCAGCCGCGGAAGAGGATGTAACGAGTGAGAAAAATGATGAAAAACCCGTCTGCAGGGCCTTAAATAGGCTGCCTGCCGGCCGCCTTACATACGTAACCGGCCATGGCTTGCGTACGTAACCGGCCATGGCCGACTCACTGCCTAGAAATGCCGGCAGCGTTACGTACGTAACCGGCCAAGGCTTACGTACGTAACCGGCCTTACGTAAGTAACGGCCGAGCACTACCGGCCGTAACTCGGCGGTGGCACAGCCCCGGCATGCCCGGCCATGACTCGGCGGGACCAACTCCGACGGCCGAACGACCGAAACCCGAACCTGAGTACGAATCGAAGATACGGTTACGAAGCACTCGCAAAGACGAATCCGAGCACTAAGAGAACACACGATTCCGACCACCCGAAGGCTCAAAATTTGACAACGGAAAGTAATTACCCCAAACTTTGGGAAATTACGAAAATGGCCCAAAACGCCCGAAAATCACGATACGTGATCGAAATACCAAGACAAAGCTCGCAACATGAATAATAACATTAAATGAACTTACAAGAAAGTCGAAACAATAGTTTCGGACGAGATTCACAAGAATCGAACTCAAGTGCGGAAAAGTCGCCAAAAAGCACGGAACTCGACAAAATGATACCGAAACGAACTCGGATGACCAAACACGAAGAACAAAACATTGTCAAAATGTCAAAACGGTCGCAAGCGAGTTCTGGAAACGAGAAAAATGCCAAAAACGAAAAATTACCGAAAAAGAAAATCACGGGTATTACATTCTACCCCTCTAAAAAAAAGTTTCGTCCCGAAACTTAAACTAAAAAAAAGTGAAGTCACAAACAACAAAGCATGGCCGACAAAATCTCAACGGTCCCGACGAACCGATCCCGATACCGATGCGAAACACGATTAAGGGAAACCTCATGGAATAATTCACAATCTTGAACTCTGTGGCCCTCGAGTCCACAATTATAACAAGTAATCCGTTGCGAAGGACAATTAGCTTGCACATGACCGACAACATTGCGGTTAAAGCACCTTCGATCGACTAGGAGTCAAAGAAGACAACTTGGAACTCTTGGTTCCACCGAACGAAGAAATTGAAGGTTTCGCCGTACGACTACGCGAAACTCGATGAGAAGAATTTCCGTCTCTTGCACCGTCCGAAAAATCTCCAGACGTTCTCTGTCTCTTCGACTCATGCGAAGGCCCAGTAGATAATGATGCCACCTCGTACGCCATGGCTCGATTCTGATACTCTCTCAAAGTAGCACAAGTGAAACCCGACATGTACTGTCGAATCTCTGGTCTCATCCGCATATCAAAATGACGGATCTTGTCCTCCTCGGTCCTCACCTGATTCTTCACAAAGGCGAGCTGTCGACTATAATCGACAATAGCCTGTGACACGGGTACATCCTGTGGCTCGGCTAGGTAAAAATCTCGGCTCTCGAATCGGCCTCGGGCAAAACTCCGCTTCCATCAACTTCTTGAACTCTTCCCAAGTAACAGCATGATCTTGAGGCTCAACGGCCTCCCACCAGTTAGCGGCGTCATCAACGAGAAGGAACTGAGCGATAGGAATCCTCCGCTCCTCGGGACAACCAATCGCCTTGAAAATCTTCTCCAATTGGATAAGCCAACCGTCCCAGCCCAAAGTATCACCCGCTCCTGCAAAGCGAGGGGAACGCATACGAACCACTTCTCTAAGCCACCGAGTCGATCCAACGTCCTCATTCGCAGTTTGGTTTCGCTGAACCACCTGTGCTAAATGTGTCATACAGTGCACCTGTTGGAGCACGATGTTGTAACACCCCAAACTAGGCGGATATTACGGTCTGTGGACCCCATTAGGACCCACCGGGCGAATGAAAATGAATGAATTACGAGGTAAATGTAGTAACGAACCACATTACAACATCAATTACTCCGATGAGGAGTTTTATACCACACACCCATGATGATACTGAATACAATTATATTTTATATGGAGATAATATATACAACTATGAGTGAAATGAATATTCAAACGGAATGTCTGCGGCGGAATAAATAAAAGAAACAAAATGATGAAAAAGTAGGGCCCCCTACTAGTATCACAGGACTCCTCGCCGTCACCGTGCTCTCCCGTGCCTTAGCCTTGCCATGACACAGCAGCATCCCCAGCGGGAATCGGTTACAGAACAACAATCCTCAAGGGTTGAAAATACACAATCATGATATAAAAGAATTTATGAAATAACCAGACGAAACATACGCAATCAAACATGCTAAATGAATCTATTATCAGTACGGCTCAAATGAATGGCGCCACACTACGTAGGGATGGAAATGTGTCCGTGCACAAGCCACCATCACACGTGGTCTTGTGCCTGTCGATCTCACGAAGCAATCGACTCGTGTGCACGATCGATGTGAGGCCAACAACCATCACACGACATAATTGTGCCCGACATGAAAATCCTACACATTCCAACCGCGCCCGATATGACCCGGAATGTCACAATATGTCAAAAGTGACAACGAAAATGAATAATGACTCACCAAGATTAAATGATGGTGAAATGAATGATAGCTCAATGAAATGATCGGAACCGTCGTTCCTTATGACTGAAGTGATTAATTAAAAATGACGAGTTTTGATACGGTTAATACAATGATGAATGAGTTACGATTATGAATGAACAACAACAAAAGGAATGAATATCCTTTTAACCGAGTAAGAATTAACTTACACAATACCGATGAAGAATGTCCTTCCACGAACAACGTCCTAAATGAAAAGTCGGTCGCTCGAACAACCTTGAACATCAATAGTTACCAACAACCGATCAATACACGACTCAAATACGATCATAACCAACCCAAACGTCGATACAACAATATCCGAACTCGTAGATGTACTCTAACGAAAACGTTGAGATACCCGTTGGTTAAAACCAAACCCAAATAATCGAACCAACTCCAACATGATTGATTCAAACCAGCAAAACATTATCAATGACATCAATAATCTCATAGAAATCCACAATCCATGTTTATAATAACGACAATCGGAAATCCCCAAAATAGCGAAGTCAACCCCAAGGGTTCTTGGAATAATTAGAAAATAACCATTAAATCCGTAGGAATATATTTATCCAAGTTAGATAATCTATAACTAACATATTCCAATGATAATCCAAGCTTACGAAGAAATCGGAAGGAAAACCCAAAAATCGAAATTCTAGATCCAAGAGATTAATACCTTTGATTCGATGCGATGAAGATGATGAAATGATAATTAATCCGAAAGATGAGCTTGAAGATGTTGATTGCGATTACACCTCGAAGAATCCTCTCGAATCGCTCGAATTCGCCCAAAACTACGAAGGAATGAAATGAGATGAATAATGACGAAATCGACTAAAGCTGTCAATTTATAGTCGATCCGAGTTAGCGTGCGCTAGCCGCATGCGTAGCGTGCGCTAACGAGTAATTTGGGTAGTCCAGTACCCACTGTCCGAATATGGTAGCGCGCGCTACGTACCTTCTTGTAGCGTGCGCTACGGCCATACTACTAGCGTGCGCTAAGACCCATTATTAGCATGCGCTAACGAAATATTGATGCCCGGACCGGAGTCGAGAAAACTATCTCGACCTCGATCGACCACGATAGCGTGCGCTACAACCAATGTTTAGCGTGCGCTAATATATCGATTGCGTCGCTAACAACAACACATAGCGTGCGCTATGAATTAATCGATGCGATCCGGTAGCCACCGGACTCAACCCGATCCGCCCTTAGCGCGCGCTACACCTCATATTAGCGTGCGCTACTTGACCCACTAGCGCGCGTTACTTACCATTCGTGGCGTGCGCTGCCTGCTCACTGCGATCCGGTACCTTACGGGTGCGGCCAGTAACCTTAGCGTGCGCTAAAGGCCGAGTGGTAGCGTGCGCTACCTATACCCCATTAGCGTACGCTAACAGAGTATGTAGCGTGCGCTACTCCTCATGCACGGCTGCATAGCGAAAATGACAATGATGATAAACACTGCACGAAACTCCAATCAGATTAGTGATGAATGACGATTGATACACGATACAATTACTCTGAATGATGAATACCATGACTGAATATGAGTGACAAATGATCAATAATGAATGAAATTACTGAGTACCAATTACTGAATGATAATCACTGAGTGATAATTACTGAATTACAACTGGGTATTACATACACCCCACCTTAAAAGAGTTTCGTCCCCGAAACTAAGTGTCAAACAACTCGGGATAACTCTCCCGCATACTGTCTTCGGTTTCCCAAGTAGCCTCTTCGACTCCGTGTCTAGGCCACTGAATTTTAACCAAAGGAATCGTCTTATTCCTCAACTGTTTGATTCGCCGCTCTAAAACTCGTATAGGACGTTGCTCATATGAATGATCGTCGGCGATCTCGATTTCGTCGAACTGAAGTATGTGACTCGGGTCGGCAACATACTTCCGCAACTGAGAGACGTGAAACACATTATGAATTCGGCTCATCGCCGGAGGTAAAGCCAATCGATAAGCTAACTCGCCCACTCGATCCAAAATCTCGAACGGTCCAATGAATCTCGGACTCAACTTCCCCCTCTTCCCAAAACGGAAGATACCACGACTCGGGGATACCTTGACCAACACGTGGTCACCTGCCTCGAACTCTAATGGTCGACGACGGTTATCCGCATATGATTTCTGTCGACTCTGAGCTGTCAGCAAACGACTCCTGATCAAAGCTACTTTCTCACGGGCGGCTATAAGCATATCGGGCTCGGTGCCCAATGATTCTGATAGGTCGTCCCAACACAACGGAGATCGACAACGACGACCATACAAGGCCTCGTAAGGTGCCATCTTGATCGAAGCATGCCAACTGTTATTATACGTGAACTCGATTAATGGTAGTTGGGCTTCCCAATCGTCTTTCCAATCGAGGACGCATGCCCTCAACATGTCCTCTAATGTCTGAATGGTCCTCTCTGATTGTCCGTCGGACTGAGGGTGAAAAGCGGTACTGAGATTAAGCTGGGTTCCCATAGCACGATGGTGATTTCCAAAATGGGACACAAACCGTCCGTCACGATCGGAAATGATACTTTTAGGAGTACCGTGAAGTCTGACTATCTCTTTGATGAACAGTTGAGCAAGTCTCTCGGGACCCCACGTCTCCTTGATCTCAAGGAAATGAGCTGATTTAGTTAAGCGGTCCACGATTACCCAGATCGTATTCATGCCACGACGACTCGTCGGCAAACTCGTGATGAAATCCATAGAAATGTCTTCCCACTTCCACTCGGGAATAGGAAGGGGTTTGACATACCCGCGATCGCCGATGTTCAATCTTAACTTGTTGTGAGTTAAGCATCTCGAAACAAATTCTGCAACTTCTCGCTTCATATTACTCCACCGGTAATTTTGTTTCAAGTCCTTGTACATCTTCTTGGACCGGATGAACAGAATAAGGGTAGCATGAGCTTCTCTCAAAATAGAGTTTTTCAACTCGTCATTCGCGATACGCACAACCGATTCTTAAACCTCAAAAGTCCATCCTCGTGAACCACAAATCCAGGGCTTTCCCACAGCCACATCCTCTCGGATGCGCGGCAATGATGGGTCGAACCACGATTCTCTCGGATTTCCTCCTCGAGTGACGATGAAATCTCTAACATACAAAGGCCCCCGAACTCGCTGAAGCCGGACCTCGATCTCGGGTCTAAGGAATTCCTTGAAGCTCCTTACGAGCAGTTAAGCGGGCAAGTATCTGCTCACGAGCGGACTTACGACTCAAGGCGTCGGCGACAACGTTCGCCTTGCCGGGTGGTAGAGGATCTCGATATCATAATCTTTGATTAATTCCAACCACCGTCTCGCGCATATTTAACTCATACGAGTAAATATATACTTTAAGCTCTTATGATCGGTGAATATCGGCGAGTAACGCCATAAAGGTAATGACGCCAAATTTTCAGCGAACACCACGTTTGCTAGCTCCAGGTCATGGGTCGGATAATTAACCTCGTAAGGTCTCAATTGCCGTGAAGCATAGGCAATAACCTTCCCGTTACGCATGAGTACACATCCGAGACCTGTCCGACGCATCACTATAGACCACAAATCCTTAGTCCCTGCGGCAAGGAAAGAACAGTCTTGACATTAAGCGGCTCTTGTGTTCCTCAAAACTCCGTTGACACGCGTCGGACCACGTGTATTTCTTATCCTTCCGCAAAAGGTTCGTTAAGGGTTGAGCGATTCTAGTACATCCTTCCACAAACCGCCGATAATAACCCGCTAATCCGAGAAAACTTGGATTTCCTTAACGTTCTTCGGAGGTAGCCAATCCCGAATAGCCTCCGTCTTCGAGGATCGACACGAACTCTGTCGATGAAATTACATGTCCGAGAAAAGTCACCGGACATCAGAACTCACATTTGGAAAACTTCCCAAAAGTTGTTCTCGCCTCAACACATCGAGCACTTGATGAAGGTGAGACTCGTGTTCCTCCGGTCACGAGAATAAATCAAAATGTCATCGATGAAGACAACAACAAACCGATCCAAAAGTCGATGAAGACCCGATTCATTAACTCCATGAATACCGCAGTGCATTAGTCAATCCGAGCGGCATAACCACAAACTCATAATGACCATAGCGTGTTGAAACGCCGTCCTCGCGATATCCGACTCTCGAATCCATGGCGTGATATCCGGATCTTAAGTCGATCTTGGAAAATCTGAAGCTCCGAAGTTGATCTAAGAGATCATCAATACGGGGTAAGGGATACTTATTCTTGATCGTCACCTGTTCAACTCCCGATAATCAATACATAAGCGGAATGAACCATCCTTCTTCTTGACAAACAACACCGGTGCTCCCCACGGGGGCACTCGGTCGGATATAACCTTTCTTGAACAACTCCTCAAGTTGGTTCTTTAATTCTGCATTTGATCGGGGCCATCGATGCGGTGCCTTCGATATAGGGGGCGTACGGGCTCCAACTCAATCGTGAATTCCACATCCCTCTGTGGAGGCAAACCGAGGTAACTCGTGCGGAAAAACATCGGCATATTCCCTCACCCTTTGGAATATCCGTTAACATTCTTGATGATTTCTCGGTTTTGGCCATATAGCACCAATAACGACACATCCTGATTGAGTAATATTCTTGCTTTCATCAAATTAATGACTTTACGAGCAGTAGGGATTACCTCCACGAAACACACATTCGACTCCATAAATGCGAAATGATAGTGACCAAGCGCTTTCGGACACTAATGATGGCATCATGGCGATCCATCCAATCAATACCCAAGATGATGTCGTCCCTCGGCAAATCTACTACGATTAGGTCCGGCCATACACGACCATGAAGGCAGAATCGGACAATTACGAATCTCACGACTTAGATAATTCGTCTACCATCGGTGAGCCCGATGACATAAGGCTCACAACTAGTAGCACTACCCAGACGTAGTCTACTCAAACATGACTCGGAAATGAATGAATGAGATGCACCAGTATCAAAAAGGGTACACACAGGTTGAGATAGAATATCGAGTGTACCTGAGATCATTCGGGCCTCGGGATCATCGGTTTTCTTCATCTCATAAATTCGGGGCTTGCCGACCCTCGAACCGGACGCTCCCGTCTGATAGCTCTTGGCTCCGCCTTTAGCTCTGTCGTCTTGAGCAGCCCGGTAGTGCTTTGATTACGCATCATTTGAATGACACAGGAGCTTGAGATGACGCGGAGTGGGTTTAGAGTCCCTACGGCAAAACGGGCCCTATTCCCGGCAATCCCACGATTATGGCACGTGAGAGTACGCCCGGACATTTTGTCTTTGAAATGTCCTGTTCTTCTGATTGAAGCAGTGACGGCTGGCGCGCTCGAGGCGAGATTCCGCGGGTTTAGGCGCCGAGGGAGTCACTCGGAAAAAGTAGAGCCCGCCGCAGTTTCTTGAAGGTGGCATGACTTCCGTCGGACCGATTCTGATTCTTAGACTTCTTGCCACAGATGAAGGTTCTTTGCTTAGAAATCTCCTTAACGATGGCTCGTAAGTGAGAGCTTTCTCAATGAACTCGGCCAGTGGTACAATTATGATTAAGCAAGCTGAAGTCTCATACGGGGTTTGACCTCTTCTTGCTGAAATACTTGATCTTGTCCGCTTCGGAGCGAACGATAGATGAGGCGAACGGAAGAAGTTCCTGAAATTTCTCGGCACTGGCGAGAACATCCGCGCCTGATGAAGGGTCGGGAGTGAGTAATTGTGACAGCTTGGCCTCTCTGAGTGGGGCCGGATAATACCTCTCCATCATGAGAGTCTTGAACTGATCCCAAGTACATGATCCATCTATGGGCTTCAACGATAACCACCATGAATGAGCGCTCTTACCGAGATAGTAAGCCGCAACTGAAACTTTATGCCCTTCAGGGCAATCCACCATAGCAAATAACTTCTCAAAATGCTCAAGCCAATGAACAATATCCATGGCTCGGATGAGCCCTCAAAGGTAGGTGGTCGTGGCGAGAGATATCGCTAATGATATTGCTTACACCCCTCTCTTGCCTGCGAGGTGGCGGCGGAGGAGCTGCTGATTTTGATTGACGGAGTTATGCATCGTCTCCATCAAGCCCAGCTATCTGGGTCATTTGGGCCATCATGCCACTGCATAAATGCGAGTGGGTCAACCCGGACACCCTCTGGCCGAGCCGTGTCCGGGTGCGACTCCGATAGTGAATGATCACGTCCAGGTGAGTGAGTGGCGGCATCACCGCTCGATGAGTTAGCATTATTCTGGCATTTGCACGTGTATTCGCACGAGTTCTCGGGATTCGGCCCGCTCCACGGCCTCGTCCTCCACGTCCTCTGCGGCCCTTTCCATGCGAAGTGGAAAGTCATATGATGATTATATATCTCGCGTGAGTATTACATTATGGTTATATTATGAAATGATGAAAATGAGCATACGCGCTCAAATACGGCGATTACATGAATGATTAATTGACGTGACATGATTATCGATGGAATTATTGAAATGATTATCTTGAATGAGTTAACAAGATTAATGATTCGATCTTCACGATCAACAAGCTGAACAATGAAATGAATTGGTGATTAATGAGTTAACACGACCGTCCGGTCAAAATGACAATGATGATTGAGGATTGTTAAGCGATGAATTATGAATGAATGATTAATGCGAAATTATACCATGGCATTAGAAATCTTACGATTCTTGATACGATTGGCTCGGCATTTGCACGAGTCACACGTGGCGCGAAAGTCCATGATACTAGTCCGATGACGATGATTTCAAATGAGACATGACTTGGAGGGTAGTATTCAAAACCACGCTCCGATACCAACTCTGTAACACCCCAAACTAGGCGGATATTACGGTCCGTGGACCCCATTTAGGACCCACCGGGCGAATGAAAATGAATGAATTACGAGGTAAATGTAGTACGAACCACATTACAACATCAATTACTCCGATGAGGAGTTTTATACAACACACCAGGATGATCTGAATACAAGTATATTTTATATGGAGATAAAATATACAACAATGAAGTGAAATGAATATTCAAGCGGAATGTCTGCGGCGGAATAAATAAAAGAAACAAAATGGCCGAAAAGTGGGGCCCCCTACTAGTATCACTGGGACTCCTCGCCGTCACCGTGCTCTCCCGTGCCTTAGCCTTGCCATGACGAAAAGCAGCATCCCCAGCGGAAATCGATTCTGAGAACAACAATCCTCAAGGGTTGAAAATACACAATCATGATATATACGAAATTATGAATTATCCCGTGAAACATACGCAATCAAACATGCTATATGAATCGACTATCGATCTGACTCAAAGGAATGGCGCCACACTATGTCCGGGATGGAAATGTGTCCGTGCACAAGCCACCATCACACGTGGTCTTGTGCCTGTCGATCTCACGAAGCAATCGAATCGTGTGCACGATCGATGTGAGGCCAACAACCATCACACGACATAATTGTGCCCGACATGAAAATCCTACACATTCCAACCTGCACGCCAGTATGACCCGGAATGTCACAATATGTCAAAAGTGACAACGAAAATGAATAATGACTCACCAAGATTAAATGATGGTGAAATGAATGATAGCTCAATGAAATGATCGGAACCGTCGTTCCTTATGACTGAAGTGATTAATTAACAATGACGAGTTTTGATACGGTTAATACAATGATGAATGAGTTACGATTATGAATGAACAACAACAAAAGGAATGAATATCCTTTTAACCGAGTAAGAATTAACTTACACAATACCGATGAAGAATGTCCTTCCACGAACAACGTCCTAAATGAAAAGTAGGTCGCTCGAACAACCTTGAACATCAATAGTTACCAACAACCGATCAATACACGACTCAAATACGATCATAACCGACCCAAACGTCGATACAACAATATCCGAACTCGTAGATGTACTCGAACGAAAACGTTGAGATACCCGTTGGTTAAAACCAAACCCAAATAATCGAACCAACTCCAACATGATTGATTCAAACCAGCAAAACATTATCAATGACATCAATAATCTCATAGAAATCCACAATCCTTGTTTATAATAACGACACTCGGAAATCCCCAAAATAACGAAGTCAACCCCAAGGGTTCTTGGAATAATTAGAAAATAACCATTAAATCCGTAGGAATATATTTATCCAGTTAGATAATCCATAACTAACATATTCCAATGATAATCCAAGCTTACACGAAGAAATCGGAAGGAAAACCCAAAATCCGAAATTCTAGATCCAAGAGATTAATACCTTTGATTCGATGCGATGAAGATGATGAAATGATAATTAATCCGAAAGATGAGCTTGAAGATGTTGATTGACGATTACACCTCGAAGAATCCTCTCGAATCGCTCGAATTCGCCCAAAACTACCGAAGGAATGAAATGAGATGAATAATGACGAACTCGACTAAAGCTGTCGATTTATAGTCGATCCAGGTTAGCGTCGCTAGCCGCATGCGTAGCGTGCGCTAACGAGTAATTTGGGTAGTCGGTACCCTTTGTCCGAATACGGTAGCGCGCTACGTACCTTCTTGTAGCGTGCGCTACGGCCATACTACTAGCGTGCGCTAAGACCCATTATTAGCGTGCGCTAACGAAATATTGATGCCCAGCACTGGAGTCCAGAAAACTATCTGACCTTTGATCTGACCACGATAGCGTGCGCTACAACCAATGTTTAGCGTGCGCTAATATATCGGTTGCGTACGCTAACAACAACACATAGCGTGCGCTATGAATTAATTGATGCGATCCGGTAGCCACTGGACTCAACACGATCCGCCCTTAGCGCGCTACACCTCATATTAGCGTGCGCTACTTGACCCACTAGCGCGTTACTTACCATTCGTGGCGTGCGCTGCCTATAACTCACTGCGGTCCGGTACCTTACGGGCTGCAGCCAGGGTAACCTTAGCGTGCGCTAAAGCTGAGTGGTAGCGTGCGCTACCTATACCCCATTAGCGTACGCTAACAGGAGTATGTAGCGTGCGCAACTCCTCATGCACAGCTCGCAACGAAAATGACAATGATGATAAACACTGCACGAAACTCCAATCAGATTAGTGATGAATGACGATTGATACACGATACAATTACTCTGAATGATGAATACCATGACTGAATATGAGTGACAAATGATCAATAATGAATGAAATTACTGAGTACCAATTACTGAATGATAATCACTGAGTGATAATTACTGAATTACAACTGGGTATTACAGTAGCAACACCGGTACTAATTCCATTACCGGTAGTACGATCCTGGTCGCGCGGAGGGTTACCACGACCTCGACCTCTCGGCATACTGAATGGACAACCGTTCAGAACAACAAAACAACCACTACATAATCAATATAGAGCAACCAACAATAACACAATAAAATACTCATTCCGAGTTGTAACACGAATACATGAACTATCAACGCGGCGAATTCAAATTCATAAATCATTCACTTAGCCATGTTAACATAACGTACGACCTTTACCAAGTTTATCACGGTCAAAACCACAAACATATCATCAGGGTCGAATATGGGTAATATTTTAAAAACAAAATTTTTTTTTTCAAGGTGCTTGTCCAAATGATAGCATTTTAAAATTCCTGAATTTGAAAAATTTGCTGAAGCGAATTTTAGAAAAGAAAAGTTTGATCAAAACTATGAATCTATTATCATATCTGTCTCGTTTTGAAAACCATGTACAAGACATTCTGAATTACCACATCCGGATAACGTCAAAGAAAAAACACAATTAAACCGAACTATGAAATCATCGTATCTGGGCGTACACCCATAACTTGCTAACAAGAATTGTGACAATATATAATACGTCAATAATATCCACACAGGTGAAGCAACTAAGTGCAATACTGATATCGCAGTTAGGGTTCACGATCGTCATAGACGGACCATATGATTAGGTCGATAGAGATTGAGCAACAGAAAATGATCACTTATAGAATTGTACCAGCAAAGGTACTGTAAAAATTTTCCGACGGGCAAAACAACATAACAAACATATAACAGAAATTTTTCAAAATTCTTTTGGTCTCAACCGAAGGTGACGGTAATATTTTGCAGTGCCCGTAATACATTAAAATACATTTTTCCTCATACCGCCTGATGGTGTCATTTGAAAATATAGGATTAACTCTGTCAAAACTCGACCGATTTCAAAATTCGTACGGGCTGCTGGTTTAATCGAACCATAAAAATATTTTCAAAATCAACTTTCACAAAAATGTTCCGACCCTTATGGCCCCTCAAAAATATATTCTCAAATCTACCCGCAGCGGAATAATTACGATAGTCCAAACAAACTGATCGAACTAAAAACCACCTGCTCAAACGACAAACAAAATCACAAATTCAACCAAACACATTTCGGGCGCATCAAGTTAAAACATATATCCAGACTATCATTCGAGCTTTTCACCGAATCAACTATCGGCACACTTTCGAAACCCATCAAGGTTCACAAATTTCACAACATACCACCCCACACGGCGGTTCAAAGTCAAAACATCAATACGTCCAGTCATATCCGTATACCGTACGTCACAAGCATCGAATACAACTCCCTTACACAACACCGTGTAAATAAGGACACACATCACATTTAATTCGCACACGTAAAAACATGAAATACAGGTACCTCACATAAAGGAGGAGACTTACGTCCACAGGCCGCACGGAGATAATGGCTGCAACACGATACTACACACAA
This sequence comes from Orobanche coerulescens, assembly GCA_033398695.1. NCBI lineage: Eukaryota > Viridiplantae > Streptophyta > Magnoliopsida > Lamiales > Orobanchaceae > Orobanche > Orobanche coerulescens. Next base: position 124,003,945 of record CM065804.1, on the reverse strand, counting down.
CGAACCACAATTGATCACAACGGATGGCAATGATGTCGGTTGTTCACAACTGCTCCCCCGGGTGACCCTACCAGACACGACTCGACAAGACCCAACTAGACCCTTCTTCCTAGGTTTTCGCAAACCTAAGCTCGATACCATTTATGTAACACCCCAATCCACTCAGGGATATTACACGCCGTAGACCCCTTTCCACAAGGAGCTACCAGGCGGGAGACTACAAATCAAAACCCACATGCGATCAACTTGACCAAAACATAATACCGTAGACCGATTAGGTCTCTCAAAACTCTGACATAACCGTACATCGATGAAACTAAAATACAACTCGATCACATAGTACATAAAATGTCCATCCCATCCAGGATGACAAGAACTCAAACCGACATATCAGCGGCAGACTGACAGGACTACAAGCGTGACTAGTATCTGCATTGCATCATCCTCCGAGCCAATCTGTGGTTGCTCACTCTCGATCATAACACTGGAATAAATAAAAAAATCCCCAACGAGGGTTAGCGATGGAATCGCTAGCAAGTAACCAAGCTATACGATTATACATCAAGAATACAACCGTTATGAAAATAACATTTCGACAAGGTAGTAACACGATCCCCGAATCTAAAGTCTTTTGAAAATTTATTCCTTTAAAAAAAACCATGGGGATTACTCCAGAAATCACTGTAAGAGATTATTTAGAGACTTCGGGGGTCTCAGTGTAAAATCCTGAAATATGAATGTTTTTCCTTTTCAAAAGGTTTTCTTTCAAAATCATACAAATGATTTTATTCTCAACTCAAACCTCAAGACCAAAACCATATTCACCAATATAATTGGGATTCAAGATTCAAACATAAACAATTCAGAGATATCAAATCAACAGTCAAAACGTCTCTGTGGACCCGAAGGGTCCCACCTGGATTAGCTCATCAAGAATAAACTCGAACACACCCATAAGTTATCTTGACATCGCACTCGCAAGTGACAATTCTCGGAGCCCTCTCCAGACCTACCCGATTAGATAACCTTATGGTCAAATCGTAACATCTGGCCGTACTCGCAAGCACGCGCCTCCGGAGGCCTCGACGGACCCTACCCGGATAACATCATTCAAGTACGCCCATAAGTTATCATGACATCGCACTCGCAAGTGTCGATTCTCGGAGCCCTCCCCAGAACTACCCGAATTGATAACCTTATGTTCACAACGTACGTCTGGCCGTACTCGCAAGCACGCGCCTCCGGAGGCCTCGACGGGACCCCTACCCAGATAACATCTCAACTCTCTACTATACACAATAACAAAGGTATAATATTCACCACAACCGCAACCACGTAACTCATAGGTTAACGCATCATAACTTCAACAAGGGCACAACATCCACAGCACACCATCATTCAGGAAAAAGGCCAACGAGCAAATAATACAAGTATTACACGATTCCACAATTCTTCGATTAACTACTCATTTCTAGTATTTATTTTAAGCACAAAATAACATGAAGAGGTAGTTATCATTATTCTTGAAACTAAGTTCACGTTCGTAATTACCTTCATAAAATCACATCTTCATTTAAAGTAAGTTACGGTTAAATATATCGTCACTAACGAGTCCATGTTAAATTCACGACACATCACATTCTCAAAGTATAAAGAATATAGACGAGATATTTGCCTCAAGTCCAACGCACGCGGATCAACGGGAAAGCTCGACTTAATGACCGCTACCGAACACTCCGAAGAACACGATTCAACCGGGAAGCTCGGACCCCAAAGAAGACAACGAACGGGAGGGTTCCGACTCGAGTTCTTCACAAGAATTCGACCCTAACAACATATAATCAATAAATCATCGATCATACGAGGAAGAATAATCGAAGAACGCCCGAAAACCCCTCTATGACATTTTACCGGACACCTTCAAGGCGTCGACTAAGAACTCGACCAAAACAACGAATCGATACGATCCAACCATGGAATAACAAGAGAAATGATATAATACATCTAAATAATCATCAATCCATCATAATCCTAAGTTAAATCGGATTAATCGGACGAAAACAACCAAAATACCCAAATTCCCCAAAACTAGATTTCTAGGAAATCTGACCTGATTCGGTAGATCGGAGGATGTTATAGGATGGATGATTGATGATATGAACTCCAAGACTTCATGGATTTAACACCCGACTTGGAGTCCTTTCGGCAAAAACGGGCCTTAGGCCCAAAATTCCCACAATTATAGCACGTGATAGACGGTTTCAGACACTCAGTGCTGAAATGACCCGGCGTTCCACAATTGAAACAGGTGATGGCCGAACTGGCCGCTCGGGACTGAGATCCCGCACGATTATGCGCCGTAGGAGGTCGCTCAGAAACGATAGTACTCACACGAGGCTTCTAGAAGGTTGACTGACCGCCTTCGGATTGATTACGCTTCATTGATTTCTTGCTGACAGATGAAGGTTGTTGTTCAGTACTTTCCTTAGTAGCTGGCTCATACGGGAGAGTTCTCTCGATTAATCCGGCCAAAGTGGCGCAATGATGATTGTGCAACTGCACATGGGTCATCATGGCCTGCATAAAAGTGAGTGGATCAACCCGAAGATCTTCTGATCGAGCCGAGTCCTGGGCACGATTTCCCGGCAGTGAGTGATTATTTCTCGGGTTTCGGTCCGCACCGCGGCCTCTCCCCGTGCATCCCCTGACAGCTCTCTCCATACGGAAGTAGGAAGGTCGCATAATGATTATATTTCCCGCATGATTATCACGTTATGATTACGTCATGAGATGATGAAAATGAGTATACATGCTCTAACTTAGTGATTATATGAATGATTTACTGAAGTTACATGATTATTTGATGAAATTCTTGAAATGATTATCTTGAATAACTTAACAAGATTGATAATATGATCATCAGTTGACAATGAGTAATGAAATGAATTGAGTAATTAATGAGTTAACATGATCGACGATTATTAATCGAGTAATGAAATGGATTAAGTGATTAATGAGTTAACATGATCGTCTAATCACAATGAATGATGATGTTTGAGGATTGTTAATTGATGAATGATGAATGAATGACTATTGCGAAATTATACCATGGCGTTAGAAATCTTACGGTTCTTAGGTTTGATTGGCTCGGCATTTGCACAGTCACACGTGACGCGAAAGTCCAATGATACTAGTCGTGACGATGATTTCAAATGAGACATGACTCGGAAGGTAGTATTCAAAACCACGCTCCGATACCAACTCTGTAACACCCCAAACTAGGCGGATATTACGGTCCGTAGATCCCCAATAGGACCCACCGAGGCAAATGAAAATGAATGAATTACACAAGATAAATGTAGTACCGAACTACATTACAACAATAATTACTCCGATGAGGAGTTTAGTTACAACACACCAGGACAATACCGAATACTAGTGTATTTTATATGAAGATAAAATACATAACACTGAATGAAACGGAGTATCCAAATGAAAGTCTGCAGCGGAAAAATAAAGGACAATAACATGAATAACTGAAAGATCGGGGCCCCCTACTAGTATCGCTAGGACTCCTCGACATCAACATGCTATTCCCGTGCGTTTGCCTTGCCATGACCTGAAAAACAAAATCCCAGGGCGGGTCGATTACAAAGAACAACAATCCTCAAGGGTTGAAAATACACAATCATGATTAACTGAAGTTATGAAATATTCTTAGTTATGAATTACGCTGAAGAGGAGTATCATAGTACGCCCGTAATGTTCTGTGCAAGTGTACAACACCCGTCCGTGTACCTAATTAGTCTCACGGTGTAACGCTTTCCCGTGTGCACAGTCTAATGTATCGGTGAACCCAATACATAACCATCGTGTGCCCGACTAAAAATTCCACACAGCCACACCCGGCCACGCAATATGAACCCAGAAGGTCACATGAACGAGAATGACCATAATGAATATCAATGAATAATAATTAGACAAGGCCAAGAATGACTCACCGAGATGAAAATAATAGTGAAGTGATTGATAACCCAATGCAATGATTTGGAACCGTCGTTCCTCGTGAATGAAATGATTATTCGACAATTACAGGTCTCAAAATGATTAATATAATGATGAATGAGTTATGATTATGAATGATCAACAACAAAAGTAATGAATGTCCTTTTAACCGAGTAAGAATTAACTTACACAACAATGATGAAGAATGTCCGTCCACGAACAACGTCCTAATTGAGATATCGGTCGCTCGAACAACCTTGAATTATACAATATCCAACAACCCGTTCAATATACGAATCAAACACGAATATAACGAACTCAAAACGTCGATACGATTAAACTAAATCCATTGAGGCATTAAATCAAACACGTTGCGTCCAAACTCCGATTGTTTACAATCAAACCTCAATATACCAATATCAAATCCCCCAAGAAGTGTTTCAAACCAACAAAACATCTCCAATACGATCAATAATCCGTTATGAATATCCAAAAACGTGATTATAACAACAATTAGTCGAAAATCCCCAATTCCAACTCGATATTCAAGGTGTTCTTGAATAATCCCTCAATAATCCAATGAATCCTTATACAAACTCATAATCATATACATATCCCTTCATATAACATGATTATAACGTCCAAAATATCATATCTCAACACAAAATCGAAGTCCAAGGTGTTGAAGGAATTACCTCTTGAAGATCCAACCACTTCGATCCGAAGAACACGAGTTTAATCGAGTATCCATGCTTCCCAAATGATTGAAGGTGATGAAAAATACACACTCAAATGATAATTGATGAAGAAATTTCTCCCTCAAGCTTATCTCTCTCGTATGAAGGTGGAAGACATGGAAGAAATGAGTTGAAATGCTCAAAAAACGAATTTATAGGGGTTGACTCGGCAGACAGACTCGACCGTGTCCGCCTGACACGGTCGCGGCGCGGTGGCAGCGAGGACTCGACCGTGTCCTGCTTGACACGGTCGCGGCGCGAAGGGGCCTACCGATAGTGACCTGTCCGCGGCGCTCGGCATTGACTCGACCGTGTCCTGGAACACGGTTGGGCGTGTCGGCAGTCGGTTCTGGCTTATCCGGAAGAGTTAGACTCGGCCGTGCCAGACGACACGGTCGGGTCCTGAGACAGAAACTTCGGCATTTCCGGACGAGTACGGCACGGGCCGTGTCGGACGACACGGCCGAGTTCGGTCGGCAGTGATCGGCCAATAACTGAAAAATGAGCGGGTGAGCTAAAACGACCATAACTCTCTCGTCCGGACTCCGATTGACTCACCGTTTGAACCATTGGAAAGCTAACTCGATGCTCAATAATATTGCAAAGATTTAGAATTTTTGGAGTTACCAAAAATTAATGGTGATCTAACAAAGTCGAACTCATATGAGGAAAGTTGAAACAATGAACAATAATGATACACAACTCGAAGTTTTTAGGAACGGTGAACACGGGTGAATGAAAATGATTGATGAATGATTATAAATGAGTGAAAATCCACTGAGTGACAATCACCGAATGAAATTACTGAATGATAATGACTGAATTACAACCGGGTATTACATACACCCCCCCTTAAAAGAGTTTCGTCCCCGAAACTAAGGGTCAAACAACTCGGGATAACTCTCTCGCATACTATCCTCGGTTTCCCAAGTAGTCTTTTCGACTCCGTGTCTGGACCATTGAATCTTGACCAAAGGGATCGTCTTGTTCCTCAACTGTTTGATTCGCCGCTCCAACACTCGTACAGGACGCTCCTCGTACGAATGATCATCCGCGATCTCGATTTCGTCGAACTGAAGTATGTGACTCGGGTCGGCAACATACTTCCACAACTGAGAGACGTGAAACACATTATGAATCTTGCTCAAAGCCGGAGGTAAAGCCAATCGATAAGCTAACTCGCCTTCTCGATCCAAAATTTCAAACGGTCCAATGAATCTTGGGCTCAACTTCCCCCATTTTCCGAAACGGAAAAATACCTCGACTCGGGGATACCTTGACCAAAACATGGTCACCCGTCTCGAACTCTAGTGGTCGAAGACGATTATCTGCATACGATTTCTGTCGACTCTGAGCTGTCAACATACGACTCTTGATCAAAGCTACCTTCTCCCGGGCGGCTATAAGCATGTCAGGTTCGGTGCCGATTGATTATGAAAAGTCATCCCAACACAAAGGAGATCGACAACGACGACCGTACAAGGCCTCGTAAGGTGCCATCTTAATGGAGGCATGCCAACTATACTGTACGTGGACTAAAACAACAGTAATTGGGCTTCCCAATCGTCTACTAATCGAGGACGCATGCCCTCAATATGTCCTCTAATGTCTGAATAGGTCTCTCTGATTGTCCGTCGGACTGAGGATGAAAGGCAATACTGAGATTAAGCTGAGTTCCCATAGCACGATGAACTGATTTCCAAAAATGGGAAACAAATCGTCCGTCACGATCGGAAACGATACTCTTAGGAGTACCATGCAGTCTCACTATCTCCTTGATGAACAACTGATCCAGTCTCTCGGGACCCCACGTATCCTTGATCTCAAGGAAATGAGCTGATTTAGTTGAGCGGTCCACAATCACCCAGATCGCATTCATGCCACGACGACTCGTCGGCAAACTCGTGATGAAATCCATAGAAATGTCTTCCCACTTCCTTTACGGAATAGGGAGAGGTTTTCGGCATAACCGCAGTCGGCTGATGTTTAATCTTAACTTGTTGTGAGTTAAGCATCTCGAAACAAATTTTGCGACTTCTCGCTTCATATTACTCCACCGGTAATTTTGTTTCAAGTTCTTGTACATCTTCTTGGACCGGATGAACAGAATAAGGGGTAGCATGAGCTTCTCTCAAAATAGAGTTTTTCAACTCGTCATCCGCGATACGCACAACCGGTTCTTAAACCTCAAAAGTCCATCATCGTGGACCACGAATCAGGGGCTTTCCCCGAGCCACATCTTCATGGATGCGCAACAATGAAGGGTCGAACTCGATTCTCTCGATTACCTCCTCAAGTGACGATGAAATCTCTAACATACAAAGCTGTCCCTGAACTCGCTGAAGCGGACCTCGATCTCGGGTCTAAGGAATTCTGTTGAAGCTCCTTCGAGCTGTTAAACGAGCAAGCATCCGCTCTCGAACGGACTTACGACTCAAGGCGTCGGCGACAATGTTCGCCTTGCCCGGGTGGTAAAGGATCTCGATATCATAATCTTTGAGTAGTTCCAACCACCATCTCTGTCGCATATTTAACTCCTTGTGAGTAAATATATACTTCAACTCTTGTGATTGGTGTAGATCTGACAGGTGATGCCATAAAGGTAACGACGCCAAATTTCCAACACGAAAACCACGGTTGCTAGCTCCGTCCGTGGGTTGGATAATTAACACTAATCAGAAACATCGGATTTAATTAATATCTTTCGGAGGTTGCCAATCTCGGATAGTCTCCGACTTCTGAGGGTCGACACGAACTCTGTCATATGAAATTACATGTCCGAGAAAGTCACTTCGGACCTCCAGAACTCATATTTGGAAAACTTTCCATAAAGTTGCTCTCGTCTCAACACGTCGAGAACCTGATGAAGATGAACCTCGTATTCCTCTCGGCTACGAGAATAAATCAAAATGTCGTCGATGAAGAAAACAACAAACGGATCCAAAAAGTCGATGAAAACCCGATTCATTAACCCCATGAATACCACAGGTGCAATAGTTAGCCCGAACGGCATAACTACGAACTCATAATGACCATAGCGTGTATGAAACGCTGTCCTCGCAATATCCGACTCTCGAATCCGCAACTGGTGATATCCAGATCTTAAGTCGATCTTGGAAAATACTGAAGCTCCCTGAAGTTAATCTAAAAGATCATCAATACGAGGTAAAGGATACTACCCTTGATCATCACTCTGTTCAACTCCTGGTAATTAATACACACACGAGACGAGCCATCCTTCTCCTTGACAGATCACACTGGTGCTCCTCACGGGGACGCAATCGGTCGAAGATGACCTTCCTCGAACTATTCCTCAAGTTGAATCTTCAACTCCTGCATTCTGGTCGGGGCCATCCGATACAGTGCCTTCGATAAAGGGGACGTACCGGCTCTAACTCGCTCCTGAATTCCCCTACTCTATGTGAAAGCAACCAGATAACTCGTCTGGAAATACATCATCAATCGATGACAATGATACCACGAATGATTGAACATTTCGATTGCCCTAGAATGGTCAATCGATAAAAAGAGATACCAATAATGATTGAACAACTCGATTGCCTTAGAAAGGCCAATCGATGAAGATGGTACAAGGAATGTTTGAATAACTCGATTGCCTTTGAAAGGCCAATCGATGAAAATGATACAATGAATGATTGAATGACTCGATTGTCTTAGAAAGGCCAATCGATGGAAATGATGCAATGAATGATTGAATAACTCGATTGCCCTAGAAAGGCCAATCGATGAAAATGATACAAAGAATGATTGAATAACTCGATTGCCTTAGAAAGGCCAATCGATGAGAATGATACAATGAATGATTGAATAGTTCGATTGCGGAATTTCTCTGCTTTCGTCATAATAATACTTCTTCTGGAACAACGGGGATTACTTCCCTGAAGCACCCATTCGACAACTAACGACGGAAAGATAGTGACCAAACGCTAACAAACACTGAGGATAGTATCGAGACGATCAAACCAACTAATACCGAAAATTACATCGTCCTAAGATAAATTCACCACGATTAGATCCATCAACCAATCGCGGTCATTAAGTAGGACTATCCCGAAATAAGTCTATTCAAGCATGATTCGAAAATGAATGAATGCGGTGTACCAGCATCAAAAGGTACACACAAGTTGAAATAAAATTACGAGTATACCTGAAATCATTCGGGCCACCGGATCATCGATCCTCCTCATCAGATGAATGCAGGACTTGCGGCCCCGAACCGGATGCTCCGTCGATAAATACGAGCTCCAACTCTATTTGCTTCCATTGTCTTAAGCAGCGATGACAAAGCGATCGATTACGAAAGCTTGGTTGCTTGGGGCACGAGATGCCGCGGAGCCGACTTGGAGTCCTTTCGGCAAAACGGGCCTTAGGCCCAAAATTCCCACAATTATAGCACGTGATAGACGGTTTGAGACACTCGGTGCTGAAATGACCAGCGTTCCACAATTGAAACAGTGATGGCGAGCGGCGCTCGGGATGAGATCCCGCACGATTATGCGCCGTAGGAGGTCGCTCGAAGCGATAGGACTCACACGAGGCTTCTAGAAGGTTGGTGACCGCCTTGGATTGATTACGCCGTTGATTTCTTGCCGACAGATGAAGGTTGTTGTTGATTACTTTCCTTAGCGGTGGCTCATACGGGAGAGTTCTCTCGATTAATCCGGCCAAAGTGGCGCAATGATGATTGTGCAACCGCACATGGTCATCATGGCACATAAAAGTGAGTGGATCAACCCGAACATCTTGATCGAGCCGAGTCTGGGCACGATTTCCCGGCTGAGTGATTATTTCTCGGGTTTCGGTCCGCCTGTCTCTCCCCGTGCATCCCCTGACAGCTCTCTCCATACGAAAGTAGGAAGGTCGCATAATGATTATATTTCCCGCATGATTATCACGTTATGATTACGTCATGAGATGATGAAAATGAGTATACATGCTCTAACTTAGTGATTATATGAATGATTTACTGAAGTTACATGATTATTTGATGAAATTCTTGAAATGATTATCTTGAATAACTTAACAAGATTGATAATATGATCATCAGTTGACAACTGAGTAATGAAATGAATTGAGTAATTAATGAGTTAACATGATCGTCCTGATTATTAACTGAGTAATGAAATGGATTAAGTGATTAATGAGTTAACATGATCGTCCTAATCACAATGAATGATGATGTTTGAGGATTGTTAATTGATGAATGATGAATGAATGACTATTGCTAGAAATTATACCATGGCGTTAGAAATCTTACAGTTCTTCCGGTCTGATTGGCTCGGCATTTGCACAGGTCACACGTGACGCGAAAGTCCAATGATACTAGTCTGATGACGATGATTTCAAATGAGACATGACTCGGAAGGTAGTATTCAAAACCACGCTCCGATACCAACTCTGTAACACCCCAAACTAGGCGGATATTACAGTGCCGTAGATCCCCAACTGGGACCCACCAGGCAAATGAAAATGAATGAATTACACAAGATAAATGTAGTACCGAACTACATTACAACAATAATTACTCCGATGAGGAGTTTAGTTACAACACACCAGGACAATACCGAATACTAGTGTATTTTATATGAAGATAAAATACATAACACTCAATGAAACGGAGTATCCAAATGAAAGTCTGCAGCGGAAAAATAAAGGACAATAACATGAATAACTGAAAGATCGGGGCCCCCTACTAGTATCGCTAGGACTCCTCGACATCAACATGCTATTCCCGTGCGTTTGCCTTGCCATGACCTGAAAAACAAAATCCCCAGACGGGGTCAGTTACAAAGAACAACAATCCTCAAGGGTTGAAAATACACAATCATGATTAACTGAAGTTATGAAATATTCTTAGTTATGAATTACGCTGAAGAGGAGTATCATAGTACGCCCGTAATGTTCTGTGCAAGTGTACAACACCCGTCCGTGTACCTAATTAGTCTCACGGTGTAACGCTTTCCCGTGTGCACGGTCTAATGTATCGGTGAACCCAATACATAACCATCGTGTGCCCGACTAAAAATTCCACACAGCCACACCCGGCCACGCAATATGAACCCAGAAGGTCACATGAACGAGAATGACCATAATGAATATCAATGAATAATAATTAGACAAGGCCAAGAATGACTCACCGAGATGAAAATAATAGTGAAGTGATTGATAACCCAATGCAATGATTTGGAACCGTCGTTCCTCGTGAATGAAATGATTATTCGACAATTACAGGTCTCAAAATGATTAATATAATGATGAATGAGTTATGATTATGAATGATCAACAACAAAAGTAATGAATGTCCTTTTAACCGAGTAAGAATTAACTTACACAACAATGATGAAGAATGTCCGTCCACGAACAACGTCCTAATTGAGATATCGGTCGCTCGAACAACCTTGAATTATACAATATCCAACAACCCGTTCAATATACGAATCAAACACGAATATAACGAACTCAAAACGTCGATACGATTAAACTAAATCCATTGAGGCATTAAATCAAACACGTTGCGTCCAAACTCCGATTGTTTACAATCAAACCTCAATATACCAATATCAAATCCCCCAAGAAGTGTTTCAAACCAACAAAACATCTCCAATACGATCAATAATCCGTTATGAATATCCAAAAACGTGATTATAACAACAATTAGTCGAAAATCCCCAATTCCAACTCGATATTCAAGGTGTTCTTGAATAATCCCTCAATAATCCAATGAATCCTTATACAAACTCATAATCATATACATATCCCTTCATATAACATGATTATAACGTCCAAAATATCATATCTCAACACAAAATCGAAGTCCAAGGTGTTGAAGGAATTACCTCTTGAAGATCCAACCACTTCGATCCGAAGAACACGAGTTTAATCGAGTATCCATGCTTCCCAAATGATTGAAGGTGATGAAAAATACACACTCAAATGATAATTGATGAAGAAATTTCTCCCTCAAGCTTATCTCTCTCGTATGAAGGTGGAAGACATGGAAGAAATGAGTTGAAATGCTCAAAAAACGAATTTATAGGGGTTGACTCGGCAGACAGACTCGACCGTGTCCGCCCGACACGGTCGCGGCCTTGGTGGCGGCGCGAGGACTCGGCCGTGTCTCGCTTGACACGGTCGCGCGCGAAGGGGCCTACCGATAGTGACACATCCATGGCGCTCGGCATTGACTCGGCCGTGTCTGGAACACGGTTGGGCGTGTCAGCGATCGGTTACGCTTATCCGGAAGAGTTAGACTCGGCCGTGCCCGACGACGGTCGGGTCTGAGGCGAAACCGGCATTTCGGGACGAGTGCAGCGGGCCGTGTCGGACGACACGGCCGAGTTCGGTCGGCAGTGATCGGCCAATAACTGAAAAATGAGCGGGTGAGCTAAAACGACCATAACTCTCTCGTCCGGACTCCGATTGACTCACCGTTTGAACCATTGGAAAGCTAACTCGATGATCAATAATATTGCAAAGATTTAGAATTTTTGGAGTTACCAAAAATTAATGGTGATCTAACAAAGTCGAACTCATATGAGGAAAGTTAAAACAATGAACAATAATGATACACAACTCGAAGTTTTTACGAACGGTGAACACGGGTGAATGAACATGATTGATGAATGATTATAAATGAGTGAAAATCCACTGAGTGACAATCACCGAATGAAATTACTGAATGATAATGACTGAATTACAACCGGGTATTACAATCCTAAGTTAAATCGGATTAATCGGACGAAAACAACCAAAATACCCAAATTCCCCAAAACTAGATTTCTAGGAAATCTGACCTGATTCGGTAGATCGGAGGATGTTATAGGATGGATGATTGATGATATGAACTCCAAGACTTCATGGATTTAACACCTGACAACATCTCTCCATGATTATCAAATCTCCAGCCGCGGAAGAGGATGAAACGAGTGAGAAAAATGATGAAAAACCCGTCTGCAGGGCCTTAAATAGGCTACCTGCCGGCCGCCTTACGTACGTAACCGGCCATGGCTTGCGTACGTAACCGGCCATGGCCGACTCACTGCCTAGAAATGCCGGCAGCGTTACGTACGTAACTGGCCAAGTGTCACGCCCCGAGAGAACTGACCGACAGAGTGCTCGGACAGACCCGCACAGAGGAGTGCGAGGTTCAGCAGATCAACGCGCACGGGGCACGTTCGGGACAACTAGGCCGTGTGGAGCGGCACAACCGACTGAGGGACTTAGCCGAGTGGCGCGGCATGCATGGATGTATGGCCGAGCAAGCAGGCCAACCGGGCAACAGAGTGCCCGACCGAGGGACAAGGCCATCAGGCCTGATGCGGGACTACCTGGGCGGCTGGACAAGGCACGCCGGGAACCGAACGGACGAGTGCAGCGGACAGGCACGCCGCTTCGGGACAATGCGGGACAAGATGACGAGACGAGGCACATCCGAGGGCCGAGACTCGGACACGGGCGACGGAGACCCGCGTGGGGTGCGTGCGAGGCACTGGGCGCGCGCGCGGGCGGCGCGCGAGGGATGCACGGAGCCCCCTCCCCCTATAATAGGCTTAGCGGGAAAAAGCCTTGTGAGGGCAGTGGACATTGGAAAGCTGAGGAGTCCACTGTACGGAAATTATACTCGGAACATTCCAGAAACGGACCGGGATGGTCCAGAACATCAAAGATTAATCCGGAGGCATGTGTGGAAGGCCGGGCCGGATCGGGTCGGGTTACATGGAGACGGGCCGAGTCGGGCCGAGCGGGCCGGGTCGGGCCGAACGAGCCAAGAAGATCCAGAAATATGTGGAAGGTGCTAGAGACTCTTGGATGAGTCAAGACTTGTAACTTAGAGATGATTCTAGACATTGTATAAAGACTTGTAATGTATAGAATACTCTAGAATTTGTAATATTGTAGGAGGATCTAGAAGCCTCCAAATGAGAAGGTGGAGGAAGGTTCTAGTGATAGGAGGTAGTATAAATAGGGATGTTGGGGCTCATTTGCAGCCATCCTTGGGAAAGCATTGTAAGAGACTTTGTAAACTCTTTATTACTTAGTGGAAGTAATTTTCCTTCAACCCATTGCCTCTCTTTCGTTGTGCCAACTTTCATACTTAGCCAAATTCGGGGAGTTTAAGGCTGACTAGCAAGAGGGTTGCTAGGCCGCACGACGCTTAGGAGCATAACAAACTCTAAGCCCGTGACAAGTGGTATCGGAGCCAGGTTAGCCACACAAGGAGGTGTGCAAGGCTGCGGGAGTCGACACTAACGATCAGCAGGCATCATGTCCGACGGACAGATCGAGGCAGGCATCAATATGGAGGACGGACGAGTCACAGAGGCTGACAAGGTCCGGGGACGTGGAGAAGTCCCAGCTGAAGGGAAAGCCAAGCGTGGCAAGAGCAAGGCGCGCGGTGTGGTGCCCGCAACCTCAGGAGAACCCGGCACGAAGCCGACTTCTTGAGGATGAAGACATCCGAAAGATCATACTCACCTTAGCAAACCGCCTACCCGACATCGAGGACGACATCGAAGCTCTTGGGCAGCGCATCACTAACACCCAATTGAGCACGGAGGAACGCGTGGGTACTCTCGAGAAAGCTGTTGGCCAACTGGAAGGGCACACGTTGGGCCAGCTCGAGACCTTCAAGAGGGAACAACTCTCGTTGCGCAAGGAGCTAGCAACGATCGAGGATCATGTGGCATCCAGCATCACGGAGATACGCAAGCAGTATGCCGAGTTTTGTGAGGTAAGTGCCAAACGTTTTGAAGATTTTTGTGATAAAATCTGTCGGGCAAGCAACTCGGGCACCAACTCAAATGGTGGGCCGAGTGAACAAAGACATTTGGCGGGGCGAGGTTCGAGGGACCAAGGGTTGAGGTCCCCAAACCCAAGGAATTCATTGGCAAGAGAGATGCCAAGTTAATCGAGGAGTTCCTGTGGCGAATGGAACTTTACTTTGATGGTCTGGGACTGACGGACGAGAAGGCCAAAGTACGGCAGGCTGCACTATATCTTGCCGACGATGCAGCGCTGTGGTGGCGTCATCGACACGCCAGTGTTACGAAAGGGACTTGCCAACCGATCGGGACTTGGGACGAGTTCGTGTCGGAACTCAAGGCACAATTCTATCCCGAGAACACATGCTATGAGGCAAGGAAGAAACTCCGCGAGCTCAAGCACAAGACTACCATTCGGGACTATGTTCGGGACTTTACATCGATCATGCTACAGATTCCGGACATGACCGAGGATGATCGACTATTTTTCTTCCTGGATGGACTACCGAGTTGGGTCAGGGACAGAGTACAAAGCCGCGAGGTGAAATCTGTCAATGAGGCAATCAAAGTGGCCGAGTCCCTAGCCGAATTTGAGAAGAGGAAGGAGCCGCGAGCTGAGGGTCAAGCCAAAGGCGGGGGAGACACCCGCACGTCAGTACAGCAACCAGCCCAACCATCACGTGGAAGATTTGGGACGAGACCGCAACACAACGCGGACAAACCATACAACTCGGGTGAACGCAGGGGAGCTCCCGACCAACGAGGATGCTTTATGTGCGGCGGAGCTCATCGGATGAAGGACTGTCCGAAAATGGGGAAGCTCAACGCCATGGCCGAATGTGAGGGGCCAACGACTGATCACACGGATGTGCACCAGGTAAGCACAATCCCACAACTTAATTCTGTCGTCAGTGCAGGCAGCGAGGGACTGCGAGGAAGCAAGTTGATGTTCGTAGAAGGAACCATCAACCACCAACCCATCAAGGCCTTGGTCGACACGGGAGCCGACTACAACTATATCACTGAGGCCGAAGCCAGAAGATTGGGACTACTTGTGCAGCCATGCAAGGGATGGATGAAGTCCAACAACGGACCAGCAGTGCCGGTCACAGGGGCAGCAAACGGAGTGCGAATCGTGCTCGGAAACTGGGAAGGCCGAGTGCATTTCAAGGTCACCACGATGGACGATCGGGACCTCATTTTGGGAATGGACTTCCTGGAGAAGAACGATTTTGCCTTTTTCCCACAAGCAAAGGTACTATGGGTGAACGGTCCGAACATACCCATCACTATCCCCTTGACGGTGGAGCAACTTCCCTACGCAGCGATGACGACACTTCGATTTCAGAAGAAGTTGACTGAAGAGGAAATGCCGATGTACTGTCTGGGATCAATGCGGTACATCGAAGGACCGAGTGGCAGCACACGTCGACGGGGACGTCGATGGAACAGGCGGGGGAGAGTGTCACGCCCCGAGAGAACTGACCGACAGAGTGCTCGAACAGACCCGCACAGAGGAGTGCGAGGTTCAGCAGATCAAACTGCACGGGGCACGTTCGGGACAACTAAGCCGTGTGGAGCGGCACAACCGACTGAGGGACTTAGCCGAGTGGCGCGGCATGCGTGGATGTATGGCCGAGCAAGCAGTCCAACCGGGCAACAGAGTGCCCGACCGAGGGACAAGGCCATTAGGCCTGATGCGGGACTACCTGGGCGGCTGGACAAGGCACGCCGGGAACCGAACGGACGAGTGCAGCGGACAGGCACGCCGCTTCGGGACAATGCGGGACAAGATGACGAGACGAGGCACATCTGAGGGCCGAGACTCGGACACGGGCGACGGAGACCCGCGTGGGGTGCGCGCGCGGGCGGCGCGCGAGGGACGCACGCAGCCCCCTCCCCCTATAATAGGCTTAGCGGGAAAAAGCCTTGTGAGGGCAGTGGACATTGGAAAGCTGAGGAGTCCACTGTACGGAAATTATACTCGAAACATTCCAGAAATGGACCGGGATGGTCCAGAACATCAAAGATTAATCCGAAGGCATGTGTGGAAGGCCGGGCCGGATCGGGTCGGGTTACATGGAGACGGGCCGAGTCGGGCCGAGCGGGCAGGTCGGGCGAGCAGGCAGAAGATCCAGAAATATGTGGAAGGTGCTAGAGACTCTTGGATGAGTCAAGACTTGTAACTTAGAGATGATTCTAGACATTGTATAAAGACTTGTAATGTATAGAATACTCTAGAATTTGTAATATTGTAGGAGGATCTAGAAGCCTCCAAATGAGGAGGTGGAGGAAGGTTCTAGTGATAGGAGGTAGTATAAATAGGGATGTTGGGGCTCATTTGCAGCCATCCTTGGGAAAGCATTGTAAGAGACTTTGTAAACTCTTTATTACTTAGTGGAAGTAATTTTCCTTCAACCCATTGCCTCTCTTTCGTTGTGCCAACTTTCATACTTAGCCAAATTCGGGGAGTTTAAGGCTGACTAGCAAGAGGGTTGCTAGGCCGCACGACGCTTAGGAGCATAACAAACTCTAAGCCCGTGACACAAGGCTTACGTACGTAACCGGCCTTACGTACGTAACGGCCGAGCACTACCGGCCGTAACTCGGCCAGGGCTGGCCTGGCCCCAGCATGCCCGGCCATGACTCGGCCGGGACCAACTCCGACGGCCCGAACGACCCCGAAACCCGAACCTGAGTACGAATCGAAGATACGGTTACGAAGAACTCGCAAAGACGAATCCGAGCACTAAGAGAACACACAATTCCGACCACCCGAAGGCTCAAAATTTGACAACGGAAAGTAATTACCCCAAACTTTGGGAAATTACGAAAATGGCCCAAAACGCCCGAAAATCACGATACGTGATCGAAACACCAAGCCAAAGCTCGGAACATGAATAATAACATTAAATGAATTTACGAGAAAGTCGAAACAACAGTTTCGGACGAGATTCGCAAGAATCGAACTCAAGTGCGGAAAAGTCGCCAAAAAGCACGGAACTCGACAAAACGATACCGAAACGAACTCGGATGACCAAACACGAAGAACAAAACATTGTCAAAATGTCAAAACGGTCGCAAGCGAGTTCTGGAAACGAGAAAAATGCCAAAAACGAAAAATTACCGAAAAAGAAAATCATGGGTATTACATTCTCGGTCGGTTGTCTTCGGTCTTCGTTATAGCCAAAATAATAATTACATCATTGAAAAATTGCATCCTATACAAATTTTCTAGTAAAAATAAATAGGCTCAAAACGGCCTTTACAACCCAATCGAATCGAACAAATCAAAAACTAAGTCCACGAGCTATATCACCATCACATAAGGATTCCATACAACATGTAATGGCAACGAAATTAAACAATTAATTTTAATATAAATTAATCTAATTAATCTATAAATTAATCTATTCAATTTCTACTATATTAATCCAATTAATATAAAGTGGCATTAAAATTAAATAATCAATTAAGATATTAATCCAATCAATATAAAATTAATCTATTCAATTTTAATGGTATTAATCCAATTAATACTAATAATCTTCATTTAAATTCATTCGAAGTAATCCGGCCAAAATAATATTTTCGTTTAATTTATTTCCTTTAACTAAAAAAATATTCCGAATATTAATTTACTCAAATTAAAATCCAATTTAAATTTTGGGAAATAATTACAACGAAATATAAACTTAAAACGGAGTCCCGGACAATCCGATTTTAGGCCCGGCCATGGCCGATTCAAAATCGGGCCAAAAACCCGATTGCTGGCCGAGCCAACGCTTTCAGCGGTGGCGATCATTCTCGGCCGTGTGGCGAGACATGGCGATCATGGCGAGCATGCTCAGCGGTAAGCGGCGGCCCGGTCGGTCGGCCGACACCTGCCCGGCCCGTTTCTTCGTTTGTTGGCCCGTTTCAAAAAACGTGATGCTACAACGAACAATTTTAAATCTAAAATTATTCCAAACATGATTCTAAATCATAATCATCATCCAAAAGCATTCAAAATGCACAAATAATCGTATATACGGAAACATTGACCTTTCTTTGATACCACTGTTGTGATTCCGAAAATAAAACGAAATACGCAGCGGAAATAAATACGAATCCCAAACAGGATCGATCAAGTAACGTATATACGAAAATATAAATATGAAGATAAAGATCATACCCTTGAAGCCTTTGAAATAAATCTTCGTAAAAATGATGATGATCACGAACCCCGTCCCGAACACGAAATCCCTTTGTTCCAAGCATCGAAAGGTACGAAGCCTCTACTTCACACGCGTCGGAAGTTGCCCGGAAAAATTCGATAGCAATCCGTTCTCCAAGAACACGGCTAGGAATTACTATAGGAATTTATATCTCTCTTTTTCTTGATATTGTATCACCTCAAAGATGATAAATCTAAGAAAAGAAATTTTTTTCTCCCACTCTCACCTCTGCTCTCGTCCAGGCAGACCTCAAAAAGGTGTATGAAAAAATTATGTTAAGCTCACATGAAATGATGAGATATCAATATATAAAAATGGCCACACCAAACTCATAATAGAGATATAAAATAAAGATGGAATCTCATCATTATCATACACCAAATCACCATGTTATCACAAGACCATACCATGTGAGGTGGGGAGAGGGGGGGTCCAAGGAAGTTTCCTATAAAACGAGCCGAGCTACTCGGCTCGTGTACCGAACGTTCGTCAAATGACTCCGTTAAAAAAACACTCCGTTTAATCACCAATGTATTTATATAAATTAATTAATCTAATTAATTAATTATATCAAATACAAATATATTTCTCCAAGAAATATAATTTATGAATTAAATTAATTACCCGGTAACTTAATTTTAATTTATAAGACCGCTATTTATGATTTATCCAATAAATCATAATTAGATATCCAATATCTAATATAATTAGAGAGATAATAAATTCACATTTATCCGTCAACGCTCCTAATGCGCGACTCCGTAGGTCCGTCTCAGCCGGCATTGGGAGGAACCAATGAGTGCGGGCAGCACTTAGCCAGCCTAGCGGGCCGCACTGTAAACCCCGACTGAGAACGAATGAAGGGATCATTCCAGAACCATTATGTCGTGAATACTATATACGTATAGACCCTTCATCAGATGTCCCGATCAAGTCTTCGGGTCACGGTAAAGTCAAACCCTACTATTGACTAAACTCTATACATGTGTTAATGCAAATCAAGACCGACTGATTAATAGTGTATCTAATACGACTATATCAGAATGCTTTGGCCAAAGACTTATGATCTTATTTGCCATTAACCGTATAGGACATTCGCCTGTTCACTAACAGGAGATAAAATCCTTTCTTGGCGTACAGTAAAGACTGCTACCTGCCCGTATAGTCCGCACTTCGAGGTCGACTCAGCAATTAAGCAAATGAGTCTAACTACTCTAATGAAAAATTAAACGTCACAGGCACATCTTCTACTGAACCCTCAAGTCAAAGGTCCACGTATACTATCACAACCTTTCGATTCGTCATCGACTCTCCGAGAGTAAATACCGTGTGACTGAATCGAGTATGAGTTGTGTTCGAGTATACTGGTCCCACCAATATACTTATAACTGTGCTATCAAGACGTGCACACGTCCTAGCATCAGTTATACAAGTCGTATTAAAACTTAATGCCCATTTTAAGTTTATTGTGTAATACCCGGTTGTAATTCAGTCATTATCATTCAGTAATTTCATTCGGTGATTGTCACTCAGTGGATTTTCACTCAATTATAATCATTCATCAATCATGTTCATTCACCGTGTTCACCGTTCGGAAAAACTTCGAGTTGTGTATCGTTATTGTTCATTGTTTCAACTTTCCTCATATGAGTTCGACTTTGTTAGATCACCATTAATTTTTGGTAACTCCAAAAATTCTGAATCTTTGCAATATCATATAGCATCGAGTTAGCTTTCCATGGGTTCAAACGGTGAGTCAATCGGAGTCCGGACGAGAGAGTTATGGTCGTTTTAGCTCACCCACTCATTTTTCAGTTATTGGCCGATCACTGCCGACCGAACTCGGCCGTGTCGTCCGACACGGCCCGTGCCGTACTCGTCCGGAAATGCCGAAGTCTCTTCCCACAGGACTCGACCGTGTCGTCTGGCATGGCCGAGTCGAACTCTTCCGGATATGCCAGAATCGACTGCCCAGACGCCCGACCGTGTTCCAGGACACGGTCGAGTCATGCCGAGTCGCTGTCGGACGGGTCACTATCGGAAGGCCCTCCGCGCCTCGACTGTGTCAAGCAGGACATGGTCGAGTCCCTGCCGGCCAGTTGCGCGATGCGGCCGTGCCGATCGGCACGGGCCGTGTCCGGCAGGGCAGTCTGTAACACCCCCAATCCGCTCAGGGATATTACACGCCGTAGAACCTTTCCTCAAGGATCTACCAGGCTGGTAACAACATAGAACAACTCGACAATGCCTTTAAGGCTAAAATGACTAAGTAGACCGATTTGGTCTTTCAATAAATACATACAACTCAAACTCATTACATGCCCACGCAGGGGTCGAGTACAACACACTCCGTCTAACGGGAAAGAATACCACAGCGGAAAATAAACTATAACTATACCAATGACCTCATACGGATCCTCGTGTGATTAGTATCGTTCATCTTTCATCATCCTCCGTGCCGACCCTGTGTTATGCTCCCAAACCTGAATGCAAAAAACAAACATCCACCCCCCGAATACTCGGGGGTTAGCAAAACTCCACTGTTTTGCTATGTTGTGTCAAGTTTTAACACCTTCCGACCGGCGATCGCCTCCGAGGCCGAGCGACCGACTTACTGCCGAGCGACCAAGACAAGCCTGCCGATCAGCGACCGGGCGACGGAGCCTTAACCCAGCGGACATGCTAGACTGGCCAACCGAAGGTCCCAGGACAAGTCCCGGTGCCGAGCGATCGACCTCAGATACGATCGTCTCTCGGTACTCGGCGACCGACTCCTGGCGACCGACATCTGGCGACCCTCTATCGGCATTTGCCGATCGACCCTTGGTGGCCGACCATTGGCGACCTCCATCCACTGGCCGATGACGACCTCGGATGATCAGCCAGGGACGACCGCTCATGTCGATCACCACCGATGGACATCCAGTCGGCGAAGGCCGAGCCTCAAGACTGGCACCATGTGCAAAGGCCGAGACAAGATCCGCGAATCTCGGGCCATTGACCTGATCTGGCGAGATTCTCTCCACCCGGTAGACAGCCGAAAGCTTGTCATAGGGCCACATGTTGACTGACTCCGGACACGTGATGGCTCCTTATTGGATCGCCCAGCTGTGGCAGCCTCTTCCTTGGACTTTAGCCCGACAGCCAGCATCTTATTTGGACTTTAGCCCGACAGCCCAGGAGATCGGCACATTATTCTAATGGCCGGCAGACGATCGGCCACTACAGGGCGTGACCCAGCGCCTTTATATAAGCAAGGCACCACGCACTTGGTCACTCCTTGCAATATTGCGATTCAAGCACACTATACTGAGAAGCAAACATCAAGCACTTGGCAAATCTCCAACTCTTGGCAGACTTTCTTTCGGTCTTACTTCTCCCGGCCCATCTCCTCGAGCAGATCACCGGCGGGGACGAAGAACACCAAGCTTCGCTCAAGAGCCGGATTAACAGAGTCTTTTTACACTCATTGTATTTAGATTTCTCTCATTAATACTTGTATCCACGAATATTCGTATTAATAACATCTCGCGAGAGCATTCAAGCCCGGGCCTAACAAACCCGGCAAATCTTGTATTATTTATCTTCTCTCGGAAGTGCTCCCGCAATTGTTGTTTGTTGTCCGTCTTCCAGCAGTATTAATCTTCGGATAAATATTTTGGGCAACAACAATTGGCGCTAGAAGAAGGGGCAGCATCCAACCCTCGAATTTTTACACCTACCGTCCCGAAGAACACTCACTGTTCTCGGGGCAGATATTTGAAGTGACACTCACTGCACTTCAAAAGAAATCCTTCAGAAATCATGTCTTCCGCCTCCACGTCGAAGAAAGCCGATCGGCCGGCCAAACCCTGTTCCGTCCCGATCGAGCCACGGCCGATGGTGGAAGGTAGCCGCCGTGATCGAGAGGCGCTCGATCCGTCCTCGACGGCGGCCCAAGCCTCTCGCTCGATCGGTTCGAACCAAGGAACAGATCGAAGGGCCCCTGCCATCCTACGGGAGCGACGGAGTGCTCTCGGCGCGCCTCCGGCTACCGCCCCGGTCTCTCGCCGGAAGATCAAGCGGAAGCTTAAGGCCTTCTTGGCCGAGCAAGCGCCAGGAGGCTCTCGCCCGCAAGAAGAGGCGCTCGGCGGGGCACGTCTGTCTTCGATCGCACAGGCGGCACCCGACACAGCGGCCGGGCGTCCGGCCCGGCTACGAGGCAGCGGAGTTGGTATCCGTCACGGGAGCTCGGCCTACCCGGCTCCCACAAGGCGATCCGGCCGCGGCTCCGCTTCGCCAAATTCCCGAGGTCGGCGGCGAGTCGGAGATCGGTACACGATCGCCTCGGCCCCGCTCCCAGGCCGATCCACAAGCGGCCGAGCGGCGATCGCCGTGATGCAACGTCGGATCGGCGACATGAAGGCGCTCTGCAATCCGGTGCGGCGCCACCAAGGCGATCGCCGCGCCCGGCGAGCCGCTCGCGATCGACATCGAGCTCGCCCGATACGGCACAAGATCGCTCCTCCTCGGACACCGTGTACCGGGCGATCGGACCCCAAGCACACTGCGCACAAGTTCAACATCTACATGACCGGGTGTGGGGCATCGGACGCGACCGGTGCCGAATGTTCCCTCGACGCTAGACGACCTCGCCCACGGTGGTACACCTCATTGCCACCTCGGTCCATATGCTCCTTTAACGGTGGCGCACGTCTTCACGGAATACTTCGCCACCGGGGCCGCTCGGCGAAGGTCCCCATCGCATGTGGCGGATCGAGCAAGGAGAACAGAGTCCGACTCGGACTACATCGGCCAGGTTGACATGATCATCCTCAACGGCGAGCCCGTAGCGATGAGACCGCCCTCTACGCGGTCTAGGAGGTTTCGGGCTTCGCCTATGTTCGGGCATCTCACGAAGACCCTACCGACGACCTACGCAGCCTTAGGGCGAGCCGCGATTTCTGTCTGTGCAAAGGCTTCTTCTTGGCCTAGGAGTAGAACGATCGGCACCCGCGACGACCTCCGGTCTCGGCCCGATCGCTACTACCCAGCAGAGCCGGAGGACTCGATCCCCGCCTACGATCCATTCTAACATGAGTGACTAGCCGCCGCCCGATCGCCAATTTCGACCTACGAATAAAGCGATCGGCCGCCGAGCGACGATCGCGCCTTCCGCCAGATCGCAACATCATCAAGAACCGGTGGACACGATCGCCATCTACATCCAAAGATATAACATGACGGACTAAGGCATAAGATCGCCCACCGCACATCATAAAGCCATGGCCTGGCGATCGATGGAACCGGCCGCTTCGGCCATGCAAGGTCCCTTTCGGCCGAGATCGCCCGCCCTTCGTTTAAATACGAGGCCGGCGTAGTCGGGGCTCTCCAACATTAATCGGTGGACTCATTCCACAACCCCGTCTCAACGCACACCGTCGAGGTCGGCCATCTCCATGGCCGGCCGAGGTGGAAGCAGAGCTAACAAGCCGCGGCGTGGAGTTGATTCATCCGACGCTGCCCCGCGCAAGGACTCCTCTAGACCGAGACCGCACGCCTTTCGTTTAATACAAGGCGAGGCGCAGCCTAACAGAGGACCCTCATAATAAAGTGAGTCACGAGGCACTCATTGTCTTTGTGCACCAAGACACGGTCATGGGGTCGGTCCATCGAGATCCGCGACTGTGCACGATTCCTCAAGCAAGCGAAACCACCAAGTTTCCGTGGGGGATCGGCCAATGTTGTTTTGCGGTACAAGACCGAAAGATAGCTAGCCAATCGATCATGATAGCCCAAGTCCGAGTCCTAAGTCAGCTCAGATCGCCCGTCCTCATCCGTACATGATCACCAGCAAGAACCACCTCGCCCCATGTCTTCAACATAGGAGCAAGCTGGGGGGCAATTGTTGTGTCAAGTTTTAACACCTTCCGACCGGCGATCGCCTCCGAGGCCGAGCGACCGACTTACTGCCGAGCGACCAAGACAAGCCTGCCGATCAGCGACCGGGCGACGGAGCCTTAACCCAGCGGACATGCTAGACTGGCCAACCGAAGCTCCCAGGACAAGTCCCGGTGCCGAGCGATCGACCTCAGATACGATCGTCTCTCGGTACTCGGCGACCGACTCCTGGCGACCGACATCTGGCGACCCTCTATCGGCATTTGCCGATCGACCCTTGGTGGCCGACCATTGGCGACCTCCATCCACTGGCCGATGACGACCTCGGATGATCAGCCAGGGACGACCGCTCATGTCGATCACCACCGATGGACATCCGGCCGAAGGCCGAGCCTCAAGATCGCACCATGTGCAAAGGCCGAGACAAGATCCGCGAATCTCGGGCCATTGACCACGATCAGCGATTCTCTCCACCACCGACAAAGCCGAAAGCTTGTCGGTAGGGCCAAATGTTGGTGACTCGGACACGTGATGGCTCCTTATTGGATCGACCAGCTGTGGCAGCCTCTTCCTTGGACTTTAGCCCGACAGCCAGCATCTTATTTGGACTTTAGCCCGACAGCCCAGGAGATCGGCACATTATTCTAATGGCCGGCAGACGATCGGCCACTACAGGACAGGACCCGGCTGCCCCTATATAAGCAAGGCACCCTGCACTTGGTCACTCCTTCAGCAATATTGCGATTCAAGCACACTATACAGAAGCAAACATCAAGCACTTGGCAAATCTCCAACTCTTGGCAACAGCTTTCTTTCGGTCTTACTTCTCCCGGCCCATCTCCTCGAGCAGATCACCGGCGGGGACGAAGAACACCAAGCTTCGCTCAAGAGCCGGATTAACAGAGTCTTTTTACACTCATTGTATTTAGATTTCTCTCATTAATACTTGTATCCACGAATATTCGTATTAATAACATCTCACGAGAGCATTCAAGCCCGGGCCTAACAAACCCGGCAAATCTTGTATTATTTATCTTCTCTCGGAAGTGCTCCCGCAATTGTTGTTTGTTGTCCGTCTTCCAGCAGTATTAATCTTCGGATAAATATTTTGGGCAACAACATGCTAGTGCAAGAACAAAGTGCAAATACGAGCCATACCATTCACATTTCACGAATAACAATAACCAGGAATCCTCAAAAATCTAAACGTAACGAAAAGTACTTCCCGAGGCATGAGTTTGATAAACATTTCTCAAAACCGAAAGATCACCGATAAAGGGGAAACCATTTATAAAACAGTTTTAAAGATGCCATCGAGAGTTTTAATAGAAAACAATTTGCAAGAAAGCCACTCAATCAACACAAACGAGTCTTCACAAATAATTCCACGGGATTCTCGACCCAAAATCAAATAATATCGGCACGAGATCAAACATCTCAACATCACACGGGGTTCTCGACCCAAACCCAAATAATATCAACACGAGATCAATCATCTCAACATTCCACAGGTCCTCGACCCAAAACACGAATAGCACCACAATACCATCAAAGGTACAATTTCTCATTCGACATATCTGCTCAAGACCCCGATTAATTAACCCTCGGAGATTTCACAAACCTCCTTGGTTAATTAACCCCGATACCAACGCTTTAAAAACAAGTTGAAACAAGCTTTCTAAAACACGAATCTATTTCTATATCATTACAAACATTTAATAGTGAGTTGAAAGAATTTGAGATACGAACATCGTTCGATAAGGGTCTTAGCTATCACTCAAATACCGTAACCAATAAGCTCGCCAGCGCCTCCCTTGCGCACCTGTGTACCGGCGTTCACTTCCATCATGTTGGCCGCTCATTGAACATGTCACCGCACCGGCGTCACTCCCGCAAGAGCCGCCCCTTGCGCGCGCATTAGGTAACACCGGCGTTCACCACCCATATGGAGCCGCACATTGCAGCATACACCAGGCCGGAGTGCACGCCCCGCCCTCAGAGGTTCCCGGATACGACGTTTCTCACAACAAGTATCCACATTATCACAAACATCAAGCACACAGTCAATCGTTGTAACAATTATCAAATCGATACACTAATTCACATAATTCATCCGTCAGTCCACGACCACACGAATAAATAACAACACGCACGTCAACCATAACGCGACGGAAATAAGCAATACTCGTACACACGCATTATCAAGCGCAACATCAACATCAATTATATCCAAAGGATTCATGTAATCACTTACAACCCACACAATTTACAAAACACACGCGTTTTGAAAGTGAGCCTTAACGAGGCTAGCTGAATCCTTTGAAAACTCATTTCAAACAAATAAACAAACACACCAAGATGATCACCAATTATCATATCCACAAAACAAGAATGGTATGGACAAGGTACTTGCCTCGATACCACGAGCACGGAACCACGAACGGACACGACTCAACCGGAAAGCTTCGGAACGCCCGATGTTAACGAAAAGGAAGACGACAACGAACGGAAGGGTTCAACACGGTTTCTGCACAAGAAACTCGACCCTAACAACAATATAATCAATAAATCATCGATCATACGAGGAAGGATAATCGTAGAACGCCCAAAAACCCCTCTAAGACATTTTATCGAACACCTTCAAGGCGTCGATAAAATACACAATAAAACGACAAATCCGTGGCAATCCAACCGTGGAATAACAAGGAATTAGATATAATATATCTCAACAATCATCAATCCATCAATATTCTGAGTTAAAACGAATTAAACGGACAAATCGAACAAAATCCCCAAAACTATATTTTAGGAAAACTTGCCTTGATTCGGTCGATCGGAGCAAGTTATGGAAGGATTAATCGATGTTATGAACCTCCAAACTCCATGGATATGTTGTTAAACAACATGGCTTCAAGCTTAGAACACGCCCAGCTGCGGAAGAGGAGAAGAAGAAGGTGAAAAATGGCAAGAAAAACGTCTGCAGGGCCTTTTAAAGGCTTGACAGACTCGACCGTGTCCGCCTGACACGGTCGTGGCGCGCAGATTGACCGGCAGGGACTCGACCGTGTCTGCTAGACACGGTCGCGGCGCGGAGGGGCCTTCCGAAAGTGACCCGTCCGACGGCGACTCGGCACGACTCGGCCGTGTCTGGAACACGGTCGGGCGTGTCAGCGGTCGGTTCCGGCATTTCCAGATGAGTACGGCACGGGCCGTGTCGGACGACACGGTCGGGTCTGAGGCGAAACTTCCGGCATATCCGGACAAATGCAGCACGGGCCGTGTCGGACGACACGGCCGAGTTCGGCCGGCGTGATCGGCCAATAACGAGCGGGTGAGCTAAAACGACCATAACTCTCTCGTCCGGACTCCGATTGACTCACCGTTCGAACCATTGGAAAGCTAACTCGATGCTCTATAATATTGCAAAGATTTAGAATTTTTGGAGTTACCAAAAATTAATGGCGACTTTACAAAGTCGAACTCCCACGTGAAAAAGTCGATTAAGGACACGGAACTCAACAAAACGACACCGAAACGAACTCGGATGACAAAAAGTGCAGAATTAATCATTCTCGAAATGACGAAAGGTCACGAGCGAGTCGTCAAAACGGACTTCCGCCGAAAAAAGAAAATTACCGAAATTCGAAATTGCGGATATTACATTCTACCCTCCTTAAAAGAAGTTTCGTCCCGAAACTTAAAACAAGTAGGGGGAGCAATATACCCGCCAGGAAAACTCGACGAGATACACAAAAATAGAAAACTCGCGCCCAACGGCGAAACGCTGCAAGAAACGCAAAGAGACATACGGCGTGAAAACACGCTCCACGACGACCAACACAATGTCGCCGTTAGGGATACAATAAAACCAACAAATGACAAGCGTCATCAAACGGATAATATAGTCAAGTCGATTATCCGAACAATCACAAAACACAACGAACGAAAATCACTACGATTGACCAACCTGACGGTCCATCAATCTAAACGCGGGTCAAACGCTGAACAAATATGGAATTCCACCGCCCAAGGGTTGGAAGATCGGAAACGAGACTAATTTCCCGAACTTAAGGGAATTAGGAAGGAGCCTGAACGCTCAACAATCACGAAACGAGAACAAAACCGAACAAACAAACGATCGAGACAACAAAAATCGAACGATCATGTTCGGATCACGAAGAACAATAAGGTTCAACCGACAACTCCGAGGTTCACATCTCGACTCGAGACAAAACAAGATCCGGTGAAAACAACAAGATGCACACTCGCATAAGATCCACAGGAAAGGGAATAACAATTGAAAAGTCACAACGACAAACGAGTTATTCCGAAATGATGCCACACTCGCAAACAGGAATGATAGGTTTTAAAAACGAAAACCACCTTTGAAGACAGTTTGGAAACACCAGTTGATCTTGAGTATCATTTTACAAAAAGTTGAACAAACATCATTTTCGAGACTTTGAAAATCATCTTGCGTTTGAACAAAAATGAGGACACCTTCACGTAGTGAAAAACTTTCAAAAATATTCGACCCTTGGGTCTAAGCAACTTCATTTGAAAATATCTCAAAAATGTTTTTGGTCCTCAACCGGAAAATTTTTGAAATGTATTGCGGCATTAGAAAACACCTTGAAAACACCGCAAGAAAATAATTCGTTTTAAAAGTACGTCTCGAATTTTAATTTTCTAAGATACTCAAGGTTTTCAAAAATAATTCAATGGGCTAGAATGCCCAAAAATTTGAGTAATTTCACGAACATTATAGCGCCGTGGTCCCACGCCGGAACCCACCAGACTAAAAACCATTTACAAAAATGCCAAAAAGGCCGATGACGGTAATATTTCAAAAACTCACGAAAGCCATTTACAAAATACTAAATACCGTCATAAGAATTTCGTCAAAGTGGTCAAGGCCATAATGCCAAAAACTCGGTTAAGGGAATCGGTTTTCGAAATAAAACTCGGTCGGTAAAATACCGAAAGTCATTACAAAAGAACTCACACAGCGGATAAAAGAAATACTGTTCAACATGCATAATCCAACAACACTACTCCTCATATGAACGAAATATGAGAGTCAAATAACCACATATCACGAAATCAAAATCCATAAAAGGATTCCGTCACTTAACAAATAATCATAAAAATAGCTCGTGTCACACGAGGCACAACACAAAGAAGGGAGACTTACATTCACAGGTCGCACGAAGATGATGATCGCCCACGATACTAATCACGACCAACAAACTCAGACGACGCGTCGCGACACGACTCAGTCAGATAAAATCCGACAAGACAAAACTCAACAGACACCACTGACCCGACAGCCTAGGTTTCCACAACCTAAGCTCTGATACCATAAATGTAACACCCCCAATCCGCTCAGGGATATTACACGCCGTAGAACCTTTCCTCAAGGATCTACCAGGCTGGTAACAACATAGAACAACTCGACAATGCCTTTAAGGCTAAAATGACTAAGTAGACCGATTTGGTCTTTCAATAAATACATACAACTCAAACTCATTACATGCCCACGCAGGGGTCGAGTACAACACACTCCCGTACAACGGGAAAGAATACCACAGCGGAAAATAAACTATAATTATACCAATGACCTCATAAGGATCCTCGTGTGATTAGTATCGTTCATCTTTCATCTGTAATATCCGCAATTTCGGATTTCCAGTAATTTTCATTTTTCGGCGGAGGCCCGTTTCGACGACTCACTTTTGACCGTTTCGTCATTCTGAGAATATTTAATTCTACACTTTTTGTCATCCGAGTTCGTTTCGGTATCGTTTTGTTGAGTTTCGTGTTCTTAAATGACTTTTCCGCACTTGAGTTCGATTCTCGCGAATCTCGTCCGAAAATGTTGTTTCGAGTTTCTCGGAAGTCCATTTAATGTTATTATTCATGTTGTAAGCTTCGGTTTGGTGTTTCGATCGTGTATCGTGTATTTCGGACGTTTTGGGCCATTTTCGTAATTTCCCAAAGTTTGGGGTAATTACTTTCATTGTCGAATTTCGAGCCCTCGGGTGGTCGGAATCGGGTGTTCTCTTAGTATTCGGATTCGTCTTTGCGAGTACTTCATAATCGTGTTTTCGGTTTACGTTCAGGTCGGAGTTTCGGGATTTTTCGGACCGTCGGATCGACCGAGGCCTGGCTGGCTGGCCGAGTAACGGCCGTAATGGCCCGGCGAACGCCGTAATGCCGATTACGCACGTGACCTTCCGATACGCACGTAACATGTCCGGCGTAATCGTCGAGAGTTCGGCCTTGGCCGACACGCACGTAGGCCTTGGCCGATTACGACGTAAGCGCCGGCCAGTGGTCGGCTATTTATAGGCCCGACCGAGTCATCCGCCATTTCTCATCTTTTCTTCATTTCTTCCGCGATTTTTCACCCTAGATCGATGGTTTTGAGTAGAATCAACTTATATAAACATGTTTTGGAAGTTGGGATCATGGATTAACATCATCTTCCACCGGATCGAAGGTAAGAACACCTAAACTTTTGGTTTTGGATGTTCTTGAGGTTTCTTAGCGTTTTGGCCGATTTGCTTCGCTTTTGATTCATATTATTGTTAGAACTTGATTGTAAACTCGTAATCATTCAATACCCTTGAAGTTTTGTGGAACGGATTTGAGTATTTCTTTGAATAATCGATTAAATTGGACTACGCCCTCAAAGTGTCCGATAAAATGCTTCAATGGGTAGAACTTGGGAAGTTCCATACGTTTTCGTAGAATTGTGATTGAATTGATATCGTTGTGACTTAGGAGCGAATTCTTGTGAAGAACTCGAGTCGGAACCCTTCCGTTCGTTGCCTTCTTTGGGGTCCGAGCTTCCCGGTCGAACCGTGTTCTTCGGAGCGTTCGGTAGCGGTTATTAAGGCAAGTATCTTACTATACGACTTGTATCTTGCGACTAGTAATTACGTATGAGATGTATGATGACTTTGCTTGCCTTCGTAATTATGTTCCGTTTGAGTTGGTTGTGTTTTTCGTAATTTGAAGGCTTTGTGATAATAGTGTTATATCAGTATACGTGTTAGGCGTTGTGCCATTTGTGCAGGAATGCGACGTACATATGGGATGGTTGTACACTTGGTGGTGCAATGTATTGTGTACCGAATGTGTGTTATGTTGGTTAAATGTCGTTGATTGATGATAGTTGTTGCGAGTGTCGAGGTTGTGTTATGTGCGTGCAATGTACGATTTTGTGGTGATCAAGGTGATTGATGAATTGTACTCATTGTTGTATGTAATGTGGATGTGAATATGTGTATGACCGCTAAGTTCACTCGTGTTGGTTCGACGGGACCTACGAGGATTCGTGGCAGTGGACTACGGGATCAGAACTTAGTGAGGTACTGAGGTCCAATCGTCTTTGGTCCGACGAGGCCTACGATAACGCATGGCGGTGGACCATGAGTTTCGGACACGGCGCCCAACCGGGTGAGCTCGACGGGCTTACGGTGACACGTGGCGGTGGACTACGGTGTCGACTGTGTGTGTGATTGTGGTGATTGATATAGTCCGTGCGGGTTGTTATGCCTACGGAGACACGTGATGTGGATCACGGTGTCGGAATTGGTTATGTTTGGTTAATAGTCCGTGTGGGTTGTTGAACCTACGGAGACACGTGTGATGGATCACGATGTCGGAATTGATTATGTTTGTTTAATTGTGCGTGATGTAGTCCGTGCGGGTTGTTGAACCTACGGAGACACGTGACAGGTGGATCACGGTGTCATGAGCATGATACTTTTCAAATCAAAGTTTTTAAAGGAAAAGTTTTAAGAAAGAATGTTGGGCGAGTCCCACGAGATTTATGGAAATGTTTCCCGTATTGTAAACTGTTGAATTATGAAACAAGTTTTGGGTTAAGGCCCTTAAGTTTTTCGAAAGGTGTGTGAATCAGGACTTGAGGTCTTAAGGTTTTGAAATTTTAAAAATTCCCGAGATGATAATCTTATTTTCGAATGCTTCATAGCTTATCTTCCCTTGTGAAAACCTCCCGGGAATATTTGATACTTGATTATTATATTTAATCTCGATTATTAATTGCTTGTTACATTTCGTATGATTTGATACTTGCACTAGTAAAACAGGGGAGTTTACTAACCCCGAGTAATCGGGGTGGAGTGTCTGCTTGCGTCTGTACATGCCGATTCAGGGAGCGATCACGGATTGGCACAAGAGGATGACGAGCTACGATACTAATCATGAGTCGAGAGTTATTTTGATTTTTGTTGTGTTGTCAGAGTTGATTTCAGTCTTCCGCTGTATTGTATTTCGACCCCTGTGTGGGTAATGTTAATTAAGTTAGTTTTATCGATTGGGTTGTGTGACCTCATCGGTCTGTGTATTCACGTGTAAGTGACCATATCGTCTGTATCATTTTATTGTTTGACCACAGTCGGGCAAGCATTTGGTTGTTTATGAATGTTTAGCTTTGGTAGATCCTTGTGGAAAGGGTCTACGGCGTGTAATATTCCCATATGGTTTTGGGGATGTTACAATTATGGTATCGGAGCTTAGGTTGCGGAAACCTAGGCTGTCGGGTCGAGTCAAGTCGTGAATTGTCGAGTAATGTGTTGTCTTTTCGTTCGAGTCGTCAGTGACAAATTGAGTTGTGCGTAGTCACGACGTGTCAGTTATGTTGTCGAGTGAGATTAGTATCGTGGGCGACTGTCACCTCCGTGCGACCTGTGGATGTAAGTCTCCTCCTTTATGCGTAATACCTGTGTATTTCGATTTTATCATAGTGAGTTAATCGCGGTGCATGATTTTGTTTACGCAGTATTGTGTGATGTAGTTGTGTTTAATACTTGTGGTACATGGTATGAGTATAGCTGGGCGTATTGTTGTTTTACTTTTGAACCACCGTGTGGGGTGGTATGGTGTGAAAGATGTAAACCTTGATGGGTTCTGTGAAGATATCAACGGTAGAGTTCTGAGAAACTCCGATGAATGATTTTGCTGTGTGATTAGACTTGATACCACGAGTTGCTTTGGATTGTATTGGCGACCCTGGTTGCCATTTGTGTATGTGGTTTTAAATTTATTTTTGGAATGTTGTAATTTTTGTCCGCTATGGGTAACTTTAAGAATATTTTACGAAGGACTTTACTGATTTGAGAATTTTTGTAGAAATCGATTTTTAGAAAATATTTTGGTGGTTCGGTCAAACCACGGTTTATATAGATTTTTAAAATTTGTAAATTTTGACAAATGGCCGTGTATCTTCAAATGACACCATCAGACGGTATTTGAAAAATGTGTTTTGAAGTACTTCGGACATTGTAAAATATTACCGTCGTTTTGTTTATGAACTAAAGGATTTCGGGAAATCTTTATTTTGCGTAAGCGATTTTTGGTTTTGGGATTTTGAACTTCTTATGTCCATGTGTTGGGGCTAGGTGGTTGTGATAAGTTTGTAGTGTTGTTGTGCTCACGGAGATTGTTTTAGTGTTTTCTAAATGTTGAGATACATGGTTTTGATTAAATGACCAAGGTATTAAACAAAGTGCTCTCAAAATTTCACCTGACAAAATCTTTCGAACTCGCGAATTTTTTTTTATATTATCATTCGAACAAATACCTCGATAAACTTGTTTTTTTAAAAAAATATTACCGGTGTTGGACCACAATGTAATGCTTAATGTTTTAACCATGTATCCGAGGTATAGGTCGTTCATCCTTGTCAATGTGAACGTGTGAATATTGCATTGTGCTGCTGATTGTGGGCTTATGTCGATTATGTGAGGTTTGTTTTATCTTGTTATTCTGATTGGTTGTCCGTTCAGTATGCTAAGGGGTCGAGGTCGAGGCCGAGGCCGTGGTCGTGGTCGTGGTCGTAATCGGGAGCAGGAGAGGGCGACTCCCTCCTTGCCGAGTACCAATCAGCTCAGTACAGATCAGGGACATTCGACTAGCATTAATGTTGACGTTGGCGCCGCCACCATCCTTCGTCAGGTGGTTGACCAGTTAGTGCAGATGAATCAGGCCGTACGTCGGGATGAGAACCCAAATAGGGATAACGGAACTAGTAAGTGGTTACGAGATGTGATGAAGATGCAACCGCCCCATTTTGTGGGTTCGTCTGACTTGTTAGGTTGGGAAAACTGGCTCTTCCAGTTGGACAGAATATTTGATGCTGTAGCTTGTCCGGATGATAGGAGGGTACCCATTGCTCAGTACCTACTCGACAAAGAAACTGCAGACTGGTGGCACGCTGTAGTGCCTGCAGATCGTACACCTACATGGGATGAGTTTAAGACCGCCATGGAGGCAGAGTATTGCCCGTTGCCTGCTCGTGAACGCAGGATTGTCGAGTTTTTCTCGGCCACGCCCCAGGATGTGTCGATATCCCAGGCGATAGTCGATTATAACCGGCGGTTGGCTTATGTTCGTGATCAAGTGAGAAGTGAAGCGGACAAGGTCCGATACTTCAATATGCGCATGAAACCCCATATCCGTGAGAGTATGGCTCCGCTCATGTGTACCACCACGAAGGAATATCGGACCGAGCTTTAGCCATTGAGATGGCCGTTTACGTGACGGAATCGGTTCGAGAGTAAGAGACAGAAGACCTCGAGAAATTTTTCAAGAGGCCGGAGGAGTGAGATCCGTGAGCTGTTGCTTGATTTCCTTGCGGGAGCACTCCTCGTTCGGTTGACAGTCTAAGAACCTTACCCCGAGGCGAGTAAGACGACCGGTGTGAAGACTGCTTTAGCTGCGGTCGTGTAGGCCATGCGAGATGTAATTGTCGTTCGCCACCGGTTAATTGTTTTAAGTGCGGCCAATCGGGCACCAAGCGGTGCATTGTGAGACCGTTGCCGGGATGTTCGGGAATCGGGTTTCGTTCCTACTCGGGGAGGGCCGGTGGTGTCGATGATGTAGTTGTGTATCGTACTTTGTCTTTGTAATTCGTGTAGAGATTGATATTTGTTGCGTGAACCTTTTGGTTTTGTTTCTATTCTATCATGATGTTTTATTTTAAGTTTCGGGACGAAACTTAATTTTAATAGGATAGAATGTAATATCCGGTATTCTCGTTTTCCGTTATCTTGAATTGTTTGTGTTTTGACGTCGGACATTTTCTTGTTGATGAGAATCGGAATGATTTCTATCGTAATACTCTATTTGTTTCTATCGCATAGCCGTTTTAGTCGGGTGCGACTTGTTGTCGCGTACATTTATTTGAACAAATGTGTGCATATGATGTGGTATGTGATGCGTCGTTAATTGATCGTTATTGTTTTGAATCATTGCCGATGGCGTTGTTATGATAAATCGTGAGGCGTGTTTTCTGTTGTATATTCTTCGCAATGCTTGTAACGTTTCGCCAATGGGCGAAAGTTATGCGTTTCTTGTGTATCTCGTTGAGGTTTCTGTTGGGATATTGCTTCTCCTACTTATTTTAAGTTTGGGACGAAACTTCTTTTAAGGAGGGTAGAATGTAATATCCGCAATTTCAGTTTCGGTAATTTTCATTTTTGGCGGAGGTCCGTTTGACGACTCACTTTTGACCGTTTCGTCATTCTGAGAATATTTAATTCTACACTTTTTGTCATCCGAGTTCGTTTCGGTATCGTTTTGTTGAGTTTCGTGTTCTTAAATGACTTTTCGCACTTGAGTTCGATTCTCGCGAATCTCGTCCGAAAATGTTGTTTGAGTTTCTCGGAAGTCCATTTAATGTTATTATTCATGTTGTAAGCTTCGGTTTGGTGTTTCGATCGTGTATCGTGTATTTCGGACGTTTTGGGCCATTTTCGTAATTTCCCAAAGTTTGGGGTAATTACTTTCATTGTCGAATTTCGAGCCCTCGGGTGGTCGGAATCGGGTGTTCTCTTAGTATTCGGATTCGTCTTTGCGAGTACTTCATAATCGTGTTTTCGGTTTACGTTGGTCGGAGTTTGGGATTTTCGGACCGTCGGATCGACCGAGGCTGGCAGCCGGCTGGCGAGTAACGGCCGTAATGGCCAGCGATGCGGCCGTAATGCGATTACGTCATGCTGACCTTCGATTACGTCGTAACATGTCGGCGAGAATCGTCCGGAGAGTTCGGCCTTGGCGATTACGTGCGTAGGCCTTGGCGATTACGTGCGTGGCGGCCGGCCAGGGTCGGCTATTTATAGGCCTGGACCGAGTCATCCGGCCATTTCTCATCTTTTCTTCATTTCTTCCGCGATTTTTCACCCTAGATCGATGGTTTTGAGTAGAATCAACATATATAAACATGTTTTGGAAGTTGGGATCATGGATTAACATCATCTTCCACCCGGATCGAAGGTAAGAACACCTAAACTTTTGGTTTTTGGATGTTCTTGAGGTTTCTTGGTGTTTTGGCCGATTTGCTTCGTTTTGATTCATATTATTGTTAGAACTTGATTGTAAACTCGTAATCATTCAATACCCTTGAAGTTTTGTGGAACGGATTTGAGTATTTATTTGAATAATCGATTAAATTGGACTACGCCCTCAAAGTGTCCGATAAAATGCTTCAATGGGTAGAACTTGGGAAGTTCCATACGTTTTCGTAGAATTGTGATTGAATTGATATCGTTGTGACTTAGGAGCGAATTCTTGTGAAGAACTCAGTCGGAACCCTTCCGTTCGTTGCCTTCTTTGGGGTCCGAGCTTCCGGTCGAACCGTGTTCTTCGGAGCGTTCGGTAGCGGTTATTAAGGCAAGTATCTTACTATACGACTTGTATCTTGCGACTAGTAATTACGTATGAGATGTATGATGACTTTGCTTGCCTTCGTAATTATGTTCCGTTTGAGTTGGTTGTGTTTTTCGTAATTTGAAGGCTTTGTGATAATAGTGTTATATCAGTATACGTGTTAGGCGTTGTGCCATTTGTGCGAGAATGCGTACATATGGGATGGTTGTACACTTGGTGGTGCAATGTATTGTGTACCGAATGTGTGTTATGTTGGTTAAATGTCGTTGATTGATGATAGTTGTTGCGAGTGTCGAGGTTGTGTTATGTGCGTGCAATGTACGATTTTGTGGTGATCAAGGTGATTGATTAATTGTACTCATTGTTGTATGTAATGTGGATGTGAATATGTGTATGACCGCTAAGTTCACTCGTGTTGGTTCGACGGGACCTACGAGGATTCGTGGCAGTGGACTACGGGATCGAGAACTTAGTGAGTGCGAGGTCCAATCGTGCTGGTCTGACGAGGCCTACGATAACGCATGGCAGTGGACCATGAGTTTCGGACACAGTGCGTCCAACCGGGTGAGCTCGACGGGGCTTACGGTGACACGTGGCAGTGGACTACGGTGTCAGGACTGTGTGTGTGATTGTGGTGATTGATATAGTCCGTGCGGGTTGTTATGCCTACGGAGACACGTGACAGTGGATCACGGTGTCGGAATTGGTTATGTTTGGTTAATAGTCCGTGTGGGTTGTTGAACCTACGGAGACACGTGACAGTGGATCACGATGTCGGAATTGATTATGTTTGTTTAATTGTGCGTGATGTAGTCCGTGCGGGTTGTTGAACCTACGGAGACACGTGACAGTGGATCACGGTGTCATGAGCATGATACTTTTCAAATCAAAGTTTTTAAAGGAAAAGTTTTAAGAAAGAATGTTGGGCCGAGTCCCACGAGATTTATGGAAATGTTTCTCGTATTGTAAACTGTTGAATTATGAAACAAGTTTTGGGTTAAGGCCCTTAAGTTTTTCGAAAGGTGTGTGAATCAGGACTTGAGGTCTTAAGGTTTTGAAATTTTAAAAATTCCCGAGATGATAATCTTATTTTCGAATGCTTCATAGCTTATCTTCCCTTGTGAAAACCTCCGGGAATATTTGATACTTGATTATTATATTTAATCTCGATTATTAATTGCTTGTTACATTTCGTATGATTTGATACTTGCACTAGTAAAACAGTGGAGTTTACTAACCCCAGTAATCGGGGGTGGGTGTCTGTTTTGCGTCGGTACATGCTGATTCAGGGGAGCAGTCACAGGATTGGCACAAGAGGATGACGAGCTACGATACTAATCATGAGTCGAGAGTTATTTTGATTTTTGTTGTGTTGTCAGAGTTGATTTCAGTCTTCCGCTGTATTGTATTTCGACCCCTGTGTGGGTAATGTTAATTAAGTTAGTTTTATCGATTGGGTTGTGTGACCTCATCGGTCTGTGTATTCACGTGTAAGTGACCATATCGGTCTGTATCATTTTATTGTTTGACCCTGGTCGGGCAAGCATTTGGTTGTTTATGAATGTTTAGCCTGGTAGATCCTTGTGGAAAGGGTCTACGGCGTGTAATATTCCCATATGGTTTTGGGGATGTTACATCATCATCCTCCGTGCCGACCCTGTGTTATGCTCCCAAACCTGAATGCAAAAACAGACATCCACCCCCCGAATACTCGGGGGTTAGCAAAACTCCACTGTTTTGCTAGTGCAAGAACAAAGTGCAAATACGAGCCATACCATTCACATTTCACGAATAACAATAACCAGGAATCCTCAAAAATCTAAACGTAACGAAAAGTACTTCCCGAGGCATGAGTTTGATAAACATTTCTCAAAACCGAAAGATCACCGATAAAGGGGAAACCATTTATAAAACAGTTTTAAAGATGCCATCGAGAGTTTTAATAGAAAACAATTTGCAAGAAAGCCACTCAATCAACACAAACGAGTCTTCACAAATAATTCCACGGGATTCTCGACCCAAAATCAAATAATATCGGCACGAGATCAAACATCTCAACATCACACGGGGTTCTCGACCCAAACCCAAATAATATCAACACGAGATCAATCATCTCAACATTCCACAGGGTCCTCGACCCAAAACACAGAATAGCACCACAATACCATCAAAGGTACAATTTCTCATTCGACATATCCTGCTCAAGACCCCCGATTAATTAACCCTCGGAGATTTCGTCAAACCTCCTTGGTTAATTAACCCTGATACCAACGCTTTAAAAACAAGTTGAAACAAGCTTTCAAAAACACGAATCGCTGTCTATATCAAGACAAACATTTAAAAGTGAGTTGAAAGAATTTGAGATACGAACATCGTTCGGTAACGGGGTCTTAGCTATCACTCAAATACCCGTAACCAATAAGCCTGCCAGGCGCCTCCCTTGCGCACCTGTGTACCGGCGTTCACTTCCATCATGTTGGCCGCTCATTGAACATGTCACCGCACCGGCGTCACTCCCGCAAGAGCCGCCCCTTGCGCGCGCATTAGGTAACACCGGCGTTCACCACCCATATGGAGCCGCACATTGCAGCATACATCAGGCCGGAGTGCACGCCCCGCCCTCAGAGGTTCCCGGATACGACGTTTCTCACAACAAGTATCCACATTATCACAAACATCAAGCACACAGTCAATCGTTGTAACAATTATCAAATCGATACACCAATTCACATAATTTATCCGTCAGTCCACGACCACACGAATAAATAACAACACGCAAGTCAACCATAACGCGACGGAAATAAGCAATACTCGTACACACGCATTATCAAGCGCAACATCAAAATCAATTATATCCAAAGGATTCATGTAATCACTTACAACCCACACAATTTACAAAACACACGCGTTTTGAAAGTGAGCCTTAACGAGGCTAGCTGAATCCTTTGAAAACTCATTTCAAACAAATAAACAAACACACCAAGATGATCACCAATTATCATATCCACAAAACAAGAATGGTATGGACAAGGTACTTGCCTCGATACCACGAGCACGGAACCACGAACGGACACGACTCAGCGGAAGCTTGGGCGCCCGATGTTAACAAAAGGAAGGCGACGAGCGGAAGGGTTCAACACGGTTTACGCACAAGAAACTCGACCCTAACAACAATATAATCAATAAATCATCGATCATACGAGGAAGGATAATCGTAGAACGCCCAAAAACCCCTCTAAGACATTTTATCGAACACCTTCAAGGCGTCGATAAAATACACAATAAAACGACAAATCCGTGGCGATCCAACCGTGGAATAACAAGGAATTAGATATAATATATCTCAACAATCATCAATCCATCAATATTCTGAGTTAAAACGAATTAAACGGACAAATCGAACAAAATCCCCAAAACTATATTTTAGGAAAACTTGCCTTGATTCGGTCGATCGGAGCAAGTTATGGAAGGATTAATCGATGTTATGAACCTCCAAACTCCATGGATATGTTGTTAAACAACATGGCTTCAAGCTTAGAACACGCCCAGCTGCGGAAGAGGAGAAGAAGAAGGTGAAAAATGGCAAGAAAAAGCGTCTGCGGGGCCTTTTATAGGCAGACAGACTCGGCCGTGTCCGCCCGACACGGTCGTGGCGCCTTGATTGACCGGCGAGGACTCGGCCGTGTCTGCTAGACACGGTCGCGGCGCGAAGGGCCTTCGAAAGTGACCCGTCCGGCGGCTGACTCGGCACGACTCGGCCGTGTCTGGAACACGGTCGGGCGTGTCAGCGATCGGTTCCGGCATTTCAGGCGAGTGCGGCACGGGCCGTGTCGGGCGACGGTCGGGTCTGAGACGAAACTTCCGGCATATCCGGACAAATGCACGGGCCGTGTCGACACGGCCGAAGTTCGGCAGTGATCGCCAATAACGAGCGGGTGAGCTAAAACGACCATAACTCTCTCGTCCGGACTCCGATTGACTCACCGTTCGAACCATTGGAAAGCTAACTCGATGCTCTATAATATTGCAAAGATTTAGAATTTTTGGAGTTACCAAAAATTAATGGAGACTTTACAAAGTCGAACTCCCACGTGAAAAAGTCGATTAAGGACACGGAACTCAACAAAACGACACCGAAACGAACTCGGATGACAAAAAGTGCAGAATTAATCATTCTCGAAATGACGAAAGGTCACGAGCAAGTCGTCAAAATGGACTTCCGCCGAAAAAAGAAAATTACCGAAATTCGAAATTGCGGATATTACACAGTCAACCCCTTTAAATTCGTTTTTTGAGCATTTCAGCTCATTTCTTTCCCTTTTCTTCACCTACAACCGAGAGAGAGAGCTTGAGGGAGGGTTTTTCCTTCACAAATCATTTGAGTGTTTGATTTTCTTCATCTCCTTTCGATCGTGAAGCCCGGATAATCGATCTAACGCGTGTTCTTCGGATTAAAGTACTTGGATCTTCAAAGGTAATATTCTTCAACACCTTGGATTTCGATTTTTGTGTTGAGATATGATGTTTTGGACGTTATAATCATGTTATATGAAGGGATATGTATATGATTATGAGTTTGTATAAGGATTCATTGGATTATTGAGGAATTATTCAAGAACACCTTGAATATCGAGTTGGAATTGGGGATTTTCGACTAATTGTTGTTATAATCACGTTTTTGGATATTCATAACGGATTATTGATCGTATTGGAGATGTTTTGTTGGTTTGAAACACTTCTTGGGGATTTGAGGTTGGTATTGTTGAGGTTTAGTTGTAATCAATCGGAGTTTGGCCACAACGTATTCGATATAATGCCCCAATGAACTTAGTTTAATCGTATCGACGTTTTGAGTTCGTTATATTCGTGTTTAATTCGTATATTGATCGGATTGTTGGTAATTGTATTGAATTAAGGTTGTTCGTGCGACCGACACTTCATTTAGGACTTTTGTTCGTGGAAGGACTTTCTTCATCGGTATTGTGTAAGTTAATTCTTACTCGGTTAAAAGGATATTCATCCCTTTTGTTGTTGTTCATTCATAATCATAACTCATTCATCATTATATTAATCGTATCAAAACTTGTTGTTATCAATTAATCGTCAGTCATAAGGAACGACGGTTCCAATCTTTTCATTGAAATTTGTCATTTATTTCGTTACCATTCCACCTCGGTGAGTCATTATTCATTTTCGATGTCACTTTTGTTATATCGTGGCATTCCGGGTCATACTGGCGTGTCGGTTGGTATGTGTAGGATTTTCATGTCGGGCACATTATAGTCGTGTGTTGGTTGGTGTGCACACATAGTACTATGCACACGAGATTGATTGTTTCGTGAGACTGATTAGGTACAAGACCACACGTGTATTCGATCGATACTCGTTGGTGGCTTGTGCACGGACACATTTCCATCCCGGGCGTAGTGTGGCGCCACCCTTTGAGCCGTACTGTTAGTTGATTCATATAGCATGTTTGATTGCGTATGTTTCGACAGGATATTTCATAATTTCAGATATAATCATGATTGTGTATTTTCAACCCTTAAGGATTGTTGTTCTTTGTAACTGACCCCGTTTGGGGATTTTGTTTTTCAGGTCTTGGCAAGGCAAAAGTACGGGGAGAACACGCTGACGTCGAGGAGTCCCAGTGATACTAGTAGGGGTCCCGATCTTTCAGTTATTCATGTTATTGTCCTTTATTTTCCGCTGCAGACTTTCATTTGAATACTCCGTTTCATTCAGTGTTGTGTATTTTATCTTCATATAAAATACACTAGTATTGATATTGTCTGGTGTGTTGTAACTAAACTCCTCATCGGAGTAATTATTGTTGTAATGTAGTTCGGTACTACATTTATCCTGTGTAATTCATTCATTTTCATTTGCCTGGTGGGTCCCAGTTGGGGATCTACGGCACTGTAATATCCGCCTAGTTTGGGGTGTTACAGAGTTGGTATCGGAGCGTGGTTTTGAATACTACCTTCCGAGTCATGTCTTATTTGAAATCATCGTCATCAGACTAGTATCATTGGACTTTTGCGTCACGTGTGACCTGTGCAAATGCCGAGCCAATCAGACCGGAAGAACTGTAAGATTTCTAACGCCATGGTATAATTTCTGGCAATAGTCATTCATTCATCACTCATCATTTAACAATCCTCAAACATCATCATTCATTATGATCAGGACGATCATATTAACTCATTAATCACTTAATTCATTTCAATACTCAGTTAATGATCAGGACGATCATGTTAACTCATTAATTACTCAATTCATTTCATTACTCAGTTGTCAATCTGGATGATCATATTATCAATCTTGTTAAGTTATTCAAGATAATCATTTTAAGAATTTCATCAGATAATCATGTAACTTCAGTAAATCATTCATATAATCACTAAGTTAGAGTATGTATACTCATTTTCATCATCTCATGACATAATCATAACGTGCTATTCATGCGGGAAATATAATCATTATGCGACCTTCCTACTTCAGTATGGAGAGAACTGTCAAGGGATGCACGGGGAGAGGCCGCGGTGCGGACCGAAACCCGAGAAATAATCACTCGCTGTCGGGAAATCGTGCCCAGGACTCGGCTCGATTAGAAGATGTTCGGGTTGATCCACTCACTTTTATGCAGGCCATGATGACCCATGTGCAGTTGCTCAATCATCATTGCACCACTCTGACCGGAATAATCGAGAGAACTC
This sequence comes from Orobanche coerulescens, assembly GCA_033398695.1. Lineage (NCBI taxonomy): Eukaryota > Viridiplantae > Streptophyta > Magnoliopsida > Lamiales > Orobanchaceae > Orobanche > Orobanche coerulescens. The sequence continues at coordinate 123,959,906 of CM065804.1, read as the reverse complement.
TCCCGTACGAGCCAGCTGCTAAGGAAATTGCTGAGCAGCAACCTGCATATGTCAACAGGAAATCAACGAAGCGTAATCTATCCGAAGGTGGTCAGTCAACCTTCAAGAAGCCTCGTGTGAATCCTATCGTTTCTGAGCAACCTCCTACGGTGCATAATCGTGCGGGATCTCATTCCCGAGTGGCCAGTTCGGCCATCACCTGTTTCAATTGTGGAACGCCGGGTCATTTCAGCACTGAGTGTCTGAAACCGTCTATCACGTGCTATAATTGTGGGATTTTTGGCATAAGGCCCGTTTTTGCCGAAAGGACTCCAAGTCGGCTCCGGCGGCATCTCAGGCCCCGAAGCAATCAGCCTTTCAGAATCAGACTGCTTTGTCAACGTCGTTTAAGACACTGGAAGCAAATAGAGTTGGGGCTCATATTTATCAGACGGGAGCATCCGGTTCGGGGGCCGGCAAGTCCCAGATTCATATGATGAGGAGGATCCACGATCCGGTGGCCCGAATGATTTCAGGTATACTCGTAATTTTATTTCAACTTGTGTGTACCTTTTGATTCTAGTACACCGCATTAATTCATTTTCGAATCATGCTTGAATAGACTTATTTCGGGATAGTCCTATTGCTTGTGGACCTCATACCATCGGTCTACCTGACGATGGAAGAATTTTCGGAATCATACCGAATTAAGCTTAATGACCGCGATTGGTTGATGGATCTAATCGTGGTGAATTTATCTTAGGACGATGTAATTTTCGGTATTAGTTGGTTTGATCGTCTTGATACTATCCTCAGTGTTTGTTAGCGTTTGGTCGCTATTTTTCCGTCGTTGGTTGTTGAATGTGTGCTTCAGGGAAGTAATCCCCGTTGTTCCAGAAGAAGTATTATTATGACGAAAGCAGAGAAATTCCGCAATCGAACTATTCAATCATTCATTGTATCATTTTCATCGATTGGCCTTTCTAAGGCAATCAAGTTATTCAATCATTCATTGTATCATTTTCATCGATTGGCCTTTCTAGGGCAATCGAGTTATTCAAACATTCATTGTATCATCTTCATCGATTGGCCTTTCTAAGGCAATCGAGTTGTTCAATCATTATTGGTATCTCTTTTTATCGATTGACCATTCTAGGGCAATCGAAATGTTCAATCATTCGTGGTATCATTGTCATCGATTGACGATGTATTTCCAGACGAGTTATCTGGTTGCCTTCACATAGAGTAGGGGAATTCAGGAGTGAGTTGGAGCAGTCGTCCCCTTTATCGAAGGCACCGTATCGGATGGCCCGACTGAATGCAGGAGTTGAAGATTCAACTTGAGGAGTAGTTCGAGAAAGGTTATCTCCGACCGATTGCGTCCCCGTGAGGAGCACCAGTGTGATCTGTCAAGGAGAAGGATGGCTCGTCTCGTGTGTGTATTAATTACCAGGAGTTGAATAGGGTGATGATCAAGAGTAGTATCCCTTACCCCGTATTGATGATCTTTTAGATCAACTTCAGGGAGCCTCAGTATTTTCCAGGATCGACTTAAGATCTGGATATCACCAGTTGCGGATTCGAGAGTCGGATATCGCGAGGACAGCGTTTCGTACACGCTATGGTCATTATGAGTTCGTAGTTATGCCGTTCGGGCTAACTATTGCACCTGCAGTATTCATGGAGTTAATGAATCGGGTTTTCATCGACTTTTTGGATCAGTTTGTTGTTGTCTCCATCGATGACATTTTGATTTATTCTCGTGATCGAGAGGAATAGGAGGTACGTCTTCATCAGGTTCTCGATGTGTTAAGACGCGAGCAATTTTATGGAAGTTTTCTTAATGTGAGTTCTGGATGTCCGAAGTGACTTTTCTCGGGCATGTAATTTCATCTGCCAGAGTTCGTGTCGACCCTCAGAAGACGGAGGCTATCCGAGATTGGCAACCTCCGAAAGATGTTAAGGAAATCCGATGTTTCCTCGGATTAGCTGGTTAATTATCCAACCCACGACCTGGAGCTAGCAGCCGTGGTGTTCGCTTTGAAGATTTGGCGTCATTATCTTTATGGCGTTACCTGTCAGATATTCACCGATCATAAGAGTTTAAAGTATATATTTACTCAGAAGGAGTTAAATATGTGTAACACCCCGAGATATTCGGAATAATTACAGCGCCGTAAACCCTTTAGATAAGGATTTACAAGGCTAATTTTAGAAGAAGTGTAAAAACAATACAATCGAACAACTGAAGTTCAAATACAGATTTGATTCAACCGATCAAATGAGTTAACTTATACAACCATATCGAATTGACTTTATTAAAACAGACGTACTCGAGTACTAAACGAACCAAGAAGACCAATCACAATAACAATAACATCAATCACATCACTGAGCCATTTCATCGTCTCCGTTTGTGGTTGCCTCCCCGCTCCTCGGCTACCTGAACATCAAAACAATGTCCACCCCCGAAGGGGTTAGCAAAACAATGCTAGTACAAGTATCATCATACAATAAATCATCAATTCATCATAAAACATGCAAAACGGACTTCCGCCACCGGAATCCAACGATGCGAATCCTCACGATTCCATCAACACAATACAAGGTAATCCAGCGATCCAGCGCCCTCAGCATAGATCCCCATGATGATCCCGTCGGACCAACGCATGGTGGAAAAACCCGTCCAACGATCCAGCGCCCTCAGCATAGATCCCCATTATGATCCCGTCGGACCAACGCATGGTGGACATTCGATCCAGCGCCCTCAGCATAGATCCTCATGATCCCCCTCGGATCATTTATACCATAAATCAATCAACTATGCATACACATATGCATTTCAATATGTTCATCAATACGAACCAATAACAACGAATATCACGAGAATTTCCAGAAATACATCTCATATTCAACAATATGAACAAAACCACAGACATGATAAATCGAACTCGACATATGATACTTGCCTCGAAAATGGCAAGGACGAAATACTTCAATGATCTCGACACACTCGAAGGCCGCCTCCTTCGATCAACGTAACAAGCTTGAACCTTAACAAAAGGAACGATATACAAATCATCTCAAGTCGAACGATGGTCTAACAATTCGGTCTACGGCCGAAAAGCTCAAAACAAACAATCTGCCTGGACTGCTTAGCGTGCGCTACGTACTCTACGTAGCGTGCGCTAAGCCGACCTGTTAGCGTACGCTATCGTGTAAGACTAGCGTGCGCTAGCTACGAACTGACAGTTTGAACCGGCTGATACATAACGTACGCTACGTACGTATAGCGCGTTAACTGAACCCCGATAGCGCACGTTAACTCACATATGTTAGCGTGCGCTAACCTTGCATGGCAGAATACTGCTAACGGAAAAACTGGGTTGAAAGGTGGTGAATTCATGAATTCTATGCTGATACAACAAGTCATCCTCAAGCATGTCATGCTAATAAGGTTTGAGGAAGTTCCATGATCATGAGGTACAAATATACGGATAACTATCTCAACGTCATATCTTATCTTTGATCTTCAAGAATTATACCAAGTTCCGATTATTCCAAGTCCCAAAACATATGATTCCTTACGTAAAACATACGAACTAGGTAATATCCGACTACTGATCATAAATCGATTTGAAAACGCTTAGGAGTCCAAATACTAAGATGGTCCAAAGGTTCATACGGTAAATAGTGCCGATACGTTAAAAGTATCCTTCTAACACATGATGAACGACTAACAACGAATCTAACTGACTAGATGAACATGATTAACATCCTTTAGAACACTACTAGTATTGGTGAAGAATCACCTACCTCAAGGTAATGAAGAACACGGAGGAAATTGAAGCAATCCAACACCGAAAGCTTGAACACCAATCTCCAATGATATAAGATCTTCAATCACGAACTAGGATGTTGATATGAAGTGTTTAGGATGGAGGAAGTTATGTTCTAAGTGTAAGAATTCGGGTAATGGGAGAAGAGAGAACTGAAATCACGAATAGGATGCTGTCCTATTTATAATAAATGGCTATTAGCGCGCGCTAGACCCTGCTCGTAGCGTGCGCTAATGGCTCACTGGACTAAACTGTACTCGGCACTTAGCGTGCGCTACGCATATACGTGTAGCGTGCGCTAAGGCGTTGACTCGGCTTTTCCCGAAAGCCGTCCAGGTACATCCGACACGATCCGACAGGGGTCCCTCGGCCAGATCTCACCTACCGCACGTCTCAATCAATTTGACCACGCATAGCGTGCGCTAATGACCCTCTGTAGCGTGCGCTATGAATCCACGTTAGCGCACGCTAAACATGGCCGATAGCGTGCGCTACATACGCAGATTTACAATCTTTAAATCACAACCACGAAATTAAACGCTCGACAACATCGGATTATGAAATACGGAGAATAGTACTCAGACAAAAGTACAATCAATACAATATCACAAGTTCCAATTACATAACAGAAATCTCGGGTATTACATCCTTCCTCCCTAAAAAGAAGTTTCGTCCCGAAACTTAAGATGAAAACAACTCCGGATATCTAGTCTTCATACTGTCCTCCGTTTCCCAAGTGGCCTCTTCGACTCCATGTCGTGACCATTGTACTTTGACCAAGTGTATTGGTTTATTCCTCAATTGTTTGATCCGGCTCTCAAGTATCTTGATTGGTCTCTCTTCAAAAGTGCCATCATTAGCTATCTCGATCTCGTCGAAATCAACAACGTGACTGGGGTCCGGTACATACTTCCGCAGTTGAGATACGTGAAACACATTGTGAACGTGACTCAGCGATGGCGGTAAGGCCAGCCTGTATGCTAAATCTCCAACTCTCTCGAGGATCTCAAATGGTCTGATATATCTCGGACTAAGCTTGCCTCTCTTCCCAAAACGGAAAATCTCTCGTGTAGGAGACACCTTCAATAGTACATGGTCCCCAGCGTCGAACTCTAGAGGGCGACGACGTACATCTGCATAAGACTTCGCCGACTACGGCGATCAACAGTCTCTCTCGAATAAAGGCTATCTTCTCTTGAGTCTGAATAATCAATTCCGGTTCCGTCCCGATCAAATCCGAAGAATCATCCCAACATAGGGGTGATCGGCATCTTCTCCCGTACAAAGCTTCAAACGGTGCCATCTTAATTGAAGCATGCCAACTATTATTGTAGGTGAATTCAACTAATGGCAGATGAACTTCCCAATCAGTTGACCAATCCAAAGCACAAGCTCTAAGCATGTCTTCTACAGTTTGAATAGTCCTTTCGGACTGACCGTCCGTTTGGGGATGATAAGCCGTACTAAAATTGAGCTCAGTTCCCAAAGCCTTATGAACTGCTTTCTAGAAGTGTGACACGAAACGACCATCTCGATCCGAAATAATGGTCTTTGGCATCCCGTGCAATCTGACTATCTCCGCAATAAATATTCGTTCCAATCTCTCGGGTCCCCATGTATCTTTAATTCCCAGGAAATGAGCCGATTTGGTTAGTCGATCAACTACGACCCAAATCATGTTCATTCCCATTCTAGTCCTTGGCATGCTAGTGATGAAGTCCATCGAGATATCCTCCCACTTCCACTCAGGGATCAGAAGCGGTTTTAACATTCCGGCAGGTCGTTGATGTTCAATCTTAACCTGCTGACAAGTCAAACACTTCGAAACGTACTCCGCTACATCCTTCTTCATATTCCCCCACCAGAAGTTTTGCTTCAAATCCTTATACATCTTACTACTGCCTGGGTGAATAGAATAGGGCGCGCTATGAGCTTCCTTTAAAATTGTCCGTCTCAAATCATCATCCTCGGGAACGCAAAGTCGACTCTGAAATCTCAGAACTCCATCGTCCTGTATCACGAATCCTGGGGCTTTTCCTTTCTTTACTTCGTCATATAATCGAAGTATCAGAGAATCGTTCAATTGTTTAGATTTGATCTCCTCGACTAATGATGAAGTCAGTTCCATCACATAAAGTTGCCCTTGGATCCCTGGTGCCCATACTTCAATCCCCTCGCGGATCAGTTCTCGTTGAATACTGGTTTGGGACGTAAGTGCTTCCAACACTCGAAGAGAAACAGGTTTACGGGTCAAAGCATCAGCTACTACGTTTGCTTTCCCCGGATGATAGAGAATCTCCAAGTCGTAATCCTTGATCAATTCCAGCCACCTTCTCTGCCTCATGTTTAACTCTTTCTGACTGAAAATGTACTTGAGGCTCTTATGATCTGAAAAGATCTGACAATGAGTGCCGTACAAATAATGTCGCCAAATTTTCAAGGCAAAGACCACAGCTGCTAGCTCCAGATCATGAGTCGGGTAATTAATCTCGTACGGTTTCAATTGCCGAGAAGCATAAGCAATCACTTTATCCTTCTGCATCAACACACACCCCAAACCCTGATTTGAAGCGTCGCTGTATACCATGAATCCATCAGTTCCCTCTGGCAGCGCTAATATAGGTGCTGTCGTCAGTCTCCTCTTAAGTTCGTCAAAACCAGCTTGGCACTTCTCATTCCACGTGAACTTATGAGTTTTCTGTAACAGCTGGGTGAGCGGACGAGCAATTTTGGAAAATCCCTCAACAAAGCGGCGATAATATCCAGCAAGTCCTAAGAAGCTTCGGACTTCTTTCACGTTTTTAGGAGCTTCCCAATCTAAGATTGCTTCGACTTTCTTCGGGTCCACCTGAACTCCGTCGGCTGATATCACATGCCCAAGGAAGGTTACTTCCTTAAGCCAGAACTCGCATTTTGAAAGTTTTGCATACAGCTGTTCCTTCCTCAAGGTGCTTAAAACCACACGCAAATGCTCGGCATGTTCCTCTGCGTCCTTCGAATATATCAAAATGTCATCAATGAAGACGACCACAAATTTATCCAAGTATTCCAATAATACCCGATTCATCAATTGCATGAATACTGCAGGAGCATTGGTAAGTCCGAACGGCATCACTACGAATTCATAATGCCCGTACCGGGATCAAAGCGATTTGGTATATCCGATTCCTTAATTCTCAACTGGTGGTATCCTGATCGCAAGTCAATCTTCGAGAATACCCTTACCCCTTGCAGTTGATCAAACAAGTCGTCGATCCGAGGTATAGGATACTTATTCTTGATCGTCATCTTGTTGAGCTCCCTGTAATCAATACACAATCGGAGGGATCCGTCTTTCTTCCGAACAAAGAGAACGGGCGCTCCCCAAGGAGAAACGCTAGGTTGGATATAGCCCTTCTGTAACAATTCCTCCAGTTGCTTCTTGAGTTCATACATCTCGGTTGGCGCCATGCGGTATGGTGCTCTGGAAATAGGAGCTGCTCTAGGCTCTAATTCGATAGTGAATTCCACTCCCCTCTGCGGAGGTAACCCAGGTAGTTCGTCAGGAAATACATCTGAGAACTCATTCACAACTGAAATAGACGAGAGCTCTACTCCTTCCTCTTTCCTCATGGCATAGCACCAAAGTCCGTGACATCCTGCTTGATAATTTCACGGCTTTCATTGCTTTGATCAATTTTCCCGAGCTTCCTGGTCTCCATCCTCGGAATAAGTGTTCAGATCCGTCATCAGCAATGATGGAAATGACTCTCTCTCGGTAATTCAAAACAGCTCCATAACGGTTGAGCCAATCATCTCCGAGAATTAAATCGTCACCGTAGATGTCAACTACAATGAGATTCGATGGCCACTCTCTTCCTTCTATAAATACTGGGAAATCCCTAGCTTCTAGTGTTCCCACAATTTTCTCTCCACTCGGTAATTCCACAACATAAGGTTCACAATTATACAAGCACGAGATTTTCAAACGATTAACACAGTTCAAAGATATAAAAGAATGCGTAGCTCCCGAGTCGAACAAGACACTAACTGGTTGCAAAAGGATGCAGAATCGATGCACGATGCGGTGTATTCCCGATCATCGATTTCCTCATTTAAATGCAGCGCGGAGGAACGGACCCGGCCTTGGATGCCTCTCTCTTCCCGGTGTTACTGCTGCTGAAATCCACTTTCCGCATCTGGTTCACACTCGTCTCCTTTGGGATGGAGGTGAGTCACAGTACCAAAAGATCGGGTCGCATTCCCACAAAATGTTGCGCGATGTCCTTCCTGTCCACACTCGAAACAGGTCACGGCAGGCGCGAAACAATCACGTTGAACATGTCCCGCTCTGCCACAGTTGTAACACTTCTTTCCTGCGTCTGAAACAGTCGGTGCTGCCCGGAACTTCTTTCCACCTCGAGAAGGATGCGGAGGTCTCCTGGATGAATGAAAAGAGGACTGACCCTTGCGAGGTCCGCTACTTTTATCCTCCGTGAAGTTGCCAGACACCTTCTGTTTCTTTGCTTCCGTCGCTTTCTCTACTGCTGCCTCCTTCATATCATAGGCCAACGCCTTGTCCTGATACTGTCGCAAGGTGGTACAATCAAATCCGGACATATACTGATGAATTTCCGGCTTCATTCGCATCTCAAAATGAAAAATCTTCTCCGCCTCGGTCCTGACCAAGTGGCGCACATAAGTCAGCTGGTGATTAAAAGTCTTAATCACATCCGTCACCGATGCTTCCGAATTTTGTGGTGAGAAAAACTCCCGAACTCGGGCTTCTCTAACTGGACGAGGACAATACTGTGCCTCCATCATCAATTTGAATTCCGTCTAGTCAACATTGTGCTCCTCCGGTCGAACGGCCTCCCACCAGTCGAAAGCCTCCCCGGTCAAAAGATACTGGGCGACCGGTACCTTCCTATCGTTGGGACAGTTAATCCCTACAAAAATCTTTTCCAATTCCTTCAGCCAATGATCCCACGAAAGCGTCTCAGCGGAACCGTCAAATTTCGGAGGATGCAATTTGACCACCTCGGTGAGCCATTTATCTCCCCGATTATCCGCGTTGTGCTGCTGTCCCATCGCCGTCTGCATGCGGTCCACAACTTGAGCAAACTGGTTTATCTGGGCAACCACCTGCTGAAGCACTCCCGGCACGTTAAGATCTGCATTATTATTTGCCGATCCTTGCTGTCCCCCGGAATGTGAATCCGTTCGACTAGCGGCTATCTCTGGGGTAGATACCAACTCTTCTTGCCTCGCATTTCCACGTCCGCGTCCACGACCGCGTCCGCGTCCACGACCGCGTCCGCGTCCACGACCTCCTCTTAACATACTGTAAACATAAATACTCAATATCCAGGACAAACTTTCTCAAAGTACATCCATTAATGTTTACAAGACGTGAATTAAATAAAACAGTAGTATTCGAGATTAGGAAACTTACAACCACAGTCCACACGACGACGTTGGCTCAGCAGTGATGTTACGAACGACCAATAATCAAATAACGTAAACAGACCCAACTAACCCGACTGCCAAGATATCCCTAAATCTTAGCTCCGATACCATATTCTGTAACACCCCGATATATTCGGAATAATTACAGCGCCGTAAACCCTTTAGATAAGGATTTACAAGGCTAATTTTAGAAGAAGTGTAAAAACAATACAATCGAACAACTGAAGTTCAAATACAGATTTGATTCAACCGATAAAATGAGTTAACTTATACAACCATATCGAATTGACTTTATTAAAACAGACGTACTTGAGTACTAAACGAACCAAGAAGACCAATCACAATAACAATAACATCAATCACATCACTGAGCCATTTCATCGTCCTGTCGGTACTATGGTTGCCTCCCCGCTCCTCGGCTACCTGAACATCAAAACAATGTCCACCCCCGAAGGGGTTAGCAAAACAATGCTAGTACACGTATCATCATACAATAAATCATCAATGCATCATAAAACATGCAAAACGGACTTCCGCCACCGGAATCCAACGATGCGAATCCTCACGATTCCATCAACACAATACAAGGTAATCCAGCGATCCAGCGCCCTCAGCATAGATCCCCATGATGATCCCGTCGGACCAACGCATGGTGGAAAAACCCGTCCAACGATCCAGCGCCCTCAGCATAGATCCCCATGATGATCCCGTCGGACCAACGCATGGTGGACATTCGATCCAACGCCCTCAGCATTGATCCTCATGATCCCCCTCGGATCATTTATACCATAAATCAATCAACTATGCATACACATATGCATTTAAATATGTTCATCAATACGAACCAATAACAACGAATATCACGAGAATTTCCAGAAATACATCTCATATTCAACAATATGAACAAAACCACAGACATGATAAATCGAACTCGACATATGATACTTGCCTCGAAAATGGCAAGGACGAAATACTTCAATGATCTCGACACACTCGAAGGCCGCCTCCTTTGATCAACGTAACAAGCTTGAACCTTAACAAAAGGAACGATATACAAATTATCTCAAGTCGAACGATGGTCTAACAATTCGGTCTACGGCCGAAAAGCTCAAAACAAACAATCTGCCTGGACTGCTTAGCGTGCGCTACGTACTCTATGTAGCGTGCGCTAAGCCGACCTGTTAGCGTACGCTATCGTGTAAGACTAGCGTGCGCTAGCTACGAACTGACAGTTTGAACCGGCTGATACATAACGTACGCTACGTACGTATAACGCGTTAACTGAACCCCGATAGCGCACGTTAACTCACATATGTTAGCGTGCGCTAACCTTGCATGGCAGAATACTATCTCAACGTCATATCTTATCTTTGATCTTCAAGAATTATACCAAGTTCCGATTATTCCAAGTCCCAAAACATATGATTCCTTACGTAAAACATACGAACTAGGTAATATCCGACTACTGATCATAAATCGATTTGAAAACGCTTAGGAGTCCAAATACTAAGATGGTCCAAAGGTTCATACGGTAAATAGTACCGATACGTCAAAAGTATCCTTCTAACACATGATGAACGACTAACAACGAATCTAACTGACTAGATGAACATGATTAACATCCTTTAGAACACTACTAGTATTGGTGAAGAATCACCTACCTCAAGGTAATGAAGAACACGGAGGAAATTGAAGCAATCCAACACCGAAAGCTTGAACACCAATCTCCAATGATATAAGATCTTCAATCACGAACTAGGATGTTGATATGAAGTGTTTAGGATGGAGGAAGTTATGTTCTAAGTGTAAGAATTCGGGTAATGGGAGAAGAGAGAACTGAAATCACGAATAGGATGCTGTCCTATTTATAATAAATGGCTATTAGCGCGCGCTAGACCCTGCTCGTAGCGTGCGCTAACGGCTCACTGGACTAAACTGTACTCGGCACTTAGCGTGCGCTACGCATATACCAGTAGCGTGCGCTAAGGCGTTGACTCGGATTTTCCCGAAAGCCGTCCAGGTACATCCGACACGATCCGACAGGGGTCCCTCGGCCAGATCTCACCTACCGCACGTCTCAATCAATTTGACCACGCATAGCATGCGCTAATGACCCTCTGTAGCGTGCGCTATGAATCCACGTTAGCGCACGCTAAACATGGCCGATAGCGTGCGCTACATGCGCAGATTTACAATCTTTAAATCACAACCACGAAATTAAACGCTCGACAACATCGGATTATGAAATACGGAGAATAGTACTCAGACAAAAGTACAATCAATACAATATCACAAGTTCCAATTACATAACAGAAATCTCGGGTATTACAATATGCGGCAGAGACGGTGGTTGGAATTAATCAAAGATTATGATATCGAGATCCTTTACCACCCGGGGAAGGCGAACGTTGTCGCCGACGCCTTGAGTCGTAAGTCCGTTCAGGAGCAGATGCTTGCTCGTTTAACAATTCAGAAGGAGCTCCAACAGGAATTCCTTAGACCCGAGATCGAGTGCAGCTTCGGCAAGTCGGGGACAGCTTTGTATGTTAGAGATTTCATCATCTCTTGAGGATGCAATCAGGGAGAATCAGGGTTCAGACCCAGCATTGTTGTGCATTCGTGAGGATGTGGCTCAGGGGAGAGCCCCTGGATTCGTGATCCACGAGGATGGACTTTTGAGATTTAAGAATCGGATGTGTGTACCGGCGAATGACGAGTTGAAAAACTCTATTTTGAGAGAAGCTCATGCTACCACTTATTCTGTTCATCCGGGGTCCAGCAAGATGTACAAGGACTTGAAACAAAATTACTGGTGGAGTAATATGAAGCGAGAAGTCGCAGAATTTGTTTCGAGATGCTTAACCTGTCAACAAGTCATGATGGAACATCAGCGACCGCGAGTATGCGTCTTGCTCCTATTCGAGAATGGAAGTGGGAAGACATTTCTATGGAATTCATCACGAATTGTGGCCAGTCGTCGTGGCATAAATACGATCGAGTGATCGCGGACCTTTACTAATTTAGCTCATTTCCTTGAAATCAAGGATATGTGGAGTCCCAAGAGGCGGCGATTGTTCATCAAGGAGATAGTGAGACTGCACGGTACTCCTAAGAGTATCGTTTCCGATCGTGACGGACGATTAGTATCCCATTTTTGGAAATCAGTTCATCGTGCTATGGGAACTCAGCTTAATCTCAGTGCTGCCTTTCATCCTCAGTCCGACGGACAATCAGAGAGAACTATTCAGACATTAGAGGACATGTTGAGGGCATGCGTCCTCGATTGAAAGGACGATTGGGAAGCCCAACTACCACTGATCGAGTTCACGTATAATAATAGTTGGCATGCCTCCATTAAGATGGCACCTTAAGAGGCCTTGTACGGTCGTCGTTGTCGATCTCCTTTGTGTTAGGATGACTTGTCAGAATTAATCGGCACCGAGCCCGATATGCTTATAGCCGCCCGGGAGAAGGTAGCTTTGATCAAGAGTCGTATGTTGACAACTCAGAGTCGACAGAAATCATATGCAGATAATCGTCGTCGACCACTAGAGTTCGAGACCGGTGACCATGTTTTGGTCAAGGTATCCCAGAGTCGAGGTATTTTTCGTTTCGGAAAATGGGGGAAGTTGAGTCCGAGATTCATTGGACCGTTTGAAATTTTGGATCGAGTAGGCGAGTTAGCTTATCGATTGGCTTTACCTCTGGCTTTGAGCCAAATTCATAATGTGTTTCATGTCTCTCAGTTGCGGAAGTTTGTTGCCGACCCGAGTCACATACTTCAGTTCGACGAAATCGAGATCGCGGATGATCATTCGTACGAGGAGCGTCCTGTACGAGTGTTGGAGCGGCGAATCAAACAGTTGAGGAATAAGTCGATTCCTTTGGTCAAGATTCAGTGGTCTAGACACGGAGTCGAAGAGGCGACTTGGGAAACCGAGGATAGTATGCGGGAGAGTTATCCCGAGTTGTTTGACCCTTAGTTTCGGGGACGAAACTCTTTTAAGGGGGGGTGTATGTAATACCCGGTTGTAATTCAGTCATTATCATTAAGTAATTTCATTCGGTGATTGTCACTCAGTGGATTTTCACTCAATTATAATCATTCATCAATTATGTTCATTCACCGTGTTCACCGTTCGGAAAAACTTCGAGTTGTGTATCGTTATTGTTCATTGTTTCAACTTTCCTCATATGAGTTCGACTTTGTTAGATCACCATTAATTTTTGGTAACTCCAAAAATTCTGAATCTTTACAATATCATAGAGCATCGAGTTAGCTTTCCATGGGTTTAAACGGTGAGTCAATCGGAGTCCGGACGAGAGAGTTATGGTCGTTTTAGCTCACCCGCTCATTTTTCAGTTATTGGCCGATCACTGCCGACCGAACTCGTCCGTGTCGTCCGACACGGCCCGTGCCGTACTCGTCCGGAAATGCCGAAGTCTCTGCCCACAGGACTCGACCGTGTTGTCTGGCACGGCCGAGTCGAACTCTTCCGGATAAGCCAGAATCGACTGCCCATACGCCCGACCGTGTTCCAGGACACGGTCGAGTCATGCCGAGTCGCTGTCGGACGGGTCACTATCGGAAGGCCCTCCGCGCGACCGTGTCAAGCGAGGACACGGTCGAGTCCCTGCCGGCGATTGCGCGGCGCGGCCGTGCCGTCGGCATGGGCCGTGTCCGTGGCGATCAACCCCTTTAAATTCGTTTTTTGAGCATTTCAGCTCATTTCTTTCCCTTTTCTTCACCTAAAACCGAGAGAGAGAGAGCTTGAGGGAGGGTTTTTCCTTCACAAATCATTTGAGTGTTTGATTTTCTTCATCTCCTTTCGATCGTGAAGCCCGGATAATCGATCTAACGCGTGTTCTTCAGATTAAAGTACTTGGATCTTCAAAGGTAATATTCTTCAACACCTTGGATTTCGATTTTTGTGTTGAGATATGATGTTTTGGACGTTATAATCATGTTATATGAAGGGATATGTATATGATTATGAGTTTGTATAAGGATTCATTGGATTATTGAGGAATTATTCAAGAACACCTTGAATATCGAGTTGGAATTGGGGATTTTCGACTAATTGTTGTTATAATCACGTTTTTGGATATTCATAACGGATTATTGATCGTATTGGAGATGTTTTGTTGGTTTGAAACACTTCTTGGGGATTTGAGGTTGGTATTGTTGAGGTTTAGTTGTAAACAATCGGAGTTTGGCCACAACGTATTCGATATAATGCCCCAATGAACTTAGTTTAATCGTATCGACGTTTTGAGTTCGTTATATTCGTGTTTAATTCGTATATTGATCGGATTGTTGGTAATTGTATTGAATTAAGGTTGTTCGTGCGACCGACTCTTCATTTAGGACTTTTGTTCGTGGAAGGACTTTCTTCATCGGTATTGTGTAAGTTAATTCTTACTCGGTTAAAAGGATATTCATCCCTTTTGTTGTTGTTCATTCATAATCATAACTCATTCATCATTATATTAATCGTATCAAAACTTGTTGTTATCAATTAATCGTTTCAGTCATAAGGAACGACGTTTCCAATCTTTTCATTGAGCTGTCATTTATTTCGTTACCATTCCACCTCGGTGAGTCATTATTCATTTTCGATGTCACTTTTGTTATATCGTGGCATTCCGGGTCATACTGGCGTGCCGGTTGGTATGTGTAGGATTTTCATGTCGGGCACATTATAGTCGTGTGTTAGTTGGTGGCCTCACATTGGACTGTGCACACGAGATTGATCGTTTCGTGAGACTGATTAGGTACAAGACCACACATGTATTCGATCGATACTCGTTGGTGGCTTGTGCACGGACACATTTCCATCCCGGGCGTAGTGTGGCGCCACCCTTTGAGCCGTACTGTTAGTTGATTCATATAGCATGTTTGATTGCGTATGTTTCGACAGGATATTTCATAATTTCAGATATAATCATGATTGTGTATTTTCAACCCTTAAGGATTGTTGTTCTTTGTAACTGACCCCGTTTGGGGATTTTGTTTTTTAGGTCTTGGCAAGGCAAAAGTACGGGGAGAACACGCTGACGTCGAGGAGTCCCAGTGATACTAGTAGGGGGCCCCGATCTTTCAGTTATTCATGTTATTGTCCTTTATTTTCCGCTGCAGACTTTCATTTGAATACTCCGTTTCATTCAGTGTTGTGTATATTATCTTCATATAAAATACACAAGTATTCGGAATTTTCATGGATAGTTGTAACTAAACTCCTCATCGGAGTAATTATTGTTGTAATGTAGTTCGGTACTACATTTATCCTGTGTAATTCATTCATTATCATTTGCCTGGTGGGTCCCAGTTGGGGATCTACGGCACTGTAATATCCGCCTAGTTTGGGGTGTTACATATTGACTTGCGAACAATTTACGTAAATAAACTTTAAACACTTCCAGTGCATTTTATCTTATCCCATAACGAGAATGGAATGTTCGATTTATTTACATGGACTTCACTTTAATGTTTACCAAGTCAAGAATGCAATTGAAATACAATAAACAGTGAATGAATCGTATTGCCTTTTTATTAATTATTCCATAATTACAAGTACAATGCCCTTACTCTCTCATCCCCTGAGTGGCATTCGAGGGCATATTCCTAACAATATCATCATCCAATCCGTGTATTTCGTCGAATCAAGGTATATTTCTTGATTTTCCTTCAAGTTGACTTTTCGGAGAATTTGTTCTTGATTTCGATTCTAGTCCGATTTTGATACATCGGTTGGTGTAGTATGATGTTATTAATCGTGTTCTATGGATTGTATATCCATATTTCGTGTTTGTTCAACTCGATTAGTGATTCGAGTGTTCTTGGGAGTTATCGAACATTGAGTGTTCGATTAAATGTCCCAATGAGTTTCCCTTCGATAGTTTGTTGGGATTTCCGTTGTTTTGGCCTTGATTCTCGTCGTAACCATGTGTTATTGTTCCTTCCGGAGGTTTATAGGTGTTCGAGGATTCCGATGTTGAATCTCGTTGGTGTTTGACGATTCGTGTGGTGTTATTCACGTAGTAATTGCGGTGCTATCGCGTTCTTGATAATGTTTGGGAGTTCGGGGCCGTTCGACCGTATTTCATCCGTCGTCTTGTTGCGATTGTGGTTTTGAGGCAAGTACCTTGCCCATACTATTCTTGTTTTGTGGATATGATAATTGGTGATCGTCTTGGTGTATTTATTTGTTTGTTTGAAATGTGTTTTCAAAAGATTCGGCTAGCCTCGTTAAAGGCTCACTTTCAAACGCGTGTGTTTTGTAAATTGTGTGGGCTGTAAGTGGCTATATGAATCCTATAGATATGTTTGGTGTTGATGATGCACTTGGTATTTGCGTGTGGACGTATATTGTTTCATTTCGGTGCATTGTGGTTTGACGAGGTGTTTTGCTAAGTGTTTGATACCTCTGAATGAATTGTTTGGATATCATTGTTGCATTGTGATATGTGTGTGATTTGTTTAGCTAGCCAGCTCGGGAGGGTCCTTCGAGGCCTCGGGCGGGATCAATGATATTACTCTGTTCCCAAGGCGATGCATGTGTTGTGATTTGTTTAGCTAGCCAGCTCGGGAGGGTCCTTCGAGGCCTCGGGCGGGATCAATGATATTACTCTGTTCCCAAGGCGATGCATGTGTTGTTATTTGTTTAGCTAGCCAGCTCGGGAGGGTCCTTCGAGGCCTTGGGCGGGATCAATGATATTACTCTGTTCCCAAGGCGATGCATGTGTTGTGATTTGTTTAGCTAGCCAGCTCGGGATGGTCCTTCGAGGCCTCGGGCGGGATCAATGGTATTACCCTGTTGCCAAGGCGATGCTTGGTGTGATATGTTATTTAGTGAATGTATTTTACTCACCGTGGATTGGTTCGACGGGGCCACGACGGGAATTCCAATGGGTGAGTCCAGGAATCACGAGTAAAAACTTCACAGGTTGTTGTATATTTAGTGAATGTATTTTACTCACCGTGGGTTGGTTCGACGGGGCCATGACGGGAATTCCAATGGGTGAGTCCAAGAATCACGAGTAAAAACTTGACGAGTTGGTATTTGATTTTATGTCCGTCGAGGACATGTGACTTGGGTTTTGGCCTTGTGAACTGTTGCCGGTTTTCTATTTGCGAAAACAAAACCTTTGGGTTGTGACCATGTTGATTTTTGGAAAGATAAGGATTCGGTAATCCTAAATTGTTTTCTATTAAAACTCTCGAGGGCATTTTAAACTGTTTTATAAATTGTTTCCCTTTAACTTGTAGTCTTTCGGTTTTGGAATGTTTTACCAAACTCATGTAACACCCCCAAGTTATTCAGGGTATATTACAGCGCCGTGAGCCCCGCCGTGGGACCCACAAGGCTAAACATACGTGGAACTATAAAACTTGACCGAGAAGGTCTACATACAATGGAAAGAAAGACGATACAAATGGTATTCAAAATCATAACCAATGAAACTATATACATCACTGCACAAATCAATACCTCGGCAACACAGGCCGGAACATCAAAGAAACTGAAATACAATACTCGAGTATTTAAAATCCATTCCAGTACAACAACACTGAATGGAGGAATCCAAAAAGATAACCGGAGACAAGACACAGTATCACACTTGCCCATCATCTTCATGCCGACCCGATACCCGCCTGTCCGCTCTCCTGGAACCTGAAATACATAAAAAGTATTTCCCCCATAAAGGGGTTAGCCGTCGAATAGCTAGTGCAAGTATATCAAGTATGAAACACAATGCTCTTCGACAATAAAGTAAATGTAACCGTCAATTCATCAATTCAAGACTAGTATTCCGGAATAACTAAATCTCATAGCGTCACATCAAGACGTATATGAATGCCGTGGAAACAGTTCGTTCATATCATCCGTCAATGCATATATGAATGCCGTAGAAACGGTTCGTTCATATCATGCCATCAATACATATATGAATGCCGTAGAAACGGTTCGTTCATATCGTGTCATCAATATATCTATGAATGCCGTAAACGATTCGTTCATATCATCCGTCAATATTTCTTACTTTCAAAATCGAGAACGTACAATCATAAATATACACTTGCCTTGAATAGTCGACGACGTAACGAACGGGATGGAAAGTCACCGACGAATGCTAGGAACCATCGAAACCGAACCTAACGATTCAAAGAATACAATCACAACCGATTCTAAACGAATATGGAATTGGAATACACCCGAAAACCCGCCTACGATTCATGTATATTCGTATGAAAACGACAACGAGGGCGGACCACAACCAAACCCTCTCGATTTCGTAAAAATCACGAAATATACCATGAATCCGTAGGGAAATTAAGAATACCAACAAGATTAATCATATTCATCATGAATTACTCAGCAAAACCGAATGAATCGGACAAAACGCGAAAATCCCCAAATCTCCCCAAAAGTAGGGTTCTAAAGATATAACCTTGATTCGCTGGATCGAAGGATGTTATAAGATGATTGATCGGTGATATAGACTCAGAAACTTCATGGATTTGTTGTTTAACAACATGGCTTCATCTCCTCCAAAGCTCTAGCCGCGGACCGAAGAGAAAGGAAATGAAAAATGAATGAAAAAGTGGCTGCTCTGTCATTTATATACTGGGCCGGAACTAGCGTGCGCTAGCCTTCCCGGACTAGCGTGCGCTATCGGCCAGTATCGGCCCAGCACTCTCGGCCATGGCCCGCACGACCCGGCACCACCGACCAAATATGCCGACCATGACTTGTCCGCCCGACTCCCGCTAGCGTGCGCTACGGCCGGAAGCCTGCGCGCGCTAGCGGCTTTGTCGGTAGCCTGCGGACTAACAAACTCATCACAGTAACGTCGCTAGTCGGCCGACGGCGTCGCTACCCTGCCGGTTAGCGTACGCCACGACCGGCCAAGCGATGGCGTGCGCTACTGCCCGATCCTACCCGAGTCGAACCTCGTAACCCCTGCGCCCGAGGCGATAGCGTCTGGCCAGGCGGCTCGGCAGCGTGCGCTACATTGCCGAGCTAGCGCAGCGCGTCCGGCCGTGGCGTGCGCTACGCCGGTTCTGCCATGCACCTTTCGGCGATGCCCAACACTTCCAGCGATTGCCGCACCGGTCGCCATTGCTTTCGGCCGCCACGACCCGACGCCTCGATTTCCGAAAATGCACGGAACGAACACGATGAAAAGTTCGCGGACGATATCAATGACTCGAAATGAAAACGTAATGCAATAATTAATCATACGCGACCAAGAAAAGGGTCGAGACAACAAATACAGATACGGATACCCATAACTTTGGGTAAATTACAAAATGGCCCAAAACGCCCGGAAATCACGATACGTGATCGAATAACCAAACCGAAGTTCATAACACGTCTAACAAAGTTAAACAGACTTACAGAAACTCAAAGCGGTTTGAGCGAGATTTGCAAGAATCGACTCAAGAGCGGAAAAGTCGCTAAAAAGCACGGAACTCAACAAAACGACTCCGAAACGAACTCGGATGTCAAAAAGTGTAGAATTAATCATTCTCAAGATGACGAAACGGTCCCAACCAAGTCGTAAAAACGGACTTTCGCCAAAAAGAAAAATTACCGGAAATCGAATTTGCGGATATTACATTCTACCCTCCTTAAAAGAAGTTTCGTCCCGAAACTTAAAACAACTAGGGAGAAGCAATATCCCGCTAGGAAAACTCAACGAGATACACAAGAAACGCGTAACTTATGCCCAACGGTGAAACGTTACAAGCAACACAACAATACATTACCCGAAGGTAATCCAAGCCAACGCTGAAGTAAATACGAATCATAATGCCTGAATGCTCCAACAAAAATACCAATACATCACAATGGCCTGAAAACCCCTCAGCCGAAGCTGTATATCACGATGGCCTGAAAGCCGAACAGCCCAAAGCTGTAAATCATCTGTCTGAGATCTCAAAGAGGTAAACCTGACTGTCGGACATACCCCTCGGCATATGAACAACCAGCCGCAAATCGTCATACATATCCAATACAACATGGACTACGAACGACCAAACAATAAGGCTCAAGAGGGACATCACAGCACGCCCGATCCGGAAATGTGTCCGTGCACATGTCCACCCCGTATACGGAATCCAGAATACACGTGTGACAATGTACCTAATTAGCCTCAAGAACTACGTCTCGTGTGCACGGTCCAATGCGGAAACATCCACGCATGACCATCGAGTGCCTGGCTAAAAATCCTACACATAACCAATCGGCACGCAGACATGATTCCAGATATGCCATGATACAACATGACAACGAAACTCAAAGTATAAAATGCCCATTACGGATCATACGACTCACCAAGTGAACGATGACACACGAATAATGAAAGATCGACACGACCAACGATATTCAAAACAACCATCCTGGGATCAGAATCCATAAAGACCGATTAACACGGCAATAACCACAACACCACAATTCGGGAAATCCTTCATCCTCGACGATCACAAAATTACCGAGTTCACCAGAATAATAGTGTGCTGCTTTGAGTCGGACAACACGACAATAATAACTCAAAGATGGGCACTATCCTCGGCGATCCCCATTCAATATCTCGATTGTCTTCGAATGACCAATCGATAACGACTCAACGGATGGGAACTATCTTCAACAGTCCCAATTCAATACTTCGGTTACCTTAGAACGGCAACTCGATAACAACGGTACAACAGATGTCTCGGCACATTTAAATCAGTTACCGATAATGAAGATGAAATTCGAATACATCAATGCCTTTAATCGGCCGTTTACGAACGACAATAACATTTGGCATAATTTGTCGACGAGTGTCGTATCAAACAATCCCCTAATATCAATACAATCATAAGGAGGCCAAGTCTCGAAATGATACACACATTCTTACACTTACACGATAACATTAGTCTCATTGATTAGTACGAGTATAAAACTTGTCTCGATATCAATACAACGAACTGTTACCAATTTAGTTGATTTCGTCTTACGAATTCCTCAGTCTCGACCAAGTTAATCTACGAACCCTTCAACCTTAACCGCAACACAACAGTCATAATTCACGATCAAACATCATATCTTATTGTAAAACGAAGGATTAATAATCAACAGGTTCGATGACGACCAATATCAATACCACCAAACCACAAACTCAATCATTTCACCATATCTCGACTAATCACAGTCTGAACAATCCAACTCAGACACTTACAAATCCTGTCCACAATACGAGTCGAAATATGATGATCATATCAGCAACCAAGTAGGACCAATAATAAGGGTCTAAATGTTCCAAACTCAATTCTTGAATACGAATTGATAAGGTTCCCTTCTCGTAAATCCATCGTTAAAATTTACTTATGACCGTCATCAATTCGAATCATCCGACTGGTTCAAAACAATAGATAATCCTATTAAAAAGGTTATCAAATAGTCCAATCATTCGACTTGAATATTTGCTCCATACGTATGGGCTTCCAAATTCAGAGATGAATAATAGTCTCATCGAACTCATAATCACATTCGTATTCCTATACGAATATTATTTCAAACACATAGTTTAGCTCTAGATATGAATATTCCATATTCATTTTCAAAACATCAACACTTCTTAAAAAAAAAAATTCATCACCTCGTATAATTCAAGAGTTCTTCAAGAACACGAAATATCCGAAATCCCGTTCAGAACAACATATCCGAGGTATATATCTCCATGTTACCATTTTCTTCATCATGCCATTCATACAACCTTAAGAATCGCAACAATACCGTTATCATCATATGAAGAAGATCTCAATAATCATATCAACATCCGAAATCTCTTATTACAATTCCAATAAATCTCGTATAACATTATCACATGATACCATAATTGTAACACCCCAGATCCTCCTGGTAATATTACACGCCGTAAACCCTTCTCACAAGGATTTACCAGGCTAAGCACAATTTTCCACGTCATTTCAAAAATGCCAAAAAGACCGATGACGGTAATATTTTTCAAATACTAAAAAAAATCATTTTCCAAATACCGTCAAAACGATCAAGGCCAAAATGCCAAAAACTCAGTTTAGGGAATCGGTTTTACAAAATAAAATTCAGTTGGCAAAATACCAAAAGCCATTTCAGAATACTCACACAGCGGATAAAAGTACAGTCCAATTTATGCATTTACATTGAAATAAGACGAACATCAAAATACACGATTCCCAACATATTCCCTCCCAAGTAGTAATCCTTAAAAAAAACGAACCACTATCAAAGGGATATGAGGATTACCTTGTATGGACGAATCACGAAGAAGAAGAATTTGAACTCCATTCCAAGAATCATCAAAAACTTCAAGAACAATACTTAAATCCGAGCTCTCCATCTTAATCTTGTTTAAGAGAATCATCTCTCAATGTTTAGGAACTTCAAGTACTTCCCAAGGCTCTCTCTATTGACTGAAGGAAGGAGAATGGACAAAATGCCTCTCAACACTCGTCTATCCTCCCTATAAAACACATCACTAGCGCGCGCTAGACCTTATATTTAGCGTGCACTACAGGACTAGCGTGCGATATCCTTCCTTGATAGCGTGCGCTATCGGGCAGTCCAGAAGCTACTACATTGCTTCGAAATTCATCTAACGTACGTAATGCCCATGCATTAGCGTACGCTAACAGGCGTTGACTTGCTACAGTGAAATGCTCAGTAGCGTGCGCTATTCCTCGACCTTAACGCGCGCTAATCGTCATTGACTTGCTACAGTATCGTGCCCCCACATGTCGAAAGCATCCGCGATTACCGGGATTCCTTTGACCGATATGGAATTAGCGTGCGTTAATCATACGGTTTTAGCGTGCGCTAGCTCTAAACGACAAACACTCGCTGACCTTATCTGGACACGCGTCGAACATGGCCGGGTCCACCCGCCGAAAGCTAAGATTCCATTATTGGCGATCTGATGTTAGCGTGCGCTAACCAAAATGCATTAGTGTGCGCTAACTGAATATAAAAGTCAATTTGGGCCTACCTGTCGGTCACCTTCCGGAACTAACCTAGCAAGTCGTTACGTACGTTAGGGGTCCTCCTTATCGTACGTAGCCGAACCTCTTAGCGTGCGCTAAGTATGCACCGTAGCGTACGCTAAGTATATATCTTAGCGCGCGCTAGGCGTACCCTGTAGCGTGTGCTAATCGTAGCTGTACTTAGCCATTTTTCGCTATTTTCTACCAACATCTCGACATACCAAACAATCATACGGCACAATGAATATATATACGCATTCAGCAACATTGTCATATGTTCACATCATCCTCAAACACAATTATCCATCAACGACATCCAACAAATAAACGAAAAAAAATATATCCGAAAAATCAGGGTATTACACTCTACCCCCCTTAAAAATAAGTTTCGTCCTCAAAACTTGCAATCACTCGCACAAACAACATTTCAACGGAAATTCAAATTCACCAAGAATTATCGAATAATCTGAACAACATACTTACAAGTCTGTGAAGTCGAAGATCTCCCGTGATACTAGCATGCGACTTCTAAACAAAGTCTCGACATAATACCGATACACACCAATATCGCAATTAGTAACTTAACAAAATCTCAAGGAAGAGTTCACGTCCGTGACCACGGCCACGATTCTTCCTACTTTCAGCCAACATTCTGAAAGGCACCCACGTGCGTAAGTATAATCCAAATCGCACATTCTCGAAGTGACTAATTCCCAAGAATACCAAGCTATAAACGAAATGATTAAGAAAAATACAATAAGAGTGAGAGGACTTACAAGTACCGGTCGCACTGTGATGATGGCAGAGTAGTGATACTGTGGGCAAATGCCGACTCAATCGACCCAAAAGACCGACAGCCTAGGTATCCATAAACCTAAGCTCTGATACCATATTCTGTAACACCCCCAAGTTATTCAGGGTATATTACAGCGCCGTGAGCCCCGCCGTGGGACCCACAAGGCTAAACATACGTGGAACTATAAAACTTGACCGAGAAGGTCTACATACAATGGAAAGAAAGACGATACAAATGGTATTCAAAATCATAACCAATGAAACCATATACATCACTGCACAAATCAATACCTCGGCAACACAGGCCGGAACATCAAGGAAACTGAAATACAATACTCGAGTATTTAAAATTCATTCCAGTACAACAACACTGAATGGAGGAATCCAAAAAGATAACCGGAGACAAGACACAGTATCACACTTGCCCATCATCTTCATGCCGACCCGATACCCGCCTGTCCGCTCTCCTGGAACCTGAAATACATAAAAAGTATTTCCCCCATAAAGGGGTTAGCCGTCGAATAGCTAGTGCAAGTATATCAAGTATGAAACACAATGCTCTTCGACAATAAAGTAAATGTAACCTTCAATTCATCAATTCAAGACTAGTATTCCGGAATAACTAAATCTCATAGCGTCACATCAAGACGTATATGAATGCCGTGGAAACAGTTCGTTCATATCATCCGTCAATGCATATATGAATGCCTTAGAAACGGTTCGTTCATATCATGCCATCAATACATATATGAATGCCGTAGAAACGGTTCTTTCATATCGTGTCATCAATATATCTATGAATGCCGTAAACGGTTCGTTCATATCATCCGTCAATATTTCTTACTTTCAAAATCGAGAACGTACAATCATAAATATACACTTGCCTTGAATAGTCGACGACGTAACGAACGGGATGGAAAGTCACCGACGAATGCTAGGAACCATCGAAACCGAACCTAACGATTCGAAGAATACAATCACAACCGATTCTAAACGAATATGGAATTGGAATACACCCGAAAACCCGCCTACGATTCATGTATATTCGTATGAAAACGACAACGAGGGCGGACCACAACCAAACCCTCTCGATTTCGTAAAAATCACGAAATATACCATGAATCCGTAGGGAAATTAAGAATACCAACAAGATTAATCATATTCATCATGAATTACTCAGCAAAACCGAATGAATCGGACAAAACGCGAAAATCCCCAAATCTCCCCAAAAGTAGGGTTCTAAAGATCTAACCTTGATTCGCTGGATCGAAGGATGTTATAAGATGATTGATCGGTGATATAGACTCAGAAACTTCATGGATTTGTTGTTTAACAACATGGCTTCATCTCCTCCAAAGCTCTAGCCGCGGACCGAAGAGAAAGGAAATGAAAAATGAATGAAAAAGTGGCTGCTCTGTCATTTATATACTAGGTCGGAACTAGCGTGCGCTAGCCTTCCCGGACTAGCGTGCGCTATCGGCCAGTATCGGCCCAGTACTCTCGGCCATGGCCCGCACGACCCGGCACCACCGACCAAATCTGCCGACCATGACTTGTCCGCCCGACTCCCGCTAGCGTGCGCTACGGCCGGAAGCCTGCGCGCTAGCGGCCCATCGGTAGCCTGCGGACTAACAAACTCATCCCGTGCGTCGCTGGTCGGCGGCGTACGCTACCCTTACCGATTAGCGTGCGCCACGGCCAAGCGATGGCGTGCGCTACCCGCCGATCCTACCCGAGTCCGTAACCTCGTAAACCCCTCTGCCTGTGCCCGATAGCATACTGGCCGGTGACTCGGCAGCGTGCGCTACATTGCCGAGCTAGCGCGTGCAGCGTCGGCCGTAGCGTGCGCTACGCCGGTTCTGTCGTGCTGCTCGGCGATGCCCGGCACTTGACGATGCCGCACCGATCCGGCCAACTGCTCAGCCACCACGACCCGACGCCTCGATTTCCGAAAACGCACGGAACGAACACGACGAAAAGTTCGCGGACGATATCAACGACTCGAAATGAAAATGTAATGCAATAATTAATCATACGCGACCAAGAAAAGGGTCGAGACAACAAATACAGATACGGATACCCATAACTTTGGGTAAATTACAAAATGGCCCAAAACGCCCGGAAATCACGATACGTGATCGAATAACCAAACCGAAGTTCATAACACGTCTAACAAAGTTAAACAGACTTACAGGAAACTCGAAACAGCAGTTTCGAACGAGATTCGCAAGTATCGACTCAAGAACGGAAAAGTCGCTAAAAAGCACGGAACTCAACAAAACGACTCCGAAACGAACTCGGATGTCAAAAAGTGTAGAATTAATCATTCTCAGGATGACGAAACGGTCCCAATCAAGTCGTAAAAACGGACTTTTGCCAAAAAGAAAAATTACCGGAAATCGAATTTGCGGATATTACAACTCATGTCTTGGGAAGTACTTTTCGTTACGTTTGGAACTTTGAGGATTCCTGATTATTATTGTTCTTGGAACTTGTATTGTATGGCTCATATTTTTGCACTTGTACTTGCACTAGCAAAACAGTGGAGTTTTGCTAACCCCCGAGTATTCGGGGGGTGGATGTCTATTTTTGCATTCAGGTTTTGGAGCATAGCACAGGGTCGGCACGAAGGATGATGAAAGATGAACGATACTAATCACGCGAGGATCCGTTGATGTCGTATTGATCTAGTTGTATTTTCTTTTCCGCTGCAGTATCTTTTCCCCGTTGTCCGGGAGTTTATTGTATTTTGACCCCTGCATGGGTATGTGTTTAGAATTGAGTTGTATGTTATTATTGAAAGACCAAGTCGGTCTACTGAGTCATTTTAGCCTTAAAGGCGATGTTTAGATGTTTGATTTTAGTTATCAGCCTGGTAGATCCTCGAGGAGAGGGTCTACGGCGTGTAATATCCCTGAGTGGATTGGGGGTGTTACATAAATGGTATCAGAGCTTAGGTTGTGGAAACCTAGTTTGTCGGGTCAGTGGTGTCTGTTGAGTTTTGTCTTGTCGGATTTTGTCTGACTAAGTCGTGTCGCGACGCGTCGTCTGAGTTTGTTGGTCGTGATTAGTATCGTGGGCGATCATCATCTTCGTGCGACCTGTGGATGTAAGTCTCCCTTCTTTGTGTTGTGCCTCGTGTGACACGAGCTATTTTTATGATTATCTGTTAAGTGATGTAATCCTCTTATGGATTTTTATTTCTTGATATGTGATTATTTGACTCTCATATTTCGTTCATGTGAGGAGTAGTGTTGCTGGATTGTGCATGTTGGACCGTATTTCTTTTATCCGCTGCGCGAGTTCTTTTGTAATGGCTTTCGGTATTTTACCAACTGTGTTTTATTTCGAAAACCGATTCCCTTAACCGAGTTTTTGGCATTATGGCCTTGATCATTTTGGTGAAATTCTTATGACGGTATTTAGTATTTTCTAAATGGCTTTTGTAAGTTTTTGAAATATTACCGTCATCAGCCTTTTTGGCGTTTTTGTAAATGGTTTTATCCTGGTGGGTTCCGGCGCGGGACCCATGGCGCTATAAAGTTTTGTGTAATTACCTGAAATTTTTGGGCATTCTAGCCTTTTTGGCATCGTCCTTTTTGGCATTGAATTGTTTTCGAAAACTTGAGTATCTTAGAAATAAATTTCGAGACGTACGTTTAAAATGAATTTTTTTTTTCGCGGTACTTCCAAGGTGCCACAATATGTTTCAAAATTCTTCTACCTCGAGGACCAAAATGTTTTGAGATATTTCCAATGTTTTATAAACACTTTTACTTAGACTCGAGGGTCGAATATTCTGAAAGTTTTTACTATGAGAAAGTGTCCTCATTTTTATCTAATGTGAAATGGTTCTCCAAAGTCTCGATAACGATGTCTCACGTTTGTACTTTTTTTTGAAAGGTGATACTCAAGATCAACCGGTGTTCTTCTAAAATTATTTTCAAAATGAGGTTTTCGTTTTTAAAACCTATCCATTCCTGTTTAAGGGCTGGGTATGTATGTATGATGTTCGCGTTCTCATTATGATGTTTGCTCCCGAGTATGATCGAATTGGCGGTGTGAGCGTTGAGTCGCTTTCCACACAATTGTTGTGTTAGCCCTCTGTGAGAGGTGGGATGTTGGTGTTGAATATTGTCGCCTCGTGGTGATTTCTGCGTTGTCGCGCATGTGCGAGATGTTAGAGCTTTGTTTGGTATGGCCGTGTGCATCGGTAATCATTCCGTTATGTGTCGGTTGTTTAATGTCTTGTTACCTTGCTCCTGTTTTTGTGATTTTCGTGGATGAGGTCGGGGGTAATACCCATACTATTTTGACTTCTGTATTTTCTCTTTCTCCAGTCTATCGATTCGCTCATGTTCGTTGATACCTTATGAACTTGTTCTGTATTTTGGTTTCATCGTCCGAACGAACTGTGATCTTGTTGTGGGTCGATCTAGTTATCGCTGTGACTTTTTCAAGTTCAGTTCGATTCTTGTGAACCTTGTTCGGAAGTGACATCATTTGGTTCTAGTAACTCTTCTATTCGACGTGGATCGGATTTTGAGTTTCTGTATTTTCGACTATGTCGACTCGTTTATGTTCGTTGACATTTTCTGAACTTTCCCTATCCCTTGCTTTTGTTGATCGAACGAGGGTGGTATTGTTTCGGAATAACTCATTTGTCGTTGTGACTTTTCAATTGCTATTCCCTTTCCTATGGATCTTATGTGAATCACATCTTGTTGTTTTCACCGGATCAAATATTGTCTCGAGCCGAGATGTGAACCTGGGAGTTGTTGTTTTAATTTTATTGTTCTTCGTGATTCGAACATGATTGTTCGATTTTTGTTGTCTCGGCCTGTAATACCCATAATTTTGATTTCCGGTAATTTCTTTTTTTTTCGGCGAAAGTCCGTTTTGACGACTCGCTCATGACCGTTTCGTCATTCCGAGAATGATTAATTATGCACTTTTTGTCATCCGAGTTCGTTTCGGTGTCGTTTTGTTGAGTTCCGTGCTTTTTGGCGACTTTTCCGCACTTGAATTCGATTCTTGCGAATCTCGTTGGAAACTGCTGTCTCGAGTTTCCCGTAAGTCCGTTTAACTTTGTTAGACTTGTTGTGAACTTCGGTTTAGTTATGCGATCACGTATCGTGATTTTCGGACGTTTTGGGCCATTTTCGTAATTTCCCAATGTTTGGGGTAATTACTTTCTGTTGTCGAATTTCGAGCCTTCGGGTGGTCGGAATCGTGTGTTCTCTTAGTGCTCGAATTCGTCTTTGCGAGTACTTCGTAACCGTATCTTTGATTCGTATTCAGGTTCGGGTTTCGGGGTCGTTCGGGCCGTCGGAGTTGGCCCCGGCCGAGTCATGGCCGGCGATGCAGGCCCAGGCCGATGGCCGAGTTACGGCGGTAGTGCTCGGCGATTCGCACGTAAGGCGATTACGTCGTAAGGCCACGGCGTAACGTACGTAACGTTTCCGGCATTTCTAGGCAGCGAGTTCGGCCGTGGCCGGTTACGTACGTAAGCCATGGTCGGTTACGTACGTAAGGCGGCCGGCAGACAACCTATTTAATGCCCGCAGACGTTTTTCTTCAGCCATTTCTCACTCGTTTTCTTCCCTTTCCCGGCTGGAGCTTGGTTAATCATGGAGAGATGTTGTTGTACAATGAATCCATGAAGTCTTGGAGTTCATATCATCAATCATCCATCCTATAACATCCTCCGATCTACCGAATTAGGTCAGATTTCCTAGAAATCTAGTTTTGGGGAATTTGGGTATTTTGGTTGATTTCATCCGTTTTATCCGATTTAACTTAGGATTATGATGGATTGATGATTATTTAGATGTATTATATCATTTCCCTTGTTATGCCATGGTTGGATCGTATCGATTCGTTGTTTGGGTCGAGTTCTTGACCGACGCCTTGAAGGTGTCCGGTAAAATGTCATAGAGGGGTTTTCGGGCGTTCTACGATTATTCTTCTCGTATGATCAATGATTTATTGATTATATATTGTTAGGGTCGAGTTTCTTGCGAAGAAACCGAGTCGGAACCCTTCCGTTCGTTGTCTTCTTCGGGGTCCGAGCTTCCCGGTCGAATCGTGTTCTTCGGAGTATTCAGAAGCGGTTATTAAGGCAAATATTTTACTATACGAATTGTGTCTTGTGAATAGGGACGTCGTATTATGGTTGTGATGCATTGGTTTACTTTCGTGTATATACTTCGTATGAATTGATTATTACGAATAATTGATGGTAACGATGATACCTTCACTTAGTTAACATTTTGGGGATCGTGTTGGATGTGCAAATCATCTAAGTTTATGCCGGGCGTGGTCGGTCATTGTTGAGTTGTTGTGATGATTATGATGTGT
This sequence comes from Orobanche coerulescens, assembly GCA_033398695.1. Taxonomy (NCBI): domain Eukaryota; kingdom Viridiplantae; phylum Streptophyta; class Magnoliopsida; order Lamiales; family Orobanchaceae; genus Orobanche; species Orobanche coerulescens. Next base: position 123,929,456 of record CM065804.1, on the reverse strand, counting down.
GTGTTGTCTTGGTTTACATACTTGATTGTACATTTCGGTGTAATGTGGAATGGCTTGACATTTGATGATTATGAGTTGTGTCGTGTCGATATGTGTGTGTGTGTGTTCCAGGTAGGGTCTGACGAGGCCTCTGGATTTCGGTACATGATGTGTACGAACAAGGTGTGTGATCCAGGTAGGGTCTGACTGTAATATCCGGATAAATTGTTGGGTATTTTCGTCCGTATTTGAACCCTGTATTACCTGAATTGGTGCTATTAATAATCAAAGTACGATCGTTTCCGTATTCGTATCCTCATGCATGATAATATCAACTTTTAATCCTTCACATGCAACTACGTCGTAATGCACGCTAACAGGTAAGCGTAACGTACGTAACGAACTGGAGATAGCGTACGCTACGAGATAGACGTAGCGTACGTAAGGAGGTCAATAATTGAACAGGCTGGCTAGCACATGGACGGCTGGTGGTGGGGCTCAGAAAGATTCCCGCGGATGAACCTGGACAGTTTTGGGGTCAACGGGTGTTAACGTACGCTAAGGTTTGTAACTAGCGTACGCTAATGTGTGTAGCTTACGTACGTAATGCGTAGGGTGTAACGTACGTAAGCTAGTACAGAACGAGACAGTAAGCTATCAGTGACCGATAGCGTACGCTAAGATCGAATGATAGCGTGCGCTAAGTCGATTACGTACGTAAATGGCTAAGGCTAATGTACGTAAAGCTCAAGATATTATATATATGGACAACACCCCATTTCATTTCACTTCATCCCTTTCACTTGTACTTCGTTTTCCTTCATTTCTAGAGAGTCTCCATCCCTCTAAAACACCTATAGATCACATAAACTCGATCATTTAAGTTACGAAACATCTTGGATTGATATTCAAACAATCGGAGTTGGATGCTACCTCTTGTCTCTGCGTTTCTTTCATATTAAGGTATGTTAATGCTACCTCAACCTTGAATTCGTGTTCTTAAGGATGTTATGAACATACCACCGGGATTATTAAGCTCCATAAATGATTTTTATCCGAACACCATGTTTTTGGAAGTTGGAATGTTCATGCTTTAGTTACCCTAGTTAAGAACGTTATAGTCTGATTCTTATTATGATGATCAAGTAAGAAAATTTTCTGAGGTTAATAAACCGTATTGTATGGTGTTTCCATAATGATCATATACTTAATGTTGGTAACAACCTCAGATTTTCCGAACTACCTTTGAGGATCTATAATCAATATTTGGAGTGAGTCTTATGATGGGAGGATTAACCGGGAATTCGTAGACATCAACACCGTAGGATCATTATGATTCACATGAGTATGATATGTGTGAATATAACGTACCTTAAGCTCTATGCATTACGTACGTTATACCCTCAGGCAAGGCAGTCATCTGAACTGAGAAGAACTGTCCAATGCATGCTTAGCGTGCGCTAATCCTTGTAGCTTACGTGCGCTAATGTGCAGACGTAACGTACGTTACGTGTGTGTGTAACGTACGTTACGAAGAGAACAATTAGGGTTCGTCCATCTTTTTATGCTTTTCCTCGTGTGATTGATTGCTTATTTAATGATAGGATAATAAGGACGAATTTCCTACGATAATCCAGTGTTGAGTCTCTCCGATCATCGTTTTCGTTGGAGTTCTAGATTGTTCCAATCAACTGTATTTCCGGAGTGTTCGCGAGAGATTACCAAGGCAAGTACCTTGATATACGAATTATAATTACGTGAAATCATTGTTGCTGAAGTGTATGAATCATGTTATGAATATCTGCATTTATATTATATATATATATATATGTTAGGAATATGCCCTCGAATGCCACTCAGGGGATGAGAGAGTAAGGGCATTATACTTGTAATTATGGAATAATTAATAAAAAGGCAATACGATTCATTCACTGTTTATTGTATTTCAATTGCATTCTTGACTTGGTAAACATTGAAGTGAAGTCCATGTAAATAAATCGAACATTCCATTCTCGTTATGGGATAAGAGAAAATGTACTGGAAGTGTTTAAAGTTTATTTACGTAAATTGTTCGCAAGTCAATAAACTTAAAATGGGCATTAAGTTTTAATATGACTTGTATAACTGATGCTAGGACGTGTGCACGTCTTGATAGCATAGTTATAAGTATATTGGTGGGGCCAGTATACTCGAACACGACTCATACTCGATTCAGTCACACGGTATTCACTCTCGGAGAGTCGATGACGAATCGAAAGGTTGTGATAGTATACGTGGACCTTTGACTTGAGGGTTCGGTAGAAGATGTGCTGTGACGTTTAGTTTGTCATTAGAGTAGTTAGACTCATTTGCTTAATTCTTGAGTCGACCTCGAAGTGCGGACTATACGGGCGGGTAGCGATCTTTTGTACGCCAAGAAAGGATTCTATCTCTGTTAGTGAGCGGGCGAATGTCCTATACGGTTAATGGCAAATAAGATCATAAGTCTTTGGCGAAGCATTACGATATAGTCGTATTAGATACACTATTAATCGATCGGTTTTGATTTGCATTAACACATGTATAGAGTTTAGTCAAACAAGAGGGTTTGACTTTACCGTGACCCGAAGACTTGACCGACATCGATGAAGGGTCTATACGTATATAGTATTCACGACATAATGGTTACGGAATGATCCCTTCATTCGTTCTCGATCGGGGTTTACGGTGCGGCCCGCTAAGTGGCTAAGTCTTGCCCGCACTCATTAGTTCCTCCCAATGCCTGCCGAGACGGACCTACGAGTCGCGCATCGGGAGCGTTGACGGATAAATGTGAATTTATTATCTCTCTATTAATATTAGATATTGGATATCTAATTATGATTTATTGGATAAATCAAATATCGGTCTTATGAATTTAAATTAAGTTCTGGGTAATTAATTTAATTCATAAATTATATTTCTTAGAGAAATATATATTTGTATTTGATATAATTAATTAATTAGATTAATTAAATTAATATAAATACATTGATGATTAAAAGGAGTGTATTTAACGGAGTCGTTTGTGACGTCCGGTACACGCCGAGTGGCTCGGCTCGTTTTCTAGGAAACTTCCTTGTGGCCACCCACTCCTCATGGCATGGCATGATCTTGCATGTGTGTGGGAACTCACTTAGAGTTGAGATTCCCACATAATTGTGAATGATAGTTGTAAAGGAATAATTATTCCTTTATAATATACATATATCATTACATTATAAATGATGAGTGGAGAGAACTAAAAAAAGAAAAACCACTCATACTCATTCATGTAAGCTGCCTTCCATGAGATTTTAGTGAGGAGAGAGAGAAAATTTTCCTTCTTCATTTTGTTCATCTTTGAGGTGAAAAGAAGTAAGAAAAATTAAGAGAGAAAAAATTCCTACAACACTTCCTAGCCGTGTTCTTCATAGAACGGAGTATTGTAGATTTTTCCGGGCAACTTCCGACGCGTGTGAAGTAGAGGCTTCGAATTTTCGGTGTTTGGAACGAAGGGGTTTCGTGTTCGGGACGGGATCGTGATCATCGTCTACACTTTACGAAGATTTATTTCAAAGGCTTCAAGGGTATGAATCTTTATCTTCGTATTTATTTTTCGTATATACGTTACTTGATCGATCCTGTTTGGGATTCGTTTTTATTTCCGCTGCGTATTTCGTTTTATTTTCGGAATCCCAACAATATATATATATATATATATGCATGGATATATGTATAGATATATGTATATGTATATGAACATACATATGGAGATAAATGTTGGGTGATTCATACCAATATTAGTCGACGTACTCAACTTAGACTAAAGTACGAATAATATTTATAGAGGTAATATGGTAATGTTTGTATTTTCGGTTGATTTACGGTATAAGGATATTTATGTAGTATTAATTGATAGTGTTGAAGGCCTAATGTGCTAAGTCTTGATGAATAATGTGCGAGTTATTGTTTATTTTGCGTAGTTGCGTACTGGCGAATAAATTATGTGAATTGATGAACTGATTTGATAATTGTTGCAACGGTTGACTGTGTGCTTGGTATTTGTGATAATGTGAATACTTGTTATGAGAGACGTCATATCCGGGTACCTCTGAGGGCGGGGCGTGCACTCCGGCCTGATGTACGCTGTAATGAGCGGCTCTATATGATTGGTGAACACCGGTGTTACTTAATGCGCGAGTAAGGGGCGGCTCCTGTGGGAGTGAACGCCGGCGCGGTGACATGTGCAATGGGCAGCCAATATATTGGAGTGAACGCCGGTACACAGGTGTGCAAGGGAGGCGCCTGGCAGGCTTATTGGTAACGGCTATTTGAGTGATAGCTAAGACCCCGTTACCAAATGATTTTCGAAATTTAAATCTTTGCAACTTGCTTTAAATGTTGGTCTTGATGTAGACCGCGATTCGTGTTTTCTGGAGTTCGTTCCAACTTGTTCTAAATGTTGGTATCAGGGTTAACTAACCAAGGATATTTGACGAGATCTCCGAGGGTTAGTGTCAGGGGTCTTGAGCGGGTTTTGTCGAATGAGAGGTTGTCTTTGTCTTGTGTTGATTATTCTGTGTATTGGGTCGAGGACCCCGTGAGATGTTGAGATTTGATCTCGTGATGATATTATTTAGATTGGGCCGAGAACCCCGTGAGATGTTGTAATGATTCGCTTGTGATAGTGCTTTATCATTTGGGTCGAGGACCCCGAATAACGATGTAATAGTTTTCTTGCAAATTGTTTTCCACATGTTGGGTCAAGGACCCGAGAGCTTTTGAAGTATTTTCTAAAATATTTCCATCTGATTTTCAAAACCCCAAGATGGCCCGAGTCAATATTAATGTTTTTGAACTTTCTTATCAAAATACTTTTACTTTTATAAAAAGGGATTTTTCTGACTCCTTGGGCTCGTTTGAAGTTTCATTGGTGTTATGTTCTGTATGGAGAATATGACAATGTGATTATCTTTCACCTTGCGTATGTAATGCTATTCTGTGTTGACCATTTGAATGTGTGGTTTGTGTTAAGGTTTCACGACTGTTGAGTTTTGTGTTATTATTATTCGTATATCTTGTGTATTATGTACTTGCACTAGGAAAATTCCAGTTTGCTAACCCCCGAGTTTTCGGGGGGTGGGTGCCTGTTATGCGCTCAGGTTTTGGCAGCTCGGGAGCAGTCACAGGATTGGCTGGGAAGGAGATGGAGGACAAATGATACTAATCACACCAGAGTCAGAGTCTTTTCTTTTGTTTCATTTGGTCGGTAATTCCCTGTCGTTCGAGTATCCACCCTTGCATGGGTGTAGTTTTCATTTATTAAATTGAGTTGTCGTTCTTTTCTATGTTCAAGTTTATTTTTGTCATTGAGATGTAAAGTTCATTTGTTTCTGAATTGTTTAAATGACCTTGTCGGTCTGCGTTGTATTTAGATTGACCCCGGTCGGTCAATCATTTTGTAGTCTAGTAGAGTTTAGCCTTGTAGATCCTTGTAAGAAGGGCCTACGGCGTGTAACATTTACGGATGTATTCTGGAGGTGTTACAAATATGGTATCGGAGCTTAGGTTTGCGAAAAACCTAGGTCGTTGGGTCAAGTCTATGTCTTGTGTAAGTCGCGCGCGTCAGAGTTGTGATTAGTATCGTGGTTCCAACATCATATTCAAGCAATCTGTGATGGTAAGCCTCCCGAATCGTAAGTCCCCTTATATACGTATTTGATTATATTGTGCTTAACGTGAACCTAGGGTTTGAACTTGTTAGAGATTATATTGTTTTACGATATCACCTGCGTATACGCGTCGAGTGAGAATGGTTATGTAGTATACTTCGGTAGTCGAACATATTTATCGATTTCTGCATTTCAGTAGGATAAATCTTTGAGTGTTAATTTTATCCGCTGCGTGAGTACTTTGAAATGACTCTTGACATTTTGGCATTTTAGTCTTGCACATTTAATGGTATTTTTATGACGGTATTTAATATTTTACAAATGATTTTGTAAGTTTGGGAAAATGCTACCGTCATCGGCTTTTGGCATATTTTGAAATGATTTTTAAATGGTTTTTAGCCTGGTAGGTTCCGGCGCAGAATCCCCGACATGTAACATTTCCGGGCCGAATTACGAACATTTCAAAGTAGTGTTTTGAAATTTTCCTAGCATTGTAAACCTCATGATTTAATGTAGTCATGTCGAATGGTCACGTACTTTGGTTAAAAATTCTTTCGAATAAACATTTTGGTAGAAGAGGAAGGATTTTCAAAATTGTGGTATTTGGGACTCAACATTTTTGAAATATTTCAAACTAGTTATAAATTGATTTTCAATTTTCTTGTAGGCATTACTCGAAAATAAATTTTTTTTTCAGAGTCATTGTATAAACTTCCTCTTCGAAAACAAAGGACAGTATTTACAAGTTTTGAGCACAACATGACTCGGCTTTTGTTTCGAAATTTTTTTATTAAAAGCATACGCATAATGATCGTCCTAGACAAAGGACTGGAAGTTGATTTCAGAAAATTTCGTGCTTTACGATATTACCGTTATTCTAAGGATGCTTATTAAACCTTATGTTGATAATTGCGGTATACCGTACAACCGACTATGTGATAACAATAAACGGTACTATCTGCATTAGCATGACGAGCCCTGGCGGATGTAGACGTAATATAGGAAGCAGAAGCGGTGAGGTGGTTCGTACGACAACGATTCATGTTACGGTGAAGGAATATCAAGATCATACGATAACCTATGAAACCTCCTCAATGACCGAGCCAACGAGCGGAGAAAAGAGACCGAGGACATCTGGAAAATTTTTGGGCGGTGACGAGACTAAGGTTCTCAAACCCCCACGTCGTTCGAATGCGTCGTCTTCGCGGTCGAGAATGGGCATTGGGAATCCCCAACCAGCATCGGTGACTCCCGGTAAGAAGAGAGTGTGCTTCAAATGCAACCGTACGGGACACATCCGTGTAAACTGTCCCTCCCCACTCTTGACTTGTGATCGGTGCGGGTGTGAAGGCCATCGGGAGAAACATTGTGAGATAATTTCCGAATTGGCAAAGAATGTTACTCTGTTGGTGAGCAGAGCAAGTGGCCGGAGAATGTCCCGAAACCTTATGTCTTCTGCTGAAGAGCCTATCATAGGCGAATGAAGATTTTGTGCTGTGTTCTAGTCGTTGCTGTTTCCAACAATCGTGACTTTGATTGTCTTTCATTTTAATTGCTTTTCGTTTCCAACTCCTGCTGTTTTAAGTTTCGGGGCTGACATGTCTTCTTAGTACGGGGACATGTAGTACCCGTGCTCTTCTTAGTATTTTCGGTGTTGGGAGACTTTCATTGTTGATGATTCATCTGTGATCCTCTTGACAATTTCAAACTACCATGTTCTACTGAACCTACCATCATTCGAACGAATTTCAGAACCGATTTGTTAGACTTTGTGAATTATTGTGGTCTATTCACATCTGAACTTAATCTTTGCAGAATTTTATTCGAAACTATTTGTTCCCACTCGTGCGATTAATATTTCCAATGTGTTATGAACTTGAATACGGTGGGTCGAGCTCGACACGCGATTTTGGTACGTCTGAGCCGTTTGTGAATTTCCTTAATTCCGTGAGATTCTACTTCTCCACTCTAACTTCTCATGTTCACGTGTAATTTATCGCCTCAATTGACGTGCCAGATACTTCCTAGGTCCAATCATTGTATTTTTAGAACCTTGCTTTCGCGCATCGCTCGTGATGTTTTGAGGCTGAACAAGTAGTTATTTTTTCTTGGTTGTTCCACCACTCTACTTTAAGTTTCGGGACGAAACTTCTTTTAAGAGGATAGTATGTAATATCCGGATAAATTATTGGGCATTTTCGTCCGTATTTGAACCCTGTATTACCTGAATTAGTGCTATCAATAATCGAAGTACGATCATTTCCGTATTCGTATCCTCATGCATGATAATATCAACTTTTAATCCTTCACATGCAACTACGTCGTAACGCACGCTAACAGGTAAGCGTAACGTACGTTACGAACTGGAGATAGCGTACGCTACGAGATAGACGTAGCGTACGTAAGGAGGTCAATAATTGAACAGGCTGGCTAGCACATGGACGGCTGGTGGTGGGGCTCGGAAAGATTCCCGCGGATGAACCTGGACAGTTTTGGGGTCAACGGGTGTTAACGTACGCTAAGGTTTGTAACTAGCGTACGCTAATGTGTGTAGCTTACATACGTAATGCGTAGGGTGTAACGTACGTAAGCTAGTACAGAACGAGACAGTAAGCTATCAGTGACCGATAGCATACGCTAAGATCGAATGATAGCGTGCGCTAAGTCGATTACGTACGTAAATTGCTAAGGCTAACATATGTAAAGCTCAAGATATTATATATATGGACAACACCCCATTTCATTTCACTTCGTCCCTTTCACTTGTACTTCGTTTTCCTTCATTTCTAGAGAGTCTCCAGCCCTCTAAAACACCTATAGATCACATAAACTCGATCATTTAAGTTACGAAACATCTTGGATTGATATTCAAACAATCGGAGTTGGATGCTACCTCTTGTATCTGGGTTTCTTTCATATTAAGGTATGTTAATGCTACCTCAACCTTGAATTTGTGTTCTTAAGGATGTTATGAACATACCACCGGGATTATTAAGCTCCATAAATGATTTTTATCCGAACACCATGTTTTTGGAAGTTGGAATGTTCATGCTTTAGTTACCCTAGTTAAGAACGTTATAGTCCGATTCTTATTATGATAATCAAGTAAGGAAATTTTCTGAGATTAATAAACTGTATTGTATGGTGTTTCCATAATGATCATAGACTTAATGTTGGTAATGTAGTGGACAAATTTTGTCAATCCAGCCCAAGCCCAACAAAGTCTTTCCGATCAGCCCAACAAACCCAATAGACTTGACACTTTGTCTAAGATAAAATTTGTTGGGCCCTAGGCTTGGAAAGATCCGCAAACCAACCCGGATCCAGGGGTTTGCCACATCAGCCACGCGTATTCGAACGGTCAGATAAAATGACTTTTGAGCCAGTCAAAGGTCAAAAAAGCATGCTAAAGTAACGGATGAATAGAGTTGAGGGCCAAGGAGGTCAACAACGGACATGTGACAAGATAAAACGAATCAACAGGCATGTGACAGACAAAGCGAATCAACAGGCATGTGACAGACAAAGCGAATCAACAGGCATGTGCCAGACAAACGAATCAACGTGACGGACGAATAAGGGAATAAGGATCCCAAGCTGTCCTATATAATGACAAGACAACCAACCCAATCGATTCATTGAATTCGAAGTCATTCTCTACTGAACTTACTCTCTCTGATAATTCCTTATCATCATCCTGAGCTCTCAACCACCGCCTTATCTCCTTCACTAGCCGGATGTACCTGACCGTCTAATATCACCGATCTCCGGCGCCCTCAACCACCGCCTTATCTCCTTCACTAGCCGGACGTACCTGACCATCTAATATCACCGATCTCCGGCGCTCTCAACCACCGCCTTACCTCCATCGCTCATCGGACGTACCTGACCGTCCAATACCACCAACATCATCAACTGCTCTATTATTTATTATATTTAATTCGTTTATCTCAACTTTATTCAATACTAAAATTGCTTACTGACTTGAGCGTCGGAGGCTCTTCGGTTGACACCCCACCGGTGCTCTCTGAGGGCTCCTACGTGTTTTGTGTTGACAGGTTGCTAGTGCCCGATTCAATCAACCTGAATGACGTGCCTGACGTCATCATCATCAATTGTAGGAATCACCCCTACAATTTGGCGCCCACCGTGGGGCCCTAGCAATCGAGTTAATCAACAATCATACTATAGAGTCTTTGCTACCAGCCATGTCTGACGGATCCGCTTCGATGATTTTGTCCGACCCGATAGCCTGATTGGATCTCGGTACCGGATCGCGCTCGGCCGAGCAGATAAACCAAGAGCGAGAGAATAGGCTAAAGCTGGAGAAGGAAAATGCCGATCTACTTGTCCGCCTCGAGGCAGCGGCATCCAAAAGGCAGACCGACTCGACCTCTCGCTTCAGGGTTCCAGTCAACCCAATGATATGTCTTGATGATGACATCGTAACCCCTCCTGGTGGTGGATCTGAGCAACAAACACCGAACCCGACCTCATTGGTAAAGAATTCTAATATTCCTATCGCACAATCTAACACAGGTCGTGTGACCTTCCTTGCAGGTGAACATATCACAACTCCCGAAGAACCTATTATGACAAAACAGAAAGCTACTGGAGGACAGATGGGTGATGCAATCACCACTGCAACCGGCGCCAACAACACCACAACTGGATCTGGCCAGGCAGGTATCAATTCAAGTGGGGCACCAAGGATCGAACTTGGGGCTTCCTGTGCCCGAAGCGAGAACCTTGAAATCACCTACGAGCCAACTCAGCCTCCTATATCAACTTCCTACACAATCAAGGAAGCAGACATGGCCCGTAAGTTGGCCGAGATGGAGGCCCTCATTCAAAGAATTCCGGGTGTTCCAGCGCCGATACACAAGAGCTCAGAGAACTGTTATGCCGACTCACCTTTTGTCGATGAGATAGCATTAGTGGAGATGCCCAACAAGTTCAACTTCCCAACCATGCAGATGTTTGATGGGACAATCGACCCGAGCGACCATATTGCACAATACAAACAGAGGATGTTCACCGCTGCCATTCCACGAGAATTGCGGCAGGCTTGCATGTGTAAGGGGTTCGGTTCTAGTCTGACAGGACCGGCCCTCCAGTGGTACACAAATCTACCTAATTACTCCATATCAAGCTTTGCCCAACTAACAGATATTTTCATCCAACAATATGCTAGCAGCAGGAAGCTGGAGAAGATCTCAGAGGACCTGTATGCGATAGTACAACGACGCGGAGAGTCCCTCAGGGACTATATCGTGCGTTTCAACAGGGAGAAAGTGTCCATAACTAACTGCAATACCCAAACAGCCATCACTGCCTTCAGGAAAGGACTCCTCCCTGATTCGGATCTCTACAAGGAACTCACCAAGTATCCTTGTCAAACTATGGAGGACGTCCTCACTAAGGCATGGGCGCAGATTAAATGGGAGGAAGACCAGTACAATCATCATCGATCATCTCCTCAAAGGAGCTTGAGAAGAGACACTCGAATGGAACGAAGGATAAATGACAGGAGAGTTGGACCTTACCCACCCCCTCGGCGACAAGAATATCAGAGAAGGGAATACAGACAAATGCCAGAAACACGACCGCGTGATAAAGCTAAGGTTCCAGAATATAACCTATCCATCTCACCAGCCGAAGCTTTGGCAACTCTCAAAGGACTCGGGGGCAAAGTCAAATGGCCAGAAAAAATGAGATCGCCAGCCAACCAAAGAGACTGCTCGAAGTGGTGCGAGTTTCATGCCGACCATGGGCACCGAACGGACGACTGCATTGCTCTGAAGTTGGAAGTATCCCACCTACTGAAGAAGGGATACCTGACAGACCTCTTGACTGACAAGGGCAAGCAGACTTACTAGCAAAATCAAGACAGACGCGATACTCAGAGAGAGATCAGTCCACCTAGACCACCGACCCATGAGCGGATAGTAAATGTAATCACAGGTGGCTCCGAAGTTAGTGGAGTCACTCACTCAGCGGCCAAGAGACATACCAGAGAGGCCGGACGAATGGGAACAGAATCAAGCAAGACCGGAAGAAACACAACTATCCAGCTGGCACAAACCATCAGCTTCACAACATCTGAATCAACGAGACTTCTAAATCCTCATCATGATGCTTTAGTTATTTCCTTATTTATTGCAAATTGTCTAACCAAACGTGTGTTGATTGACAATGGCAGTTCTGCCAATATCTTGTTTTTGTCTGCTCTCAGGGAAATGGCAATTGATGAATCCAAGATCATCAGAAAGGCCACTGTCCTCATCGGCTTCAGTGGAGAACAAAAAAGCACGATCGATGAAATCGAGTTGCCTGTCTATGTTGAAGGTGTCAATCTGTGCAGTCGATTCCTGGTGGTGGATTCTCCGTCTGCCTATAACGTCATCTTGGGTCGACCATGGATACACGAAATGGAGGCAGTCCCATCCACCTACCATCAAGTACTCAAATTTACGACCAAGTGGGGGGCGAAAGAGCTAAGGGGAGACCAGGAGGATTCGAGGGCCTGCTACCAGACGATGATGAAAGCCAAGCAAGCTTCTTTATAGCAATTACAGGAGGAGGGATCGTCTAACCATCGACCGAGCTTGCCGGTCCATGTGGACGAACCCGACATGGTGGAGCTAGATGAAGTCGCCATTAATACGGAGTTTCCAGACCACAAAGTTTGGATCGGGGCGCAATTAGACCCCGACCTCAGAGAGAAGCTTATTCAATTTCTCACTTACCATTATGATTGCTTCGCTTGGTCTCATGCAGATATGACTGGAATTAATCCAAATATTATTGTTCACAGGTTGCAGGTCGACCCGGATTACCCTCCCAGAAGACAAAAAAGGAGAAAGTTTGCTCCCGAAAGAAATAAAGTGATCAATGAAGAAGTACAAAAACTTCTTGATAGCGGTCTGATCCGTGAGGTCTGTTACCCAGAATGGCTAGCAAATGTGGTGGTGGTAAAAAAGAAGAACGGGAAATGGCGGGTCTGCATAGACTTCTCCGACTTAAACAAGGCGTGCCCCAAGGACTCGTTCCCATTACCTCACATAGATATGCTAGTAGATGCGACTGCCAGACATGAACTTCTCAGCTTTATGGACGCCTACTCTGGCAACAATCAGATCATGATGCATCCAGACGATCAAGAAAAGACTGCCTTCATGACCAACCTGGGCATTTTCTGTTACAAAGCGATGCCCTTTGGGCTTAAGAATGCAGGGGCAACTTACCAACGCCTGGTCAATAGAATGTTCAACAACTTCATTGGGAAAACTATGGAACTATACATTGACGACATGCTCGTCAAGTCATTGCATGCCGAAGACCATATCAACCATCTCAGATAATCTTTTGAGGTAATTAAAGAATATAACATGAAGTTAAACCCCTCTAAGTGTTCTTTTGGTGTAACTGCACGAAAATTCCTTGGATACCTTGTGACACAACGAGGAATCGAAGACAAACCGGCTCAAATTGAATCAATCCAGAGGATCACATCTCCAACTTGCATCAAAGATGTACAAAAGCTGACCGGCCGGATAGCCGCCCTCAGTCGGTTCATCTCAAAATCCTCAGAACGGTGCCAACCCTTCTTCAACACACTGAGGAAGTCAAAAACATTTGAATGGACAAATGAGTGCGAGGAAGCTCTGCAACAACTCAAACAGTACCTGACTAGCCCCCCGCTATTGGCCAAACCAAAGGACAGCGAAGTATTGTTTGTCTACTTAGCCATCTCCGAGACAGCCGTCAGTGCAGTCCTAGTCCGAGAGGACCAAGGTAAACAAAATCCTATTTATTATGTAAGTAAGTCTCTTTTAGATGCATAAACCAGGTACGGACAGCTAGAAAAACTAGCATTGGCACTCGTTCACACTGCAAGAAAGTTAAGGCCATACTTCCAGTGTCACCCAATAGTGGTGCTTACCACCTTTCCGCTGAAAACCATACTGCACAAACTAGAGCTATCTGGAAGACTAGATAAATGGTCAGTGGAGTTGAGCGAATACGACATCACTTACAGGCCACGGACCTCGCTAAAATCTAAGGTATTGGCCGACTTCCTTGTAGATTATACGCCTAACCTCCAAGTGCAGGCCGAAACGGAATTGTGCTGCATGACTGAAGGAGAGACAACTGGAACCTGGAAGCTAAGTGTGGACGGGTCAAGTAACTCGAAAGGAAGTGGACTCAGACTTGTCCTAGTTTCACTGCATGGAGACACGATTGAACAGGCAGTCAGATGTGGCTTCAAAGCAACCAACAACGAGGCAGAATACGAGGCCATGATAGCCGGAATTACCTTAGCTAAAGAGATGGGGGTGAAACGAATCAATGTCTACAGTGACTCCCAACTAGTAGTCAACCAAATGCAAGTAACTACCAAGCTCGGGACAACAAGATGATCGCCTATCTCCAGAAAACCAAAGAACTACAGGCACATTTTGAGGAGTTTTCCATCAGCCAAATACCAAGAGGAGAGAACAGCCATGCGGAGGCACTAGCTAACTTGGGGTCATCAACCCAGACAACGGATCCCAAAACAATCCCTATCATATACCTGCAATGGCCGGCAGTTTGGAAAGACGCAGAAGAACAAGTTTCAGACATATCAAGCAATCAGACCTGGATGACCCCACTGATGGAATATCTAGAGCAAGATATACTCCCTGATGACAGGAACGAAGCACGTCGAGTCAAAGCTCAATCAGCCCGATTATCCATCATCCGAGGTAAACTTTACAAACGTTCTTATTCTGGTCCATACTTGAGATGTATTAACCCCGAAGAAGCAAAATACGTTCTGGCGGAGCTACACGAGGGGGAATGTGGAAACCACTCAGGCGGAAGAAGTTTGGCTCACAAAGCTCTGACAAGTGGGTACTACTGGCCTATAATGAGGACTGATTCGGCAGATTACGCGAGAAAATGTGACAAGTGCCAACGTTTTGCCCAGGTGTCCCATCTTCATCCAGAAAAAATGACCGCGATCACGTCACCATGGCCATTCATGAAATGGGTAATGGATATAGTAGGCAAGTTACCTACAGCACCTGGACAAAAGGTGTACATGCTTGTGAATCGACTACTTCAGCAAATGGATTGAAGCAGAATCATTCCATCAAGTCCGAGACAGGGAAGTGAAAGGCTTTATATGTAAGAACGTAATATGTCAATACGGAGTACCTAAAGAAATCGTGACAGACAACGGCTCGCAATTTATAAGCACTACATTCCAGGACTTTTGCCAATTCTGGAACATCAAATTAAGCTTCTCAACTCCAAGATACCCGCAAGCCAATGGACAGGAAGAGTCATCTAACAAGATGATCATCAACACTTTAAAGAGGAGACTAGAAAAGGCCAAGGGAAAATGGGCAGATGAACTTCCCGGAGTCCTTTGGTCATATCGAACTACAGCCAGGACATCAACTGGAGAAACTCCATTCTCCCTGGCTTATGGGATGGAAGCTGTCATTCCAATAGAAAGCGAAGTACCTACTGCAAGGCACGAACTCACAACAGACGATCAAAATTGGAGGGATATGTGCCACGAACTCGACACACTTGATGAAAAGAGAGATAATGCAAGAATCAGGATGGCAGCCTACCAAAAAAGTGTCGCCAAATATTACAACAAAAATGTGCGCACTCGTACGTTTAAACCAGGAGACTGGGTGCTCAGACGAGTTTTTCATAATACAAAGGAAGCTGGATCCGGCAAGTTGGCCCCAACCTGGGAAGGACCGTACTTGATCACCAAGGTGGTCGGAGGTGGAGCTTACAAGCTACAGACACCAGACGGACGAGACATAAGCAATAGCTGGAATGCCAACCATCTGAAACTGTATCACGCTTAAAACTTTTTCATGATTTCAAATATATTTTTGGTCTTACGAGACCAGCACTACAACCATATTATGTCTAACACTTCTACGCAGGTCCTTCTCAGAACTACATCTGGGCTTGATCCCTGAAATAGGGTATGTAGGCAGCTCTACGGAGCGCAGCCCATCAAAGCAACGCCCCTAAAAATAGGCGGAAGATGTTTATACAAGCTGAAAACCCAGCAAATAAGCGGGCCAACCCGTCGATAACTCATCATACATGAAGTATAAGACAACCAAGACAATCGGAAGAAGATAAAAAGCTTCAATCATAGATATCAGTCAAAAGCCTTACAAACAGACTTAAACTTGAGCTATGAGAAGACAAAAACTACATGAAAAATAAAACCAGTCGGAAATAAGAACAACAAACAACAAATAATAATGGCATAAAGATCAATCTTCAGGAGGAGGGACGGAGCCTCCATCTTGACCCGCCTGCTCAGCGTCCTCGGCCTGCATTTGCTTGAACTCTTCATATTCAGCTTTGTATCTCGAGACATCCCATGTTCCCGCGGGACAACTCTCATACTCCTCAACTAACATGCCTCGGATTCTGACTTCCGCTTCGAGACACATGTCGGTCATCCGATCTTCTAACATTTTTGCCTTCTTTTCAAGAGCGGCGTAGTTGATAGCAGCACGTCGGGCGTCCTAATCCCGAGCAAACAGCTTGGCCTTCAAATCGGCAATGTCCCGTCCGGTTTTCTCATGAAGGGACTTGACTTCCCTTACTTCATTCCGCAGTTGGCTTTTCTCGGATCGGAGCCCAACAACCTTCTCACCCAACTCTTTTATCCACTTTTTCGCGAAAATAGTCTTCTAAAGAACCTACAATATACGAAGACCAAGTCAATACATTAGTTGCACAATAATTTCTAGTAAAGTTGTGGTAACTAATAGACACACTTACCATGAAGACAACTTCTAAACTAGCAGCACCAAAGGAATCATCCCCCATGACCTCGAGCTGATCATTGTCTTCGTCAAATAACAACTTTTCAACCTCCCCGACATGAGGAGCAAATTCAGAATGAGCAGCAGAAGAAGAAGGAAATGACAAAGTGATAGAATCGGACAAGTCCGTCAGATCAAACGCACCATCATGGTTTTTCTTCAGCACGCGAGCCGGGGGACTAGGAAGAGCAATAACCTCTTCAATACCTTTGGGACCTTCATCACTTGTGCCAGCAACCATCTTTTTTTTGCGGCGCTGGCGATATAGCTCCATGGCATTCTTGCCGGCTAGTAGGGGGAGAAAAACGCCAGACATGTTTTCGCCTATCAATAAGACAATCAGACACGTTAGCCAAGATATATCCATATCAATTAAAATAACTACACGAACATGTAGACCGACAATACCTGTAAGAAAAGAACTGGTCGAAACACTCTGCACAGATATAATGTTGCGATAATCACGATCCTCTTCAGAGAATCTAAAGAACCAGGCAATCTTCTCCTGAGTAGCCTTGGAAGGTACAGGATTCCTTCTCTTCAAGCACTCTGCACAAGGGATAAAGGAATGAATCAATCAGACAAATTAGAAGCATATAAATGAGACTAAATATTCTAACTCGTCAAAATCAGGCACTCACGGGCAACAGACCATGCTTGCGGAATGCCGTGATCAGTCGACACTCCCAACACATCAAAAGGAACAAGAAAGTAATGTTCTTTCCACCTCTTATCACAATCCTTAAGGCCAAGAATCAAAGGCGTCTTTGAACAACTCAAAAACTGGTATCGACCATAGTCGCTCTTATGCATCTTAAGGCTGTAGACAACCAGAACGTCCTCATAAGAAAAGCTAACTTCCCTCGCCTCAGTGAACGTCTGGATGGCCATCAAAACACGCCAGACATTCGGCATCAACTGACTTGGCGCAATAACGTGGAACTTACAAGCTTCTAGCACCAGTCGGGGAAGCGGAAACCGAGCACCTAGCACAAATGGAAGCTCGTACATCACCAACCAATCTGGATAAATCCAATCAACCCTCTCTAGGTAAGAGGGAGCAACCAGACAGATATGTCTTGGGATGTCGTAGCTCTGGCGAAAACTCTTGAGATGCTCTAAGGTGATCTCAGACTTTGGGTTCCTCCCCAAGAGCAATTTTTTAGGTTGGCTATCTCTAACCGGCCCAACGCAGTCTACACCAATACCGGAGGTATAGGTATAACTACCCTGACTATCCTTCCATCCTTTCAAATCACAACACGGTACGCCAGTTAACACCTCGCCGCAAATGTCTCTATCATCGGACTCCCCGAACCTCTCACTAGTCGACCCGCTAAACTGAGTTCGGTCGAAGAAAGACATTATGACTAGATGTCCTACTGACAGGTTACCTAATGATAAAATAAGAGGGAGAGGCGGATGGTGTCAATCGAAAGAAGTTGACAAAACTACTTGGACGACCATCCAGGCATATCATTAGTTAGAATCATCACAATTAAACGAAAGCAACAAACCCATCATAAACAAGTCAACAAGAAGACAAATCAAAACACATCTTATGGGTCGACCGGACATAACAAGGCCATACTACCTACGTGGAAGAAGCCATACGAGACCATCGGTCTCTTACACTATAAAGCCTCTACGGGGTTAAACAAAGGAAACCAACCTCCTATTTGATTAAGAGCAATCAAACACAAACACATAATTTGGCGAATCATGAAACTTCGAAATGATCAAACGGTATGAAGAGCAATCAAGAACGTGAAGAACACATGAAGAACATTCAAATTCGTTGAAGAACATTCAAACAGTATGAAGAACACTCGAAGAACTGACCTGACAAAGATCTTGCACCTTGCCCTTCTCCTTCTAACCCCTCCTTGCTTCCTGTTAGGCGTATTTTTATGCGTTTTTATATCATTATTTTATATCCATCTTGAGCCTAAATCAGCATAAATGAGCTTTTAATGCATTATTTTTATATGTTTTGCAGGAAATCGGGGTCCGGAAGCCAAAACGATGAAAAACGGGCGAAAATAGCAGTTTTTGGTCATGAGCCGCGGCACACGAAGACAACCAGCGAATGATGTGCACACTGTACTGTGTGTCGCGGCACACATCAAGTGAGCCGCGGCACAGAATGCGCAAAAAAGACGCCACTGCCATATTTCTTTGTTGGTGTGTGGGAGAAAAGAAGTGGGCTGAATTTGATAATTGGGCCGCTTGGGCTTTTGGTTTTTGTGTGCCGTGAGGAGCACTGGGAAAAAGGAGATTTGAGGACTTTTTTTTTGGAGGGACCTACTGGAGGGGGAATTAAAAAGAGAGAAAAAATCTATAAAAAGGGAAGAACGGGGGAGAACCGAGAGGAAGAGTTTTCGGCGGAAGAAATCAAGGGAACACAAGGAGGAGATTTGTAGGCGACGACAAGACACGGATCCCTACGGTTTTTCTGCATCTTAGTTTTTAGATTTATTTGAGTAGGATTTTGATTGTAGCCAATTTCATGACGGTTTGATTATTTATTATTATTTCGATTTACTCGTTATTCTATTGAATTGGATTCTTCTTACTGTTCTTAATGCTTTTTAATTGTCTGGCCAACAGTTAATTTGTTTTGAATGTCTTTATGGATTCGGGAGATGAAATTTAGGCATAGTTCTTGTTAGACGAATCATAATTTTCGTGAGATAGGAATATACTCATGCGAATTGTGAAGCCTGTTATTGTGGGAATTCTCGAACTGTTTTAGCTATTAATTATCTGACTCGAATAGGGATATATCGAGTTAGTAATTCGTAGTATTTTCTATCGACCTTGGGAAAGGCTTTAGAATAATTTAGGAATTCCTGGCTTACAATCAATTGAATAACAGTGAATTGAATCGAATAAATATCATTCCCGATTGTTTGAGGTGAAAATCATAATCCTACCCCTTATTAGTATTATTATTATTGGTAGTAGTACTATTATTTACTTTCTGCAATTAGTTTAGATATAAACTCTATTTAATTGTTCTTCAAATAAATTTGTGAGTTGACTAAATTTTGGTACTTAGTGAAATCAGTCCTCGAGGGAACGATGCTTTACTTATCACTTTATTACTTGTTGACACCGTGCACTTGCGGCATATTGTGAGGGATTTTCCCACAACAAGTTTTTGGCGCCGTTGCCGGGGAATTGAAATTTTCTAATATCGATTTAAGTATTTCTAGTCTTAATTTGAACGCTTTATTTTTATTTTTGTCTATTTAATTTCGTTTATTTGTTTTTCCTTTCAGGACCTTTCGTGTAGTGTATGAGAAAACTCGGTAACGAAGGCCTACTACCTTTGGATACCGAGCTCGAGCGCACTCTAAGAAGGAACAAGAAGGAGAAAAGAGAGTTGCAGACGACGGTCAACATGGCCGAGAATATCGAAGTCCAAGGAGGAGATAACCATGTGCGGCAAGTTCAACCGGAACTAGCTCTTCGAGATTATGCCATGCCGCAGATCAATGCTAATTTTTCGGGAAGTCGGCGTCCCACTATCCAAGCCAATAATTTTGAGATCAAGCCCGCTATCATTCAGATGGTGCAGGCGAGCCAATTCTGTGGACTGCCGAATGACGACCCGAATGCCCATATTGCTTCTTTCCTTGAGATATGCGACATGTTCAAGACTAATGGTGTCACCGACGATGCCATCTGATTGAGGCTTTTCCCTTTCTCTTTGAGGGATAAAGCGAAATTTTGGTTAAATTCCTTACCGCCGGGGTCGATTACAACATGGGGAGAGTTAGCGCAAGCCTTCCTTGCCAAATTCTTCCCACCTGCTAAGACGGCGAGGTTGAGAAACGAAATAACCACCTTTGGTCAGTACGATATGGAATCGCTCCACGAGGCGTGGGAGCGATATAAAGATTTGTTATGAAGATGCCCTCATCACGGCCTTCCTGATTGGCTTCAGATTCAGACGTTCTATACTGGTTTGAGTGCTTCTACATGCACTCTCGTGGATGCGGCCGCTGGTGGGGCCTTGATGGGAAAGACTATGGCCGAGGCACACTCGCTTTTGGAAGCTATGGCCGCAAACGCATATCAATGGCCATCGGAAAGATTGACACCGAAGAGAGTTATGGAAGTTTCAAGTAATGATCTGTTTTCCACCTTGTCAGCTCAAGTCGCCGCTTTGACCCAACAGCTCCAAGCATTTTCGCACGCACCTTCCCCCGTTACCATAGAGACATGCAATTGGTGTAACGGATCACACCCGAGCGCAGAGTGTCAAGTTGGAAACCCGTTCGAGCAACATCAGATGGAGCAGGCTCAATTCGTGGGAAATGGAAATTGGCAGAATAACCCGTACTCCAACACTTATAATTCGGGGTGGCGCAATCATCCCAACTTTTCGTGGAGAAACGGACAGAACTCAAACCAGCCCCCGTTCGCTCAGAATCACGGCGGCCCCTCCCGCTCCCAAAGTTTCTCTCGAGGAAGCACTTGCAAAATTGGCGGCGAATACGAGTCAATTTATGACCCGTACTGAAGCGACATTGCAAAATCATTCCGCTTCCATTCGAAACTTGGAGGTCCAGCTGGGCCAAATTGCTAATGTGTTGACAGCTCGCCCGGAGGGAGCATTGCCGAGTATAACAGAGACAAATCCTAGAGAGAGTCTAAACGCAATCAGCTTGAGAAGCGGGAAAGAGGTGCTGGATCAGCCCAAGCGGTGTGAAAAGAAGAAGGAAATTGAGGAAAAGAATGATTTAGAGCCAGAGGAGTCGCAAGATTTGAAACCTTCAATAACGTTGCCGGACAACCCGAAGACATGTGTGCCCCCCGTCCCGTTTCCGAGACTACAGCAGAGAAAGGCGGACAAACAATTTTCTAAGTTCCTTGACGTATTTAAAAAGCTTCACATTAACATTCCGTTCGCCGACGCATTGGAACAAATGCCGAGCTATGCTAAATTCATGAAGGAAATATTGTCGAAGAAAAGAAAACTCGAGGAGTTTGAAACTGTCGCCTTGACGGAGGAATGCAGCGCAATTTTACAAAAGAAGCTCCCACCTAAATTAAAAGATCCGGGAAGCTTCAACATACCGTGCACCATGGGGAATCTTTCGTTTAATAAGGCACTGTGCGATCTCGGTGCTAGTATCAACCTCATGCCTCTGTCGATTTTCAAACAGCTGGATATTGGGGAAGCCAAGCCAACCACAGTCTCCTTACAATTGGCGGATCGATCGATTAAGTATCCGAGGGGAGTGATTGAGGATGTATTAGTCAAAGTTGATAAGTTCATCTTTCCGGCCGATTTCATCGTACTCGACATGGAGGAAGATAAAGATATCCCAATCATCTTGGGACGACCATTTTTAGCGATCGGCGAACCCTTATAGACGTGGAAAAAGGGAGTTAACTCGAGGGTCCAAGACGAGCAAGTTACTTTTCAAGTATTCAAATCTTTCCCATGTCCCTAAGTGTTGATAAAAGGTCACAAGGTGAAAGTGTAGATGTAGTTGAAAGAGGAAAGCACCGAAAACATAGTCGGTTGAAAAATTGATTCGGTGGCGAGATGGTTCAATTTTTAAGAAGGGTGCGAACGAGTAGCGTTTCTCGAGCATGCGGACAAATCTGCTGCGATCTTGAGTGCGTTCGTGAAGGAGGAGAGTAAGCGGAAGCCAGGCGGACATATAGTCATGAGAAAAGCGGGTGTTTCGGAAGTTGTTCACATCGAAACCTTTCCGCAAACAACATTTGAGGCCCGAACCGAAAGTCAAATCGTTAACGATCGATGGTCATAATTTTGAAAACCATATGAACGGTTCGATGATCGGGCGGAAACCAAATGGAGTTTGCGAAAAGCGAACTAATATTTTCAAATAGGTCAGTGAAGACTATAAACTTAGCGCTTCTCGGGAGGCAACCCGAGTTCGTAGTTGTAGATTTTGCGTTTCTTTATTTTTCTTGCGATCGTGATTCTTATTTTTCATCATTTTTGTGCTTCAATTTGCTACGCCTCTCGCTTTTAACGTGATCTTCTCAAAATTCTATGCGGGAAAGTCCTGAGGGGAAATCAAGTCGAGCCGCGGCACGGTATTGTGAGCCGCGGCACACACAAGCGAAGGATATGAGCTAAACCCATTGTACCTTGTGCCGCGGCACGGCATAAATGAGCCGCGGCACACTTGAGCACCGAGCCACGGCACACGAAATGCTGCGGCGGCACACGACAACACGAGAAAACAGGTAAAAGGGTTGTACCACTGCGCGGCTCACTTTAGGCGTGCATACTATGCGGAATCTGAAAGGCCCAGGTAGCATATAACACGCATTCGGCCGGCATTTCCAGGTACGCCTTCTTTCCTTCTCCTTCCCTCCCCAACGCGCGAATCGGCCGAAACAATCTTCCAATTTTTTTCTTGCGATTTCTTCTTGCACTCTTCACAAAACCAATCAAGGTATGTTCCAATCTTTAATCTCTACTTGTTTATGGATTTAAATTTGAAGTTGTTTATGCTTTGGATGGATTGAACATGTTTATTTTCCTTCAAAATTTGTAGGATGGTTTAGGAAATAACATAGTAGTTTTAATCGAATTTTCATGGTTAAATCGGAATATGAATGAATTAAGTGCGTTGTGTTGATGATGAATGAATTGTGTTTCTGTTCTTGGGGGTTGAATCGAGCTATAGCCATGTTTATTCTTCAAGTAAACTCGTGCCCTTAAGGTGTTTGATAAAATGTCTAAGTGAAAAATTTTCTTTGTTAAAGCAATCTTTTGAATCTTCGTGCAACGTGTTCGTTCTGAATTTACAGCAAGCCCAACCCTTACGTCCAGTTTAGACGTTTAAGTCCAATTTCATCCTTCTCTCACGAATGTGCTATTTTGTTAAATTCGGGATTTACATTTGGACATCTTTAGCCGAGTATAGATCATTGTTATTATTGTTTGCGTAAATAAACTCTGGTGTTTTTATTTTTTAGGATTGACTATGGCGAGAACAAAGAAGCTGAGCAAGAGAGCTAGGACCCAGTCATCCCCTACTCGAGGGGAGACCTCTCGTAGTCGGGCCGAGTCGGAGGGGCATCAGTTTTCGGACCCTGAAATTCACAAGATCTTCAATGAGAAGATTCGGCCACGACCGCTTATTCCAGAGAGGGGATTTACTCCAGCTCCTCAGGACGGGGAATTGCTTACCATGATTGATGAGATGGGGTGGGCCAGATTTGCTGCACCCCCCGAGCCAGCGGTTATCTCGATTGTGCAGGAGTTCTACGCCAGTGCACTACTGAAGCACATTCGGGCAGGGCATACGTTGCCGTCATTAGAGTCTCGGACTCAGGTCGATGTCCGAGGGCTTACAGTTGATTTCTCCATGGCTGCTATTCGGAGGCTGTTTGGGCTTCCGGTGGTTGATGAGTCGGCCTATGACCGAGTGATGACCAGCCTCACGAAGGAGGCCCTGCTCGAGACCATTGCACAGCCCGATTCTGACTGGGAGCAGCGCGCACAGGGTTCTTCCACTTTCCACTTCAAGAGCTCGCGCCTCAGCCGGCTCGGGCGTGCCTGGCTTTATTTTATCTGCGCACGCATTGACCCCACCTCCCAGATCCGTACTGTCTTTCTCTCCTACGCCCGGACACTTTACGCTATCACTTCCGGGCTGCGTTTCGATGTGGCCCCCATCCTGGTCCGATCTATCTTCTAGTGTATCCAGGGGGGGCCAAGACGGGGTTGAAGCACCTCTCTCTCATCTGCGCCTTGTGCCGGCAGTCGGGGCTGACGTGGTCAGACGACGAGCCGATGCTTGCCCCCCAGGCCCCGATCGACCACCGCATCATATCACACTTTGACCAGTGGGGAGGAGCGCCGGCGCACGCTCGGGGGAGAGGATTTCTGCTAGAGGAGGCCCATGAGGGATCCCCCGAGCCTCTTTTGCTGACACATGGAGATGCCGGCCCGCCGCCCGACAGAGCGAGGTTGCAGGAGTTGTTTGATGGGCTGAGGGAGGATCTGAGGAGAGAGAGAGAGGAGCTGAGAGAGGAGACGAGGAGAGAGAGAGGATATGAGAGAGGATACGAGGAGAGAGAGAGATGAGATGAGAAGAGAGAGGGAGAGTTTGATGGCTGCCATGCGAGAGGAGCAGCGGACGGAGCGGGAGAGCGTTATTGCTGCCGTCAGAGCCGAGATGCGAGAGCAGGCCCTCCGGGCCAGCCGACGAGAGGCGAGGCGTCTGGCTGCGAGGGATGCTTATCATCAGGAGCACCTTGCCGCATGGACGTCCCATATCATGCATCCCGACGGGCCATTTATTGCACCCGCTCGGCCAGCCACACCACCCTCCTCACCGGATGATGCCGGCACCAGCTCGTGAGCGGACTGGAGGGGAGTACTTGACCTTTTACTTTTATTGCATATCAATTTTTTTGTCCATTGAGGTCAATGTACGTCCTAAGTTTGGGGGGGTTTTACTTTTCGTCGCTACATTCATTGTTTTACTGATTTTGTTGCACTTTTCATTGCTTTGCGTTATTTTTTCTTTTCGATAGCCTTGCTTGTCTTAATTTTTCTCTATTCGTGAATTTTTCGTGCTTCTATTTATGTGATCTTCGATGTTACGACCTTTGTTTTCTCTGCGAAAAGCGGTTGAGTTCTAGTCGCGTTGTAGTCAGTAATTTTTGTTCTGCTTAGTATTCATTTAGGTCCGAAATTTTTTCGTGATTGTAGAGGTCTTAGTGGATAAGAGAGGATACATACTTGTTTTAAAATCACCGTCAATACGTTTGGTTACATTTTTCGGTTAGTTAGTCGTCCAGTTATATTAGTCGTGTTGGCACTTAGATTGAGTTTAGAGTCGGTCAGTTTTTCCCAAAAGTCGAGATAATGTTGTTCTAAGAAGGGAAGTCTAGTAACCGGGGGCATTCGCGTGACCCGCTGTTTACTCTCGCGTAAAGCAGCGACCACTGATTAGACTAGTGATTTAGAGGTTTCACATGTGCCGATGTTAGGGAGCCTAGTAGGGGTATTCGCGTGACCATTGTTTACTCTCGCGTAAAGCGGCAACCTTGTTTCGGACATGCGGAAATTATATATTCGAGTTGTTTCTCATTGTAGACGGGAACTTAGTAACTAGAAGCATCCATGTGCCCCATGAGTGTCTTTTACGTCAAACGGTTTCCCAATACATGAGAATGGAAGTTCCACCTAGGATTATCCCGATGAAACATCCGAGATCCTAACCTAGTGGTCAACTCGAATCAAATTCTTGAACATATATATAAGGGGATCTTGTCCGAGGTTTATTTGTTATGAAACTCGTGAAAATTGTGCCATTAGGCGTGGAACGGGACGAACTAGCTTGTTTATTTTAGCCTTTCATATTGTGGTCGATTTGACTCACGTTTTGTTAATCTTTGAGCTGGATTTTCTTCATGAACGAGTGATTAGGACTGAACTTGATTACTTTGCGGAATCATTATTCTGAGTGCAGCTCGCTATTTTGACACTCGTATTATTTAGAGAGAATTACAGGATAGTATTGATTAGGTTGAACACTATGAGTTGCACGATGATTCACGACATTCTTCTATTGAATTTAATTCTTTTTGCTTGAGGACAAGCAAAGGCTTAAGTTTGGGGGTATTTGTTAGGCGTATTTTTATACGCTTATTTGTCATTATTTTGTATTATTTTGGAGAGTGAATTTGTAAAATGAGTCTTTAATGCCTTAATTTTGTATATTTGTCAGGAAATTGAAGTCCGGAAGCTAAAACGAGGCAAAGCGGTAGCGGCAAATCTGGACTATGAGCCGCGGCACAAGGAAGCAGGGACGCGGCACGGGAAGACACCCACCAAAGGCAGAGTAAATCGTACTCTGTGCCGCGGAACAGCCAGGTGAGCCGCGGCACGTAAGAAATTAAGGACGCCTGTGCATCAGTGAAGGCCACGTGCCGCGGCACGAGTTTAGTGCGACGCGGCACACTTGGCGGTTTTTGGTTGTCCGCGGATTAGGGCGTTTGGCTTGATTTTCGACCTACGGATACGGACGCGATTTGGAGGATATGCTGAGCTATAAATAGGGTTTAAGACCCTAATTAATTTATCTTTGGATCTTTTATCTTTTGGAGCTTAAGCTTGGAGACGGAGAAAGAGAGGGAAGCAGAAGACTTCAAGGGCAGAGGGCGGAAGCTGAAGAACGGAGGCATCCGAGCTTCATCTGCGTTTGATTTTTATGCTTTCATTTATCTATTCTGTATTTTCAATTATTAGTATGTCAGGCTAAAGCCCTAATCTAGGGTTTTGATGAAACCTATGTTTTGACGAATTGCTTGAGATTATCCAATTAATTACCTTTTTGTTGAGTTTTCCCAATTGTGTTTAATGCTTGCAATTATCTGGCCAATAGTTGTATTGATTTAATCACTCAATTCGAATCGGGAGAGGAGAATTGGTGAGGAACTATTGGTGAGGACCGTTTTATTCTGTGAGATAGGAATATACTCATAGGAACTATGTGGCCTTTGGGGGATTTTATACTTTTCGCCTATTGACGAATTAATTCACCTAGGAATAGAGTGCGTTATTCGCCTTTAGATAAATCTATTGACCTCGGGAGAGGCGGTAGAATATATTAGCAATCTCCGCCTTCAATAAATTGGGAAAATTATTTATTATGGATAATCGAGAGTAAATTCAGATAAACCGAGGTGGATTCAGAATCCTAGACTTATTCATCATTTGATTTCTTTTATTCAAGCTATCATTTTCTACGGTTTAGTCCTTTAGTAATTCTTTTAGTTATTAATTGCAAAACCCAAATTTGATTGTTCAAATAAAATTGGAATACACAAAAATCGGTAGTTAGAGATTCAATCCTCGTGGGAATGATACTCTACTTATCACTTTATTACTTGTAAACGATGACGTGCACTTGCGTGTAAGAAATATCGCAACACTTCCAAGCTCGCAACCCTCAAAGTATAGAATGAAGTAGTGAGAAATGAACACATGCTTCATCAAACTCTTATAGGAGAGTCCTTCTCGAAACACGTACAGGACATTATAAAATGCGTGCCGGATCTATCTTACCTCATTTAAATAACGGACACGGTCCGATTATGAACGAACGGATGGATTGGACGGACCTATCCACCCGACACCAATTAAATGGGTCATCGAAACAATCAACCAGACAGACTAGATTGGCCACATGTATTCAAGTAGATAGACCAATTTCAATCGGACTCTCCAATCAGACACATGTATTCAAATTGAGTCACTTCTGGATCAATCGACTGGATGCATGACCAATCGGGCAATGGATCGCTTAGGATCAATTGGTGGATGCATGACCAATGAGACAAACGGATCTCTCGCGAGCTAGATCCAATCGGACGGAACAATCGGACATGGGTCACGGTTACCCTCAATCTGACACGAGCTGGATCCAATCGGACACGGCGGCTCAATCGGATGGGGGCCACGGCTACCTTCAATCGGATGCGGGTCGTGACTGGTTGCAATTAGACCAATCGGACAGAACGGATCGATCGGACCGGATCAATTGGACAAGAAGCTGGCTTGTGCTGCAAACAACTGGATCCGCGGGTCATTTAGACAGAACGGGTCACCCGGATTCGGCCCGCCACAAGCAGACCCGCGGGTTGTGCCTTGTGCCAAAATCAGCAAAAACATTTTGCTGAAGCAAGGACTCGAACGCGGGTTGATGAAGCCGGATCGCGCTTCCGGATCAATTGACCGGATGCATGACCAATGAGACAAACGGATCTCTCGCGAGCTAGATCCAATCGGACATGGGTCACGGTTACCCTCAATCTGACGCGAGCTGGATCCAACCGGACACGGCGGCTCAATCGGATGGGGGCCACGGCTACCTTCAATCGGACGCGGGTCGTGACTGCTTGCAATTGGACCAATCAGACAGAACGGATCGATCGGACCGGATCAATTGGACAAGAACTACTGCTGTGCTGCAAACAACTGGATCCGCGGGTCATTTGGACAGAACGGGTCACCCGGATTCGGCCCGCCACAAGCAGACCCGCGGGTTGTGCCTTGTGCCAAAATCAGCAAAAACATTTTGCTGAAGCAAGGACTCGAACGCGGGTTGATGAAGCCAGCAGTGCTTGTCCGCGCCACTCGGCAGTCGCGATTATCTTTGTCTTTGTCTGCAAACAAGCTGGATCCGCGGGTCATTTGGGCGAGCAGGTCACCGGATTCGCCCGCCATAAGCAGACCCGCAGGTTGTGCCTTGTGCCAAAATCAACAAAAACATTTCTTGAAGCAAGGACTCGAACGCGGGTTGATGAAGCCAGCGGTGCTTGTCCGCGCCACTCGCCAGTCGCCGCTATGCTATATATCGGATGCAGTTTTATATATAGCTGTTGGTCCACTTTCTCCTCAGATTCAAAAGATGAATCAGCCGATCCGAACGGTTTTATTTGAGTGGTCAGATGACAAAGCCTACTCGTAGAGGTTTCTTAGAAGCGGCTTGTCAAGAAAAACTTTTCCTTTTTTTTCTTTTTTTCGATTTATTGTTTAAATAAACGAAAATTCGCCATAGACGATGCCACATATGTTTAAACAAACAAACTCCAACGACGGGCATATTGGACCCAAATGTTGGCTCGACGCAACACTAATAATCTCGATTACTTGACCTCATTAACTCTCCAATTAGAAAAATTCTAATTAGAGAGTGGGGACAAAGCGTAGTGGACAAATTTTGTCAATCCATTCAAGCCCAACAAAGTCTTTCCGATCAGCCCAACAAACCCAATAGACTAGACACTTTGTCTAAGATAAAATTTGTTGGGCCCCAGGCTTGGAAAGATCCGCAAACCAACCCGGATCCAGGGGTTCGCCACGTCAGCCACGCGTATTCGAACGGTCAGATAAAATGACTTTTGAGCCAGTCAAAGGTCAAAAAAGCATGCTAAAGTAACGTATGAATAGAGTTGAGGGCCAAGGAGGTCAACAATGGACATGTGACAAGACAAAACGAATCAACAGGCATGTGACAGACAAAGCGAATCAACAGGCATGTGACAGACAAAGCGAATCAACAGGAATGTGCCAGACAAACGAATCAACGTGACGGACGAATAAGGGAATAAGGATCCCAAGCTGTCCTATATAATGACAAGACAACCAACCCAATCGATTCATTGAATTCGAAGTCATTCTCTACTGAACTTACTCTCTCTGATAATTCCTTATCATCATCGTGAGCTCTCAACCACCGCCTTATCTCCTTCACTAGCCGGACGTACCTGACTGTCTAATATCACCGATCTCCGGCGCTCTCAACCACCGCCTTATCTCCTTCACTAGCCGGACGTACCTGACCGTCTAATATCACCGATCTCCGGCGCTCTCAACCACCGCCTTACCTCCATCGCTCATCGGACGTACCTGACCGTCCAATACCACCAACATCATCAACTGCTCTATTATTTATTATATTTAATTCGTTTATCTCAACTTTATTCAATACTAAAATTGCTTACTGACTTGAACGTCGGAGGCTCTTCGGCTGACACCCCACCGGTGCTCTCTGAGGGCTCTTACGTGTTTTGTGTTGACAGGTTGCTAGTGCCCGATTCAATCAACCTGACTGACCTGCCTGACGTCATGATCATCAATTGTAGGAATCACCCCTACAGGTAACAACCTCAGATTTTCCAAACTACCTTTGAGGATCTATAATCAATATTTGGAGTGAGTCTTATGATGGGAGGATTAACCGGGAATTCGTAGACATCAACACCGTAGGATCATTATGATTCACATGAGTATGATATGTGTGAATATAACGTACGTTAAGCTCTATGCATTACGTACGTTATACCCTCAGGCAAGGCAGTCGTCTGAACTGAGAAGAACTGTCCAATGCATGCTTAGCGTGCGCTAATCCTTGTAGCTTACGTGCGCTAACGTGCAGACGTAACGTACGTTACGTATGTGTGTAACGTACGTTACGAAGAGAACAGTTAGGGTTCGGCCATCTTTTTATGCTTTTCCTCGTGTGATTGATTGCTTATTTAATGATAGGATATTAAGGACGAATTTCCTACGATAATCCAGTGTTGAGCCTCTCCGATCGTCGTTTTCGTTGGAGTTCTGGATTGTTCCAATCAACTGTATTTCCGGAGTATTCGCGAGAGATTACCAAGGCAAGTACCTTGATATACGAATTATAATTACGTGAAATCATTGTTGCTGAAGTGTATGAATCATGTTATGAATATCTGCATTTATATTATATATATATATATATATATATATATGCATGGATATATGTATAGATATATGTATATGTATATGAATATACATATGGAGATAAATGTTGGGTGATTCATACTAATATTAGTCGACGTACTCAACTTAGACTAAAGTACGAATAATATTTATAGAGGTACTATGGTAATGTTTGTATTTTCGGTTGAGTTACGGTATAAGGATATTTATGTATTATTAATTGATAGTGTTGAAGGCCTAATGTGCTAAGTCTTGATGAATAACGTGCGAGTTATTGTTTATTTTGCGTAGTTGCGTACTGGCGAATAAATTATGTGAATTGATGAACTGATTTGATAATTGTTGCAACGGTTGACTGTGTGCTTGGTATTTGTGATAATGTGAATACTTGTTATGAGAGACGTCATATCCGGGTACCTCTGAGGGCGGGGCGTGCACTCCGGCACGATGTGCCTGCAATGAGCGGCTCCATATGATTGGTGAAAACCGGTGTTACTTAATGCGCGAGCAAGGGGCGGCTCCTGTGGGAGTGAACGCCGGCGCGGTGACATCTGCAATGGGCGGCCAATATAGTGGAGTGAACGCCGGTACACAGGTGTGCAAGGGAGGTGCCTGGCAAGCTTATTGGTAACGGATAATTGAGTGATAGCTAAGACCCCATTACCAAATGATTTTCGAAATTTAAATCTTTGCAACTTGCTTTAAATGTTGGTCTTGATATAGACCGCGATTCGTGTTTTCTGGAGTTCATTCCAACTTGTTCTAAATGTTGGTATCAGGGTTAACTAACCAAGGATATTTGACGAGATCTCCGAGGGTTAATTAATCAGGGGTCTTGAGCAGGTTTTGTCGAATGAGAGGTTGTGCCTTTGATTGTCTTGTGTTGATTATTCGTGTATTGGGTCGAGGACCCGTGAGATGTTGAGATTTGATCTCGTGATGATATTATTTAGATTGGGCCGAGAACCCGTGAGATGTTGTAATGATTCGCTTGTTATAGTGCTTTATCATTTGGGTCGAGGATCCCGAATAACGTTGTAATAGTTTTCTTGCAAATTGTTTTCCACATGTTGGTTCAAGGACCCGAGAGCTTTTGAAGTATTTTCTAAAATATTTCCATCTGATTTTCAAAACCCCAAGATGGCCCGAGTCAATATTAATGTTTTCGAACTTTCTTATCAAAATACTTTTCCTTTTATAAAAAGGGATTTTTCTGACTCCTTGGGCTCGTTTGAAGTTTCATTGGTGTTATGTTCTGTATGGAGAATATGACAATGTGATTATCTTTCACCTTGCGTATGTAATGCTATTCTGTGTTGACCATTTGAATGTGTGGTTTGTGTTAAGATTTCATGACTGTTGAGTTTTGTGTTATTATTATTCGTATATCTTGTGTATTATGTACTTGCACTAGCAAAATTCCAGTTTGCTAACCCCCGAGTTTTCGGGGGGTGGGTGCCTGTTATGCGCTCAGGTTTTGGCAGCTCGGGAGCAGTCACGGGATTGGCTGGGAAGGAGATGGAGGACAAATGATACTAATCACACCAGAGTCAGAGTCTTTTCTTTTGTTTCATTTAGTCGGTAATTCTCTGTCGTTCGAGTATCCACCCTTGCATGGGTGTAGTTTTCATTTATTAAATTGAGTTGTCGTTCTTTTCTGTGTTCAAGTTTATTTTTGTCATTGAGATGTAAAGTTCATTTGTTTTTGAATTGTTTAAATTACCTTGTCGGTCTGCGTTGTATTTAGATTGACCCCGGTCGGTCAATCATTTTGTAGTCTAGTAGAGTTTAGCCTTGTAGATCCTTGTAAGAAGGGCCTACGGCGTGTAACATTTACGGATGTATTCTGGAGGTGTTACACTGACGAGGCCTCTGGAGTTTGGTACATGATGTGTACGGACAAGGTGTGTGATCCAGGTAGGGTCTGACGAGGCCTCTGGAGTTCGGTACATGATGCGGACGAACGATGTTTGTGGCCGGGTAGGGTCCGTCGAGGCCTCCGGAGTTCGGTACATGATGTGTACGAACAATGTGTGCGGTCCGGGTAAGATCCGTCGAGGCCTCCGGAGTTCGGTACATGATGTGTACGAACAATGTGTGCGGTCCGGGTAAGGTCCGTCGAGGCCTCCGGAGTTCGGTACATGATGTGTACGAACAATGATCGTGTTATAGTGCTTGTTTGGGTAACCTTTTAAATATGGGTCTCGGACTCATAATGATATCTTATCTCGTGTGTTTTGAATCGAGAATCGGACCAAGGCCCTAATGTTTTCGAAAAGGTTTTGTAAATTGGGACTCGAGGTCCAAAAGAATTTCTGCTTTAAAAATCCCCGAGATGATGTGTTCCTTTTCAAATATCTCTTGCTTGAGTTCGGAATTCTAAAACTTCTCGGGAACATTTTCATAATAGATTTCTGTATTAAAATTGTAGTTGCTATTTACTTGTTGCATTTCGTATCGTATTATACTTGCACTAGTAAAATAGTGGAGTTTTACTAACCCCCGAGTAATCGGGGGGTTGATGTCTGTTTTGCGTCCAGGTACATGCAGGTTCAGGGGAGCAGTCACAGGATTGGCACAAGTGGATGACGAGCTGCGATACTAATCAAAGAGTCGAGAGTTGGTAGAGTTTGGTTGTATTGTTAGAGTTGATTCAGTCTTCCACTGTATTGTGTTTCGACCCCTGTGTGGGTAATGTTGTATAAGTCAATTTTGTTGATTGAGTTGTGTGACCTCATCGGTCTGTGTGTTCGCGTGTAAGTGACCTTAACGGTCTGTATTATTTTATTGTTTGACCCTGACCGGGCAAGCATTTGAATTGTTTATGGATGGTTAGCCTGGTAGATCCTTGTGGAAAGGGTCTACGGCGTGTAATATTCCCATACGGTTTTGGGGGTGTTACATTTATGGTATCAGAGCTTAGGTTGCGGAAACCTAGGCTGTCGGGTCGAGTCGAGTCGTGATTTGTCGAGTAATGTGTTGTCTTGTCGTTCGAGTCGTCAGGTGACAAGTTGAGTTGTGCGTAGTCACAACGCGTTGGATATGTTGTCGGATGAGATTAGTATCGTGGGCGACCGTCATCTCCGTGCGGCCTGTGGACGTAAGTCTCCTCTTTTATGCATAATATATGTGTTCATGATTTCATTTATGTGTGATATTTGTAGTGCATAATTTTATTTATGCGGTGTTGTGCAATTAAGTTGTATTCGATACTTGGATACGCCGTATGTGTATAGAACTGGATGTATTGATGTTTGGCCCTTGAACCACCATGTGGGTTGGTATAGTGTGAAAGTTGTGGACCTTGATGGGTTTTACGGTAGAGTTTGTGAGAAACTCCAATGAATGGTTTTGCTGTGTGTTTAAACTTGATACCACGAGATGCATTTGATTGAATTGGCGACCCTGGTTTCCATTTGAGTATGTGGTTTTAAATTATCGCTTTTGGAATGTTGTAATTTTTGTCCGCTATGGGTAAGTTTGAGAATGTTTTCTGAAGGACTTTACAGTTTGAGAATTTTTGTAAAAATCGATTTTTGGAAAATATTTTGGTGGTGCGGTCAAACCACGGTTTATATGGATTTTTTAAAAGTTGTTAAACTTTGACAAATGGGTCGTGTATTTTCAAATGACACAATCAGACGGTATTTGAAAAATGTATTTTGAAGTACTTCGGACATTGTAAAATATTACCTTCGTTTTGGTTATGAACTAAAGGATTTTGGAAAATTTTGATTTTGCAGAACGATTTTTGGTTTTCGGAATTTTGAACTTCATATGTCCACATATTGGGGCAAGTGGTTGTGATAAGTTTGTGGTGTTGTTGTGCTCGCCGGAGAATGTTTCAGTGTTTTCTAAATGTTGAGATACATGGTTTTGATTGGACGATCGGGGTATTAAAAGTGTTTTCAAAAATTTAATTTCACCAAATTTTTCAAACTTGAGAATTTTAAAATTTTATCATTTGAATAATACCCCGGAAATATTTTATTTTTGTTGCTAGTGTTTGATCCCTACGATACGTGTGTGGTTTTGACTGTGTTTGATTTGGTAAAATCCAAACATCTCTGTTGATGTATTTGTGTGAATTATTTTGAATGAAGTTCTTAAATTACGGTGTTAGTTCGTGCACTTGTGTGATGACTTGGAGTTGATGTTTTATCGTCTGCTATTTGTCGTCCTATGTTGACGTTGGGATGTTAGGTTGGTTGTGTTATTCTGAAAGTTTTTCACTAAGATAAAGTGTCCTCATTTTTATCAAATGCGAAATGGTTCTCCAAAGTCTCGATAACGATGTTTCACGTTTGTACTTTTTTTTTGAAAGGTGATACTCAAGATCAACTGGTGTTTTTCTAAATTATTTTCAAAAGGAGGTTTTCGTTTTTAAAACCTATCCATTCCCGTTTGAGGGCTGGGTATGTATGTATGATGTTCGCGTTGTATGATGTTTGCTCCCGAGTATGATCGAATTGGTGGCATGAACGTTGAGGCGTTACCACGCATTTGTTGTACTAACCCTTTGTGAGAGGTGTGAACTGGTGTTTACTGTTTATCGCCTCGTGGTGATTTGCATGTTGTCGCACGAGTGTGAGCTGTTGAAGCTCGGGTTTGTACATTTGTGTACATGTGTGATTGTTTCATAATGTTTGTAATTATGTGTTGGTTATCGTTCGGGCCGTTGAGGTCACCGAACGATACCGTCGTTGTTGTAAGTGTTTGTGTGTGTATTACTTTACGATGGTAATCGTTGTATATGATATGTGTTATGATTCTTTGTTGTGCTGAGTTGGCATCTCCGCTATATTGTTTTGCGACGTTATGCCCCATTGTATCTAGCATTTGTATTTTCGGTATGCCGAGCCGAGGTGTCTCAACCGTGATGTGTCAGGGCATGCACGTGTAAATTGTCCTTCTCGTCAGTAACGCGTTTCAAGTGCGGACTCGAGGGACACCGAATTCAATTTTGTGAATTGGCTACTGAGACTTTCGGAGTTCGCGCTTCAGCACAGATATCAAGATCGGCTCTGAGAGACCCATGGTAGATTTTTCTGTCGGATGCTTTGTGTGTTGTGACCTAGTTTCCGTTGTTGTGAGTTGCAGGGATGACATTTCTTTTATAAGAGGTCGGATGTAATACCCGTACTATATTTGACTTCTGCAGTTTCTCCTTCTAAATTCTATCGACTTGCACGTGTTCGTCGATACTTTTTGAACTTGTTTGATGTCTCAGTTGTCATCGTTCGAACTGGTTGTGACCTTGTTTCAGATCAACCTGTTTATCATCGTGACCTTTCCGAGTTCGGTTCGATTCTTGTGGACCTTGTTTGGAAGCAACGTCTTTCACTTTCTACCAGTTCTTTTAATGTCTGGAGTTGAAGTGGGGACTTCGGAGTCATTATTCGACTGTTGTCATTCAATCATTGTTGTTTGATCGTTTTTGTTCGATCATTGTTATTTGATCATTCTTGTTCGATCATTGTTATTTGATCGTTGTTGTTCGATCATTGTTGTTCGGTCGTTGTTGTTCGATCTTTTTTGTTCGATCGGGGTTGTATGACTGTTGCCTGATCTCGTACTGCGAAGAATTGTCGTTCATCGTTAGTCAACTGTTTCGAGTGTGGCCAAGTGGGTCACCGAACCGTGCATTGTGGGACGGTAGTTGAGAGATTTGGGGATTGAGGTTGCATCTCTGCTCTGAAAGGACACAGAAATGCCTAGTGTAGTTTTTGAGGACTTCGGCGTAGTCCGAATTGTTTGTGGTTGTCCTTGTGGATCGTTTGTGTGTTTATTTCTGTTTTCTTGATTGTGCGTGTTTCCTTGTAATGGGTGCTTTGTGTTTTGTGATTGTTCGGATAATCGACTTGGTTGTGTTATCAGTTTGATGACGCTTGTCACTTGTTGGTTTTATTATGTCTCTATCGGTGGTGTTGTGTTGGTCGTCGTGGAGCGTGTTTTCACGTCGTATGTGTCTTTGCGTTTCTTGCAGCGTTTCGCCATTGGGCGCAAGTTTTCGGTTTTGTGTATCTCGTCGAGTTTTCCTGGTGGGGATATTGCTTCTCCCTACTTGTTTTAAGTTTCGGGACGAAACTTCTTTTAAGGAGGGTAGAATGTAATACCCGTAATTTCGATTTCCGGTAATTTCTTTTTTTTTCGGCGAAAGTCCATTTTGACGACTCGCTCATGACCGTTTCGTCATTCCGAGAATGATTAATTCTGCACTTTTTGTCATCCGAGTTCGTTTCGGTGTCGTTTTGTTGAGTTCCGTGCTTTTTGGCGACTTTTCCGCACTTGAGTTCGATTCTTGCGAATCTCGTTGAAAACTGCTGTCTCGAGTTTCCCGTAAGTCCGTTTAACTTTGTTAGACGTGTTGTGAACTTCGGTTTAGTTATGCGATCACGTATCGTGATTTTCGGACGTTTTGGGCCATTTTCGTAATTTCCCAAAGTTTGGGGCAATTACTTTCCGTTGTCGAATTTCGAGCCTTCGGGTGGTCGGAATTGTGTGTTCTCTTAATGCTCGAATTCATCTTTGCGAGTACTTCGTAACCCTATCTTCGATTCATATTCAGGTTCGGGTTTCGGGGTCGTTCGGGCCGTTGGAGTTGGCCCCGGTCGAGTCATGGCCGGGCGATCAGGCCTGTAAGCCGGCCGAGTTACGGTAGTAGTGCTCGGCGATTACGTACGTAAGGCGATTACGCACGTAAGGCCACGGCCAACGTGCGTAACGTTTCCCGGCATTTCTAAGCGGCGAAGTTCGGCCGTGGCGGTCGTCGTAAGCCATGGCGATTCGTACGTAAAGGCGGCCGTGACGGCTATTTAATGCCAGCAGACGTTTTTCTTCAGCCATTTCTCACTCGTTTTCTTCCCTTTCCCGGCTGGAGCTTTGTTAATCATGGAGAGATGTTGTTGGACAATGAATCCATGAAGTCTTGGAGTTCATATCATCAATCATCCATCCTATAACATCCTCCGATCTACCGAATCAGGTCAGATTTCCTACAAATCTAGTTTTGGGGAATTTGGGTATTTGGGTTGATTTCATCCGTTTTATCCGATTTAACTTAGGATTATGATGGATTGATGATTATTTAGATGTATTTGTTAGGAGTATGCCCTCGAATGCCACTCAGAGGTTGTTGAGTGAGGGCATTGTACTTGTAATTATGTAAACCATTTATATAAGGCAAATAAATGTTTCTTTATTTACTGGTAGTTACTGGCATTCATAACTCGTAAATAAACATATAGAAACTAGTCCGTGTATTTGAGAGCAAAAACGTTCCACTCCTTATTGGATAAGGGGGTCGGCACTGGAAAGGTTATAGCTCAAATACTTAATCGTTCGCAAGTCGATGATACTTGACTGGGCGTTAAGTTTATGTGAAGACTTGTATGACGTGTTCTTTGACATGGAGAGTGCCTGTCGAACACTAATGGTTAGTGAGAGCACACATTATAGGTATGCTAATTAGATTAGTATACTCGAACCGACTCACCCTCGATTCGTCACACGGATTTCACTCCGGGACAGTCAATGACGGAATCGAAAGGTTGTGATAGGTATTCGTGA
Source organism: Orobanche coerulescens (assembly GCA_033398695.1). Lineage (NCBI taxonomy): Eukaryota > Viridiplantae > Streptophyta > Magnoliopsida > Lamiales > Orobanchaceae > Orobanche > Orobanche coerulescens. Next base: position 123,891,102 of record CM065804.1, on the reverse strand, counting down.
ACCTTCGACTTGAGGATTTAGTAGGGATGTGCTTGTGACGTCAAGATTTTCATTAGAGTAGTTCGACCCTATAAACCGGAAGGCGGGGGTCAACCTCGACGTGCATCTTGACGGGCAAGTAGCGGGTCCTCGAATACCAAGATAGAATTCTTTCCCTGTTAGTGAACGGGTTATATGTCCTATGCGGTTATTGGCGAGATGAGATCATAAGTCTTTGGCAAAGCATTGGAGCTAGTTGTATTAGATACACGAGAGCTCGATGATCTCGATTTGCATTAACGCATGCATAGCGTCAAGTACAGATAGGTTTTGGTAGCCAGTGACCCTATAACTTGATTGGGACATTTGAAAGAAGGGTTTTATACGTATTATCGGTATTCACGACAGAATGGTTCTTGAATGATCCCAATCATTCGTTCTCGATTGGGGTGCGGTGTAGGCCACCGGTGGCTAGGTGGTGCTACTACTCTTTGGTTCCTCCCATTCTTGATCGAGACGGACCTACCGAGTCGCGCATTAGGATTGACGGAATGAATCAAGCTTAATTCTCTCATTATGAATATTAGATATTGGATATCTAATTCGGGACATTGGATGTTTAAATTGATTTATTGGATAAATTAATTTACGGCCTAATGAATTAAATAAATTACTGGGTGATAAATTTAATTCATGGATATAATTATTTCTTGGAGAAATTAATTATGTCATAATGTATTTGATATGATAAAATTAATTGGATTAATTAATCGATATAAATACATCGGAACGGAATCGGAGTTTATCTGTTTGGACTCACGGGAGTCCGAAACGAACCGAACTCATCCGTTTTACATCATAGCCGCCGCCCCACTTTCCACCTTATTCCCTTTTGTTTTTTTTCCCATTGATTAATGGGTGATAATGACATGGGGTTGATTCTCATTTGATGAGTTGTTTTAAGGTGAGTGGAATTTGAATAAGAAAAGTAGACTTCATTCTCTCATTTTGATAGCCATTCATACGGATCAATCATAGAGAGTTCAAGAGAGAGAAAAGTTCTTCTCAAAGTAGTCTTCTTCTTCTTCACTTTCCTCTTGGTTTTCTTAGAGAAAATTCAAGAGTATAATTGAGAGTTATGAGTTATACACTTAGAGTGTGATGATCTCATATTGGAAGCTTCATCACTTAGCTCTAGCCGCATCCTCGGAGGATAGCAAGGTGATCGTCGTTCCGATCGTTTCTCCGGCGCGTGGCAAGTAGAGACGCGGTGCTTTCGGCGTTGGATCATTCAAGAGCTTGGAGCGGATTGAATTGCAAGGAGATCGCCTAAAGCTTGGGGAATAGCTCGAGAGAAGATTATCCATCTAATCAACGGACTACAAGGGTGAGTTTTTATGACTCTTGCTTTTCGTTTATATTTTCGTATATACGTAGCTCGATCGATCCTCGTAGGGATTCGGATCGAATTAATTTTCGTTTTACCGCTTCCGCTGGGCCTTCGTTTTTAGGCACCGAATATCAACAGTGGTATCGGAGCGTAGGTCTTGCGATCGTATATACGATATTGGAATTTGGAATGCTTGATTAGATGGTGAATGATTTGGAATCATTATAGTCATAATCGTGGTATATATTTTTACGTTCGTTGTAGTTATATTTTTCGTAAGTTTATGTCTAAATATAAATCTTAATTTCTTGGAAATATGATTTATATTGAAGATATGAATGTTGAAAAATATTGATATTGGATATCCGGTCGAAAATCGAGCTCCGAATCGTCGTCGGACGACTTTTCGGACAAAGGGCGTGAAGTCGCCAGGGTGACTCGGCCGTGTCACGGTGACACGGCCGTGTCGGCGATCCCAGAGCCTTGCGGCGACCGACCGTGTCGGGAGACACGGGCCGTGCACGGCGGTAGGCTGCCGAGTGTGACTCGGCCATGCCAGCGATCTGCAGGAAAGATGCCGCAGTGATGCCATGGCAGGCCAATTTCGTCCCGGCTCGATTTTTCCGTGTATTCTTGAAAATTAATCTCCCGCATGTTAAATTGGATTTAATATGATTAAAATGATTTATGGTATTTCATTTTATAAGGGAAATTTGATTAATTGGAATATTTATGGTCGACCGAATTATTTTGAATGTTATTATATTACCGATTGTGTGAATCGATTGGAGCGGTTCATATTGTTGATTGGATCAATGTATCGCTACGCTTTCCATTTATTTAGTATTTATTGAATGAATGCTTTTGAATGGGGATGTGGTTCGTGGACTTAGTTTTTGAATCGTTCGTTTTATTCGATTGGGTTGTAAAGGCCGTTTTGAGCCTATTTATTTTACTAGAAATATTTGTATCTAGGATGCAATTTTTCAATGTAAAATTTATATGTAATGACGAAGACCGGATGAAGATCCGTTTCGAGAAGACGAAGACTTGTAATTAGATTACGGAGTTTTTGTTTTCTAGGAACGGTCCATGAACCACATGTTGGTAGCAACTAGGTTGTGAATGGTTGTTTCATATTGTATGAATGCCACAAACGCGCTTAAACGATTAATGTGCAAAGTCTAACGTTAATCGCGATAATTCTCCCACAACAAATAATTAAGTTTATAAGGTTTCAAGTTTTTTCCTTCCCTCCATCGAGTTTTCGGGAAATTGAAATCCAAACCAGATGTGCTATGCTTCCGAGTTATCGGGGTAGTCGTTCGGGGAGGACGGATAAATTACCGGGAGCGCATTGGATGCCTTCGGTTGGAGCAAATTTTATCCCTAGAAACCTGATAGGTTGCCGGATAAGATTCATTTGTGAAACTGATTTGCGTCGATGGTATAAACTTAACTTGTTCACGAACCATAGAAACCGTATAGGTTGAGGGGAGTGAACAAGGGGAAAAAGAAGATCGAATCATCCATTAGATGGGTTGGTGTTGGACACCACTTTATGAAAATTAATAAACTAGAAACCTGTTCGGTTGCCCTCTATTAAGATTTATAAAGAACTCGATCACCACTATGAAGTAGAGCGACGATACTTCCGGATTTCACATGGGAGTGTGTTATTCCGATAAAATAGTGGGAGCTGGGTAACAAGAATAGAAAAGACCTTAAATTCTATACTCAGAACATAATTGAATGAGTCACTAATTAATCTGTTATACTTAATGCAGACAAATCTCAATATGACAATGAATCCACTCGCAATTGTACTCGAAAAGAACACCTTAATGGGACCTAACTTTGTGGATTGGCTCCGCAATCTGATGATTGTCCTCAGTATAGAGGCACTGGGATACGTCTTGGAGACGGACATTCCGGCGCCTCCTATGCGGACTCGAGCCAATCAGGAAGAGATTGAAAACCACGAAAAGTGGGTTAAGGATGACGTGAAAGTCCGTGCTTATATGATGGCTTCCATGTCTAATGAGCTTCAGAGAGCTCATGAGAAAATGACTTCTGCTGGCGATTCTATCTCACTTAACCGAGCTTTATGGTGAGCACAGTGAATCGCTAGATATGAGATATCCAAGCAAGCTCGGTGCAAGGATGAAGGAAGGTGAGAAGGTTGGGGAACACGTCCTCAAAATGATATCCATGATCGAGAGATTGGAGGCTCTTGATTTTAAAATGGATACTTCTCTCCAAACCGACCTTATCCTACAGTCTCTCCTGATTCCTTCTCACGCTTTGTTATGAACTTCAACCGCAATGAGATTGCATGTAACTTAGTGGGCTAATGAACAACCGGTGACCGCTCGGTCTCGATGAAGACCCGCGGATGAAGGAGTCTATACTTGTGATTTCTTACGGACTTGGAAGTCTAAGAATAAGAAGAAAAAGACCAAGAAGCGGACTGGACCACAAGCTAAGGACCTTAAGGGAAAGGGCAAGGCCCCGATGGTTCCAAAGAACAAGAAGAAGAAGGATGCTTGTCTCAAGTGCGGTGAGTGGGCCATTGGGCTAGATCTTGTCCGATTCTTCATGGAACTTCGTGCAGTAACTTTTAGTTTTGGAAACAAATTGTTCGCTCTGTATTTTCTACTTCTGGATCTTGGATTCGTGCTAGTTCTCATATTTGTACCGTGAATCAGGATCTGGAACAAAGTAGGAAGCTTGGAGCTGGAGAAGTTATGATCACAGTCGGAAGCGGGCATAGTGTCGAGGCGACCGACATAGGATCACTTCTTTTGGGTTTAGAATTCGGCTTTGTTTTGACTTTAGAAGATGTACTTGTTTTGCCCAAGGGGCACAAAAACATTGTATCCATTCCGGTCATGGACCGAAAAGGCTTTTCATTTTTCATTGGTGATGGTTCCTGCAAATTTATTTCAGAAATAAACTAGTGGGTACTGCTACATTGTTAAATGGATTGTATCATCTAAATCTCAGCAACAAAGTAGTTGTGAATACTATGACTTGAAAACGTGGTAGGGATGAAACCAATCAAGTTTTGAAATGGCATCTTAGACTTGGTCATGTTGGTCAGACCAAGGTTTACAAGATGGAAAAGGATGGACTTATGGGTCCATTGGGATCGGATCCCTTTCCTACTTGTGAATCTTGCCTTAAAGGTAAAATGACTAAGTCCCCCTTCACAGGGACTTTTGAAAGAGCCGCTGATAAACTGGGATTAATCCATACCGACGTATGTGGTGCTTTGGAAGCAGCACGTGACGGATATAAATATTTCATTACGTTTACAGATGATCATACTAGGTATGGTTATGTATACTTAATGAAACATAAATCCGAGGCCTTTGAGATTCCAGGAATTCAAGGCCCTAGTCGAGAAACAAACTGGTAATCATATCAAAGCACTTCGGTCGGACCGAGGTGGCGAGTATATGAGTACGGAGTTTGACGAGTTCCTTAAGGAACATGGAGTAGTTTCACAACTAACACCTCCAGGTACTCCTCAGTTAAATGGTGTGACAGAAAGAAGGAACCGGACCCTGTTGAACATGGTCCGTTCCATGATAGGCTATACTGACTTGCCGATTTACCTGTGGGGGTATGCACTCCTGACTGTCGTGTATATCTTGAACAGATGTCCTTCCAAATCCGTTCCTAAAACTCCACATGAGATGTGGGAAGGAAGGAAACCAAGTCTTAATCATACTAGGATTTGGGGATGTCCCGCCTATGTCAAGAAAACTAAGGTGGAAAAGTTGGAAGCTAGGTCTGCGAAGGGACATTTCATTGGATTCCCGTCTGGGACGATGGGATATCTATTCTACATGCCCGAAGATCGAAAGATCGTTGTTGCTTTACAAGCACACTTCCTGGAAGATGAGTTCATTCAGGAAGGCGGAGCAGGTAGAAGTATTTCTTTGGAAGAATACAATGAAACTCCTAAGGAGACACCTGTGCAAGAAATTGGAACCGAACCTTCTGAAACACAAGTACAACCACCTAGTAGGTCTAGTAGGGTGTCTCAATTACCTGAGAGGTATAGTTTTATGCACTTGGAGGAACTGGGTTTCCTCGAGGTTCCAAGTGATAAACAAGAGACCGACCCACGACCAATGACCTAGCAATGGTGGATGTAGACTCCATGAAATGGACTGTAGTAGTCTTCACGTAGTTGGGACCTTCATTTTGATGAGACAGTCAAAGAGTTTGACTTCGTTCAAAATGAAGAGGAATCTTGTGTATACAAGAGGGTTAATGGGAGCAAGATCACATTCTAAGTACTATATGTAGATGACATTCTACTAATAGGGAATGATGTCGGGATGCTCAGTTATGGGAAAGCTTGGTTTTCGAGTAATTTCTCCATGAAAGACTTGGGAAAAGAAACCTATATTCTTGGGATTCGATTTTACTGGGATAGATCGAAGAGAATGATAAGTTTTTCCCAAGCCCTCTATATAGATTAGATCTTAAAGAGGGTTCCTTCCGATGCGACATGGAATAAAACTCTCCTTGAAGATGTGTCCTCAAAGCGAGGAAAAACGAAAGGAAATGAGTTATATACCATATGATTCGGCAGTGGGTAGCCTTATGTATGCTATATTGTGTACGAGACCTGACTTGCGCATGCTGTAAGCGTGGTGAGTAGGTTTCAGGCAAACCCAGGTAGGGAACATTAAGACTACCGTAAAGAACGTTCTCAAGCACTTTAGAAGGACTAGAGATATGGTTCTTATATATGGCGTTGGAGAACTGAATGTGATGGGATTCACTGTATTGAACTTCCAAGGACGAAGACGATTCTATGTCTACTTCGCTACATTTACTCTTAATGGAGGAGCGAGTATCTTGGCATAGTGCCAAGAATAGCGCGATCGCTAATTCCACTGTTAGCCGAGTATAAAGCGGCCTCGGAGGCCTCCAAAGGATGAATTTAGAAGTTACTGGGTAAACTTCACGTGACACCTGGTGCTGCGCTGCCGGAGCAGTAGCACAGGCCTAGGAACCTAGGTTTCATAACAGTTCCAAACATATTGAGAGAGAGTAGAATCTCGTAAGAGCATTCGTTCGCAAAGAGATACATTGAGCTGCATAGAGTAGAGTCAGCCGACTACGTCGCTGATCCACTGACCAAGCCACTTTCTCAGACTAGCTTGGAGCGTCATCTGGAGAACATGGGTATTAGATACCATAGTGTGTGGCATTGAGTGCAAGTGGGATATTGTTAGGAGTATGCCCTCGAATGCCACTCAGAGGTTGTTGAGTGAGGGCATTGTACTTGTAATTATGTAAACCATTTATATAAGGCAAATAAATGTTTCTTTATTTACTGGTAGTTACTGGCATTCCTAACTCGTAAATAAACATATAAAAACTAGTCCGTGTATTTGAGAGCAAAAACGTTCCACTCCTTATTGGATAAGGGGGTCGGCACTGGAAAGGTTATAGCTCAAATACTTAATCGTTCGCAAGTCGATGAAACTTGACTGGGCGTTAAGTGTAATACCCGTACTTTTATTGGCTGTTTGACTCTGTCATCCTCCTCGTTTTGTCGCTCTGTAAATGCTTGGAGATGTTGTTGATATTGTTATGGAGTTTCGTATCTCGTTTGGTTTTTGATCATGTCGTTTAGACCTTGCGGAAATGTTCTGTGCCAGAGATATAGCACACGCTAGGCCTAGGATAACGCACACTAATTCTGCTTGATTAGCGCACGCTAGCTCTGAGCCGTAGCGCGCGCTAAGAGGATCAGTCAGGTCCGAACCAGTATTTCGGACTGCTCTCTGGACTGGCGGATTAACGCACGCTAGGAGTTTGTTAGCGCGCGCTATCCATGGATAGTAGCGCACGCTAACATCCGTCTGTAGCGCACGCTACCGTCTTTGGCCGCCAGGCGATGAGGTTGCAGGTTTTACGGACTATCGAGATAGCGACGCTAGGCCGGCTAGCGCACGCTAAAGCTGTGCATAACGCACGCTAAACAATAGCGGTAGCGCACGCTAAGTTTTGAGCAGGCGAGACGGTAAGTTACGGACTCGATCGGATGCCATATTTTGGGCTAGCGCACGCTAGGACAGGCGGTTAGTGCGCTAACGGGGCCGACGAAGCCACCTGGACTATCCGGTGACTTTGCTAGCGCATGCTAATGAAGGAGGCGTAGCGTGCGCTAGACGGCGAGATATAAATATGGCGGTTGACTTTATTTTCGTCATTTCTCACCTTCTTCACTCCTTTCGACGGGAATCACTCGAGAGAGGCGATCTTAGGCGATTGGAAGCGATCTTCCTTCTAACAACAATATATTTGGTTGGAGAACAAGGATTTCTCAACATCTAATTCCTCCTAACGTCCGAATCAAGGTAAAAATCCTTAGAACCCTACCTTTTGGGAATTTTGGGGTTTTTCGTAGATTCGTCCGATTTACCCGCTTTGAAGCTTGAGAACTTTGAGATTATGATGTATCTATACCGTATGCATACTTTTCCTACGATTTTATGGTTTAGATTGTGCCGTTTTGGGACTTGTGAGATTTAGGACGATTTTCCAACCTCTAGTTGATTATCCGTATATCTTTATGAATCGTAGACGGGTTTGGGGAGTTCCTTCGTGTAGTTTGAATATGGATGATTGATTATCATACTCCTTGCGAATGGTTTAGGTGCCGGAAGCGCGTTCTTGGACCTACCGAACTCATTCCCTTCCTCCGTTCGATTTCTCGATGTCTCAAAGGCAAGTATACATTTATGATTGTGCGTTCTCCACTTTGAAAGTAAGAGGAATTGATGGTATGATATGAACGAACCGTTTTTACGGCATTCATAGATATATTGATGGCATATTATGAACAAACCGTTTTTACGGCATTCATATATGTATTATTGGCATGTAACGAACGAACCGTTTTGACGGCATTCCTACATGTAACGGCGTATGATATGAACGAACCGTTTCTACGGCATTCACATACGTCATGAGATTTTAGTCATTCCGGAATACTAGTCTTGAATTGATGAATTGACGGATTACATTTGCTTTATTGTCGAGGAGTATTGTGTTTCATACTTGATATACTTGCACTAGCTATTCGACGGCTAACCCCTTTATGGGGGAAATACGTTTCATGTATTTCAGGTTCCAGGAGGTCGGACAGGCAGGTATCGGGTCGGCATGAAGATGGTGGGAAAGTGTGATACTGTATCTTCTTCCAGTTATGTTTGGAGTTTCCCATTCAGTGTTGTTGTACTGGATTGACTATTGAATACTCGAGTATTGTTTTCCCTTTTCCTTGATGTTCCGGCCTGTGTTCGCCGAAGTATTGATTCGAGTTGTGATGTTTGTGAATACATTGGTTATGTTTTGGATACCTTTGTATTGTTTTTCATTCCATTGTGTGTAGACCTTATCGGTCAAAAGTTTATGGTTCCGCGTATGATTAGCCTTGTGTGTCCCACGGCGGGGCTCACGGCGCTGTAATATACCCTGAATAACTTAGGGGTGTTACAGAATATGGTATCAGAGCTTAGGTCTATGGATACCTAGGCTGTCGGTCTTTTGGGTCGAATGAGTCGTCAATTTTCCACAGTATCACTACTCTGCCATCATCACAGTGCGACCGGTACTTGTAAGACCTCTTACTTTTATGATGTTTCCTTATTCATTATGCTTCATCTATGGATGTTCTTGAGAATCGATCACCTTAATGACGTGTGTTTGAATTGTTCTTACGTACCTTGTGTGTTCTTCAGTATGTCAGCTGGTAGGGGCCGTGGCCGTGGTCGTGGCCGTGGACGAGGAAGAGGTCGTGGCGTGGCCATTTCCATCAGTTCAGTTGCGGGGTCGACCAATTCCAGTTTGTCGAACTCGGTGCATCCCGACACCGAGAGTCAGCACGACCAGTCAGACGGTCAGTGGAACAACGCGGACGTTGGAGTGGCGAATGCACTTCAACAATTGGCTACTCAAATGACTATTTTGGCCCAAACTGTTCAGCTGAATAACCCGAACCCAAACACGGATGCCTTGCTTCAGAATGTAATCCGTATGCACCCTCCACAGTTTGGCGGTGCCACAGACCCGTTAGGCTGGTAAGACTGGCTAGCGGAATTAGAGAAGATTTTCGAGGCAGTTGATTGCCCCGAGGTGAGGAAAGTACCAATTGCTCAGTATTTCCTCACTAAGGAGGCCGCTACTTGGTGGAAGGTCATCAAGCCACAGAATCGTATTGCCTCGTGGGATGAATTTAAGGAGCTCTTGGAGGCCGAGTTTTGCCCTTGGCCGGTACGAGAGAGCCGAATCCGAGCCTTCTTCGAGGCTAAACCACAGGATATTCCCGTTTCGCAGGCGATCGTAGAGTACAACCAACAATTGATCCATGTGAAGGATCAAGTGCGTAACGAGCGTGATAAGATCCGTTATTTTGATATGCGGATGAATTTGGACTTACGACGGTACATGGCCAGATTTGCTTGTACCACGCTGAAAAAGTATCAGGACAGAGCCTTAGCCCATGATATGTTGAGCCCCGACAACGATACCGTTGAAGAACCGAAGAAACAGAAAGTCGCGGGAAATTTTTCTAGATCTAAAGGTGGCAAATTTCAGAAGTCTCAGACGACTAACCGTTTCGCCGGACAGTCGTCGCGTTCTAATAAACGGAGGAGGGGTTACCGTCCCACTCCGGGTACCTCAAATCGCACGGTGACTTGCTATAATTGTGGCCGCCCAGGCCACTTAAATTCGGAATGCTACTTTCCACCATTAAAGTGTCACACGTGTGGACAGATGGGGCATAGAGCGGTTTATTGCTCCGAGCCGAACCAGACTTTGGATACTCGGGCTTCTGCCCCAACACCACTTGATCAAGGTATTAATCGGCAATCTTGGTCAACCTCGCAGAACTTCGCAGGGGCCGGGACGGGGCGAATGCCGGAGGGGGAACTCTAGCGTCGGTTCGGTACAACCACGGGTTTATGAGATGCGCCGAGCAGATTTAACCCGACGCAATGGTGGCTTGTACCATTCATATTCTATCTCATCCAAATTGTACTTTTGATTCGGTGCTACATTCTTTTATTTCTTTGGAGTGTACGCCGTTTGAATATAACTTGTTTGATCGCTGCGATCCCTTCATCATGAAACCGCTTAGCGGGATAGAATTGTGGGGAACCGGGAGATTAGAGATTTTCCGGTGATTATATCCAGATGGAATGGTTTTCGAATCTAATTGTAGTTGATATGGAAGGCGAGGATGTAATCCTCGGTGAGGATCGGCTTGATAGTCATCAAGCGATTATGAATTACCGTACCAAGGTTATCACCATGATGATCAAGACGGGTCCGAGTACTCATTTTTGGGGCGTAAGTCGACTACCCAAGTTACTTATCAGTGCCATGAAGGCCGTAAAACTTTTGAATAAAGGTTGTGCGGGCTATTGGTGTTATGCCTTGAAAATGGAAGGAAACGAAGTCGATCTCTCTTCGATTCCGGTTGTTAATGAGTATCCTGATGTTTTTCCGGATGACCTCCCGGGATTACCGCCAGATCGAGAAATAGAGTTTACCGTGGACTTAGAGCCAGATGCGGCTCCGATTTCTAAAGCACCTTACCGGATGGCACCTTCCGAAATGCAAGAATTGAAGAATCAGTTGGGAGAACTTCTGGAAAAAGGGTACATCAGACCGAGCGCTTTGCCTTGGGGCGCGCCTGTTCTTTTTGTGAGGAAGAAGGATGGTTCACTACGTTTGTGCATTGACTACCATGAGCTGAACAAAGTAACCATCAAGAACAAGTATCCTTTGCCACGTATAGACGATTTATTTGATCAATTGCAAGGGGCTGCAGTTTTCTCGAAAATTGATTTAAGATCTGGGTATTATCAACTCAGGGTGAGGGAGTCCGACGTTCCGAAGACGGCATTTCGGACGAGATATGGGCATTATGAGTTTGTAGTATTGCCTTTTGGGTTGACCAATGCGCCGGCAGTATTCATGCAGTTAATGAATAAGATATTCATCGAGTACCTCGACAGGTGTGTAGTCGTCTTTATTGACGACATCTTAATTTATTCTCGAGATAAGGAGGAGCATGCCCGACACTTGCGTTTGGTTTTAGACATTTTGAGAACCGAGCACCTCTATGCAAAATTCTCGAAATGTGAGTTTTGGTTGGAAGAAGTTATGTTTCTCGGTCATGTGATTTCGGCCGAAGGGGTTCGTGTAGACCCGCAGAAGATCGAGGCAGTGCTAGACTGGGCACCGCCTAAAAATGTTAAGGAGGTTCGTAGCTTTTTGGGCCTTGCTGGGTATTACCGTCGGTTTGTCGAGGGGTTCTCGAAACTCGCTCGACCGCTTACGAAATTACTCCAGAAGACCGAAAAGTTTGTTTGACGGATGAGAGACAGCAGAGCTTCGATGAACTAAAGAGACGATTGACTTCAGCGCCGATTCTAACTTTACCACATGGTAGCGAAGGCTTTGCAGTTCTGACGCTGTCAAGGCACAGGTTGTGTCCTTATGCGGCATGATAAGACAATAGCTTTTGCGCCACGACAATTAAAGCCTTACGAGATGAATTATCCTACTCACGATTTGGAATTAGCAAGAATTGTCTTCGCACTCAAGATTTGGCGACATTATTTGTATGGTTCGCCGGATTTATACCAATCACAAGAGCACGAAATATATTTTCGATCGAAGGAGCTGAATATGAGACAGAGGCGTTGGCTAGAGTTGATAAAGGATTATGATTTGGAAATTCTTTACCACCCCTAAAAGCTAATGTCGTTGCGGATGCTTTGAGCCGCAAATCGGCATCTCTTCAAATGCTCGAGGTTCTTACACCTCGCATTTAAAACTCGTCAGACTTAATTGAGCAAGGGATAGAAGTTTGGCTTCAACGAGTACAGGGCAATGTGTACTCTCGAAATTACTTCGTCTTTAGTTGATGACAACAAAGGGACGCAGTGGAGTGACACGATGATTTCTCAATCAAGGAAGATGTAATTAAAGGAAAAGCTCGGCTTTATGGTACACGAGGATAGTATTCGAGATTTCAGTATGTGCTTTGTGTTCCGAACGATTTAGAGTTGAGACAGAGAATTCTCCGAGAAGCGCATGCTACGCCTTACTCAATCCACCCCGGGACGAGTATGATGTACAAAGATTTGAAGCGTAATTTTTGGTGGAATAACATGAAGAAGGATGTTACGGAGTTTGTACTACAGTGCTTGACGTGCCAACAAGTCAAGATCGAACATCAACGACCAGCGGGGTTGTTGAAACCGCTTCCCATTCCCGAGTGGAAGTGGGAAGACATTTCTATGGATTTCATCACTGGCATGCCGAGAACTCGGGCCGGAATGAATATGATTTGGGTAATTGTCGATCGGTTGACCAAGTCTGCACACTTCTTGGGTATTAAGGATACTTGGGGGCCGGATAGACTGGCTCGAACCTTTATTGTTGAGATCGTGAGGTTACACGGTGCCCCCAAAACCATTGTTTCTGATCGAGACGGCCGCCAGATCGCACTTTTGGCAGGCCGTTCATCAGGCTTTGGGTACTGAGTTGAGATTGAGCACTTCTTTTCATCCTCAGTCGGATGGTCAGACAGAGAGGACGATTCAGACGTTGGAAGATATGTTACGGGCTTGTGCCTTAGACTGGAGTAATGATTGGGAGCTTCACTTGCCGTTGATCGAGTTTGCTTACAATAATAGTTGGCATGCGTCGATCCAAATGGCACCCTTCGAGGCACTTTATGGTAGGCGATGTAGGTCGCCATTATGTTGGGACGAGGCTTCTGAGCTAGTTGGGACGGAGCCGGATATGTTGATGGAGACTAAGGAAAAGATTACTATTATCCGGGACCGACATCGGCCGCCCAGTCGTCCGAAATCTTATGCCGATACTCGTCATCGACCCTTGGAGTTCGAAGTGGGGATCACGTCTTACTCAAGGTGTCGCGACCGTGGGGTTTTCCGCCGGGAAAAGGGGAAACTTAGTCCGAGGTATATCGGACCTTTCGAGATTTTGGACAGAGTTGGAGATTTAGCTTATCGCTTGGCGTTGCCTCCAGCTTTGAGTCACGTCCATAGTGTTTTTCATGTGTCTCAGTTGAGAAAGTACGTACCGGATCCGAGCCACATCATCGACTACAGTGAGATTGACGTAGCCGAGGATATTACCTTTTCGGAGAGACCCGTGAAGATCCTTAAGCGTCGCGAGAAACAACTTCGGCATAAGACCATTCCACTGGTTAAAGTGCAATGGTCGAGACATGGAGTCGAGGAGGCAACTTGGGAGACGGAAGAGAAGATGTGGGTGGAATACCCCGAACTATTTATTTCTTAAGTTTCGGGACGAAACTTCTTTTTAGAGGGGGAGAATGTAATACCCGTACTTTTATTGGCTGTTTGACTCTGTCATCCTCCTCGTTTTGTCGCTCTGTAAATGCTTGGAGATGTTGTTGATATTGTTATGGAGTTTCGTATCTCGTTTGGTTTTTGATCATGTCGTTTAGACCTTGCGGAAATGTTCTGTGCCAGAGATATAGCACACGCTAGGCCTAGGCTAACGCACGCTAATTCTGCTTGATTAGCGCACGCTAGCTCTGAGCCGTAGCACGCGCTAAGAGGATCAGTCAGGTCCGAACCAGTATTTCGGACTGCTCTCTGGACTGGCGGATTAACGCACGCTAGGAGTTTGTTAGCGCGCGCTATCCATGGATAGTAGCGCACGCTAACATCCGTCCGTAGCGCACGCTACCGGGCCGGCCGCCGCCAGGCGTGAGGTTGCCAGGTTTTCTGGACTATCAGATAGCGTACGCTAGGCTTCGGCTAGCGCACGCTAAAGCTATTGCATAACGCACGCTAAACAATAGCGGTAGCGCACGCTAAGTTTTGAGCAGGGCAGAGACAGTAAGTTCTGGACTCCAGTACTGGATGCCATATTTTTGGGCTAGCGCACGCTAGGGACAGACGGTTAGCGCACGCTAACGGGGCCGACAGAAGCCACTGGACTATCCGGTGACTTCGCTAGCGCACGCTAATGAAGGAGGCGTAGCGTGCGCTAGATCGACAGAGATATAAATATGGCAGTTGACTTTATTTTCGTCATTTCTCACCTTCTTCACTCCTTTTCGACGGGAATCACTCGGGAGAGGCGATCTTAGGCGATTGGAAGCGATCTTCCTTCTAACAACAATATATTTGGTTGGAGAACAAGGATTTCTCAACATCTAATTCCTCCTAACGTCCGAATCAAGGTAAAAATCCTTAGAACCCTACCTTTTGGGAATTTTGGGGTTTTTCGTAGATTCGTCCGATTTACCCGCTTTGAAGCTTGAGAACTTTTATATTATGATGTATCTATACCGTATGCATACTTTTCCTACGATTTTATGGTTTAGATTGTGCCGTTTTCGGACTTGTGAGATTTAGGACGATTCTCCAATCTCTAGTTGATTATCCGTATATCTTTATGAATCGTAGACGGGTTTGGAGAGTTCCTTCGTGTAGTTTGAATATGGATGATTGATTATCATACTCCTTGCGAATCGTTTAGGTGCCGGAAGCGCGTTCTTGGACCTACCAAACTCATACCCTTCCTCCGTTCGATTTCTCGATGTCTCAAAGGCAAGTATACATTTATGATTGTGCGTTCTCGACTTTGAAAGTAAGAGGAATTGATTGTATGATATGAACGAACCGTTTTTACGGCATTCATAGATATATTGATGGCATATTATGAACGAACCGTTTTTACGGCATTCATATATGTATTATTGGCATGTAACGAACGAACCGTTTTGACGGCATTCCTACATGTAACGGCGTATGATATGAACGAACCGTTTCTACGGCATTCACATACGTCATGAGATTTTAGTCATTCCGGAATACTAGTCTTGAATTGATGAATTGACGGATTACATTTACTTTATTGTCGAGGAGTATTGTGTTTCATACTTGATATACTTGCACTAGCTATTCGACGGCTAACCCCTTTATGGGGGAAATACGTTTCATGTATTTCAGGTTCCAGGAGGTCGGACAGGCAGGTATCGGGTCGGCATGAAGATGGTGGGAAAGTGTGATACTGTATCTTCTTCCAGTTATGTTTGGAGTTTCCCATTCAGTGTTGTTGTACTGGATTGACTATTGAATACTCGAGTATTGTTTTCCCTTTTCCTTGATGTTCCGGCCTGTGTTCGCCGAAGTATTGATTCGAGTTGTGATGTTTGTGAATACATTGGTTCTGTTTTGGATACCTTTGTATTGTTTTTCATTCCATTGTGTGTAGACCTTATCGGTCAAAAGTTTATGGTTCCGCGTATGATTAGCCTTGTGTGTCCCACGGCGGGGCTCACGGCGCTGTAATATACCCTGAATAACTTGGGGGTGTTACATTAAGTTTATGTGAAGACTTGTATGACGTGTTCTTTGACATGGAGAGTGCCTGTCGAACACTAATGGTTAGTGGGAGCACACGTTATAGGTATGCTAATTAGATTAGTATACTCGAACCGACTCACCCTCGATTCGTCACACGGATTTCACTCCGGGACAGTCAATGACGGAATCGAAAGGTTGTGATAGGTATTCGTGAACCTTCGACTTGAGGATTTAGTAGGGATGTGCTTGTGACGTCAAGATTTTCATTAGAGTAGTTCGACCCTATAAACCGGAAGGCGGGGGTCAACCTCGACGTGCATCTTGACGGGCAAGTAGCAGGTCCTACTGAATACTAAGAAAGAATTCTTTCCTCTGTTAGTGAACGGGTTATATGTCCTATGCGGTTATTGGCAGATGAGATCATAAGTCTTTGGCCAAAGCATTGGAGCTAGCTGTATTGGATACACGAGAGCTCGATGATCTCGATTTGCATTAACGCATGCATAGCGTCAAGTACAGATAGGTTTTGACTGACCGTGACCCTATAACTTGATCGGGACATTTGAAAGAAGGGTTTTATACGTATACTGGTATTCACGACAGAATGGTTCTTGAATGATCCCAATCATTCGTTCTCAGTTGGGGTACGGTGTAGGCCATCAGGCTGGCTAGGTGGTGCTACTACTCTTTGGTTCCTCCCATTGCTGACTGAGACGGACCTACCGAGTCGCGCATTAGGATTGACGACGGAATGAATCAAGCTTAATTCTCTCATTATGAATATTAGATATTGGATATCTAATTCGGGACATTGGATGTTTAAATTGATTTATTGGATAAATTAATTTACGGCCTAATGAATTAAATAAATTACTGGGTGATAAATTTAATTCATGGATATAATTATTTCTTGGAGGAATTAATTATGTCATAATGTATTTGATATGATAAAATTAATTGGATTAATTAATCGATATAAATACATCGGAACGGAATCGGAGTTTATCTGTTTGGACTCACGGGAGTCCGAAACGAACCGAACTCATCCGTTTTCATCATAGCCGCCCCACTTTCCACCTTATTCCCTTTTGTTTTTTGTTCCCATTGATTAATGGGTGATAATGACATGGTGGGGTTGATTCTCATTTGATGAGTTGTTTTAAGGTGAGTGGAATTTGAATAAGAAAAGTAGACTTCATTCTCTCATTTTGATAGGCATTCATACGGATCAATCATAGAGAGTTCAAGAGAGAGAAAAGTTCTTCTCAAAGTAGTCTTCTTCTTCTTCACTTTCCTCTTGGTTTTCTTAGAGAAAATTCAAGAGTATAATTGAGAGTTATGGGTTATACACTTAGAGTGTGATGATCTCATATTGGAAGCTTCATCACTTAGCTCTAGCCGCATCCTCGGAGGATAGCAAGGTGATCGCTGCCCGATCGTTTCTCCGGCGCGTGGCAAGTAGAGACGCGGTGCTTTCGGCGTTGATCATTCAAGAGCTTGGAGCGGATTGAATTGCAAGGAGATCGCCTAAAGCTTGGGGAATAGCTCGAGAGAAGATTATCCATCTAATCAACGGACTACAAGGGTGAGTTTTTATGACTCTTGCTTTTCGTTTATATTTTCGTATATACGTAGCTCGATCGATCCTCGTAAGGATTCGGATCGAATTAATTTTCGTTTTACCGCTTCCGCTGGGCCTTCGTTTTTAGGCACCGAATCTCAACAGTATTATATCATTTCCCTTGTTATGCCATGGTTGGACCGTATCGATTCGTTGTTTGGGTCGAGTTCTTGACCGACGCCTTGAAGGTGTCCGGTAAAATGTCATAGAGGGGTTTTCGGGCGTTCTACGATTATTCTTCCTCGTATGATCGATGATTTATTGATTATATGTTGTTAGGGTCGAGTTTCTTGCGAAGAAACCGAGTCGGAACCCTTCTGTTCGTTGTCTTCTTCGGGGTCCGAGCTTCCCGGTCGAATCGTGTTCTTCGGAGTATTCGGAAGCGGTTATTAAGGCAAGTATTTTACTATACGAATTGTGTCTTGTGAATAGGGACGTCGTATTATGGTTCTGATGCATTGGTTTACTTTCGTGTATATACTTTGTATGAATTGATTATTACGAACAATTGATGGTAACGATGATACCTTCACTTAGTTAACATTTTGGGAATCGTGTTGGATGTGCAAATCATCTAAGTTTGTGCCGGGCGTGGTCGGTCATTGTTGAGTTGTTGTGATGATTATGATGTGTGTGTTGTCTTGGTTTACATACTTGATTGTACATTTCGGTGTAATGTGGAATGGCTTGACATTTGATGATTATGAGTTGTGTTGTGTCGATATGTGTGTGTGTGTGTTCCAGGTAGGGTCTGACGAGGCCTCTGGATTTTGGTACATGATGTGTACGAACAAGGTGTGTGATCCAGGTAGGGTCTGACGAGGCCTCTGGAGTTCGGTACATGATGTGTACGGACAAGGTGTGTGATCCAGGTAGGGTCTGACGAGGCCTCTGGAGTTCGGTACATGTTGTGTACGAATGATGTTTGTGGCCGGGTAGGGTCCGTCGAGGCCTCCGGAGTTCGGTACATGATGTGTACGAACAATGTGTGCGGTCCGGGTAAGGTCCGTCGAGGCCTCCGGAGTTCGGTACATGATGTGTACGAACAATGATCGTGTTATAGTGCTTGTTTGGGTAACCTTTTAAATATGGGTCTCGGACTCATAATGATATCTTATCTCGTGTGTTTTGAATCGAGAATCGGACCAAGGCCCTAATGTTTTCGAAAAGGTTTTGTAAATTGGGACTCGAGGTCCAAAAGAATTTCTGCTTTAAAAATCCCCGAGATGATGTGTTCCTTTTCAAATATCTCTTGCTTGAGTTCGGAATTCTAAAACTTCTCGTGAACATTTTCATAATAGATTTCCGTATTAAAATTGTAGTTGCTATTTACTTGTTACATTTCGTATCGTATTATACTTGCACTAGTAAAACAGTGGAGTTTTACTAACCCCCGAGTAATCGGGGGGTTGATGTCTGTTTTGCGTCCAGGTACATGCAGGTTCAGGGGAGCATTCACAGGATTGGCACAAGTGGATGACGAGCTGCGATACTAATCAAAGAGTCGAGAGTTGGTAGAGTTTGGTTGTATTGTTAGAGTTGATTCAGTCTTCCACTGTATTGTGTTTCGACCCCTGTGTGGGTAATGTTGTATAAGTCAATTTTGTTGATTGAGTTGTGTGACCTCATCGGTCTGTGTGTTCGCGTGTAAGTGACCTTAACAGTCTGTATTATTTTATTGTTTGACCCTGACCGGGAAAGCATTTGGTTGTTTATGGATGTTTAGCCTGGTAGATCCTTGTGGAAAGGGTCTACGGCGTGTAATATTTCCATACGGTTTTGGGGGTGTTACACGACCGTTGTGGTTCGATCGTTTGATTGTTCGGTTTTTGTTGATCTCGTTTCGTGATTGTTGAGCGTTCAGACTCCTTCCTAATTTCTTTATATTCGGGAAATTTGTCTCGTTTTCGATCTTCCAACCCTTGGACGGTGGAATTCCGTATTTCTTCAGCGATTGGCTCGCGTTTTGATTGATGTGCCGTTGGGGTGGTCGATCATATTGATTTTCGTTCCTTGTGTTTTGTGATTGTTCGGATAATTGACTTGACTATATTATCCGTTTGATGACGCTTGTCATTTTTTGGTTTTATTATATTCCTAACGGCGACGTTGTGTTGGTCGTCGTGGAGCGTGTTTTCACGCCGTATGTCTCTTTGCGTTTCTTGCAGCGTTTCGCCGTCGGGCGCGAGTTTTCGGTTTTTGCGTATCTCGTCGAGTTTTACTGGCAGGGGATATTGCTTCTCCCTACTTATTTTAAGTTTCGGGACGAAACTTCTTTTAAGGAGGGTAGAATGTAATATCCGCAATTTCGAATTTCGGTAATTTTCTTTTTTTTCGGCAGAAGTCCGTTTTGACGACTCGCTCATGACCGTTTTGTCATTCCGAAAATGATTAATTCTTCACTTTTTGTCATCCGAGTTCGTTTCGGTATCGTTTTGTTGAGTTCCGAGCTTTTTAGCGACTTTTCCGCACTTGAGTTCGATTCTTGCGAATCTCGCTCAAATCGCTGCTTCGAGTTTCCCGTAAGTCCGTTTAACTTTGTTAGACGTGTTATGAACTTCGGTTTGGTTATTCGATCACGTATCGTGATTTTCGGACGTTTTGGGCCATTTTCGTAATTTCCTAAAGTTTTGGGTAATTACTTTCGTTGTCGAATTTCAAGCCTTCGGGTGGTCGGAATTGTATGTTCTCTTAGCTCTTAGATTCGTCTTTGCGAGTACGTCGTAACCGTACCTTCGATTTATACTCAGGTTCGGGTTTCGGGGTCGTCCGGGCCGTCGGAGTGGCCACGGCCGAGTCACTACGGAAAGGGTGGCCTGGCCGAGTTACGGCCGTAAGGGCCGAGAGTTACGGCTGTATGACGCCTGGTAGCTTCCGGACGAATGCCAGTTACGGCCGTAAGGCATGATCGGGTACGGCCGTACGAGCGTTGGGCATCTTCCAGACGAAGGCCGATTACGGCCGTAATGTGTGCCAATTACGGCCGTAAGTGTCCGACAGGTGCTGGGCAGATTTTTTTGATGAATGCCGGTTACGGACGTAAGGTTTGCCGAGTAGGGCCGTATGGGCCGAGTTACGGACGTAAGGCACTGCCGGTTACGGCCGTAAGTGTCCGGCAGTGACCGGCTATATAAGGCCTGGCAGCCCGTTTTTGTTCATTTCCTCACTTTTCTTGCGGCTATCGGACGGGTGCGACGGGGAATCGAGTTCTTGGCCGATTCTAATCAATTCCAAGATGTTTTGGAAGATTCTTGTTGATCATATCATCATCCAATCCGTGTATTTCGTCGAATCAAGGTATATTTCTTGATTTTCCTTCAAGTTGACTTTTCGGAGAATTTGTTCTTGATTTCGATTCTAGTCCGATTTTGATACATCGGTTGGTGTAGTATGATGTTATTAATCGTGTTCTATGTGTTGTATATCCATATTTCGAGTTTGTTCAACTCGATTAGTGATTCGAGTGTTCTTGGGAGTTATCGAACATTGAGTGTTCGATTAAATGTCCCAATGAGTTTCCCTTCGATAGTTTGTTGGGATTTCCGTTGTTTTGGCCTTGATTCTCGTCGTAACCATGTGTTATTGTTCCTTCCGGAGGTTTATAGGTGTTCGAGGATTCCGATGTTGAATCTCGTTGGTGTTTGACGATTCGTGTGGTGTTATTCACGTAGTAATTGCGGTGCTATCGCGTTCTTGATAATGTTCGGGAGTTCGGGGCCGTTCGACCGTATTTCATCCGTCGTCTTGTTGCGATTGTGGTTTCGAGGCAAGTACCTTGCCCATACTATTCTTGTTTTGTGGATATAATAATTGGTGATCGTCTTGGTGTATTTGTTTGTTTGTTTGAAATGTGTTTTCAAAAGATTCGGCTAGCCTCGTTAAAGGCTCACTTTCAAACGCGTGTGTTTTGTAAATTGTGTGGGTTGTAAGTGGCTATGTGAATCCTATGGATATGTTTGGTGTTGATGATGCACTTGGTATTTGCGTGTGGACGTATATTGTTTCATTTCGGTGCATTGTGGTTTGACGAGGTGTTTTGCTAAGTGTTTGATACCTCTGAATGAATTGTTTGGATATCTTTGTTGCATTGTGCTATGTGTGTGATTTGTTTAGCTAGCCACCTGGGAGGGTCCTTCGAGGCCTCAAGCGGGATCAATGATATTACTCGTTCCCAAGGCGATGCATGTGTTGTGATTTGTTTAGCTAGCCACTCGGGAGGGTCCTTCGAGGCCTCGGGATCAATGATATTACTGTTCCCAAGGCGATGCATGTGTTGTGATTTGTTTAGCTAGCCACTCGGGATGGTCCTTCGAGGCCTCAATGGATCAATGGTATTACCCTGTTCCCAAGGTGATGCTTGGTGTGATATGTTATTTAGTGAATGTATTTTACTCACCGTGGGTTGGTTCGACGGGGCCACGACGGGAATTCCAATGGGTGAGTCCAGGAATCACGAGTAAAAACTTCACAAAGTTGTTGTATATTTAGTGAATGTATTTTACTCACCGTGGGTTGGTTCGACGGGGCCACGACGGGAATTCCAATGGGTGAGTCCAGGAATCACGAGTAAAAACTTCATGAGTTGGTATTTGATTTTATGTCCGTCGAGGACATGTGACTTGGGTTTTGACCGTGAACTGTTGTCGGTTTTCTATTTGCGAAAACAAAACCTTTGGGTCGTGACTCGTTGATTTTTGGAAAGATAAGGATTCGGTAATCCTAAATTGTTTTCTATTAAAACTCTCGATGGCATTTTAAACTGCTTTATAAATTGTTTCCCTTTAACCTGTAGTCTTTCGGTTTTGGAATGTTTTACCAAACTCATGCCTCGGGAAGTGCTTTTCGTTACGTTTGGAACTTTGAGGATTCCTGATTATTATTGTTCTTGGAACTTGTATTGTATGGCTCGTATTTTTGCACTTGTACTTGCACTAGCAAAACAATGGAGTTTTGCTAACCCCCGAGTATTCGGGGTGGATGTCTATTTTTGTATTCGTTTTGGAGCATAGCAGGTCGGCACGAAGGATGATGAAAGATGAACGATACTAATCACACGAGGATCCGTTGATGTCGTATTGGTCTAGTTGTATTTTCTTTTCCGCTGCAGTATCTTTTTCCCGTTGTACGGGAGTTTATTGTATTTTGACCCCTGCGTGGGTATGTGTTTGGAATTGAGTTGTATGTTATTATTGAAAGACCAAGACGGTCTACTGAGTCATTTTAGCCTTAAAGGCGATGTTTAGATGTTTGATTTTAGTTATCAGCCTGGTAGATCCTCGAGGAGAGGGTCTACGACGTGTAATATCCCTGAGTGGATTGGGGGTGTTACAGAGTCGAGTCGTGGTTTGTCGAGTAATGTGTTGTCTTGTCGTTCGCGTCGTCAGGTGACAAGTTGAGTTGTGCGTAGTCACAACGTGTCGGATATGTTTTCGGATGAGATTAGTATCGTGGGCGACCTTCATCTCCGTGCGGCCTGTGGACGTAAGTCTCCTCTTTTATGCGAAGTACCTGTGTATCATGATTTTATCTAAATGAGTTAATTGCGGTGCATAATTTTATTTGCACGGTGTTGTGAATATAGTTGTATTTAATACGTGTGACATATAATATACGTATAAAACTGGGCCTATTGTTGTTTTACTTTTGAACCACTGTGAGGGGTGGTATGGTGTGAAAATTGAGAACCTTGTTGGGTTTCGAATAAGGTATCGACGATTGAGTTCGTGAGAAACTCCGAGGAATGGTTTTGTTGTATGTTTAAACTAGATGATGTGAGATGTATTCAATTAGATTGTGCATGTTGGACTGTATTCCTTTTTCCGCTGCGTGAGTTCTTTTGTAATGGCTTTCGGTATTTTACCGGCTGAGTTTTATTTCGAAAACCGATTCCCTTAACCGAGTTTTTGGCATTATGGCCTTGATCGTTTTGGCGAAATTCTTATGACGGTATTTAGTATTTTGTAAATGGCTTTTGTGAGTTTTTGAAATATTACCGTCATCGACCTTTTTGGCATTTTGTAAATGGTTTTTAGCCTGGTGGGTTCCGGCGCGGGACCCATGGCGCTATAATATTCCGTGTAATTATCTGAAATTTTTGGGCATTCTAGCCCATTGAATTATCTTTGAAAACTTTGAGTACCTTAGAAAATAAATTTTGAGACGTACTTTTAAAATAAATTATTTTCTCGTGGTACATCCAAGGTGCCACAATATGTTTCAAGATTCTTCTACCTCGAGGACCAAAATGTTTTGAGATATTTCCAATATTTTAGAAACACTTTTACTTAGACCCGAGGGTCGAATATTTCCGAAAGTTTTTCACGAAAAGAAAGTGTCCTCATTTTTATCGAATGCGAAATAGTTTTCCAAAGTCTCGATAACGATGTTTCATAATTGCACTTTTTTTTGAAGGGTGATACTCAAGATCAATCGGTGTTTCCAAAATTTTTTTCAAAAGGAGGTTTTCGTTTTTAAAACCTATCCATTCCCGTTTGAGGGTTGGGTATGTATGTGTGATGTTCGCGTTGTCGTTATGATGTTTGCTCCCGAGTATGATCGAATTAGTGGCATGAACGTCGAGGAATTGCCACGCATTTGTTGTACTAGCCCTCTGTGAGAGGTGTGAATTGGTGTTTACTGTTTATCGCCTCGTGGTGATTTGCGTGTTGTCGCACGAATGTGAGCTGTTGAAGCTTAGGTTTGTACGTTTGTGTACATGTGTGATTGTTCCATAATGTTTGTAGTTATGTGCTGGTTATCGTCCGGGCCGTTGAGGTCGCCGAACGATACCGTAGTTGTTGTAGTGTTTGTGTGTGTATTACTTTACGATGGAAATCGTTGTATATGATATGTGTTATGATTCTTTGTTGTGCTGAGTTGGCATCTCCGCTATATTGTTTTGCGACGTTATGCCCCATTGTATCTAGCATTTGTATTTTCGGTATGCCGAGCCGAGGTGTTTCAACCGTGATGTGCCGGGGCATGCACGTGTAAATTGTCCTTCTCGTCAGTAACGCGTTTCAAGTGCGGACTCAAGGGACACCGAATTCAGTTTTGCGAATTGGCTACTGAGACTTTTGGAGTTCGCGCTTCAGCACAGATATCAGGATCGGCTCTGAGAGACCCATGGGAGATTTTCCTGTCGGATGCTTTTTGTGTTGTTACCTTTTTTCCATTGTTGTGAATTGCGGGGACGACATTTCTTTTATAAGAGGTCGGATGTAATACCCGTACTATATTTGACTTCTGCAGTTTCTCCTTCTAAATTCTATCGACTTGCACGTGTTCGTCGATACTTTTTGAACTTGTTTGATGTCTCAGTTGTTATTGTTCGAACTGGTTGTGACCTTGTTTCAGATCGACCTGTTTATCATCGTGACCTTCCCGAGTTCGGTTCAATTCTTGTGAACCTTGTTTGGAAGTAATATCTTTCACTTTCTACGAGTTCTTTTAATGCCTGGAGTTGAAGTGGGGACTTCGGAGTCATTGTTCGACTGTTGTAATTCGATCATTGTTATTTGATCATTATTGTTCGATCATTGTTATTTGATCGTTGTTGTTCGATCATCGTTATTTGATCATTGTTGTTCGATCATTGTTATTTGATTGTTGTTGTTCGATCATTGTTATTTGATCGTTGTTGTTCGATCATTGTTTTGATCATTGTTGTTCGATCATTGTTATTTGATCGTTGTTGTTCGATCATTGTTATTTGATCATTGTTGTTCGATCATTGTTATTTGATCGTTGTTGTTCGATCGTTGTTGTTCGAACGGGGTTGTCTGACTGTTGTTGCCTGATTTCGTACTGCGAAGAATTGTCGTTCACCGTTAGTCAACTGTTTCGAGTGTGGCCAAGTGGGTCACCGAGCGGTGCATTGTGAGACCGTTGCCAAGATGTTCGGGAATTGGGTTTTCGTTCCTACTCGGGGAGTGCCTGGTGGTGTCCCGTGATGTAGTGTGTATCGTACTTCGTGCTATAATTCGTGTAGAAATTGATATTTGTTGCGTGAACATTTTGGTTTTGTTTGTATTCTACCATGATGTTTTATTTCAAGTTTCGGGACGAAACTTATTTTTAATAGGATAGAATGTAATGTCCGGTATTCTCGTTTTCTGTTATCTTGAATTGTTTGTGTCTTGACGTCGAACATTTTCTTGTTGACGAGAATCGGAGTGAATTCTATCATAATACTATATTTGTTTCTACCGCATAGTCGTTGTGGTCGGGTGCGACTTGTTGTCGCGTGCGTTTCTTTGATTAAATGTGTGCATGTGATGCGTCATTAATTGCTCGTTATTGTTTTGAATCATTGTCGGTGGCGTTGTTATGGTCGTCGTGGGGCGTGTTTTCACGCTGTATGATCTTTCGCGTTGCTTGTAACGTTTCGCCGTTGGGCGCGATTTTTTCGGTTCTTATGTATCTCGTTGAGTTTTTATTGTGGGATATTGCTTCTCCCTACTTGATTTAAGTTTCGGGACGAAACTTCTTTTAAGGAGGGTAGAATGTAATCTCCGCAATTTCAGATTTCCGATAATTTTCTTTTTTCGGCGGAGGTCCATTTTGACGACTCGCTTGGGACCGTTTCATCATTCTGAGAATGATTAATTCTGCACTTTTTGTCACCCGAGTTCGTTTCGGTATTGTTTTGTTGAGTCCCGTGTTTTCTTAACGACTTTTCCGCACTCGAGTTCGATTCTTGTGAATCTCGTCCGAAATTACTGTTTCGAGTTTCCCGTAAGTCCGTTTAACTTTTTTAGACGTGTTGTGAACTTCGGTTTGGTTATTCGATCACGTATCGTGATTTTCGGACGTTTTGGGCCATTTTCGTAATTTCCCAAAGTTTGGGGTAATTACCTTCCGTTGTCGAATTTCGAGCCTTCGGGTGGTCGGAATCGTGTGTTCTCTTAGCTATTAGATTCGTCTTTGCAAGTACTTCGTGACCGTACCTTCGATTCGTATTCAGGTTCGGGTTTCGGTGTCGTTTTCTTGAGTTCAGTGTTATTAAACGACTTTTCCAAGTATGAGTCGACTTTGTAAAATCACCATAAATTCTTGGAAACTCCAAAGATTTTGAATCTTTTCAATTTTATAGAGCATCAAGTTAACTTTCCAATGGTTTAAACGGTGAATCAATCGGAGTCCGGACGAGAGAGTTATGGTCGAAATAGCTCAGACACTCATTTTCTAGTTTTGGCCGAGCAGCCTGTACCCTGTGCCGCGGCACACTTAGGTTGGGCCGCGGCACACAATGCAAATCAGCCTATTTGTGCGGATTTTGTGAGATGAATGCTCATTTCATCTCTTCCCTCATTCCTCCTCCTCTTGGGCGATTTTGTGGGCGATTTTTGGGCGTTTTTGCATCATCAATCCCAGAGAACTTCATATTCTTCAAGTTCTTGGTGTGGATTAATGACACCAACAATTGTTCTTCATCATTAATCCAAGGTAAATTCTTGAAACCCTACTTTTGGGTGAATTGGGGGTTTTTGTTCGTTTTGTCCGATTTAACCGTAATAACTTAGCTTTGTGATGTATTGATGATTATTTAGATGTATTCTATCATTTCCCTTGTTATTCCATGGTTGGATCATTTCGATTCGTTGTTTTGGTCGAGTTCTTAGTCAACGCCTTGAAGGTGTCCGACAAAAGGTCTTAGAGGGGGGATTGGGCGTTGTATGATTATTATCCATCGTACGATTGTTGATTTATCATTGGTATGACTTAGGGACGAAATTCTTGTGAAGAACTCGAGTCGGAACCCTTCCGTTCGTTGTCTTCTTCCGAGCTCCTTGCCCCTGGTCGAACTGTGTTCTTCGGAGTATTCGGTAGCGGTTATTAAGGCAAGTATTTTACTATACGAATTGTGTCTTGTGAATAGGGACGTCGTATTATGGTTGTGGTGCATTGGTTTACTTTCGTGTATATGCTTCGTATGAATTGATTATTATGAACAATTGATGGTAACGATAATACCTTCACTTAGTTAACATCGTGAAATTGTGTTGGATGTGTAAATCATCTAAGTTTCTGCCGGGCGTGGTTGGTCATTGTTGAGTCGTTGTGATGATCATGATATTTGTGTTGTTTTGGTTTACATACTTGATTGTACATTTCGGTGTAATGTGGAATGGCTTGACATTTGATGATTATGAGTTGTGTCGTGTCGATGTGTGTGCGTGTGTTCCAGGTAGGGTCTGACGAGGCCTCTGGAGTTCGGTACATGATGTGTACGAACAAGGTGTGTGATCCAGGTAGGATCTGACGAGACCTCTGGAGTTTGGTACATGATGTGTATGAACAAGGTGTGTGATCCAGGTAGGGTCTGACGAGACCTATGGAGTTCGGTACATGATGTGTACGAACGATGTGTGTGTCCGGGTAGGGTCCGTTGAGGCCTCCGGAGTTCGGTACATGATGTGTACGAATAGTGTGTGTGGCCGGGTAGGGTCCGTTGAGGCCTCCGGAGTTCGGTACATGATGTGTACGAACAGTGTGCGTGGTCCGGGTAAGGTCCGTCGAGGCCTCCGGAGTTCGGTGCATGATGTGTACGAACAATGATCGTGTAGCAGTGACTGTTTGGGTAACATTTTAAATATGGATCTCGGACTCATAATGATATATTATTTAGTGTGCTTTGAAACGAGAATCGGGCTAAGGCCCTAATATTTACGAAAAGGTTTTGTAAATTGGGACTCGAGGTCCAAAAGAATTTCTTCTTTAAAAATCCCCGAGATGATGTGTTCCTTTTCAAATATCTCTTACTTGAGTTCGAAATTCTAAAACTTCTCGGGAACATTTTGATAATTGATTTCCGTATTAAATTCGTAGTTGCTATTTACTTGTTGCATTTCGTATCGTTTTATACTTGCACTAGTAAAATAGTGGAGTTTTACTAACCCTCGAGTAATCGGGGGGTGGATGTCTGTTCTGCGTCCAGGTACATGCAGGTTCAGGGGAGCAGTCACAGGATTGGCACAAGGGGATGACGAGTTGCGATACTAATCAAGAGTCGAGAGTTGGTAGAGTTTGGTTGTATTGTTAGAGTTGATTCAGTCTTCCGCTGTATTATGTTTCAACCCCTGTGTGGGTAATGTTGTTTAGTCAGTTCAGTTAATGGAGTTGTGTGACCTCATCGGTCTGTGTGTTTATGTGTAAGTTACCTTAACGGTCTGTATTATTATGTTGTTTGACCCTGGCCGGGCAAGCATTTGGTTGTTTATGGATGTTTAGCCTGGTAGATCCTTGCGGAAAGGGTCTACGGCATGTAACATTCCCATACGGTTTTGGGGGTGTTACAGAAAACTCAACGAGATACACAAGAAACGCGTAACTTACGTCCATCGGCGAGACGTTACAAGCAACGCAAAGGAATATACGGCGTGAAAACACGCTCCACGACAACTAAAACAACGCCACTGGTAGAGACATAATAAAATCAACAAGTGACAAGCGTCATCAAATAGACAATACAATCGAGTCGATTATCCGAACAATCACAAAACACAACGAATGAAAATCAATATGATTGACCAACCCAACGGTACATCAATCAAAACGCGAGCCAATCGATGAACAAATACGGAATTCCACCACCCAAGGGTTGGGAGATCGAAAACGAGACTAATTTCTCGAACTTAAGGGAATTACGAAGGAGCCTGAACGTTCAACAATCACGAGACGAGATCAACAAAAACCGAACCCTCAAACGATCGAACTACAACGATCGAGACAACAAAAATCGAACAATCATGTTCGAATCACGAAGAACAATAAAATTCAAACAACAACTCCAAGGTTCACAAGAATCGAACCGAACTCGGAAAAGTCACAGCGATAACCAGATCGACTCAAAACAAGATCACAGCTCGTTCGAACCATGAAATCGAAATACAGAACAAGTGTAGAAGGTATCAACGAACACGAGCGAGTCGATAGAATTGAGAAAGAGAAAATGCATAAGCCAAAAATAATACGGGTATTATATTCGACCTCTTCTAAAAGAAGTGTCGTCCCCGAAACTTACAACAATGAAATCAAGGTGACGACACAACAAGCAACCGACAGAAACATCCTTCAAAGGTCTCTCAAAGCCGATTCTGATAACTATGCTGAAGCGCGAACTCCAAAAGTCTCGGTAGCCAATTCGCAAAACTGAATGCGGTGTCCCTCGAGTCCGCACTTGAAACGCGTTACTAACGAGAAGGACAAATTACACGTGCATTCCCACGGCACCTCACGGTTGAAATGCCTCGGCTCGGCATACCGAAAATACAGATGCTAGATATAATGGAACATAACACCGCAAAACAACATACTGGAGATGCCAACTCAGCATAACATATCAACGCATACAAAAATCACAACAACAACGGCATCGTTCGACGATTACAACAGCCTGAACGATAGCCAGCATACAATCACAAACATCATGAAAAAATCACCCATGTGCATAAACGCACAAAAATCCAAGCTTTAACAACTCACACTCGTGTGACAACACGCAAATCACCACGAGGCGATAAACAGTAAACACCAAGTAAACACCAGTTCACACTTCTCACAGAGGGCTAGTACAACAAATGCGTGGCAACGCCTCGATGTTCATGCCACCAACTCGATCATACTCGGGAGCAAACATCATAACGACAACGCGAACATAATATATACATACCCAGCCCTCAAACGGAAATGGATAGATTTTAAAAACGAAAACCTCATTTTGAAAATAATTTATAAAAACACCGGTTGATCTTGAGTATCACCTTTCAAAAAAAAGTACAAACGTGAAACATCGTTATCGAGACTTTGGAGAACCATTTCGCATTTGATAAAAATGAGGACACTTTCTCTTAGTGAAAAACTTTCAGAATATTCGACCCTCGAGTCTAAGTAAAAGTGTTCCTAAAACATTGAAAATATCTCAAAACATTTTGGTCCTCGAGGTAGAAGAATTTTGAAACATATTGTAGCACCTTGGATGTACCACGAGAAAATAATTCATTTTAAAAGTACGTCTCGAAATTTATTTTCTAAGATACTCGAGGTTTTCAAAGATAATTCAATGGGCTAGAATGCCCAAAAATTTCAGGTAATTATACGGAACATTATAGCGCCGTTGGTCCCGCGCTGGAACCCACCAGGCTAAAAACCATTTACAAAAATGCCAAAAAGGCCGATGACGGTAATATTTCAAAAACTCACAAAAGCCATTTACAAAATACTAAATACCGTCATAAGAATTTCGCCAAAACGATCAAGGTCATAATGCCAAAAACTCGGTTAAGAGAATCAGTTTTCGAAATAAAACTCAGTCGGTAAAATACCGAAAGCCATTACAAAAGAACTCACGCAGCAGATAAAAGAAATACAGTTCAACATGCACAATCCAGCAACACTACTCCTTATATGAACGAAATATGAGAGTCAACCACATATCACGAAATCAAAATCCATAAGAGGATTTCGTCAATTAACACATAATCATACCAGTAGCTCGCATCAAACGAGGCACAAACACAAAGAGGGGAGACTTACATCCACAGGTCGCACGAAGGTGATGATCGCCCCACGATAATAATCACGACCAACCAACTCAGACAACTCGTCGCGACGCGACTCAGTCAGACAAAATCTGACGAGACAAAAACTCAACAGACACCACTAAACCCAAAAGTCTAGGTTTCCACAACCTAAAGCTCTGATACCATTTATGTATTGTTGGGTACGGGGTCGGATATTTGCGCCGTTTGCGGAAGCGTAAATATAAGTGTGGAAAATAAAGGACACGAGGATTTATAGCGGTTTAGCTATAAACGAGCCTACGTCCTCTCTCAGTATCTTTTTTTATAGGATCAAGATAAAAACCTCTACGCCTCTCTTCTATCGGTCGAGGTATAACCGTTACAATCACGTCTTCTATTGGTCCGTGATAAACCACTCGTACTTGTCTTTGAGTCGGTCCAAGTTAAACTGTTTTCCTTTTCATAGGACAAGGAATCAACCTCTCTAGCTTTCTATTGGCACTAGATAAGCCTCACTAAGATACCGATTGCGATTCTAACAATGCCGGATCCTTGATCCTAATAACACTGAATCCAATCGTATCTTTTTCTTTTACCACTCGTGTATATGTTGAATGTATAAACACTCAAACTAACAATTAAGCTCAATATTACAACAACAATGTAAGTATATGAATCTCTGATCAATGAGTTGTTTGATTTGTGTTGTTGTTATGAATCAATACCATAGACATGGTATTGATAGGCTCCATCTTCAAACTAGCCGTTAGCTGCCAGACTGCTCATTACGTACGCTATCATCGCCACTTTACGTACGTAAGCATCGTTACGTACGTTAACCGTCACGGGTTACGTACGTAAGACTCTTTCAGTTTCAGTCCAGGGAGTTTCGTCATTTTGAGTTACGTACGTTAGCATAGACTCCGTTACGTACGTTAACATTACATCACTGATGACGTCATATATCCATTGCATGCTTTTCTGACTTTGACTCCTCCAGCATTCACTTGTTTGAACTGTGTTACGTACGTTATCTTTCTTGCATTACGTACGTTAGCTTCATCATATTACGTACGTTACCATATTCCTGTTACGTACGTTAGCTTTGTTTTTCTTCAGCATTTTGCACTTCGTTTTCCTTCGATGCTCGCTTCGTCTCTTCGTTGCTTTGTTTTGTTTAGCAGCTTTAATCATCAAAACACTTTTAATTTATGTATGGAACAAAATGTTCCAAAAATCTCCCCATTTTTGATGATTACCAAACAACACTTCGTCAATGGGATTTACCTACAAAAATACAAATATATGTATATGTGTACAGACCAAAGTTTTCGACTTTGTCCATTTTGTTAGAATCTTCTCCCATTTCTTTTTCGACTCCTTATTTTCTTTTCTCCTTTTCTTTTCTCAATTTCATTAATTTTTCATCATCTTTTCGACGTCTCCTCATTTTTGTTCAACTCCTTCGTTTTTCCAATTCATTTTGTATGCTATCGATTTTCTTCGATTTTCTCCCCCTTTCACGATTAATCACATTTTCAACTTATTTCTCCATTCTCCTGTCTCTCCCCCTTTTTGTATTCATCAAAAAATGCAATAAAATGCCAATAAAAAAATTCCATAAATATGAAATATGCAAAAATAAATACAAGGGTATTAACTCCCCCTAAAAATATTACTCCCTCTGTCCTAGCTAACATGAGCATTTTGACTTTATATGGTCAATAATTTCTAAGTTTGACTAAGAATTAATCTCAAAATATAATGGTAAAATATTTAACAAAATTATATTCTAAAACTTCACCATCTAAAGTTTCATAATATAATTTTGTTAAATATTTTACCATTATAGTTTGAAATTAATTTATAGTCAAACTTAAAAATTATTGACCATATAAAGTCAAAATGCTCATGTTAGTTGGACGGAGGGAGTATCTGTTTTAAAAAAATTACTCCCCCTGAGTAAAATACCAAAAATCAATGTTTGGGGATCCAACCTATAGTTGGTTTTTGTTTAGAAACGTAGACGATATTTGAAACAATTGTTCCTTTAGGAACCCAAATTTTCTTAATTTTTATCGTCCGTCTCGGGCTTTTGCAACTTGAAATATGATGCCCGATTTTTAAACACTTTTCGCAATGGGGTATCTTGAAATTAACGAATTCGTTTTTCAAACGAGTTTTGAATCCTAACCCCTCTTTATTCAAAGTAAATTTTTGAACACCAAGCATTTGTTCAAATTTCTCGTCTCCGCACGAGAATTTTTTTGTCAAAGATTTAAGCTCGGTTTGGATTTTAGCGAGATTATTCTTCAAAATATTTTCATTTTCAATACACTTTGAATGATCGATTTCAACAAATTTTCCCTTTTTGATAATTTTGGAATTTTCAATTTCCAAGGATTAATTTTGGACTTAAGGGATTTGATTTCCGATAATGCATTTTGAAAATCCGTATGAAGTAATTCAAATGCGTCAAAAAGTTCATCACGGGAGGATGTACTAACCTGGCTTTCGACGTCGCTGTCGTCCAGCGAACTTCGGGCCATGAGAGCGAGATTATTTTGATTGATGAATTCATCATCTTCGTCTTCATCGCTCCAAGTAGCCACGAGGACCTCCTTCTTGGGTTTGGCACGGCAATGCTTAGCGAAGTGACCTGATTTTCCACATAGTCGACAAGAGTTGTCGAATTTCTTCGTTTCGCTCGAGATATCCTTCTTCCTCCGGTTTAATAAAGTTTGGAATTTATTAATATTCTTGGCATAATATGTCGCTTCTTCGTCGCTTTCCTCCACCGGGGTTTCTTCTTTCTTTCTCGATATCTTAGCCTTCATGGCTAACGATCATTCCTTCGGCTTAGGTTTGACACTTCGTGATTTTAACATGATCTCATAATTAATTAGCGAACCAACGAGGGCGCTAAAATCAAGAGTGTTGAGATCTTTGGATTCCATAATAGCAGTCACGATGCCGTCCCATTCGCTCGGTAGTGATCTTAAAATTTTCTTAACTTTTTCGCTACTAGATAATGATTTTCCGAACGAAGCAAGTCCATTGGTGATGACCGAAAATCGGTCGAGCATATTGGTGATGGACTCGTCACCCTTCATCATGAATAATTCGTAGTCATGGAGAAGCATATTGATCTTTGTCTCCTTGACTTGAGTTGTCCCTTCGTGTGTGATTTCAAGAATTTTCCATATTTCTTTCGCACTTTCACACGATGAGATTCGATTGACCTCTTCGGGATTTAAGGCACAAAATAAAAGTTGGGTGGCCTTACAATTTAGATGGTCATTTTTCCAATCGGCATCATCGTATTCTTCAAAAGACTTAAGCGCACTGGCCGGATTTGATAGAACTTTAGTGCCTAGACAAATAATCTTCCAAATCTCTATATCATAGGCACGAATAAAGATTGACATCTTTTTCTTCCATGTCAAATAATATGAGCCATCTAAGAAACGTGGTCGGATGAGAGCAAGGCCTTCGACTGGAGAGAATTGAAACGCCATTTTGGATCTTTTCTCCTGGATGTTAAGCCACAGATTGAGTACCGCTCCGATACCAATTGTTGGGTACGGGTCGGATATTTGCACCGCTTATGAAGCATAAATATAAGTGCGGAAAATAAAGGGCACGAGGATTTATAGAGGTTTGGCTATAAACGAGCCTACGTCCTCTCTCGGTATATTTTTTTATAGGATCAAGATAAAAACCTCTACGCCTCTCTTCTATCTGTCGAGGTATAACCGTTACAATCACGTCTTCTATTGGTCCATGATAAACCACTCATACTTGTCTTTGCGTCGGTCCAAGTTAAACCGTTTTCCTTTTCGTAGGACAAGGAATCAACCTCTCTAGCTTTCTATTGGCACTAGATAAGCCTCACTAAGATAGCGATTGCGATTCTAACAATGCCGGATCCTTGATCCTAATAACACTGAATCCAATCATATATTTTTCTTTTACCACTTGTGTATATATTGAATGTATAAACACTCAAACTAACAATTAAGCTCAATATTACAACAACAATGTAAGTATATGAATCTTTGATCAATAAGTTGTTTGCTTTGTGTTGTTGTTATGAATCAATACCATAGACATGGTATCTATAGGCTCCATCTTCAAACTAGTCGTTAGTTGCCACTGCTCATTACGTACGCTATCATCACCACTTTACGTATGTAAGCATCGTTACGTACGTTAACCGTTACGGGTTACGTACGTAAGACTCTTTCGCCACCAGTGGAGTTTCATCATTTTGAGTTACGTACGTTAGCATAGACTCCGTCACGTACGTTAACATTACATCACTGATGACGTCATATATCCGTTGCATGCTTTTCTGGCTTTGACTCCTCCAACGTTCACTTGTTTGAACTGTGTTACGTACGTTATCTTTCTTGCATTACGTACGTTAGCTTCATCATATTACGTACGTTACCATGTTCCTGTTACGTACGTTAGCTTTGTTTTTCTTTAGCATTTTGCACTTCGTTTTCCTTCGATGCTCGCTTCGTCTCTTCGTTGTTTTGTTTTGTTTAGCAGCTTTAATCATCAAAACACTTTTAATTTATGTATGGAACAAAATGTTCCAACATGTAACACCCCCAATCCGCTCAGGGATATTACACGCCGTAGAACCTTTCCTCAGGGATCTACCAGGCTGGTAACAACATCGAACATCTCAATAATGCTTTTAAGGCTAAAATGACTCAGTAGACCGATTTGGTCTTTCAATAAATACATACAACTCAAACACATTACATACCCACGCAGGGGTCGAATACAACACACTCCCGTACAACGCGAAAGAAAACTGCAGTGGAAAATAAACTATAACTAAACCAATGACATCATACGGATCCTCGTGTGATTAGTATTATTCATCTTTCATCATCCTTCGTGTCGACCCTGTGTTATGCTCCCAAACCTGAATGCAAAAACAGACATCTACCCCCAGAATACTCGGGGGTTAGCAAAACTCCATTGTTTTGCTAGTACAAGAACAAAGTGCAAAATACGAGTCATACAATTCACATTCCACGAATAACAATAACCAGGAATCCTCCAAGATCCAAACATGACGAAAAGTACTCCCCGAGGCAAGAGTCTGGGTGAAACATTCCAAAACCGAAAGATCACAAATCAAGGAAACGGTTTATAAAACAGATTAAAGATGCCATCGAGAGTTTTAATAGAAAATAATTTAGGATTATCAAATCCTTCTCTTTCCAAAATCAACAGGGTCCTCGACCAGTAGGCGGAAAGAAATTTGCAAGAAAACCATTCAATCAACACAAGCGAGTCTTCACAAATATTTCCACGGGTTTATCGACCCAATCCAAATAATATCAACACGAGATCAATCATCTCAACATCACACGGGTTCCTCGACCCAAAACACAGAATGTCAATACAACCCATCAAAGACACAGCCTCTCGTCTGACCAAAACTGCTCAAGACCCCTGATTAATTAACCCTCGGAAATCTCGTCAAATGTCCTTGGTTAATTAACCCTGATACCAATGTTTAAAACAAGTTGAAACACACTTTTAGAAACACGAATCACGGTCTATATCAAGACCAACATTTTGAAAAGAGTTGAAAAAAATTGAAATACGATAATCGTTCGGTAACGGGGTCTTAGCTATCACTCAAATATCCGTTACCAATAAGCCTGCCAGGCGCCTCCATCAAACATCCGTGCACCGGCGTTCACTCCACTATGTCGGCCGCCTTGTACATGTCACCACGCCGGCGCCACTCCCGTAAGAGCGCCCTTGAACACGCACGTTAAACACCGCGTTCACTAACCATATGGAGCCGCACATTGCAGCATACACTGTGCCGGAGTACACGCCCGCCTCGAGGCTCCCGGATATGACGTCTCTCACAAAAAGTATTCACATTGTCACAAACATCAAGCACACAGTCAATCGTTATAACAATTATTAAATCAATACACCAATTCACATAATTTATCCGTCAGTCCACGACCACACGAATTAATAACAACACGCACGTCAACCATAACGCGATGAAAATAAGAAATATACGTACACACGCATTATCAAGTGCAACATCAACAACAAACATATCCAACGGATTCACGTAGTCACTTACAACCCACACAATTTACAAAACACACGCGTTTTGAAAGTGAGCCTTTAACGAGGCTAGCCGAATCTTTTGAAAACTCATTTCAAACAAACAAACAAACATACCAATACGATCACCAATCATCATATCCACAAAACAGTAAATGTAGGGACAAGGTACTTGCCTCGAATAAGAACAACACGGAGAATCGACCGAAGTAGGTTGGCACGAACTGACTAGAACCCGCCGACTCCACCGAACGCCAACTCGCAATAATAAACTACGAAGGACAATAACAACAATGAAAATGAATTACATAGCACGACTTAAAGCCGTTGAATTCAAAGAACGAATGACGAAAGTTCAAGTGTTTCCCCCAAAATGGCCAAGAACACGATTCGTCCTGTCAAAACACGAAAATGGAAATCCAAATCGAAATATGGATATACAATCCATAGGATATGTTTAACAACATCATTTAACAACAATCGATACATCAAAAATGGATGGAAAACGAGATCAAGAACAAATCCCCCAAAAAGTTGATTCGAAGGAAATCAAGAAATATACTTCGATTCGACGAAGAACAATGGATTAAATGATATTAAACACAAGAATACTACTAAGATTAATCATACCCATCATGGATTAATCAACAATACGGAACGAATCGGCCAAAAACGCAAAAAACCCAAAATTCAAGAAACTAGGGTTCTAAGAAGAGATTACCTTGATTCGCTGGATCAAAGGATGATATAGGATGATCAATCAATGATATGAACTCAAGAACTTCGTGGATTTGTTGTTAAACAACATGGCTCCATGGTAACCACACCTCCAGCCGCGGAATAGAAGGAGACGAATGAGAAAAATGGTGAAAAACCCGATCGCAGGACCTTAAATAGCCGCCGCCGGCAGGTTACGACGTAATCGGCCAAGGGCTTACGACGAATCGCCATAGCCGAGACATCGCCTAAAAATGCCGCAACGTTACGCACGTAATCGCCGAGGCTTACGATGTAACCGGACTTACGACGAATCGCCGAGCACTACCGCCATAACTCGCCAAGGCCGGCTCGACCTGCATCGCCTGGCCATGACTCGGCCGGGGCTAACTCCGACGGCCCGAACGACCCCGAAACCCGAACCTGAATACGAATCAAAGATACAGTTACGAAGTACTCGCAACGACGAACTCATGCACTAAGAGAACACACAATTCCGACCACCCAAAGGCTCGAAATTCGACAACGGAAAGTAATTACCCCAAACTTTGGGAAATTACGAAAATGGCCCAAAATGTCCGAAAATCACGATACGTGATCGAATAACCAAACTGAAGTTCACAACACGTCTAACAAAGTTAAACGGACTTACGAGAAACTCAAAACAGCAGTTTCGAATGAGATTCGCAAGAATCGAACTCAAGTGCGGAAAAGTCGCCAAAAAGCACGGAACTCAACAAAACGATACCGAAACGAACTCGGATGACAAAAAGTGCAGAATTAATAATTCTCGGAATGATGAAGCGGTCATGAGCGAGTCGTCAAAATAGACTTTCGCCGAAAAAAAGAAATTACCAGAAATCGAAATTACGGGTATTACAATCCGGAGCCGAATCCAAGCTGATACGGCTCGAACTCAGTTTTCGGATAATTCTGATAGAGGGTAGTACATGGGTTATGGATGAGAATTGAGGCGGTCCATTTTTTGGATATTTTTTCATAATTTATCCCTATGGATTTATAAAATTAAATATGTGTTTATTTGGGGTCATCCGGAGCCGAATCGGAGCTGATACGGCTGGAACTCGGTTTTCGGATAATTCTCATAGGGGGTAGTATGCGGGTTGTGGAGGAAAATCGAGGCGGCCTGTTTTTTGGATATTTTTTCATAATTTGTCCCTGTGGATTTATAAAATTGAATACGCGTTTATCTGAGGTCATCCGGAGCCGAACTGGAGCTGATATGTCTGGAACTCGATTTTCGGATAATTCTCATAGGGACGGGTT
Organism: Orobanche coerulescens; assembly: GCA_033398695.1. NCBI lineage: Eukaryota > Viridiplantae > Streptophyta > Magnoliopsida > Lamiales > Orobanchaceae > Orobanche > Orobanche coerulescens. The sequence goes on along the minus strand of CM065804.1, from coordinate 123,852,042 downwards.
ATGGAGGAAAATTGAGGTGGCCCTTTTATGGACATGTTTTCATAATTTATCCCTATGGATGTATAAACTTGAACACGCATTTATTTGAGGTCATCCGGAGCCGAGCCGGAGCTGATACGGCTGGAACTCGGTTTTTGAAAAATTCTCAAGGAGACCGTACATGGGTTGTGGAGGAAAATTGATATGGCTCATTTTTCGGATATGTTTTCATAATTTATCCCTATGGATTTATAAAATTAAATACGCATTTATTTGGGGTCATTCGGAGCCGAATCGGAGCTGATACGGATAGAACTTGATTTTTAGATGGGTTATGGAGGAAAATCGAGGCAGCTCATTTTTTGGATATTTTTCATAATTTCTCCTTGTGGATTTATTGTTGGTATAAAATCGGATATTGCGCCGTTTGTGCGAAAGCGAAAATAAATTGCGGAAAATAAACGACACAGCGATTTATAGAGGTTCGGCTAAATGTGCCTACGTCCTCTCTCTCAAGATCTTTTTCTATAAGTTTAAGATCAAAACCTCTACGCCTCTCTTCAATCGATCGAGGGATTACCGTTTCAAGCTCGTCTTCTATCGATCCGAGTAAAACCGTTTTTCCTTTTCTATTGGATAAGGAATCAACCACTCTAGCTTTCTATCGGTACTAGATAAACCTCACTAAGATAGCGATTGTGATTCTAACAATGCCGGATCCTTGATCCTAATAACACCGAATCAAATCGTATCTTTTCTTTTTCTCACTCGTGTATGATCTCACTCAATCACTCTTAATTAAGCTCAAGAACAACAACTATAATGTTTACAATGATATAACACATATGTATGCTTTGCTCAATGTTGTTGTATGGAATAATACCAACTCCTTGGTATTTATAGCCTTCCTTCCATAAACTAGCCGTTGCTGCCAGTTGACTAGCTAGCGTGCGCTAGCTCTTCCTTCTTAGCGTGCGCTATCTCACATTTTTGCTTTAGCGTGCGTAATGTATTTCACGTAGCGTGCGTTAATCACTTTATGTTTCAGTCCAGATTGCAACTTTTTGCGTCTTCGTCTGCATCGTCATTTTGCTTCGCCTTAATGTTGTTTTGTTATTTAGCAACTTTAATCATCAAAACACAAATTAAATAATGTGTGGAATAAATATTCCAACAATCTCTCCCTTTTTGATGATTACAAAACAACTCTTGAATTGGATAAATCCTGAAAAAAAATAATATATGTATATTTCTACGAATCAATGTTTTCGGCTTTGATCGTTTCGTTAGTTTCTCTAATCCTCATTTCTTTTCGACATCTCGTTTATTTTTCGACTCCGTCGTTTCTCATTTTTCAATTTTTCAACTCCCCCAATTTGTATGCTTTTCTTTTCTTTTCGACTTCTTCGATTTTTCTCATTTTTATCTCAATTCTTCTCCTTCTCATTTTTATCTCAATTCATCTACTTCTCCCCCTTTTTGTCTTCATCAAAAATTAAAAAATATAGAGTATGTATTAATAAGCATGATACAAATGAATATGTATTAATAAGCAAAAAATACTCCCCCTGAAAATATTATTTCCCCCTCAAAAAAAAATATTCCTTCTCTCCCTTTTTAAAATATCACTTGTTAAAATTTATTTTTGGGGATCCAACCGATAGTTGGTTTTTCTTTTGAAACATAAACGATGTTTGAAACGTTTGTTCCTTTAGGAACCCAAATTTTCTTAATTTTTATCGTCCGGCGAGGGCTTTTGCAATTTGAAACGTGATGCCCGATTTTTAAACACTTTCCGCAATGGGGTATCTTAAAATTGACGGATTCATTTTTCGAACGTGGTTTGAATCCCAACCCCTCTTTATTTAGAGTTTATTTTTGAACACATAACATTTGTTCAAATTTATCGTTGCCGCACGAGAATTTCTTTGTCAAAATTTTTAGTTCATCTTGAACTTTTAAAAGATCATTTTTCAAAATATTTTCATTTTCAAGGCATTTCGAATGATCAATTTCGACAAATTTCCCTTTTCCAAGTATTTTGGAATTTTCAACTTCCAAAGTTTTATATTTAGACTTGAGGGATTTAATTTCATTTAAAGCATTTTGATAGTCCGTATGTAATAACTCGAATGCTTCAAAGAGTTCGTCGTAGGAGTTACTTACTTGGCTTTCGACGTCGTTATCGTCGAATGAACTCCGGGCCATGAGAGCGAGATTATTTTGGTCAAGAAAATCTTCATCGGGATCTTCGTCGCTCCATGTTGCGATTAAAACCTCCTTTTGCTTTACTCGATAGTTCTTAGCAAAGTGGCCTGGTTTCCCACATAATCGACAAGTGTTGTCAGGTTTCTTCAATTCGCCCGCTTGAATGTCCTTCTTTCTCCGGTTTAATAAGTGTTGGAACTTATTAATATTCTTGGCATAATATGCCATTTCTTCGTCGCTATCGTCCACCTAATTTCTTCTTTCTTTCTCGGCACCTTAGCCTTGAAGGCTATCGACTTTTCCTTCGGTTTTGGTTTGGCATTCCGAGATTTTTGAACAATCTCGTAGTTGATAAGCGAACCAACGAGAGCACTAAAATCGAGAGTATTTAAATCTTTTGATTCCATTATTGCCGTGAATCGCACTGGCCCCATTCTCGAGGTAGTGATCGGAGAGTTTTCTTTACTTTCTCACTACTCGAAAGTGGTTTTCCAAAACATGCCAATCCATTGGTGATGACCGAAAATCGATCGAGCATAATCGAGATGGATTCATCGTCCTTCATTTGGAATAATTGTGTGGCTTTGCAATTATAATGATCATTTTTCCAATCCGCATCATCATACTCTTCAAAGGTTTTGAGAGTTCCGTTTGAGTTCGTCGGAATTTTGGGACCAAGGCAAATCACCTTCCATAATTCGATATCGAAAGCTCGGATGAAAATAGACATTTTCTTCTTCCAAGTCATGAAATTTGATCCATCAAAAAATGGTGGTCGGTTGAGAGCAAGTCCTTCGACGGGAGCTATTTGAAACGCCATTTTGGATCTTCTCCTCGGATGTTAAGCCGCATATTGGAGTACCTCTCCGATACCAATTGTTGGTATAAAATCGGATATTGCACCGTTTGTGCGGAAGCGAAAATAAATTGTGGAAAATAAACGACACATCAATTTATAGAGGTTCGGCCAAATGTGCCTACGTCCTCTCTCTCAAGATATTTTTCTATAGGTTTAAGATCAAAACCTCTACGCCTCTCTTCAATCGGTCGAGGGATTACCGTTTCAAGCTCGTCTTCTATCGGTCCGAGTAAAACCGTTTTTCCTTTTCTATTGGATAAGGAATCAACCACTCTAGCTTCTATCGGTACTAGATAAACCTCACTAAGATAGCGATTGTGATTCTAACAATGCCGGATCCTTGATCCTAATAACCCCGAATCAAATCGTATCTTTTCTTTTTCTCGCCGTATGATCTCACTCAATCACTCTTAATTAAGCTCAAGAACAACAACTATAATGTTTACAATGATATAACACGTATGTATGCTTTGCTCAATGTTGTTGTATGGAATAATACCAACTCCTTGGTATTTATAGCCTTCCTTCCATAAACTAGCCGTTGCTGCCAGTTGACTAGATAGCGTGTGCTAGCTCTTCCTTCACATTTTTGCTTTAACGTGCGTAATGTATTTCACATAGCGTGCATTAATCACTTTATGTTTCAGTCTAGATTGCAACTTTTTGCGTCTTCATCTGCATCGTCATTTTGCTTCGCCTTAATGTTGTTTTGTTGTTTAGCAACTTTAATCATCAAAACACAAATTAAATAAAGTGTGGAATAAATATTGCAACATTTATAAAATTGAATACGTGTTTATTTGGGTTCATCCGCACTAATTGAGCCGATATGGCAGAATCGGGTTTTGGATAATTCTCATAGGGTAGTACTGTAGTTTTGGAGGATAATCGAGATGCCTTATTTTTGGTTTTTTTTTCTTAATTTGTCCCTATTAATTTATAAGATTGAATACGTGTTATTTGAGATCATCCGAGCCGAATCAAAGCCGATACTACCGAACTCAGTTTTCGGATAATTCTAATAGAGGGTACACGGGTTATGGAGGAAAATTGAGGCGGCCCATTTTTTGGATATTTTTTCATAATTTGTCCCTATGGATTTATAAAATTGAATACACATTTATTTGAGGTCATCTGGAGCCGAACTGGGATGATACGGCTGGAACTCGATTTTCAGATAATTCTCATAGGGACGGGTTATGGAGAAAAATCGAGGCGGCCCTTTTATGGATATTTTTTTCATAATTTGTCCCTATGGATTTATAAAATTGAATACGCATTTATTTGAGGTCATCCGGAGCCGAGCCGGAGCTAATACGGCTGGAACTCGATCTTTAAAAAATTCTCATAGGGGGTAGTACACGGGTTATGGAGGAAAATCGAGGCGGCTCGTTTTTTGTATATATTATTTCAGAATTTGTCCCTATAGATTTATAAAATGGAATATGCGTTTATTTGAGGTCATTCGGAGCCGAACTAGAGCTGATATGGCTGGAACTCGGTTTTTGGATAATTCTCATAGGGATGGGTTATGGAGGAAAATCGAGGCAGCCCTTTTATGGATATTTTTTCATAATTTGTCCTTATGGATGTATAAACTTGAATGCGCGTTTATTTGAGGTCATCCGGAGTCAAGCCAGAGCTGATACGGTTGGAGCTCGATGTTTGAAAAATTCTCATAGAGGGTAGTACACAGGTTGTGGAGGAAAATTGAGACGGCTCGTTTTTTGGATATTTTTTTATAATTTATCCTTATGGATTCATAAAATTAAATACGTATTTATTTGGGGTCATCCCGAGCCGAATCGGAGCTGATACGGTTAGAACTTGATTTTTAGATGGGTTATGAAGGAAAATCGAGGCGGCCCATTTTTTGGATATTTTTTCATAATTTCTCTTTGTGGATTTATAAAATTGAATACGTGTTTATTTGGGTTTATTCGGACCCGAATTGGAGCTGATATGGCAGGAACTAGGTTTTCAGATAATTCTCATAGGGTATTACACGAGTTATGGAGGAAAATCGGGGTGGCATATTTTTGGATATTTTTTCATAATTTGTCCCTTTGGATTTATAAGATTGAATACGTGTTGTTTGAGGTCGTCCGGAGCCGAATCAAAGCTGATACGGCTGGAACTCAGTTATCGGATAATTCTGATAGAGGGTACACGGGTTATGGAGGAAAATTGAGACGGCCCATTTTTTGGATATTTTTTCATAATTTGTCCCTATGGATTTATAAAATCGAATACACATTTATTTGAGGTCATCCGGAGCCAAACTGGGCTGATACGGCTGGAACTCGATTTTCAGATAATTCTCAAAGGGACGGGTTATGGAGAAAAATCGAGGCGGCCCTTTTATGGATATTTTTTCATAATTTGTCCCTATGGATTTAAAATTGAATACGCATTTATTTGAGGTCATCTGGAGCCAAGCCGAAGCTGATACGGCTGGAACTCGGTTTTTAAAAAATTCTCATAGAGGGTAGAACACGGGTTGTGGAGGAAAATTGATACTACTGCTTTGGATATTTTTTCATAATTTGTCCATATGGATTTATAAAATTGAATACGCGTTTATTTGGGTTTATCCGAACCTGAATTGGAGCTGATATGGCAGGAACTGGGTTTTCGGATAATTCTCATAGAGTAGTACAAGAGTTATGGATAAAAATCGAGGTGGCCTATTTTTGGAAATTTTTCATAATTTGTCCCTATGGATTTATAAGATTGGATACGTGTTTATTTGACATCATCCGGAGCCGGATCAAAGTTGATACGGCTGGAACTCAGTTTTTGGATAATTCTGATAGAGGGTAGTACACGGGTTATGGAGGAGAATTGAGGTGGCCCATTTTTGGATATTTTTTCATAATTTTTCCCTATGGATTTATAAGATTGAATACGTGTTTAGTTGGGGTCATCCGGAGCCGAATCGGAGCTGATATGACTGGAACTCGGTTTTGGGATAATCCTCATAGGGGGTAGTACACGGGTTATGGAGGAAAATCGAGGCGGACTGTTTTTTGGATATTTTTTCATAATTTATCCCTATGGATTTATAAGATTGAATATGCGTTTATTTGGGGTCATCCGGAGCCGAATCGGAGCTGATACGGCTGGAACTCGTTTTTGGGATAATTCTCATAAGGTAGTACACGGGTTATGGAGGAAAATCGAGGCGGCCCATATTTTGGATATTTTTTCATAATTTGCCCCTACGGATTTATAAAATTGAATACGCGTTTATTTGAGGTCATCCGGAGCCGAACTGGAGCCGATATGGCTGGAACTCGTTTTTTGGATAATTCTCATAGGGACGGGTTATGGAGGAAAATCGAGGTGGCCCTTTCATGGATATTTTTTCATAATCTGTCCCTATGGATGTATAAACTTGAATACGCATTTATTTGAGGTCATCCTGATTTGAGCCGCAGCTAATACTACTGAACTCGCTTTTGAAAAATTCTCATAGTGAGTGGTACACGGGTTGTGAAGGAAAATTGAGATGGCTCGTATTTCGGATATTTTTCATAATTTGTCCCTATGGATTTATAAAATTGAATACGCATTTATTTGGGGTCATCCGGAGCCGAATCGGAGCTGATACGGCTAGAACTCAATTTTTAGATAACTCTCATAGAGGTGGGTAGTACACGGGTTATGGAGGAAAACCGAGGCGGCTCGTTTTTTGGATATTTTTCATAATTTCTCCTTGTGGATTTATAAAATTGAATACGCGTTTATTTGGGTTCATCCAGACCCGAATTGGAGCTGATATGGCAGGAACTGGATTTTCGGATAATTCTCATCGGGTAGTACACGAGTTATGGAGGAAAATCGAGGTGGCATATTTTTGGATATTTTTCATAATTTGTCCCTGTGGATTTATAAGATTGAATACGTGTTATTTGAGGTCATCCAGAGCCGAATCAAAGCTGATACGGCTGGAACTCAGTATTCGGATAATTCTGATAGAGGGTACACAGGTTATGGAGGAAAATTGAGGTGGGCCATATTTTGGATATTTTTCATAATTTGTCCCTATGGATTTATAAAATTGAATACACATTTATTTGAGGTCATCCAGAGCCGAACTGGGCTGATACGACTAGAACTCGATTTTAGGATGATTCGAATAGGGACGGGTATGGAGAAAAATTGAAGTGGCCCTTTTATGAATATTTTTTCATAATTTGTCCCTATGGATTTATAAAATTGAATACGCATTTATTTGAGGTCATCCGGAGCCGAGCCGGAGCTGATACGGCTGGAACTCGGTTTTTAAAAAAAAATCTCATAGGGGGTAGTACACGGGTTATGGAGGAAAATCGAGGCGGCCCGTTTTTTGTATATATTCTTTCATAATTTGTCCCTATGGATTTATAAAATTGAATACGCGTTTATTTGAGGTCATCCAGAGCCGAACTGGAGCTGATATGGCTGGAACTCGATTTTCGAATAATTCTCATATGGATGGGTTATGGAGGAAAATCGAGGCAACCCTTTTATAGATATTTTTTCATAATTTGTCCCTATGGATGTATAAACTTGAATGCGCGTTTATTTGAGGTCATCCGGAGCCGAGCAGGAGCTGATACGGCTGGAACTCGGTTTTGAAAAAATTCTCATCGAGGGTAGTACACAGTTTGTGGAGGAAAATTGAGACGGCTCATTTTTCGGATATTTTTCATAATTTGTCCCTATGGATTTATGAAATTGAATACGTGTTTATTTGGGGTCATCCGGAGCCGAATAGGAGCTGATACGGCTAGAACTCAATTTTTAGATAACTCTCATAGGGGTGGGTGGTACACGGGTTATGGAGGAAAATCAAGGCGGCCCGTTTTTTGGATATTTTTCATAATTTCTCCTTGTGGATTAATAAAATTGAATACGCGTTTATTTGGGTTCATCCGACCAATCGAGCCGATATGGTAGGAACCGGGTTTTGATAATTCGATAGAGGGTAGTACACGGGTTATGGATGAGAATTGAGGCAGCCCATTTTTTGGATATTTTTTCATAATTAATTCCTATAGATTTATAAGATTGAATATGCGTTTATTTGGGGTCATCCGGAGCCGAATCGGAGCTGATACGGCTGGAACTCGGTTTTCGGATAATTCTCATAGGGGGTAGTACGTGGGTTATGGAGGAAAATCGAGGCAGTCTGTTTTTTAGATATTTTTTCATAATTTGTCCCTATGGATTTATAAAATTGAATACGCGTTTATCTGACGTCATCCGGAGCCGAACTGGAGCTGATATGCCTGGAACTCGATTTTGAAAATTGAGACGGCTCATTTTCGGATATTTTTTCATAATTTATCCTTATGGATTCATAAAATTAAATACGTATTTAATTGGGGTCATCCAGAGCCTAATCGGAGCTCATACGGTTAGAACTTGATTTTTAGATGGGTTATGGAGGAAAATCGAGGTGGCCAGTTTTTTGGATATTTTTTCATAATTTCTCCTTGTGGATTTATAAAATTGAATACGCGTTTATTTGGGTTTATTCGGACCCAAAATGGAGCTGATATGGCAGGAACTAGGTTTTCAGATAATTCTCATAGGGTAGTACACGAGTTATGGAGGAAAATCGAGGTGCCATATTTTTGGATATTTTTTCATAATTTGTCCCTTTGGATTTATAAGATTGAATACGTGTTATTTGAGGTCGTCCGGAGCCGAATCAAAGCTGATACGACTGGAACTCAGTTTTCGGATAATTCTGATAGAGGGTACACGGGTTATGGAGGAAAATTGAGGCGGCCCATTTTTTGGATATTTTTTCATAATTTGTCCCTATGGATTTATAAAATCGAATATACATTTATTTGAGGTCATCCGGAGCCAAACTGGGCTGATACGGCTGGAACTCGATTTTCAGATAATTCTCATTGGGACGGGTTATGGAGAAAAATCGAGGCGGCCCTTTTGTGGATATTTTTTTCATAATTTGTCCCTATGGATTAAAAATTGAATACGCATTTATTTGAGGTCATCCGGAGCCGAGCCGAAGCTGATACGGCCTGTTTTCTGGATATTTTTTCATAATTTTTCCATACAGATTTATAAAATTGAATACGCGTTTATTTGGGTTTATCCGAACCTGAATTGGAGCTGATATGGCAGGAACTGGATTTTCGGATAATTCTCATAGAGTAGTACACGAGTTATGGATAAAAATCGAGGTGGCCTATTTTGGGATATTTTTCATAATCTGTCCCTATGGATTTATAAGATTGAATACGTGTTTATTTGTCATCATCCGGAGCCGGATCAAAGTTGATACTACCGAACTCGCTGGATAATTCTGATAGAGGATAGTACACTGCTATGGAGGAGAATTGAGGTGGCCCATTTTTGGATATTTTTCATAATTTTTCCCTATGGATTTATAAGATTGAATACGCGCTTAGTTGGGGTCATCCGAGCGAATCTGAGCCGATATGATCGAACTCGCTTTGGGATAATCCTCATAGGGGGTAGTACACGGGTTATGGAGGAAAATCGAGGTGGACTGTTTTTTGGATATTTTTTCATAATTTATCCCTATGGATTTATAAGATTGAATATGCATTTATTTGGGGTCATCCAGAGCCGAATCGGAGCTGATACGGCTGGAACTCATTTTTGGGATAATTCTCCTAGGGTAGTACACGGGTTATGGAGAAAAATCGAGGCGGCCCATTTTTTGGATATTTTTTCATAATTTGTCCCTATGGATTTATAAAATTGAATACGCATTTATTTGAGGTCATCCGGAGCCGAACTGGAGCCGATATGGCTGGAACTCGATTTTTGGATAATTCTCATAGGGACGGGTTATGGAGGAAAATCGAGGTGGCCCTTTTATGGATATTTTTTCATAATTTGTCCCTATGGATGTATAAACTTGAATACGTATTTATTTGAGGTCATCCGGAGCCGAGCCGGAGCTAATACGGCTGGAACTCGGTTTTTGAAAAATTCTCATAGTGGGTAGTACACGGGTTGTGGAGGAAAATTGAGACGGCTTGTTTTTCGGATATTTTTCATAATTTTTCCCTATGGATTTATGAAATTGAATACGCATTTATTTGGGGTCATCCGGAGCCGAATCGGAGCTGATACGACTAGAACTCGTTTTTAAGATAACTCTCATAGGAGTGGGTAGTACACGGGTTATGGAGGAAAATCGAGGCGGCCCGTTTTTTGGATATTTTTCATAATTTCTCCTTTTGGATTTATAAAATTGAATACGCGTTTATTTGGGTTCATCCGGACCCGAATTGGAGCTGATATGGCAGGAACTGGATTTTCGGATAATTCTCATCGGGTAGTACACGATTTATGGAGGAAAATCGAGGTGGCATATTTTGGATATTTTTTCATAATTTGTCCCTATGGATTTATAAGATTGAATACGTGTTATTTGAGGTCATCCGGAGCCGAATCAAAGCTGATACGGCTGGAACTCAGTTTTCGGATAATTCTGATAGAGGGTACACAGGTTATGGAGGAAAATTGAGGCGGGCCATTTTTTGGATATTTTTTATAATTTGTCCCTATGGATTTATAAAATTGAATACACATTTATTTGAGGTCATCCAGAGCCGAACTGGGCTGATACGACTAGAACTCGATATTAGGATGATTCTAATAGGGACGGGTTATGGACAAAAATCGAAGTGGCCCTTTTATGAATATCTTTTTCATAATTTGTCCCTATGGATTTATAAAATTGAATACGCATTTATTTGAGGTCATCCGGAGCCGAGCCGGAGCTGGTACGGCTGGAACTCGGTTTTTAAAAAAATTCTCATAGGGGGTAGTACACGAGTTATGGAGGAAAATCGAGGCGGCCCATTTTTTGTATATATTTTTTCATAATTTGTCCCTATGGATTTATAAAATTGAATACGCGTTTATTTGAGGTCATCTAGAGCCGAACTGGAGCTGATATGGCTGGAACTCGATTTTTGGATAATTCTCATATGGACGGGTTATGGAGGAAAATCGAGGCAACCCTTTTATGGGTATTTTTTCATAATTTGTCCCTATGGATGTATAAACTCGAATGCGCGTTTATTTGAGGTCATCCGGAATCGAGCCAGAGCTGATACGGCTGGAACTCGGTTTTTAAAAAATTTTCATAGAGGGTAGTACACAGTTTGTGGAGGAAAATTGAGACGGCTCGTTTTTCGGATATTTTTCATAATTTGTCCTTATGGATTTATGAAATTGAATACGTGTTTATTTGGGGTCATTCGGAGCCGAATAGGAGCTGATACGGCTAGAACTCGATTTTTAGATAACTCTCATAGGGGTGGGTGGTACACGGGTTATGGAGGAAAATCAAGGCGGCCCGTTTTTTGGATATTTTTCATAATTTCTCCTTGTGGATTTATAAAATTAAATACGCGTTTACTTGGGTTCATCCGGACCCGAATTGGAGCTGATATGGTAGGAACTTGGTTTTCGGATAATACCGTACACGAGTTATGGAGGAAAATCGAGGTGACCTATTTTTGGATTTTCTTTCATAACTTGTCCCTATGGATTTATAAGATTGAATACGTGTTTATTTTAGGTCATCCGGAGCCGAATCCAAGCTGATACGGCTCGAACTCAGTTTTCGGATAATTCTGATAGAGGGTAGTACACGGGTTATGGATGAGAATTGAGGCGGCCCATTTTTTGGATATTTTTTCATAATTTATCCCTATAGATTTATAAGATTGAATATGCGTTTATTTGGGGTCATCCGAGCCGAATCTGAGCCGATACGACCGAACTCTGCTGGATAATTCTCATAGGGGGTAGTACGTGTGTTATGGAGGAAAATCGAGGCGGCCTGCTTTTTTCGATATTTTTCATAATTTGTCCCTATGGATTTATAAAATTGAATACGCATTTATCCGAGGTCATCCGAGCCGAATCGAGCCGATATGTCCGGAACTCGATTTTCTGATAATTCTCATAGGGATGGGTTATGGAGGAAAATTGAGGTGGCCCTTTATGGACATGTTTTCATAATTTGTCCCTATGGATGTATAAACTTGAATACGCATCTATCGATAAGGAATCAACCACTCTAGCTTTCTATCCAGAATAGATAATCCTCACTAAGATAGCGATTATGATTCTAACAATGCCGGATCCTTGATCCTAATAACACCGAATCAAATCGTATCTTTTCTTTTTCTCGCTCGTGTATGATCTCACTCAATCACTCTTAATTAAGCTCAAGAACAACAACTATAATGTTTACAATGATATAACACGTATGTATGCTTTGCTCAATGTTGTTGTATGGAATAATACCAACTCCTTGGTATTTATAGCCTTCCTTCCATAAACTAGCCGTTGCTGCCAGTTGACTAGCTAGCGTGCGCTAGCTCTTCCTTCTTAGCGTGCGCTATCTCACATTTTTGGTTTAGTGTGCGTAATGTATTTCACGTAGCGTGCGTTAATCACTTTATATTTCAGTCTAGATTGCAACTTTTTGCGTCTTCGTCTGCATCGTCATTTTGTTTCGCCTTAATGTTGTTTTGTTGTTTAGCAACTTTAATCATCAAAACACAAATTAAATAATGTGTGGAATAAATATTCCAAAATTTATAAAATTGAATACGTGTTTATTTGGGTTCATCCGGACCCGAATTGGAGCTGATATGGGAGGAACTGGGTTTTCGGATAATTCTCATAGGGTAGTACACGAGTTATGGAGGATAATCGAGATGCCATATTTTTGGATATTTTTTCATAATTTGTCCCTATGAATTTATAAGATTGAATACGTGTTATTTGAGATCATCCGGAGCCGAATCAAAGCTGATACGGCTGGAACTCAGTTTTCGGATAATTCTAATAGAGGGTACACGGGTTATGGAGGAAAATTGAGGCGGCCCATTTTTTGGATATTTTTTCATAATTTGTCCCTATGGATTTGTAAAATTGAATACACATTTATTTGAGGTCATCTGGAGCCGAACTGGGATGATACGGCTGGAACTCGGTTTTGAAAAAATTCTCATCGAGGGTAGTACACAGTTTGTGGAGGAAAATTGAGACGGCTCGTTTTTCGGATATTTTTCATAATTTGTCCCTATGGATTTATGAAATTGAATACGCGTTTATTTGGGGTCATCCGGAGCCGAATCGGAGCTGATACGGCTAGAACTCAATTTTTAGATAACTCTCATAGAGGTGGGTAGTACACGGGTTATGGAGGAAAACCGAGGCGGCCCGTTTTTTGGATATTTTTCATAATTTCTCCTTGTGGATTTATAAAATTGAATACGCGTTTATTTGGGTTCATCCGGACCCGAATTGGAGCTGATATGGCAGGAACTGGATATTCGGATAATACTCATCGGGTAGTACACGAGTTATGGAGGAAAATTGAGGTGGCATATTTTTGGATATTTTTCATAATTTGTCCCTATGGATTTATAAGATTGAATACATGTTATTTGAGGTCATCCTGTAGCGACCACTTTTCTAAAATATAATTCTTCTATTTTTATCAGATGTAAATAAAAATTTTGCAGCGGAAATACATTTTTAAGAAAAAAATAAACTTAATAATAGCAAGTAATAATCCCAAGTCACCATTAAATAAAAACATAATTTGACTTTAAAAATAAAATAAATGGAACAATTGTTCATAAAGTGTAGCTTAGGAAAAATAATAGTAAATAAATAAATAACAACTCTTGAAGCTTGATCATCTCACACTCATACGCATGCCACATCGAGCTCCTCAACCTGAAAAGGGGGTAAATAGTGGGGTGAGCTTCCAACTCGCTCAGTGTGGAGAGTACGCAATATGTCTACATTAATTACTAAATATATTAGCAAGTATAAACAACATGACTGATAAATTCTGAAGCCCGAAGGCTTTATGCACAATTAAGTGCTTCTGACTGATTTGCACATTTAAGTGCTTCTGACTGATTGCACATTTAAGTGCTTCTGACTGGTTGCACATTTAAGTGCTTCTGACTGATTTCACGTGCACATACGAGACAATATATAAAGCAATTAAAATAAACAAAAGCGTAATAAATCCCCACACCTGGATAAAATTGCAGTTCTGAACTTGAATGTGATGAAATGCTTGACTCGACAATTCTAGGCCCGTAAATTCTTGTTGTTATCTACAATTAATAATAATAGAAAATTATTATTATTATATGACCGAGAATTAAATTACGATTGAATAATAATATCAATTGGAAAGGTCAACATGTTAAAAGTTTGGCCGAAAGGGACTGATTTTTAAAATGTTGAAAACTAGCTCGGGTTCAAATTAAAAGAATTGAGAAAATGCAAGGACTGAAATTAGAAAGGCTAAAAAGAATCTGGGGTTAAATTGAAAGGTCTGGAAACAAGGGGGACTCAATTGAATAACCCTAGGAAATTAGGGTATATAACCCTTCTAACACCAGAACAGTCGGCCGAATTCATTATCGATGCTTCTTCTTCCTCGGTTCACACTCTCTCTCTCTCTTCTTCTTTCTCTTTCTACCGTCAAAAAGAAACACACACACACACACACACTTACACACACTCACACACGCATAATCGACCACGGCAGATGAAAGAAAAAAGGAAGTTCGTCGGCACCGCGTGGTTGAGACGAGCGGCGGCGTTTTCCGGCGAAGAGGAGATGAGGCTCGAGGTTTCTGGATTCGGGTTGGATTTTACCCGAGGAAGAAGGTTTGTTATGGGTGGTATGACTGTTCGGTCCGATTGAGCGATGTGGCGGGTTTGGGTGCCCCGATCGGAGACGGCGAGATGGGTTCCGAGTTTGGCTGCAGGTTACCGTGTTCGCTTTTTTTTCAAGAAGGGATGATGGGAGTTTGGTTCCAAGATGGATTCTCGCAAGAGCGGATCGCTATTCGTAATGGATCCCGATGGAAGGAATAAGCGTAAAATAACACGTATGGTGTTTGATTCTTAATACCGCTTAATCGAACTAGCGCTTCTATAAAAATAATGAACAGGATGACATGAATGAAGAGAATAAATTGATTTACGTAATGATAAGAAGAGTGGGATCCGAGTTTTACCTGCTCCGAGAAGGTGAAAGATTAAAATGGCGTAAAAGGGACGATTGCGTAAGGAGGAAAAAGATATATTTGTGTATTATATACCGTAAGAAGAAGAATTAGAAAAGACCCAAAATAAATGTGTCTTAATTTGGGTCAATAATTGAAGTTAAATGTATTGATTTGAGAAGTTTGGGGAGAATTTGGAAAGTTTGAGTATAGGAAGAGAAAAAAACGAAAAAATGTTTTCCTCAAATGTTGAGTCAATATTAAATAATAATAATATTAATATTAATTCTAATAATAATAAATAATAGGGATAATAATAACAATAATAGTTATAATAATAATAAATAATATTATTATTTATCTTGTAAAATCTTTGGGTAATAATTAATATTGTTTAAAATTTGACTCGGCCTAGAAATGACGACATGAAACACGATGAATTAAAACGAAATGACATGAATCACATGATCAGACATGGCTTATAATGACAAATGAATTTGCATGATCATGAAAATAAAATAAATTAAATGACAAAATTATTCGGCATTAATTTAATAAAATTAAACATGTTTTCTATAATTCACAATAAATTGTATATGCGAAATCGGGTGTTACAACCTACCCCTCTTTAACAAATTTTCGTCTCGAAAATTAAGTTACGTACCTTGAAAATGAATGTCGATACTTAGAACGGATCTCCTCTTCACGCTCCCAAGTTGCCTCATTTGGTCCATGACGGCTCCACCGAACTTTCACCAATTTAACCTCTTTATTCCGTAATCGATGTACCCTACGCTCCAAAATAGCCGTAGGTACCTCTTCATAAGTCGTTCTGCTACATGCAACTCTTTGAAATTGCATATGTGACCAGGATCATGTATGTATTTTCTCAAAGATGGAGACGTGAAAGACATTGTGCACTCCCGATAACTCTAACGGCAATGCCAAACTATAAGCAAGATCACCAACGCGACCCAAAATCTCAAAAGGTCCGATATAACGAGGTCAGCAGCTTCCTTTTACCGAATCGCACCACTCCTTTCATCGGTGCTACCTTCAGAACACCTTCTCTCCAATCTCAAATTATATATCTTTCCGCTGCTTATCAAAGATAAGACTTCTGTCGATCCTGAGTAGTCTTAATTTTACTTCTGATCTCGGCTATCTTCTCTACAGTCTGCTCGATCAATTCTGGACCCAAAATCTTTCTTTCTCCAACCTCACTCCAATAAAGAGGCGATCGACATTTCCTTCCGTAGAGAGCCTCATACGGGGCCATTTGTATAGTTGCTTGGTAACTATTGTTATAAGCAAACTCTACTAACGGCAAAATATTCTCCCAATTCTCACCAGTATCAAGAACACACGCCCTCAACAAATCTTCAAGTGTCTTGATAGTCCGCCGATTGACCATCGGCTTATGGATGATATGCAAGATCGAAATTCAACTTAGTGCCCAATGCACTCTAAAGACTCTTCCAAAATTTTGACGTAAATCACGGATCTCTATCCGATACGATTGACACTGGAACACCATGTAACCTCACAATCTCCCGAATATAAATCTTCGCATATTGTTCCATACTGTAAGTCATCCTCACAGGTAGAAAATGAGATGACTTTGTCAAACGATCTACTATCACCCAGATAGATCGCTCTTCCCACACTCGTGCGTACCAACTATGAAATCCATTGTGATATGCTCCCATTTCCATTCGGAATTTCCAACTGAAGTAAACCTCCCGCCGCTGGTGTTCTGCCTTTACCTGCTGACATATCATACACCTCTCCACAAATACACCAATGTCTTGTTTCATTCCTCTCCACCAAAAGAACTTCTTCAAGTCGTGGTACATCCTTGTACCTCCCGGATGAGCAGAGTATGGTGCATTGTGAGCTTCTTCAAGGATTTGCCTCCTAAGGGATGTGTCCTTAGGAACACACAACCTCCCATCGTAAGTCAAAATGTCGTCTGCGGCAATGACAAATTTCTCAATACTCCCATCTTGTGCTCGATATTTCATCTTACACAAGAACTTATCACGTGGTTGAGCCTCCTTAATCTTATCTCTCAAGTTTGGTTGCAAGACCAAAGATGATAAGATTGCTTTCGAACGTTTTGAAGACTCAACTACCTCAATCCTCAACTGGGAGAACTCCTTTATCAAACTCTCCTTATCGGTCAAGCAAGCTAACTCGCCTCTAGTCTTCCGACTCAAGGCATCAGCTACTACATTCGCCTTACCCGGATGGTAATGGATGGTACAATCATAGTCCTTCACCAATTCTAACCATCTCCTTTGCCTCATGTTAAGATCCTTCTGTGTGAAAAGATACTTCAAACTTTTATGGTCCGTGTATATCTCACACTTCCCTCCGTAGAGATAGTGACGCCAAATCTTCAACAAGCATGTACTACAGCAGCCAACTCCAAATCATGCGTTGGATAGTTCAACTCATGTGGTTTAAGCTGTCTCGATGCATAGGCTACTACTTTACCATGTTTCATCAGAACACAACCCAACCCCTGCTTTGAGGCATCACTATAAATAACAAAGTCTTCCGTCGGATCAAGAATTGTTAATACTGGTGCCGAGGTTAGTCTCCTTTTCAACTCTTGGAAATTTTCCTCACACTTGTCACTCCATTCAAACCTCACGCCTTTCCTTGTTAGTCAATAGGAGTGGCGATTTTCTATAATCCTTCGATAAATCTTCTATAATAGCCACTAAGCCTTAAAGTCGCGAACTTCGCCGCATTCTCGGGTACCCCCAACTACTCACCGCTACAACTTTATCTGGATCTACCTCAATCCCTTTTGAAGTCACCACATGTCCAAGGAATCCAACTCGTTCAACTAAAACTCACATTTCTTGAACTTGGCATACAACTTCTCCTTGCGAAGTGTCTCCAATGTAATTCTCAAATGCTCTTGGTGTTGTTCCTTGTCCTTAGAATACACCAAAATGTCATCTATGAAAACGATCACAAACTTATCCAAGTAAGGTTGGAACACTGCTCATCAAATCCATAAAGACCGCCGGTGCATTACTGCACTAAAATGGCATCACTACAAATTCAAAATGTCCATAATGAGTCCCGAAGGCCGCCTTGGGAATGTCACACTCCCTAATCTTCGCTTGGTGGTATCCCGACCGCAAATCGATCTTCGAAAAGGTTCCAGCCTCCTCTCAATCGATCGAATAGATCCTCGATTCTCAGTGGGTACTTGTTCTTCACCGTGAGTCGATTCAACTCCCCGTAATCTATACACATCCGAAGTGACCCATCCTTCTTTCTTACAAATAAGATCGGTGCACCCCTTGGTGACACACTAGACGAACAAATCCGAGCTCCAACACTCTTGAATTTGGACCTTCAATTCTTTAAGTTCCTGAGCCATCCTATATGGCGCTGACGCTGGAGCCGCCCTGTGGACTAAATCAATACTAAACTCCACTTTCCGGTCGGGTGGGACTCCCGGCAAATCTTCTGGAAACACATCCACAAAATCCCGCACTATAGGTACGTCTGTAGGGGACACCTCATTAGTACGAGTGTCGACCAAACTCACCAAGTAACCCTGGCATCGCTCCTTCCTTAGGCTTCTTAGTGCTTTCATGGCTGTGATTACTCTGGGTACCGTCCTACTCTTAGTACCATAAAAAGTGATCGACTCGCCTTCGTAACACCTCAATGTCACCTTCTTCTCACGGCACCTTATATCGGCATCATGTCTATCGAGCCACCCATACCAAGGATCACGCCAAAATCCATCGAGCTAATCAAATACAAAGCTAGCATCAAATTCTCTACCTCCTATCTCAATATTCTCGTCAATCATTGTATTAGTGAGGATCGTATTTCTGACGGTAAGCTAACCTCGAGAGATTCAACAGCTTCTAACGCTTTTATGACCAATGGAATGATAAAACTTTGCGTACATAAAAGTATGTGTGGCACCATTGTCAAATAAAGCGAAAGGTGCACATTAGAGATCATAAGCATACCCGACACCGTGCCGGATTCTCATCCGCGTCCCTTTGGGTCAAAGTATAAATGCGAGCTTTTCCTCCGTAACCTCGACCTTGGCCCTTTGGAGATGACAGTCAAGATGAATGTCCCGGCTCGCATCTATAGCAGACACCTTTTCCATACAAACACTCTCCGCCATGATTTTTACCACACTTTGGGCATGCAGCCTAGTGATCGGTGCACCGGTCCCGATTTCTCATCTACCTTCTTCTCGTTTATTAGAAGCCACAACCTTATTTTGGTTCCCATTCCAATGCCTCTTACCTAGACAGCTTAGTTGATCGTTGTTGATCCAGATTATGGCTAGCCTCAACCTCTTGAGATCGAAACACTGTCTCAGATATGGTAACACCCCATGACCAGCCACGATGTGACGAATACTCGGGCGTAAACCACTCCGAAACTTAAGGGCCCTCTTCCGCCTCAGATTCACCATGTGCTCCACAAAGAAGCCGATTTGGTTGAATTTGCTCTCATATTCTTCTTCCTTCATCCCTCTTTGTTCGAGTTTCCATAAATCTCTCTCAATCTTCTCTGGGTTGTGTTGTTGGTTGTACTGCTCCATCACTATTTCATTGAATCGATCCCAAGTCAATGCAAAGACGCCTGCCGCCTCTCAAACACCAATAGCTTATCCACCAATGGTCCAACATCCTCCACCATTTGATATTGGCCACAAAGAATTCTTTGCGCATCAGTACACCCAATGAGCTCAAAGGTGCGCTCGAGCGACATGAACCATTCATCAACAAAAGTTGGTCCTTCTCGACCGTTGAATGTTGGTGGGGTGAAACGCCGAATCGTTGCACAACTTGTGACCGAGTAGAGCCGGCACGTTATTGTTGCCGCCACCACCACCACCAGCACCAAGGTTGGCATTCGACCACCGAGATTATCTCGCACCTCGGTTAGCTAGGCGTCCACGCCCACGAGTTGCCATTATCCTATGGCATACCACACGCAACGACCCTTCAAGATTTACCCAACGACAGTGAGAAAATAAAATGGAGAGTTATATTACATCTCTAACAATGATGATTTACGCATGTCACACATATACTTATGGATTTATAAGAAAATAATTTCATGCCCAAATACTTTATCATAAAATTCTTATGTACAAAATATAATGAAGATGCATCTTTAATGCATGAATCATGGTTGATCTGGTAAACTGCATTCATCACATAATGAATAATAATAACTTAATGTATCTTGGAGTCGACGTGGAGCGGCAGAGGTGGATGATCATAATTGCTAAAAATATTTGACTACTTGCGAAATAAAATTTCAGTTTTGAAAAAGAAAACATTTCAACGAGTCTACAGAACCGTAGACCCGCTCCGATACCACTTATGTAGCGACCACTTTTCTAAAATATAATTATTCTAATTTTATCAGATGTAAATAAAAATTTTGCAGCGAAAATACATTTTTAAGAAAAAAATAAACTTAATAATCGCAAGTAATAATCCCAAGTCACCATTAAATAAAAACATAATTTGACTTTAAAAATAAAACAAATGGAACAATTGTTCATAAAGCGTAGCTTAGGAAAAATAATAGTAAATAAATAAATAACAACTCTTGAAGCTTGATCATCTCACACTCATACGCATGCCACATCGAGCTCCTCAACTTGAAAAGGGGGTAAATAGTGGGGTGAGCTTCCAACTCGCTCAGTGTGGAGGGTACGCAATATTTCTACGTTAATTACTAAATATATTAGCAAGTATAAACAACATGACTGATAAATTCTGAAGCCCGTCGGCTAGCCCGAAGGCTTTATGCACAATTAAGTGCTTCTGACTGATTTGCACATTTAAGTGCTTCTGACTGATTGCACATTTAAGTGCTTCTAACTGGTTGCACATTTAAGTGCTTCTGACTGATTTCACGTGCACATACGAGACAATATATAAAGCAATTAAAATAAACAAAAGCGTAATAAATCCCCACACCTGGATAAAATTGCAGTTCTGAACTTGATTGTGATGAAATGCTTGACTCGACAATTCTAGGCCCGTAAATTCTTGTTGTTATCTACAATTAATAATAATAGAAAATTATTATTATTATATGACCGAGAATTAAATTACGATTGAATAATAATATCAATTGGAAAGGTCAACATGTTAAAAGTTTGGCCGAAAGGGACTGATTTTTAAAATGTTGAAAACTAGCTGGGGTTCAAATTAAAAGAATTGAGAAAACGCAAGGACTGAAATTAGAAAGGCTAAAAAGAATCTGGGGTTAAATTGAAAGGTCTGGAAACAAGGGGGACTTGATTGAATAACCCTAGGAAATTAGGGTATATAACCCTTCTAACACCAGAACAGTCGGCCGAATTCATTATCGATGTTTCTTCTTCCTCGGTTCACACTCTCTCTCTCTCTCTTCTTCTTCTTTCTCTTTCTACCGTCAAAAAGAAACACACACACACACACTTACACACACTCACACACGCATAATCGACCACGACAGATGAAAGAAAAAAGGAAGTTCGTCGGCACCGCGTGGTTGAGACGAGCGGCGGCGTTTTCCGGCGAAGAGGAGATGAGGCTCGAGGTTTCTGGATTCGGGTTGGATTTTACCCGAGGAAGAAGGTTTGTTATGGGTGGTATGACTGTTCGGTCCGATTGAGCAGATGTGGCGGGTTTGGGTGCCCTGATCGGAGACGGCGGAGATGGGTTCCGAGTTTGCTGCAGTTACCGTGTTCGCTTTTTTTTTTCAAGAAGGGACGATGGGAGTTTGTTTCCAAGATGGATTCTGCAAGAGCGGATCGCTATTCGTGTAATCGGGTTCCCGATGGAAGGAATAAGGTAAAATAACACGTATGGTGTTTGATTCTTAACACCGCTTAATCGAACTAGCGCTTCTATAAAAATAATGAACAGGATGACATGAATGAAGAGAATAAATTGATTTACAGAATGATAAGAAGAGTGGGATCTGAGTTTTACCTGTTCCGAGAAGGTGAAAGATTAAAACGGCAGAAAAGGGACGATTGCAGTAAGGAGGAAAAAGATATATTTGTGTATTATATACTCTAAGAAGAAGAATTAGAAAAGACCCAAAATAAATGTGTCTTAATTTGGGTCAATAATTGAAGTTAAATGTATTGATTTGAGAAGTTTGGGGAGAATTTGGAAAGTTTGAGTATAGGAAGAGAAAAAAAACGAAAAAAATGTTTTCCTCAAATGTTGAGCTGAATATTAAATAATAATAATAATAATATTAATATTAATTCTAATAATAATAAATAATAGGGATAATAATAACAATAATAGTAATAATAATAATAATAAATAATATTATTATTTATCTTGTAAAATCTTTTGGGTAATAATTAATATTGTTTAAAATTTGACTCGGGCCTAGAAATGACGACATGAAACACGATGAATTAAAACGAAATGACATGAATCACATGATCGGACATGGCTTATAATGACAAATGAATTTGCATGATCATGAAAATAAAATAAATTAAATGACAAAATTATTCGGGCATTAATTTAATAAAATTAAACATGTTTTCTATAATTCACAATAAATTGTATATGCGAAATCGGGTGTTACACATCCGGAGCCGAATCAAAGCTGATACGGCTGGAACTCAGTATTCGGATAATTCTGATAGAGGGTACACAGGTCATGGAGGAAAATTGAGGCGGGCCATTTTTTGGATATTTTTCATAATTTGTCCCTATGGATTTATAAAATTGAATACACATTTATTTGAGGTCATCCAGAGCCGAACTGGGCTGATACGACTAGAACTCGATTTTAGGATGATTCTAATAGGGACGGGTATGGAGAAAAATCGAAGTGGCCCTTTTATGAATATTTTTTCATAATTTGTCCCTATGGATTTAAAATTGAATACGCATTTATTTGAGGCCATCCGGAGCTGAGCCGGAGTTGATACGACTGGAACTCGGTTTTTAAAAAAATTCTCATAGGGGGTAGTACACGGGTTATGGAGGAAAATCGAGGCGGCCCGTTTTTTCTATATATTTTTTCATAATTTGTCGCTATAGATTTATAAAATTGAATACGCGTTTATTTGAGGTCATCCAGAGCCGAACTGGAGCTGATATGGCTGGAACTCGATTTTCGGATAATTCTCATATGGACGGGTTATGGAGGAAAATCAAGGCAACCCTTTGATGGATTTTTTTTCATAATTTGTCCCTATGGATGTATAAACTTGAATGCGCATTTATTTGAGGTCATCCGGAGCCGAGCAGGAACTGATACTACTGAACTCGCTGGATAATTTTGATAGAGGGTACACGGGTTATGGAGGAAAATTGAGGCGGCCCATTTTTTGGATATTTTTTCATAATTTGTCCCTATGGATTTATAAACTCGAATATACATTTATTTGAGGTCATCCGGAGCCAAACTGGGCTGATACGACTGGAACTCGATTTTCAGATAATTCTCATAGGGACGGGTTATGGAGAAAATCGAGGCAAATTTTTTTGTGGATATTTTTTCATAATTTGTCCCTATGGATTTAAAATTGAATACGCATTTATTTGAGGTCATCCTGTTTGAGCCAAGCTGATACGACCTATTTTCTGGATATTTTTTCATAATTTTTCCATACGGATTTATAAAATTTAATACGCGTTTATTTGGGTTTATCCGAACCTGAATTGGAGCTGATATGGCAGGAACTGGGTTTTCGGATAATTCTCATAGAGTAGTACACGAGTTATGGATAAAAATCGAGGTGGCCTATTTTGGGATATTTTTTATAATTTGTCCCTATGGATTTATAAGATTGAATACGTGTTTATTTGACATCATCCGGAGCCGGATCAAAATTAATACGGCTGGAACTCAGTTTTCGGATAATTCTGATAGAGGGTAGTACACGGGTTATGGAGGAGAATTGAGGTGGCCCATTTTTGGATATTTTTTCATAATTTTTCCCTATGGATTTATAAGATTGAATACGCGTTTAGTTGGGGTCATCCGGAGCCGAATCGGAGCTGATATGACTGGAACTCGGTTTTGGGATAATCCTCATAGGGGGTAGTACACGGGTTATGGAGGAAAATCGAGGCGAACTGTTTTTTGGATATTTTTTCATAATTTATCCCTATGGATTTATAAGATTGAATTGGAGCTAATACGGCTGGAACTCGGTTTTTGAAAAATTCTCATAGTGGGTAGTACGCGGGTTGTGGAGGAAAATTGAGACGGCTTGTTTTTCGGATATTTTTCATAATTTGTCCCTATGGATTTATGAAATTCAATACGCATTTATTTGGGGTCATCCGGAGCCGAATCGGAGCTGATACGGCTAGAACTCGTTTTTTAGATAACTCTCATAGGGGTGGGTAGTACACGGGTTATGGAGGAAAATTAAGGCGGCCCATTTTTTGGATATTTTTCATAATTTCTCCTTGTGGATTTATAAAATTGAATACGCGTTTATTTGGGTTCATCCGGACCCGAATTGGAGCTGATATGGCAGGAACTGGATTTTCGGATAATTCTCATCGGGTAGTACATGAGTTATGGAGGAAAATCGAGGTGGCATATTTTGGATATTTTTTCATAATTTGTCCTTATGGATTTATAAGATTGAATACGTGTTATTTGAGGTCATCCGGAGCCGAATCAAAGCTGATACGGCCGGAACTCAGTTTTCGGATAATTCTGATAGAGGGTACACAGGTTATGGAGGAAAATTGAGGCGGGCCATTTTTTGGATATTTTTCATAATTTGTCCCTATGGATTTATAAAATTGAATACACATTTATTTGAGGTCATCCAGAGCCGAATCAATGATACGACTAGAACTCGATTTTAGGATGATTCTAATAGGGACGGGTTATGGACAAATATCGAAGTGGCCCTTTTATGAATATTTTTTCATAATTTGTCCCTATGGATTTATAAAATTGAATACGCATTTATTTGAGGTCATCCGGAGCCGAGCCGGAGCTGATACGGCTGGAACTCGGTTTTTAAAAAAATTCTCATAGGGGGTAGTACACGAGTTATGGAGGAAAATCGAGGCAGCCCGTTTTTTGTATATATTTTTTCATAATTTGTCCCTATGGATTTATAAAATTGAATACGCGTTTATTTGAGGTCATCTAGAACCGAACTGGAGCTGATATGGCTGGAACTCGATTTTCGGATAATTCTCAAATTGAGGCAACCCTTTTATGGATATTTTTTCATAATTTGTCCCTATGGATGTATAAACCTGAATGCGCGTTTATTTGAGGTCATCCGGAACCGAGCCGAAGCTGATACGGCTGGAACTCGGTTTTTGAAAAATTCTCATAGAGGGTAGTACACAGTTTGTGGAGGAAAATTGAGACGGCTAGTTTTTCGGATATTTTTCATAATTTGTCCCTATGGATTTATGAAGTTGAATACGCGTTTATTTGGGGTCATTCGGAGCCGAATAGGAGCTGATACGGCTAGAACTCGATTTTTAGATAACTCTCATAGGGGTGGGTGGTACACGGGTTATGGAGGAAAATCAAGGCAGCCCGTTTTTTGGATATTTTTCATAATTTCTCCTTGTGGATTTATAAAATTAAATACGCGTTTATTTGGGTTCATCCTAATTCGAATTGAGCCGATATGGTAGAACTGGGTTTTGATAATACCGAGTTATGGAGGAAAATCGAGGTGGCCTATTTTTGGATTTTTTTCATAACTTGTCCCTATGGATTTATAAGATTGAATACGTGTTTATTTGAGGTCATCCGGAGCCGAATCCAAGCTGATACGGCTCGAACTCAGTTTTCGGATAATTCTGATAGAGGGTAGTACACGGGTTATGGATGAGAATTGAGGCGGCCCATTTTTTGGATATTTTTTCATAATTTATCCCTATAGATTTATAAGATTGAATATGTGTTTATTTGGGGTCATCCGGAGCCGAATCGGAGCTGATACGGCTGGAACTCGGTTTTTGGATAATTCTCATAGGGGGTAGTACGTGTGTTATGGAGGGAAATCGAGGCAGTCTGTTTTTTGGATATTTTTCATAATTTGTCCCTATGGATTTATAAAATTGAATACGCATTTATTTGAGGTCATCCAGAGCCGAACTGGAGCTGATATGTCTGGAACTCGATTTCGGATAATTATCATAGGGACGGGTTATGGAGGAAAATTGAGGTGGCCCTTTTATGGACATGTTTTCATAATTTGTCCCTATGGATGTATAAACTTGAATACGCATTTATTTGAGGTCATCCGGAGCCGAGTCGGAGCTCATACGGCTGGAACTCGGTTTTTGAAAAATTCTCATGGAGACCGTACACGGATTGTAGAGGAAAATTGAGATGGCTCGTTTTTCTGATATTTTTCATAATTTATCTACGGATTTATAAAATTAAATACGCCTTTATTTGGGGTCATCCGGAGCCGAATCGGAGCTGATACGGCTAGAACTCAATTTTTAGATAACTCTCATAGAGGTGGGTAGTACATGGGTTATGGAGGAAAACCGAGGCGTCCCGTTTTTTGGATATTTTTCATAATTTCTCCTTGTGGATTTATAAAATTGAATACCCATTTATTTGGGTTCATCCGGACCCGAATTGGAGCTGATATGGCAGGAACTCGGTTTTCGGATAATTCTCATAGGGTAGTACACGAGTTATGGAGGATAATCGAGATGGCATATTTTTGGATATTTTTTCATAATTTGTCCCTATGAATTTATAAGATTGAATACGTGTTATTTGAGATCATCCGGAGCCGAATCAAAGCTGATACGGCTGGAACTCAATTTTCGGATAATATTGATAGAGGGTACACGGGTTATGGAGGAAAATTGAGGCGGCCCATTTTTTGGATATTTTTTCATAATTTGTCCCTATGGATTTATAAAATTGAATACACATTTATTTGAGGTCATCCGGAGCCGAACTGGGATGATACGGCTGGAACTCGATTTTCAGATAATTCTCATAGAGACGGGTTATGGAGAAAAATCGAGGCGGTCCTTTTATGGATATTGTTTTCATAATTTGTCCCTATAGATTTATAAAATTGAATACGCATTTATTTGAGGTCATCCGGAGCCGAGCCGGAGCTGATATGGCTGGAACTCGATTTGTAAAAAAATTCTCATAGGGGGTAGTACACGGGTTATGGAGGAAAATCGAGGCGTCCCGTTTTTTGTATATATTATTTCATAATTTGTCCCTATGGATTTATAAAATTGAATATGCGTTTATTTGAGGTCATCCTGAGCCGAATCGAGCCGATATATGGCCGAACTCGCTGGATAATTCTCATAGGGACGGGTTATGGAGGAAAATCGAGGCAGCCCTTTTATGGATATTTTTTCAATTTGTCCTTATGGATGTATAAACTTGAATGCGCATTTATTTGAGGTCATCCGAGTCAAGCCGAGATGATTCTATTGCACTCGATTTTGAAAAATTCTCATAGAGGATAGTACATGTGTTGTGGAGGAAAAGTGAGACGGCTCGTTTTTCGGATATTTTTTCATAATTTATCCTTATGGATTCATAAAATTAAATACGTATTTATTTGGGGTCATCTCGAGCCGAATCGGAGCTGATACGGCTAGAACTTGATTTTTAGATGGGTTATGGAGGAAAATCGAGGCGGCCCATTTTTTGGATATTTTTTCATAATTTCTCCTTGTGGATTTATAAAATTGAATACGCGTTTATTTGGGTTTATTCGGACCCGAATTGGAGCTGATATGGCAGGAATTGGGTTTTCGGATAATTCTCATAGGGTAGTACACGAGTTATGGAGGAAAATCGAGGTGGCATATTTTTGAATATTTTTTCATAATTTGTCCCTATGGATTTATAAAATTGAATACGCGTTTATTTGAGGTCATCCGGCCGCATCGAGCTGATATGGCTGGAACTCGATTTTGGATAATTCTCATAGGGACGGGTTATGGAGGAAAATCGAGGCAGCCCTTTTATGGATGGTTTATTTGAGGTCATCCGGCTGCCGAGCCGATACACTGAACTCGGTTTTTGAAAAATTCTCATAGAGGGGTAGTACACAGTTTGTGGAGGAAAATTGAGACGGCTCGTTTTTCGGATATTTTTTCATAATTTGTCCCTATGGATTTATGAAATTGAATACGCGTTTATTTGGGGTCATCCGGAGCTGATACGGCTAGAACTCGATTTTTAGATAACTCTCATAGAGGTGGGTAGTACACGGGTTATGGAGGAAAATCGAGGCGGCCCGTTTTTGGATATTTTTTCATAACTTGTCCCTATGGATTTATAAGATTGAATACGTGTTTATTTGAGGTCATCCGGGCCGAATCAAAGCTGATACGACTGGAACTCAATTTTCGGATAATTCTGATAGAGGGTAGTACACGGGTTATGGATGAGAATTGAGGTGGCCCATTTTTTGGATATTTTTCATAATTTATCCCTATGTATTTATAAGATTGAATATGCGTTTATTTGGGGTCATCCGGAGCCGAATTGGAGCTGATACGGCTGGAACTCGTTATTGGGATAATTCTCATAGGGGGTAGTACACGGGTTATGGAGGAAAATCGAGGCGGCCCGTTTTTGGATATTTTTTCATAATTTGTCCCTATAGATTTATAAAATTGAATACGCGTTTATTTGAGGTCATTCGGAGCCGAACTAGAGCTGATGTAGCGACCACTTTTCAAAATGTCTTTTTAAAAATAATTTTAAGGGAGATTAAATATCCCAAAAAAATAATTGAATAATTACAGCAGAAATTGAAATAAAGTCATCCATTTCGCAAGTAAATAAAAATAAATTCTCAACATTTCGAACATCCATAATATTCAACATGACATTGAAACCAAAGTTAAAACTTTAAATGAACGAAATAAATAAAAAGCTGATAAATATTATTACCACGCCACGCCTTTGCCCGCCACGCCAGACTCCTCAACCTGAAAGGTTTAAATAATGGGGTGAGCTTTCAACTCGCTCAGTGAGGAGGGAACGCTTTGTTAAATTTAAGTACATACATGTTGTCAAGTAGATATGACATGTCTGAACCTAGTGATTGCCCGAGGGCCATTCATATGCGAACTTTGTGCATACTGCCTACTACTCATTGGAGGCACAACGTTAATAATATGCAAACTTTGAGCACATTATGCCTACTACTCATTGGAGGCTACAACGTAAATAATATGCAAACTTTGAGCACATTATGCCTACTACTCATTGGAGGCTACAACGTAATTAATATGCAAACTTTGAGCATATAAATGTTTGGCAAGAAACAAGCATATATACAAGTAACATCATGCATTAAATAAAACAAGCGTAAAATCCCCACCTCGAAATACGATGATGATCCTTGAAAATTTGAGATGCGAATGCAGTTCAAACCCTAGGCTCCAAGTCCTCATCTCCTAAAATAACAATTAAATTTTAATATTAATATAGTGCCCAAAATAAATTAATATAAATTATTGAATTTATAAATGAGTAAACGGGATCTGTTTTTAAGTATTAAATACTGGCTGGGATCAAATTAAAAGTATTGCGAAAATTGAGGGACTGAAATTGAATACACCGAAAGATTGATTTGGGGTTAACTGGAAAGGTCTGGAACTTAGGGACTCAATCGAAAAAAACTCAAAAAGGAGGGCTGGGTATAAAAACCCCTTTGCCCTAAGGACCGGCCGACACATTACACTCTCATCCTCACCCTCTGTTCTCTCTCTCTAACATCACGGGTTGAGAGAAAAAAAATCGCGAAGGAGAAAATTCATCTCACTCTCTTCCTCTCTCGGCTCGTCAGAGTCACATACCCAAACCTGAAGAAGACACACATCGACCGCAAGGGAAACGTTTTAAACTCACGCACAAACACCAAATCGTACCAACACTAGTGCAAACGGGAACGGCGACGGTGGTGGTTTGACAGTGCGGCGGTTCGGCAGCAGGTCGCTGCCAAGGTGTAGGTCCGAAGATCTGGCTTGCAAGAACTGGTGATTGAAAACCTAAATTAAGGGTTCGACGTCTCCGAGTTTTGAGTTCAAGTCAGGATGATGAATTCGGATTCTGGTTATCTAAAGGTAGGCTCGAGGTTTCTGGATTCGGGTTGGGTTAGGTTCGGGCCGAGATGTGTTTTGATTGTTGATTTTGATTACGGGTCAATGTAATAGGGTTGGGTAGTTTAGGGGATGATTTTAAACGGGTTGTTTTGTTCAACTGGGTTTGATGGATTTGATATCCAAATTCTGGTCTTTGAGTTCGGACAGATCCAGTTGGATATATGAACTCAAAAAAAAAAAAGATAAGCACTATTTGATTTTATGTGATTATGAACTCGGATCAGATGTGGATTATATTCAACGAGAGAACAATAATATCATTGACATAGGAAGTATTTCAGGGAGATTACCTTTAACGAGTTTGTAGACTCATTCGCGTGGAAGCCGTAGGGGGATCTCAGGTTGCTTGCTAATGAAACTTGGGGATTGAGAAAGTAATGGCCCAACGGAGGGGAATCCTTTTATTAGAGAGACAAGAGCAGATGACTTCTTCTGTTCTCCCTTTTTTGTGTGTGTTTCAGCCGTGAATAAAGATGATGTATTGTGTATTTGGTGGAAAATGAATTATTGTGATGAGAATTGTATTTATAGATAAAGGTTTGAAGTGTTAAAGTTGCATTAGAATTTGTGTTGGATAAGTATTGAGGAGTTTTGATAAAGTGAGAGAAGTGAGAGTAGGATCGATTAGGGGAAAGAATTCTTAGTTATGATTAGTGTGGTTTAATTATAGTTGGTTAATTTATAAATGGTATAATGATAATAATAATTATAATAATAGTAAATGTAGAATAATAATTAATTGGTAATATTGATCAAGAAATAAATCTGAAAAATGATAATGATAACAATAATAATAATATTAATACTTAATAAAATGGTATTAATAATATTAATAATAATGATAACATTATTGATAGTAGTGTCAATATTACACTCAGATAATTAATAATACTATCATAAAATAAATAATGATCAATTAATTATATATATGACGAAATGACTCGGGCCATTATAATATGAGAACTTGGATTCGAGCCTGGAATGTAAACTACGATCATGATATGCGAATAAGGAAAATTTTGATCTTATTTAATAAATGGGAATAAAATTCGTAAATAAATTGTTGGACATTTATAATCATTCATGCGTTTTCTATAAATTATAAAATAAATGCATGCTCGAAAATCGGGGCGTTACAACCTACCTCTCTTAAATGAATTTTCGTCCTTGAAAATTAAATCATGTACCTTCAAAAGCGAACGTCGGATACTTAGAACGGATCTCCTCAACACCTTCCCAAGTCGCTTCATTCGGCCCATGACGGCTCCACCGAACTTTCACCGCTTTAACCTCTTTGTTTCAGAATCGATGTACCTTATGCTCCAAAACAGCCTTAGGCACTTCCTCATAAGTCAAGTTCTTGGCTACGTGCAACTCTTTGAAATTGCATACATGACCAGGATCATGTACGTATTTCGTCAGTATGGAGACGTGAAAGACATTGTGCACTCCCGATAACTCTAACGGCAATGCCAAACTATAAGCAAGATCACCAACACGACCCAAAACCTCAAAAAGTCTGATATAACGAGGTTGTAGCTTTCCCTTTTTACCGAATCGTATCACTCCTTTCATCGGCGCTACCTTCAAGAACACTTTTTCTCCAATCTCAAATTGGATATCTTTCCTTCGTTTATTAGCATAAGACTTCTGCCGATCCCGGGCGCCTTAATTCTACTGATCTCTGCTATCTTCTCTACAGTCTGCTCAATCAATTCTGGACCCAAAATCTTTCCTTCTCCAACCTCACTCCAATAAATAGGCGATCGACATTTCCTTCCGTAGAGAGCCTCTTACGGGGACATTTGTATAGTCACTTGGTAACTATTGTTATAAGCAAATTCTACTAACGGCAAAGTATTTTCCCAATTGTCACCAGTATCAAGAACACACGCTCTCAACAAATCTTCGAGTGTCTTGATAGTCCGTTCAGATTGACCATCGGTTTGTGGATGATATGCAGTACTGAAATTTAATTTAGTGTCCAATGCACTTTGCAGACTCTTCCAAAATTTCGACGTAAATCGCGGATCTCTATCAGAGATGATCGACACTGGAACACCATGTAACCTTAAAATCTTCCGAATATAAATCCTTGCATACTGTTCCATACTATAAGTCATCCTTACAGGTAGAAAATGAGATGACTTCGTCAAACGATCTACTATCACCCAGATAGCATCGTTCTTCCTCACGGTTCACGGCAGACCAACCACGAAATCCATTCCAATATGCTCCCATTTCCATTCTGGGATTTCCAACGGTTGAAGTAAACCTTCTGGCCGTTGGTGTTCTGCCTTCACCTGCTGACACATCATACACCTCTCTACAAATACACCAATGTCCCGTTTCATTCCTCTCCACCAAAAGAACTTCTTCAGGTCGTGGTACATCTTTGTACCTCCCGGGTGAGCGGAGTATGGTGCATTGTGAGCTTCTTGAAGAATTTGCTTCCTAAGGGATAGATCCTTAGGAACACATAACCTCCCATCATAAGTCAAAACTTCGTCTGCGGCAACGACAAATTTCTCAATACTCCCATCTTGTGCTCGATCTTTCATCTTGCACAAGAACTTATCACGATGTTGAGCCTCCTTAATCTTATCCCTCAAGTTTGGTTGCAAGACCAAAGATGATATGATTGCTTTCGAACTCTTTGGAGACTCAACTAACTCAATCCTCAACTCGGAGAACTCTTTTATCAAACTCTCCTGATCGGTCAAGCAAGCTAACTCGCCTCTAGTCTTCCGACTCAAGGCATCAACTACCACATTAGCCTTACCCAGATGGTAATAGATAGTACAATCATAGTCCTTCACCAATTCTAACCATCGCCTTTGTCTCATGTTAAGCTCTTTCTGTGTGAAAAGATACTTCAGACTTTTATGGTATGTGTATATCTCACACTTCCCTCCATAGAGATAGTGATGCCAAATCTTCAGCGGATGTACTACCGCAGCCAACTCCAGATCATGCGTTGGATAGTTCAACTCATGTGGTTTAAGCTATCTCGATGCATAGGCTACTATTTTACCATATTGCATCATAACACAACCCAAGCCCTGCTTTGAGGCATCACTATAAATAGTGATAGAAGTGGAATCGTTAATACTAGTGCCGAGGTTAGTCTCCTTTTCAACTCTTGAAAACTTTCCTCGCACCTCTCACTCCATTCAAAACTCACGCCTTTCCTTGTTAACTGGGTCATAGGAGTGGCGATTTTCGTAAATCCTTCGATAAATCTTCTATAATAGCCAGCTAAGCCAAGAAAGTTGCGAACTTCGCTCGCATTTATGGGTACTCCCCAACTACTCACTGCTACCACCTTGTTGGGATCTACCTCAATTCCTTTTGAAGTCACCACATGTCCAAGAAATCCAACTCTGTTTAACCAAAACTCACATTTCTTGAACTTGGCATACAACTTCTCTTTGCGAAGTGTCTCCAATGTAATCCTCAAATGCTCTTGGTGTTGTTCATTGTCCTTAGAATACACCAAGATGTCATCTATGAAGACGATCACGAATTTATCCAAGTAAGGTTGGCACACCCTGTTCATCAAATCCATAAATACCACAGGTGCGTTACTCAGACCAAATGGCATCACTACAAATTCAAAATGCCCATAACGGGTCCTGAAAGCCGTCTTGGGAATATCACGCTCCCTAATCTTCAGTTGGTGGTACCCCGACCTCAAATCGATCTTCGAAAAGGTTCCGGCTCCCCTTAACTGATCGAATAGATCCTCGATTCTCGGTAATGGGTACTTGTTCTTTACCGTGAGTCGATTCAACTCTCTGTAATCTATACACATCGGAAGTGACCCATTCTTCTTTCTTACAAACAGCACTGGTGCACCCCATGGTGACACTAGGACGAATAAATCTGAGTTCCAGCAGCTCTTGAATTTGGACCTTCAATTCTTGAAGTTCCTTCGGAGCCATTCTATATGGCGCTTTGGATGTTGGAGCCGCCCCAGGGACCAAATCAATACTAAACTCCACTTGCCGATCGTGTGGGACTCCCGTCAAAACTTTTGGAAACACATACAAAAATTCCCGTACTATAAGTACGTTTGTAGGGGACACCTCACTGGTATGAGTGTCGACCAAACTCACCAAGTAACCCTGTCATTTCTCCTTCCTTAGACTTCTCAGTGCCTTCATGGCTGTGATTACTCTTGGTGCTGCCCTACTCTTAGTGCCATAAAAGGTGATCGCCTGCCTTCTAACACCTCAATGTCATATTCTTCTCACGGCAGTTTATATCGGCATCATGTCTATCGAGCCAGTCCATACCAAGGATCACGTCAAAATCCATCAAGCTAATCAAATATAGGCTAGCGTCAAATTCTATTCCTCGTTCGAGGTTCCAAAACTCTCTCCATTTTCTCTTGGTAATGTTGTGGGTAGTACTGCTCCATCACTATTTCCTTGAACCGATACCAAGTCAATGCTGCACGTTCGGCTGCCGGCCTCAAGCGCCAGTAGCTTATTCACCATCGTCCAACATCCTCCACCATTTGATACTAGAGGCATAGAATCATTGTGCATCAGTGCACCTAATGATCTCAAGGGTACGCTCAAGCGACATCAACCATTCGTCGACAAATGCTGGCCCTTCTCGACCGTTGAATGATGGTGATGTGAAACATCAAAACTGCTGCACAATTTATGCCTGGGTAGGAGCTGGCACATTATTATTGTGGTTATCTTGACCTCCGTTACCACCACCACCAGCTCCAGCACCAGGTTGGCATTATGACCACCGAGATTATCAGCACCTCGATTAGTTGGGTGTCCATGTACACGAGTTGCCATGGTCTTAAGGTGCATTATAGCCAATGACTTCTTAGGAATCTCCTCATAGGGGATCGAAAGAAAAATATACATCGCGTCTAAGGGTTAACTGCTCCCAATAGACGTTCTAGCAGTGCTATACTAACACATTTACATGTATTTATAAATTTATAAGAAAGCGCGTACATGTCCAACATTTATTATGAATCTCCATACCATATCATCTCTAAAATATAAACATGCCATTACAACATGTTTCAAAAATGTGTTGAATCTCATAACCGTAAAATTTTGTTACGATTACAACGTAAACATAACTTGAAATGTGTACCTTGGAGTTGACGTGGAGCAGCGACGGTGGCAGATAATGATCATAGATGCCATTAAAGTTTTAACTACTTGCGAAAAAAGGAAATTTAGTTTGAAAAAGAAATTATTTTAACGAGTCTACAGAATCGTAAACCTGCTCCGATACCACTTATGTCGCGACCACTTTTCAAAATGTCTTTTTAAAAATAATTTTAAGGGAGATTAAATATCCCAAAAAAATAATTGAATAATTACAGCGGAAACTGAAATAAAGTCATCCATTTCGCAAGTAAATAAAAATAAATTCTCAACATTTCGAGCATCCATAATATTCAACATGACATTGAAATCAAAGTTAAAACTTTAAATGAACGAAATAAATAAAAAGATGATAAATATTATTATCACGCCACGCCTTTGCCCGCCACGCCAGACTCCTCAACCTGAAAGGTTTAAATAATGGGGTGAGCTTTCAACTCGCTCAGTGAGGAGGGAACGCTTTGTTAAATTTAAGTCCATACATGTTGTCAAGTATATATGACATGCCTGAACCTGGTGATTGCCCGACGGCCATTCATATGCGAACTTTGTGCATACTGCCTACTACTCATTGGAGGCTACAACGTTAATAATATGCAAACTTTGAGCAAATTATGCCTACTACTCATTGGAGGCTACAACGTTAATAATATGCAAACTTTGAGCACATTATGCCTACTACTCATTGGAGGATACAACGTAAATAATATGCAAACTTTGAGCACATTATGCCTACTACTCATTGGAGGCTACAACGTAATTAATATGCAAACTTTGAGCATATAAATGTTTGACAAGAAACAAGCATATATACAAGTAACATCATGCATTAAATAAAACAAGCGTAAAATCCCCACCTCGAAATACGATGATGATCCTTGAAAATTTGAGATGCGAATGCAGTTCAAACCCTGCTCAAGTCTTCATCTCCTAAAATAACAATTAAATTTTAATATTAATATAGTGCCCAAAATAAATTAATATAAATTATTGAATTTATAAATGAGTAAAAGGGATCTGTTTTTAAGTATTAAATACTGGCTGGGATCAAATTAAAAGTATTGAGAAAATTGAGGGACTGAAATTGAATACACCGAAAGGTTGATTTGGGGTTAACTGGAAAGGTCTGAAACTTAGGGACTCAATCGAAAAAAACTCAAAAAGGAGGGCTGGGTATAAAAACCCCTTTGCCCTAAGGACCGGCCGACACATTACACTCTCATCCTCACCCTCTGTTCTCTCTCTCTCTCTAACATCACGGGTTGAGAGAAAAAAAAAATCGCGAAGGAGAAAATTCATCTCACTCTCTTCCTCTCTCGGCTCGTCAGAGTCACACACCCAAACCTGAAGAAGATACACATCGACCGCAAGGGAAACATTTTAAACTCACGCACAAACACCAAATCGTACCAACACTAGTGCAAACGGGAACGGCGGTGGTGGTGGTTTGACAGTGCGGTGGTTCGGCAGCAGGTCGCTACCAAGGTGCAGGTCCGGCGATCTGGCTTGCAACAACTGGTGACTGAAAACCTAAATTAACGGTTCGATGTCTCCGAGTTTTGAGTTCAAGTCAGGATGATGAATTCGGATTCTGGTTATCTAAACGTAGGCTCGAGGTTTCTGGATTCAGGTTGGGTTAGGTTCGGGCCGAGATGTGTTTTTGTTGTTGATTTTGATTACGGGTTAATGTAATAGGGTTGGGTCCGATTAAAGTTTAAGGGATGATTTTAAACGGGTTGTTTTGTTCAACTGGGTTTGATGGATTTGATATCGAAATTCTGGTCTTTGAGTTCGGACAGATCCGGTTGGATATATGAACTCGAAAAAAAAGATAAGCACTATTTGATTTTATGTGATTATGAAATCGGATCAATATGGATTATATTCAACGAGAGAAAAATAATATCATTGACATAGGAAGTATTTCATGAGGGAGATTACCTTTAACGAGTTTGTAAATTCATTCGCATGGAAGCCGTAGGGGGATCTCAGGTTGCTTGCTACTGAAACTTTGGGATTGAGAAAGTGTTGTGCGGCATTTAAACACGCCTCGAAGGCGATCGTCATAGCAGTCGGGAAGTCTACCATGAGGGATATGCTCGGGGCAAACACCCTGAACTCGGCACCCACGGCGATCGTCTTTTGTTGATTGGCGATCGTCTTTTGTTGATTAGGCGATCGTCCTTTGTCGATTGGCGATCGTCTCGTGCCACGTATTAATCTGAGATCCGTCAGAAGTCACCAAAGCCCAAATCTCGGGCTGGGACCCGCGTGCAGATCTCAAAAGGTGCTGACAGACAAGATCGGTGCCCACTGCCTGCCACCTACTTCACCTACCAACAGGGCCGCAGACTGCGAAAAGATCTTGACAGACAAGACTTGTGCTTCGCCTGTCACCTACTTCACCTACCAACAAGATCGCCAAAAGGTGGGTGACAATGGCTCAGTGGCGCATGCGAGTTCCCCGGCCGACTGCATAACCAATCACAAGAATTACCGCGACTTTAAGGGAAAAGCCCCACGCGACGAGACGATCGGCCGTCTTATTATAATATAAATAACGACGATCAGTGCGATCGCAGAGGCCCCAGGAGCTTGGTCTGCTATAAATAGAAGGTCCATAAATACGTAGAATAAGGACAATAAATACACAAAGAAACAAGAGAGAGAAAAGAGAAAGACATTCTCACACATAGAACATCCATAGCAAGAATTCACGTAACTCCATATCGATTCTTGGCATTCTATACGCTCCATGACTTAGAAAACTAGAATCCTTTACACTCTTTGTGATAGATTCTAACGTTAATATTTGTACTCAACAGATACTTATTAATAAAATCTTGCGAGAGCATTCAAGCCGGGATTAACAACCGGCAAATCTTGTGTCATTTAATTTCTCACGGACGTGCTCCGCACTTGTTGGTTACTCGATCATTCCAAAGAACATTATCTTCGGATAATATTTTGGGTAACAACAATTGGCGCTAGAAGAAGGGGTGTACCTTCACTTTTATTCCGATCGTCTCGTAGAACACTCATTGTTCTCCGGACTCACACTTGAAGAAACACTCACTGTTCTTCAAAAGAAACCAACCTCCAGAAAAATGACGTCTGCTACAACTTCCAAGAGAGCCACCCTGAGATCCGCCGGAAATATCGTTCCGACACGGACAGAATCCCAGCCCGCGGCGGAAGGCGACCGCGGCGACGCTAGATCCTCACTCCCGCCCCCAAGGGACGGCCCTAGTCTCTCACTCGATCGCCTGCATCATGAATGATTGAGGAGGCCATAGCCATACTCGGGGAGCGACGAATTGCATGCCACTCGCCCACCATCACTCCTACAACCAACCGCCGAGCTGGAAAGCCGAAGCTCAAGGGGATATATGTTGAGAAATCAAGAAAACCCAGAGCGCGATCGAAGGCTCTCGTTAGGCGGGATGACTCGTTTCACCGCCTGGGAGTGATCCCTCGTGGCGACCCGGACAGTCGGGCCCGAGT
This sequence comes from Orobanche coerulescens, assembly GCA_033398695.1. Taxonomy (NCBI): domain Eukaryota; kingdom Viridiplantae; phylum Streptophyta; class Magnoliopsida; order Lamiales; family Orobanchaceae; genus Orobanche; species Orobanche coerulescens. The sequence goes on along the minus strand of CM065804.1, from coordinate 123,813,137 downwards.
CGGGAGGCATCGGAGTCCGAATCCTTCACCAGGAGTTCGGCATATCCGACTCCCAGAAGACAGGCCGGTCGACAGGCCCCCACTCGCCCGAGAAATGAGTCTGCGGGCAGAGAACTCGTCATCCACCATGGGGGCAGGGGATCGGTACATGATCGCCTCGGCTCGCGCTCCGGTAGCCAATCAGCGAGCTGTCAGGCCACGGCGATGGCCGCAATGCAGCGCCAGCTCGACGAAATGAAGGCGCTACTAGACACTGGGGCAGGCGCCAGGAGACCGATCTCTGGACCAAGTGAACCACTCGCGGTCCAGATCGAGCTCGCCCCGGTTCAACCAACAATCGCTCCCCCACAGACACCTCTATATGAGGGAAGATCGGACCCGGAGACCCACTTGAGCAAATTCCGGATCTACATGACCGGATGCGGAGCATCAGATGCGACGAAGTGTCGGATGTTCCCGCTAACTCTGGGCGACCTCGCCCACAGGTGGTACATCTCGCTGCCTCCTCGCTCAATCAATTGCTTCGAGAAGTTGGCGAACGACTTTACGTCGTACTTCGCCGCCAAAGTCGCTCGCCCTGAAGGCCCCCACCGCATGATGAAAATCAAGCAGGGGAAGGACGAGCCAGATGCAGATTACATCGGCCGGTGGGACGAGATAGTCCTCACCGGTGAACCCATTAGCGACGAGCTCGCCCTCTATTCGATCGGGGATTCTACGGCCACTCACCCATGTTCGGGCATCTCACCAAGGATATCCCCGACCTACTCGGTCTTCCGCGTCGAGCCGCCGATTTCTGGCCAGCAGAGGATGCTCTCCTCCGTTTAGATGAGGAACCCAGGAGAGGGAAGATGCCATCCCATGTTCGGAAGAAGGCGGTCGCCAAGCCCGTAAAGGCGGTCGCAAAGCCGCTGGCGAATTCAAAGCTTTCGGTGATGTAGAGGTTCACCTCCTCCACAACCTCAACTTTGTCTCCACCCACATCTTCAACGCAATTAAGGGGCGGAGTGGCTTTCCAAACCGAAGCCAATAAGGGACCACGGTCATCTAGACCGTAGCAAGTTCCGTGCCTATCACAAAAGTCCCGGCCACAACACCCGCCAATGCCGCGACCTCCTCATGCAACTCTGGCGACTGTTCGATGTGGGCAAATTAGACAACCTGGTCACCAAGCCGTAACCTCGACCAGAGAGGACCGGAGGGCGCGAGCGCCGTCGGATCGAAAGGACGCCTCCCAATCCGGCCGCCAGGATCGAACACGAGCGAGCATTCCGATGAATCGATTCCTCCGATCAACCACGGCGGTCGGATTAATATGCTCCAAGCGGGAGGTGGGAGCCTCGGGGGCCTTTCCTGGTTTCCACCGCGTCAAACAGAAGCGGAAGGCCGAACCGAGGCATTCGCCGGAGTCCATATTGTGGTGCCCCCGAGCCGACCATCGCTAGAAACGCGCTCATCACCTTCTCCAATAAAGACAGGAGGGGGTACAATGCCCCAAAGAGGATGCATTGGTGATCTCTGCCCGTATCACAGGGAAGGCGGTCGGCCGCGTCTTTGGTCGACAACGGAGCTTCGCAATATCATATTCAAAAGCTCTCTGGATCGGCTCGGAAACTGACCAAATTCATCAAGCCATTCGACACTTGTGCTCCAAGGATTCGGCGGTATTGTCAAGCCTATGGGAGGATCAAGCTCTCCGTCGGTGATATGCATTTACGATCCCAAGGTTAGGATCACTAGGAACCTAAATTTTGTAATAATAGATAGACCCAACATCTATAATGGGTTCCTAGGTCGTCCATTCTTAGAAACCTTTGAGGCGGTCGCTTCGTCCTTTTATTGTATCAAATTCCCCACTGCCGATGGGACGGTCTTGTAAAGGGGGACCACTAATGGCAAAAAGATGTTTAAATTACTCCCGTGTCGCCATCGTTTTCAATACTTCCCGATATGTGTAACGCGTTGAAACGATCGACGATCGACCCATGGAGATCGACGAACCAAACACATCGTATCAACCCAACTCGAGGACGGCATCTCGGATCGCTTAACGGACGACATCGAGCCAAGGATCGGTTTGAGCCGAGTCTCGACGCCGTCGATCCAAGGATCGAGTCCGAATCGTTCCAAGCAAGAAGCGGCCGTCCCCATCAAGAGTTGGAGAGTATAGCCATAGATCCGGCTCGTCGAGCGGGAAGTGCAGATCGGCGCAAGCATCGACCTCGCATCGAAAGGAGATCTGGTCAATTCTGCGTAAGAACATCGAGTCTTCGCACAGTCGCATCAAGATATGGTTGGCATAAGTCCCGAGCACGCTTGCCACTATCTCAAGATCGACCCGATGAAGCCTGTTCATCAAAAACGTAGGAAATTCGGCCCCAAAAATACGCGGCGCTCGACATAGAGGTCCAAAAGTTGCTCGACAACGGTTAATCGGGGTAGCTACGGACGACCCACAATGGGTCGCTAACGCGGTCCTCGTCAAGAAGCCGGCTCCTCGGAGGTTATGCATTGACTTTACCGACCTCAACGCGGCTTGTCCAAAAGATCACTTTCCGATGCCTCATATTGACCACTTGGTCGATAGTGCTGCAGTCGCGAAATGATGTCGTTTATGGATGCCTTCACGGATATCATCAAATCCCAATGGCGGAGAAAGACATAAAACACACATCTTTCCACACGGAAAAAGACATATACTTTTGAGGGTCGGATGCCGTTCGGCTTGAAGAATGCGGGGGCGACCTACCGGCGCCGGTCAACAGGATGTTCGCTAATCGGATCGGCAAGACCATGGAGGTCTACATCGACGATATCGTGGTCAAAAGCCTCAAGAAGGAAGATCACCTCAATGATCTCGCCGAGACATTCGCCATCCTCGAAAAGTTCAACATGGTGAACCCAAAGAAATGCAACTTTGGGGTGAGCTCCGGAAATTCCTGGGGCACATTGTCGCCAGAGGGGGATCGAGGCGAATCCCACCAAGATACGGGCGATCCTCGACATGCAGGAACCTCGGAACATCAAGGGTACAACGCCTCACGGGTTGCTCGGCCGCCTCAACCGCTTCATATCTCGGCTCGGCGATAAAAGCAAGCCTTTCTTCGCGACCATCAAAAACAAAAAGTTCGCATGGACGAGGGAGAGTCATTGGCGTTCGCCAAAATAAAGGAATATTTATCCAATCCCGAGATCTCGGCAAAGCCGATCCTGGGAGAAATTATTCCTTTACCTAGCGGCCTCGGAGGTCGCGGCGAGTGCGGTCTTGGTACGAGCGGAAGGACTAGTCCATCCGCCGATCTACTATGTCGATCAAGCGCCCACGACGCCGAAACACGCTATACACCTTTGGAGAAGATCGCCTACGCTCTAGTCATGAGTGTCCGTAAGCTAAGAGCCTATTTTTCGACCATCAAGTGGAGGGTTTGACAACTCTCCCTCTAAGGCAAGTTCTACATCGACCGGACACCCACGGGCGGCTCCTCAAATGGTCACTAGAGATCGCCCACTACGGCATCACATACGCGCCTCGCACGGCGATCGAGGGCCAAGCTCGCGGACTTCGTGGTGGAGTTAACATTCCCTCACGGTCCGACCCATGTCTGGCCGACTGCCCGAAGGCAGACGTTGATTCGGTTCGACCAACTCGCGATCAAAGGTGGATCGTCCTCATGAGCCCCAACGGACAAAGCGTCACAAATGCCGTGCGTTTCGGATTTCGAGCGACCAACCATGAAGCCGAATACGAGGCCTTGGTTGGCGGGCTCGACCTGGCTCTCGCCCTAGATGTTCGTCGCCTCCATATCTTCATGGACTCCTCCCGGTGGTGAACCAAGTCAAAGGAGAATATGAGGCACGTGGCGAACAGATGATCAAATACCAAGAGCCGGTCGCGAGATGTGCACGAAATTTGAAGAAGTACAAATCGAACAAGTCCCGAGAGAGCACAACTCGTGCCGATGCCCTATCCAAGCTAGCATCGTCGGATGGGGCAAATGATTTCTCTAATATCCAAATTACAAAGTCGGAAAGGCCGGCAATCGAAAGAAGCTGGTGGCCACGATTCTTGCCGTTGCGAAGAAAGCCGGATGACTCGTTCATCACATACTTAAAGGACGGACGGTCCCGACGACCGTATCAAAGCTCGCCAACTCCGGCTCGAGCGACCGTGATACACCCCTCGGGACGATCGTCTTTACAAGCGAGCTTTGACCTTCCTCCTCAAGTGTATTACAGGAGGAAGGATGCTCGTTTTAGCCGAGATCCACGACGGAATCTGTGGAAATCACGCTGGTGGACGAGCTCTCATCCATAAGACAACCAGGCAAGGTTTCTTCTGGCCGTCACTTCAGAAGGATGCGATCGCCTATGCCAGGTCGTGTCATAGATGCCAGATAATGGGACCAAGTATTAAAATCTCCCCCGAGCAGCTCACCTCAATGTACAGCCCATGGTCGTTCGCTCAATGGGGCATCGACCTTATAGGTCCCCTACCGACGGCCCCAGGAGGTTGTAAGTTCGCCATCGTCGGGGTCGACTATTTCACAAAATGGGCAGAGGCCGAACCGCTAAACAAGATCGGCCAGGAGCAAGTGATCAAGTTTATCTGGAGAAACATCATATGCCGGTTCGGTCTACCCCAGGCCATCATCTCCGACAATGGAAAGGGCCGACGGCTTAGAAGTCATGCAATCTGTGATAAGTGGGGAATCAAAAGGTTGTTCTCGCTCCCTATCACCCCTGCACGAACGGGCGTAGAGGCGGTGAACAAGATCCTCAAACACACAATTAAAGCACGACTCGAATCCGTGCTAGGACGATGGGCGAGCGAGCTCCCAGACGCTTTGTGGTCGTATCGAACAACGACCCGCAATCGACGGCGAAACCCCATTCGCCCTCGCCGAACAAGCGGTGATTCCTCGGAGATCGCCGTCCTTAGCCATCGAACCGAGCAAGAGATGACGATCGATAATGATGTGGCCCGGCGGATCGACCTCGACATGCTCGAAGAACGTCGACTGACCTCGGAGATGAAGAACACTATCCACAAAAGGAGATCCGAAAAGTTCTTCAATTCGAAGGTCGGGAAAGGCGGTTTCAAGTGGGCGATCTCGTCCTCAAAAGATCCAAACCCACACGGTGTCTTTGGACCAAGTTGGGAAGGCCCCTTGAGAATATCGAAATGGTGACTAAGGGAACCTACGAGTGGAACACCCCGACGGTACTCTGGACCGGTATCCCGAACGCTGTACATCCGAAGAAATACTATCGGTGATAACTTTGTATTCATTTTCAACTACCAAATGTACATGGAACATAATGAAATATTTTTGCTCTCTATCCCATCTATTCGCGATCGCCCCACAAGCATGTTACATACTGTCGAGGATCGTCGTTCAAGAATGACAATCCGAGGTAGAAAACAATACTGCCATGGCACCGGAGGTCGATGGAACCAACGGCTTCGCCCATGCAAGGTTCCTTCGAGCTTAGATCGCCCGCCCTTCGTTTGGATACGAGGCCGGCGTAGCCAAGGACCCTCCAAAATAAATCGGTGGACACGATCGCTCGCCCTCAAAGGTCCATCATCTAACATGGTGAACCCGACAATGCGACGTGCCACAAACCCCGTCTCAACGCACACCGTCCGAGGTCGGCCATCTCCATGGTCGGCCGAGGTGGAAGCAGAGCTAACAAGCCGCGGCGCGGAGTTGATTCATCCAACGCCGCCGCGCAAGGACTCCTCTAGACCGAGACCGCACGCCCTTCGTTTAAATACGAGGCGAGGCGCGGCCAACGGAGGACCCTCATAATAAAGTGAGTCGCGGATACACAACATCCTCGCACACAAAGACACGATAAGGGAGGTCGATCCATCGAACAACCCAACCGCATATAATTCTTCGTAACTAAATAAATCAAGATAGCCCACGGATGACATAGTTTTTGTTTCCTTACTTACAATAAGTAAACAAAAACAAGGGGGCGAGAGGGGTCGAGCTAATCCCTAACACGATCGAACAAAAGGAACCACACACGATCGGCCTAACTCAAACAAGCGCAGACGACCGAAGTCGTCCCAAAGAAAAATTACAAGTAAGAATTCCGATTCAAAACATATCAATGCTTTCAACAGTCAGACAATCGATCGGATGAACAAAACGTCGAAAGCAATCATACACATATTTGTAAAGTTGCACGCAAACATTCAAAGGCGATCGTATGAAAAGAAGAACACTTTATTCATGACGCAAGTTTAGTACATGACGGGGCCCGAAGGCATTACAAACGGAAAACGAAAAGTACATAGTGCTGGAGGAAAACAAAATGCCTCTCAAGGCTCCGCCTGCTGATCTTCGCCCTCGGCTTGCGGATCGGCTTCCGCCTCGGGATGAATGAGTTTACCCGTGTACCAACTCAAGTCGATCCCGAAGTCGGCCAAATCAAGGATCGGCAAGGAGAACTCCGGGTGCAAAGGATGCGCGAGGGCGTAGGACTTGAAGCTCTCCATCAAAGGACCGATCTCGATCCCTGCCTATTTTGCGGCTCGGACGGCGTCAGCATATGCCAAGTAATAGGCAAACTCGCCGGCGAGCGCCACACTTTGGTAGGGATCGGTCTCGATCGCCTTCAGTTGGCCCTTCAACTCCGCGGCCGTCTTCTCAGCCTCCGCCAACTCGGCAACCTTGGCGGCATTCTCGCCACAGGACTTCTCCAGCCTCTTTCCTTGCCGCGTCGGCTCACCGCTAAGCCGGCCAACCATCGCCTTGATCCCGGCCGCCTCCTCTGCGACGCCGCGAGCTTACGGCGGGCTTCGCGGCCTCGTCACGGGACCGATCGGCGGCCTCCTTGGAGCGGCTCGGCTCTGCATCAATCTATCCACATCCCGCTTGGCCCTTTTGGCCGTCTCCTCGTACTCCTTCTCCATAGCCCGGATCCCGTTGGCATCCTCGATATTTCGCTCCGGCGGCCTCGAGGTCGCGATGGAGATGAGCGGTGGAGGGTCGCCTCAAAGTCCCTTGCGGCTTGGACGGCCATCGTCGCCGTCTGAAGAGCTGTGGCAACGGTCGCCGCATGGCATCTCCAGATCGCCGACGAGCGATCGCATCGAGGTCGGTCGCCCAAGCCTTGGGCAAAGAGGTGGTGGCCTCGCGAACGTGGCGGGGATATCGAGAGGTTGTTGCGGAGCCTTGCTCGGCAGAAAGTCCAGCACCATAGAGAAACGTCCGGATCGGCCAGACGAACCCTGCAGCGCAAACCAAGGAAACCAAAAGAGTTAGCCTAAGACTTACTCGAACGCTTAGCTCGGAAAGTTCAAAACATTCTCACTGTTGACCAGCTCTGGATCGCGGCCAAAAGGGCTTTCCCGAGGAGTCTCGGCGTCGGCGATCGCCGTCCTTTTCAAGTAGCCTAAGACGACTGAGCCGACGCCGACCTGCCCGGGGACTGCACCTCCGCAATCGGAACAGAAGAAACGGGGGGAGCGGCGATCGGCGGCTCCAGAATAGTTAAATCCGCCTCAGCCGATGGAAGGGACGCCTCCGGCCTCCGCCTCTTGCGGTTGCGCTGGAGTTGTTCCTCACCTTGAGTTTCCGTTTCGGCGACCGGCACCGCAACGGGCTTCACCACGGGGGCAGGGCGAGACGACGTCGCGGCAACGCGACCCGTTTTCTTTCCCATATGAAGGCGACCGAGAAAACCGGGGTTGGACATGGCGATCTCCTGAGGTAGCTCGGTGATACGGGGAAAATAAGTCTCTGCCAAAGAAGAAACTAAAACAAGTTAGACACTTACGTAAACATGGCGACCTCTTGGAGACGATCGCCTCGCAGAAAAGAGTGGATAGAAAGTCATACCAGGTGCTTTCAGGTGGCGAGGATAGCGAAACAGTCGAGCTCCCAACCGGTGAGACTCGTGGCTGACTGATCGAACGTCTTTATAGGAGATCGGCAACGCGCGAATCCGCTCCCAGACGATCGAGAAATCAAAAGGAAGATCGTCGGCCGACGGAACAAGGGATCCTGCAAAAAGGGAAACAAAATTAGATCAGTCCAAGGAGTATCCAAACGAAGGGAGAAAGGAAACCCTTACTTGGATTCCTCTCCCGAAAATTGGTAGGGATATCCAACTCCTCCTCCGGCGTTTCGCTCGATGCCGACCTCCAGGCACCACCAACCCAGCACCACTTTTTCAGGTCGCCTCGGGTCTTGCTCGGCACCCCGATAACCACCCTACCCTGGCGACCTTGGATATGGTACCCCGATCGACCCTTTCGCACGGCCACTTAAAAGATAAGTCATCTCTCCCGCAAGGCAAAGCGAAACAACTCGTGACCGCCAAATAACGCTGCAGGCCGATAATCTGCAGCCAGGCGTTCGGCGTCAGCTGGAGAGGCGCCAAATTCCAGGCGATCAGCAGATACGAAACGGCGAACGGCAAGGGAAACCGCAGACCGGCAGCCAGGGTCATTTCGTTGATGGCGACCATACCCTCGGGAGGCTGGTCGGCACGTTCGTTCTCGGCGGGCACGTGCAATGACACATCAGAGGGAATATGATATTTGGCCCTCCAGCGGGTCATGTCCTTCCAGGTCGCCGAACTCCGAATCTGACCAAGGGACCATTGTGACGGTTCAGCAGCCCGAAACTCCGTCCGCTTCACATGTACATAGGGATAAGCGGCGGAGTAAGCTTCGAAATCAAACTCCGGACAGGGCCCGGCAATCCCCTCCATAAGTCTAGCAAAAGCCCTATAAACCGGGCCAGAGACGCCGTCCTTTTCCCAAGACAAACGTATCTTCGTCTTCCTCCACCGCGACGCATCTCGCTCCTCCGCCGCCGCAGAGCCCGCCACTACGGCCTCATTAAAAGCTCCTCAAGCTCTGCGGGTGTAATCCCCGCACGAATAGCCTCTGCGGCCGTTTCCACGGGATTCCCACAGAATTTCCTCCCGGTCCCGGCCGCGGCGGCAGAAGTGCTTCCGACCTCGAAGGCCTTAGATCCTCCCGACATATTCTCAAAAAGTTAAGGGAGAGGGAAAAATTGGGTTTCTTACCTAAAGAAAGGAAGACGGTCGGCGCAACAAGCTTCGGAAATTTTTGCAGAGCTTCAGCAGGAAGACAAGGACGCGTAAAAGATGAAAACGGAGTAGCCCTAGCCCCTTTTATAGATGGAGGCCGGGGTCTCTGGGCAAATAGGCGAAAGTCCGAGGGCTGGGATGCAACCGACAGCCAGGACGCAATAAATGCGGCCCTCGAGTCCCGCGTACGCGTCTTTTCGAGGGCACGCCAATCGACAAAGTCTGACGAACCGTCGGACTCCCTCAATAGAAACGCGACGCGTGTCCTTGCACGGTTTCGCGAGCCCACGTCTCTTTTCCCGCCGCTCCCAGCGCAAAAGGAGATCGTCCAAATTTGAAATCAGATCGACCGGTCGTCTAAAACATTAGCGATCGCCAAAAGTGCCACCTCACCCCGTGTTTTCAACATCGAGCCGAGCTGGGGGGCAATTGTTGTGCGGCATTTAAACACGCCTCGAAGGCGATCGTCATAGCAGTCGGGAAGTCTACCATGAGGGATATGCTCGGGGCAAACACCCTGAACTCGGCACCCACGGCGATCGCCTTTTGTTGATTGGCGATCGTCTTTTGTTGATTAGGCGATCGTCCTTTGTCGATTGGCGATCGTCTCGTGCCACGTATTAATCTGAGATCCGTCAGAAGTCACCAAAGCCCAAATCTCGGGCTGGGACCCGCGTGCAGATCTCAAAAGGTGCTGACAGACAAGATCGGTGCCCACTGCCTGCCACCTACTTCACCTACCAACAGGGCCGCAGACCTGCGAAAAGTACTGACAGACAAGACTTGTGCTCACAGTCTGTCACCTACTTCACCTACCAACAAGATCACCGAAAAGGTGGGTGACAGCTGCTCGGGCGCATGCGAGTTCCCCGCCGACTGCATAACCAATCACAAGAATTACCGCGGACTTTAAGGGAAAAGCCCCACGCGACGAGACGATCGGCCGTCTTATTATAATATAAATAACGACGATCGGCTGCGATCGCAGGAGGGCCCCCAGGAGCTTGGTCTGCTATAAATAGAAGGTCCATAACACAGAATAAGGACAATAAATACACAAAGAAACAAGAGAGAGAAAAGAGAAAGACATTCTCACACATAGAACATCCATAGCAAGAATTCACGTAACTCCATATCTCGATTCTTAGGCATTCTATACGCTCCACAGCTTAGAAAACTAGAATCCTTTACACTCTTTGTGATAGATTCTAACGTTAATATTTGTACTCAACAGTATACTTATTAATAAAATCTTGCGAGAGCATTCAAGCCCGGGATTAACAACCCCGGCAAATCTTGTGTCATTTAATTTCTCACGGACGTGCTCCCGCACTTGTTGGTTACTCGATCATTCCAGCAACATTATCTTCGGATAATATTTTGGGTAACAACAGAAAGGAATGGCCCAACGGAGGGGAATCCTTTTATTAGAGAGACGAGAGCAGATGACTTCTTCTGTTCTCCCTTTTTTTTTTGTGTGTCAGCCGTGAATAAAGATGATGTATTGTGTATTTGGTGGAAAGTGAATTATTGTGATGAGAATTGTATTTATAGATATAGGTTTGAAGTGTTTAAGTTGCATTAGAATTTGGGTTGAATAAGTATTGAGGAGTTTTGATAAAGTGAGAGAAGTGAGAGTACGATCAATTAGGGGAAAGAATTCTTAATTATGATTTGTGTGGTTTAATTATAGTTGGTTAATTTATAAATGGTATAATGATAATAATAATAATACTAATAATAGTAAATGTAGAATAATAATTAATTGGTAATATCGATCAAGAAATAAATCTGAAAAATGATAATGATAACAATAATAATAATATTAATACTTAATAAAATAGTATTAATAATATTAATAATAATGATAATATTATTGATAGTAGTGTCAATATTACAGTCGTATAATTAATAACACTATCATAAAATAAATAATGATCACTTAATTATATATATGACGAAATGACTCGGGCCATTATAATATGAGAACTTGGACTCGAGCCTGGAGCGTAAACTACGATCATGATATGCGAATAAGGAAAATTTTGACCTTATTTAATAAATGGGAATAAAATTCGTAAATAAATTATTGGACATTTATAATCATTCATGCGCTTTCTATAAATTATAAAATAAATGCATGCTTGAAAATCGGGGCGTTACAGCTGATATGGCTGGAACTCGATTTTCGGATAATTCTCATAGGGACGGGTTATGGAGGAAAATCGTGGTGGCTCTTTTATGGATATTTTTTCATAATTTGTCCTTATGGATGTATAAACTTGAATACGCATTTATTTGAGGTCATCCGGAACCGAGTCGGAGCTGATACGGTTGGAACTCGGTTTTTGAAAAATTCTCATAGAGGGTAGTACACGGGTTGTGGAGGAAAAGTGAGACGGCGCGTTTTTCGGATATCTTTTTCATAATTTGTCCCTATATATTTATAAAATTAAATACGCATTTATTTGGGGCCATCCGGAGCCGAATCGGAGTTGATACGGCTAGAACTTGATTTTTATATGGGTTTTGGAGGAAAATCGAGACGACCCATTTTTTGGATATTTTTTTCGAAATTTCTCCTTATGGATTTATAAAATTAAATACGCATCTATTTGGGTTTATCCAGACCCGAATTGGAGCTGATATAGCAGGAACTGGGTTTTCGGATAATCTCATAGGGTAGTACACGAGTTATGGAGGAAAATCGAGGTGGCATATTTTTGGATATTTTTTTCATAATTTGTCCCTATGGATTTATAATATTGAATACGTGTAATTTGAGGTCAACCAGAGCCGAATCAAAGCCGATACGGCTGGAACTCCGTTTTTAGATAATTCTGATAGAGGGTATACGGGTTATGGAGGAAAATTGAGGCGGCCCATTTTTTGGATATTTTTTTTATAATTTGTCCCTATGGATTTATAAAATTGAATACACATTTATTTGAGGTCATCTGGAGCCGAACTGGGCTGATACGGCTGGAACTCGATTTTAGGACAATTCTAATAGGGACCGATTATGGAGAAAAATCGAAGTGGCCCTTTTATGGATATTTTTTTCATAATTTGTCCCTATGGATTTATAAAATTGAATACGCGTTTATTTGAGGTCATCCGGAGCCGTGCCGGAGCTGATATGGCTAGAACTCGGTTTTTAAAAAATTCTCATAGAGGATAGTACACAGGTTGTGGAGGAAAATTGAGACGGATCGTTTTTCGGATATTTTTCATAATTTGTCCCAATGAATTTATGAAATTGAATATGCGTTAATTTGGGGTCATTCGGAGCCGAATAGGAGCTGATACGGCTAGAACTCGATTTTTAGATAACTCTCATAGGGGTGGGTGGTACACGAGTTATGGAGGAAAATCGAGGTGGCCTGTTTTTTGGATATTTTTCATAATTCCTCCTTGTGGATTTATAAAATTGAATACGCGTTTATTTGGGTTCATCCGGATCCGAATTGGAGCTGATATGGCAGGAACTGGGTTTTTGGATAATTCTCATAGGGTAGTACACGAGTTATGGAGGAAAATCGAGGTGGTCTATTTTTGGATATTTTTTCATACTTGTCCCTATGGATTTATAAGATTGAATATGTGTTTATATGAGGTCATCCGGAGCCGAATCAAAGCTGATACGGCTGGAACTATGTTTTCGGATAATTCTGATAGAGTGTAGTACACGAGTTATGGATGAGAATTGAGGCGGCCCATTATTTGGATATTTTTTCATAATTTATCCCTATGGATTTATAAGATTGAATATGCGTTTATTTGGGGTCATCCGGCGCAGACTCGGTGCTGATACGACTGAACTCGGTTTTGGGATAATTCTCATAGGGGGTAGTACGCGGGTTATGGAGGAAAATCGAGGTGGCCCGTTTTTTGGATATTTTTTCATAATTTTTCCCTATATATTTATAAAATTGAATACGCGTTTATCTGAGGTCATCCGGAGCCGAACTGGAGCTGATATGGCTGGAACTCAATTTTCGGATAATTCTCATAGGGACGGGTTATGTAGGAAAATTGAGGTGGCCCTTTTATGGATATTTTTTCATAATTTGTCCCTGTGGATGTATAAACTTGAATACGCATTTATTTGAGGTCATCTAGAGCCGAGCCGGAGCGGATACGACTCGAACTCGGTTTTTGAAAATTCTCATCGAGACCGTACACGGGTTGTGGAGAAAAATTGAGACGGCTCATTTTTCGGATATTTTTTCATAATTTGTCCCTATGGATTTATAAAATTAAATACGTAGTCCCTATGGATTTATAAAATCAAATACGCATTTATTTGGGGTCATCCGGAGCCGAATCGAAGCTGATACGGCTAGAACTTAATTTTTAGATGTGCTATGGAGGAAAATCTAGGCGGCCCGTTTTTTGGATATTTTTTATAATTTCTCCTTGTGGATTTATAAAATTGAATACGCATTTATTTGGGTTCATCCGGACCCGAATTGGAGCTGATATAACAGAAACTGGGTTTTCGGATAATTCTCATAGGGTAGTACACGAGTTATGGAGGAAAATCGAGGTGGCATATTTTTGGATATTTTTTCATAATTTGTCCCTATGAATTTATAAGATTGAATATGTGTTATTTGAGGTCGCCCGGAGCCAAATCAAAGCTGATATGGCTAGAACTCAGTTTTTGGATAATTCTGATAGAGGGTACACGGGTTATGGAGGAAAATTGAGGCGGCCCATTTTTTGGATATTTTTTCATAATTTGTCCCTATGGATTTATAAAATTGAATACACATTTATTTGAGGTCATCCGGAGCCGAACTTGGATGATATGGCTGGAACTCGATTTTCAAATAATTCTCATAGGGACGGGTTATGGAGAAAAATCGAAGCGACCCTTTTATGGATATTTTTTTCATAATTTGTCCCCATGGATTTATAAAATTGAATACGCATTTATTTCAGGTCATTCGGAGCCGAGCCGGAGCTGATACGGCTAGAACTCGATTTTTAAAAAATTCTCATAGGGGGTAGTACACGAGTTATGGAGGAAAATCGAGGCGGCCCGTTTTTTGTATATATTTTTTCATAATTTGTCCCAATAGATTTATAAAATTGAATACGCGTTTATTTGAGGTCATCCGGAGCCGAACTGGAGCTGATATGGCTGGAACTCGGTTTTCAGATAATTCTCATAGGGACGGGTTATGGAGGAAAATCGGGGCGGCCCTTTTATGGATATTTTTTTCATAATTTATCCCTATGGATGTATAAACTTGAATGCGCATTTATTTAAGGTCATCCGGAGCCAAGCCGGAGCTGATACGGCTGGAGCTCGATTTTTGAAAAATTCTCATAGATGGTAGTATACAGGTTGTGGAGGAAAATTGAGACGGCTCGTTTTTTGGATATTTTTTCATAATTTTTCCTTATGGATTCATAAAATTAAATACGTATTTATTTTGGGTCATCCGGAGCCGAATCGGAGCTAGAACTTGATTTTTAGATGCGTTATGGAGGAAAATCGAGGCGGCCCGTTTTTTGGATATTTTTTCATAATTTCTCATTGTGGATTTATAAAATTGAATACGCGTTTATTTGGGTTCATCCTGTAATACCCGTTATTTTTATCCCCGGAAATTTTCTATTTTTGGCGGAAGTCTATTTTGACGACTTGCTTGGGACCGTTTCGTCATCCTGAGAATGATTGATTCTACACTTTTTGTCATCCGAGTTCGTTTCGGTATCGTTCTGTTGAATTCCGTGTCCTTAATCGACTTTTTCACGTGGGAGTTCGACTTTGTTAGATCACCATTAATTTTTGGTAACTCCAAAAATTCTGAATCTTTGAAATATTATAGAGCATCGAGTTAGCTTTCCAATGGTTCAAACGGTGAGTCAATCGGAGTCCGGACGAGAGAGTTATGGTCGTTTTAACTCACCCGCTCGTTATTGGCCGATCACTGCCGGCCGAACTCGGCCGTGTCGTCCGACACGGCCCGTGCCGTACTCGTCCGGAAATGCCGGAGTTTCTGTCGACCAGACTCGGCCGTGTCGTCCGACACGGCCCGTGCCGTACTCTTCCGGATAAACCTGGAACGTCTGCCGAGCACGCCCGACCGTGTCGTCTGGCACGGTCGAGTCATACCGAGTCGCTGTCGGACGGGTCACTGTCGGATGGCCCTCCGCGCCGCGACCGTGTCAAGCCGGACACGGTCGAGTCCCTGTCGGCCAGCTGTGCGACACGACCGTGCCGGTCGGCACGGGCCGTGTCCGGCAGGCAGTCAACCCCTATAAAAGGCCCTGCAGACGTTTTTCTGGCCATTTTTCACCTTCTTCTTCTCCTCTTCCGCAGCTTGGCGTGTTCTAATCTTGAAGCCATGTTGTTTAACAACATATCCATGGAGTTTTGAGGTTCATATCATCAATCATCCGTTCTATAACATCCTCCGATCTACCGAATCAGGTCAGATTTCCTAGAAATCTAATTTTGGGGATTTTGGGTATTTTGTTCGATTTCGTCCGTTTAATCCGATTTAACTTAGGATTGTGAAGGATTGATGATTATTTAGATGTATTGTATCATTTCCCTTGTTATCCCATGGTTGGATCGTATCGATTCGTTGTTTTGGTCGAGTTCTTGACCGACGCCTTGAAGGTGTCCGGTAAAATGTCATAGAGGGGTTTTCGGGCGTTCTACGATTATTCTTCCTCGTATGATCGATGATTTATTGAATTTATGTTGTTAGGGTCGAATTCTTGTGAAGAACTCGAGTTGAAACCCTTCCGTTCGTTGTCTTCCTCGTGGTTCAAACTTCCCGGTCGAACCGTGTTCTTCGGGATCTTCGGTAACGTTTATTAAGGCAAGTATACATTTATGATTGTACGTTCTCGACTTTGAAAGTATGAAATATTGATGGTATGATTATTTCTAGCCACTCCGGGACGGGCCTATGGTCCTCTGAGGGTTTCGTAGCCTCTGGTGCGATTCCATGGTTGATATGAACGAACCGTTTCTACGGCATTCATATGAAATAATGTTGGCATGCTTATTTATATCCACTCCGGGACGGACCGACGGGTCCTCTGAGGGTTTCGTAGCCTCTAGTGCGATTCCATGGATAATATGAATTAACCACTCCGGGACCGACGGGTCCTATGAGGGTTACGTAGCCTGTGGTGCGGTTCCACGGTATTCATATATGTATTGATGAGATGCTATGAGATTTAGTTATTCCGGAATACTAGTCTTACATTGATGAATTGACGGATATTGATGAATTGACGGATTACATTTACTTTATTGTCGAGAAGTATTATGTTTCATATTGTTATACTTGCACTAGCTATTCGACGGCTAACCCCTTTATGGGGGAAATACGTTTCATGTATTTCAGGTTCCAGGAGAGCGGACAGACGGGTACCGGGTCGGCATGAAGATGATGGGCAAGTGTGATACTGTGTCTTGTCTCCGGTTATCTCTTTTGGTTTCCTCCATTCAGTGTTGTTGTCTTGAATGGATTTTTAAATACTCGAGTATTGTATTTCGCTTTCTTGATGTTCCTACTGTGTTGCCGAGGTATTGATTTGTGCAGTGATGTATATGGTTTCATTGTTTATGGTTTCGAATACCATTTGTATTGTCTTTCTTTCTATTGTATGTAGACCTTATCGGTCAAGTTTATAGTTCCGCGTATGTTTAGCCTTGTGGGTCCCACGGCGGGGCTCACGGCGCTGTAATATACCCTGAATAACTTGGGGGTGTTACAGAATATGGTATCGGAGCTTAGGTTTATGGATACCTAGGATGTCGGTCTTTTGGGTCGATTGAGGCGGCATTTGACCACGTATCACTACTCTGCCATCATCACGGGCGGCCGGTACTTGTAAGTCCTCTCACTCTTCAGTATTTTTCTTAATGGTTTCGTTTTTTGCTTGGTATTCTTGGGAATTGGTCACTTCGGGAATGTGCGATTTGGATTATACTTACGCACGTATGTGCCCTTCTGAATGTTGGCTGAAAGTAGGAAGAATCGTGGCCGTTGTCACGGACGTGAACTCTTCCTTGAGATTTTGTTAAATTGCTAATTGCGATATTGGTGTGTAACGGTATTATGTTGAGACTTTGTTTAGGAGTCGCATCTTAGTATCACGAGATCTTGACTTCCCGACTGTAAGTATGTTGTTCGGATTATTCGATAATGCAGGTTATCTTGGTGATTTTGGATTTTCCGTTGAAATGTTTGTGCGAGTGATTGCAAGTTTCGAGGACGAAACTTATTTTTAAGGGGGTAGAGTGTAATACCCGATTTTTCGGATATTTTTTTCGTTTATATATTGGATATCGTGGATGGTTAATTATGCTCGAGGACGTTGTGAACGTTGAAAATGTTATTGAATTGAGTATATGTATTGATTTTGCCGTATGCTCGTATTTGGTATGTCATGACTTTGGACAGAATTGTTGAAATTGGCTAAGTATGGAATTATTACGTCGTTAATGAGGTGAGATTACGACGTAAGATTGGCATGGTTACGTACGTCAAGGCTAAGGTATTACGACGTAACGAAGGCATCGGACGTAACCGAGTCATGTGAGGCGTGGGACCTGCTTTCGCAACTTTCGGCGGAGAATGTTGACAGGTGAGTCAACGACGTGTTACGACGCGTTATACGTGTTACGCACGTAACACAACCATTATCTTGTAGCAAGTCAACCGGTATATTACGACGTTATATGGTATGGGTTACGACGTAATAGACCGCACGGAATGAGACAGTTGAGATGGTTACGTACGTTATGGATTTTGGATTACGACGTTAAAGTTGTTACGTACGTTAAGAAAGGACACCTACGCACGTAATGAGAGTGCAATTTATATATTGAAGTGTTGCCTTTCATTTCTCTCACGATCCTTTGAGATATTTCTCTCCAAAACTCGTCCCTCTTCACTTTTAAGAGTGTTCTAAGCACTTTTAACATGATTGTGAGCTTGGAATCATGGAATTAGAGCTTGGTTATGGAACTATTGTTGATTCTTGAAGTGATTCCTTGTGTTATCCATATTCTATGAGGTTTATGTTGAAGGAAGATAATGATATGCTTTGAATATGTTGATTATGATTATGGAATCATAGAGATCTTGGTGTTCTTGAGGCCATATGATGACTATGATGATTTAATGATTCTTGGAATGGAGTTCAATTATTCTTTCTTCGTGGTTCGTCCATACAAGGTAATCCTCGTATCCCTTTGATAGTGGCTCATTTTTTTTCTTTTTGGATTACTACTTGGGAGGGAGTATGTTGGGAATCGTATATTTTGATGTTCGTCTTATTTCAATGAAAATGCATAAATTGGACTGTACTTTTATCCGCTGCGTGAGTATTTTTGAAATGGATTTTGGTATTTTGCCAACTGAAATTTTATTTTGTAAAACCGATTCCCTAAACTGAGTTTTTGGCATTTTAACCTTGATCGTTTTGACGGTATTTGGAAAATGATTTTTTTTAGTATTTGAAAAATATTACCGTCATCGGTCTTTTTAGCATTTTTGGAGCAGCGTGGAAATTGTGCTTAGCCCAGTAAATCCTTGTGAGAAGGGTTTACGGCGTGTAATATTCGGAGGATGCAGGGTGTTACAATTATGGTATCATGTGATAATGTTATACGAGATTTATTGGAATAGTAATAAGAAATTTCGGATGTTGATATGATCATTGAGATCTTCTTCATATGGTGATAAGGGTTTTGTTGCGATTCTTGAGATTGTATGAATGACATGATGAAGAAAATGGTAACATGGAGATATATACCTCGGAGATGTTGTTCTGAACGTGATTTCGGATATTTCATGTTCTTGAAGAACTCTTGAATTATACGAGGTGATGAAAATTTTTTTTTGAAGTGTTGATGTTTTGAAAATGAATATGGAATATTCATATCTAGAGCTAAACTATGTGTTGGAAATAATGTTCGTATAGGAATACGAATGTGATTATGAGTTTGATGAGACTATTATTCATCTCTGAATTTGGAAGCCCATACGTAGGAGCAAATATTCAAATCGAATGATTGGATTGTTTGATAACCTTTTTAATATGATTATCTATTATTTTGAACCAGTCGGATGATTCGAATTGATGACGGTTATAAGTAAATTTTAACGATGGATTTACGAGAAGGGAACCTTGTAAATTCGTATTTAAGAATTGAGTTTGGAACATTTAGACCCTTATTATTGGTCCGAATTGGTTGCTGATATGATCATCATTTTTCACTCGTATTGTGGACAGGATTTGTAAGTGTCCGAGTTGGATTGTTCATTGTGATTAGTCGAGATATGGTAAAACGATTGAGTTCGTGGTTTGGTGGTATTGATATTGGTCGTCATCGAACCGGTTGATTATCAATCCTTCATTTTACAATAAGGTATGATATTTGATCGTGAATTATGGTGTTGTGTTGCGGTTAAGGTTGAAGGGTTCGTAGATTAACTTGGTCGAGATCGAGGGAATTCGTAAGACGAAATCAATCGAATTGGTAATGATTACTTTGTATTGATATCGAGACAAGTTTTATACTCGTACTAATCAATGAGACTAATGTTATCGTGTAGGCGTACGATTGTGTGTATCATTTTGGGACTTGGCCTCTTTATGATTGTATTGATGTCGGGGATTGGTTGACACGACGCCGTCGGCAAATTATGCCAAATGTTACTATTGTTTGTAAAAGGCGGTTCGAGGCATTGCGATACTTGTTGGTTAAGTCGCCGATTGCGGTTCGCGGTATCGACGTATCGATTGTGATTGTGATGGATGTTCCATTGAGATATTGTGGTAATCGTCGTCATTGACATCGGTGTTTTTCTATTAATATTATATTAACCAATGAGAGACGTTTGATATATCCTTTTATCATCTCCATTTCGGTGGTCGGTTTAAGACACCGGGACATCCATTCTATCATATCATTGTTTATCGATTGACTGTTCTAAGGTAATCGAGGTATTGAATTGGGATTATCGAAGATAATTCCCATCCGTTGTCAAAAATATTCTCATCCGTTGTATCGTTGTTATCGATTGGCCATTCTACGGTAATCGAAGTATTGAATTGGGACTGTCGAGGATAGTTCCCATCCGTTGAATTATTATTGTCGTGTTGGCCGATTCAAGGCAGCACACTATTTTCTTGTGAACTAGGTAATTTTGTGATCTTTGAAGGTTGAGGATTTTCCCGAACTGTTGTGTTGTGATCGTTGCTCGTGTTAATCGGTCCTTAGGGAAATTCTGATCCCAGGATGGTTGTTTTGAATATCGTTGGTCGTGTCGATCTTTTATTATTCGTGTGTCATCGTTCACTTGGTGAGTCGTATGATCCATATTGGATGTTTTATCCCTTGAGTTTCGTTGTCATGTTGTATCGTGGCATATCCGGAATCATGTCTGCGTGCCGATTGGTTATGTGTAGGATTTTTAGCCAGGCACTCGATGGTCATGCGTGGATATTTCCGCATTGGACCGTGCACACGAGACGTAGTTCTTGAGGCTAATTAGGTACATTGTCACACGTATATTCTGGATTCCGTATACGGGGTGGACATGTGCATGGACACATTTCCGGATCGGGCGTACTGTGATATCCCTCTTGAGCTTTATTGATTGATCGTTCGTAGTCCATGTTGTATTGGATATGTCCGACGATTTGCGACTGGTTGTTCATACGCCGAGGGGTATGTCCGATCGAGTTTGCTCCTTTGAGATCTGTATCGTGATGATTCTGACTTTGGGTCATTCGGCTTTCGAGCCATTGTGATATATCGGTATTTCATTTGGAGCCTTCGGGCATTGTGAATTCGTATCTTTTCGGCATTGGTTTGGTTTGCCTTCGGGTAATGTATTGTGGTGTTCTATATTGATGATTCGCCGTTTGGTCGTAAGTTTCGGTTCTTGTGCATCTCGTTGAGTTTTTCCTGGCGAAATATTTCTTCTCCCTACTCGTTTTAAGTTTCGACGAAACTTCTTTTAAGGAGGGTAGAATGTAATACAGTTATTTTTATCCCGGAAATTTTCTATTTTTGGCGGAAGTCTATTTTGACGACTTGCTTGGGACCGTTTCGTCATCCCGAGAATGATTGATTCTACACTTTTTGTCATCCGAGTTCGTTTGGTATCGTTATTGAATTCCGTGTCCTTAATCGACTTTTCACGTGGGAGTTCGACTTTGTTAGATCACCATTAATTTTTGGTAACTCCAAAAATTCTGAATCTTTGCAATATTATAGAGCATCGAGTTAGCTTTCCAATGGTTCAAACGGTGAGTCAATCGGAGTCCGGACGAGAGAGTTATGGTCGTTTTAACTCACCCGCTCGTTATTGGCCGATCACTGCCGGCCGAACTCGGCCGTGTCGTCCGACACGGCCCGTGCCGTACTCGTCCGGAAATGCCGGAGTTTCTGTCGACCAGACTCGGCCGTGTCGTCCGACACGGCCCGTGCCGTACTCTTCCGGATAAACCTGGAACGTCTGCCGAGCACGCCCGACCGTGTCGTCTGGCACGGTCGAGTCATGCCGAGTCGCTGTCGGACGGGTCACTGTCGGATGGCCCTCCGCGCCGCGACCGTGTCAAGCAGGACACGGTCGAGTCCCTGTCGGCCAGCTGTGCGACACGACCGTGCCGATCGGCACGGGCCGTGTCCGGCAGGCAGTCAACCCCTATAAAAGGCCCTGCAGACGTTTTTCTGGCCATTTTTCACCTTCTTCTTCTCCTCTTCCGCAGCTTGGCGTGTTCTAATCTTGAAGCCATGTTGTTTAACAACATATCCATGGAGTTTTGAGGTTCATATCATCAATCATCCGTTCTATAACATCCTCCGATCTACCGAATCAGGTCAGATTTCCTAGAAATCTAATTTTGGGGATTTTGGGTATTTTGTTCGATTTCGTCCGTTTAATCCGATTTAACTTAGGATTGTGAAGGATTGATGATTATTTAGATGTATTGTATCATTTCCCTTGTTATCCCATGGTTGGATCGTATCGATTCGTTGTTTTGGTCGAGTTCTTGACCGACGCCTTGAAGGTGTCCGGTAAAATGTCATAGAGGGGTTTTCGGGCGTTCTACGATTATTCTTCCTCGTATGATCGATGATTTATTGAATTTATGTTGTTAGGGTCGAATTCTTGTGAAGAACTCGAGTTGAAACCCTTCCGTTCGTTGTCTTCCTCGTGGTTCAAACTTCCCGGTCGAACCGTGTTCTTCGGGATCTTCGATAACGTTTATTAAGGCAAGTATACATTTATGATTGTACGTTCTCGACTTTGAAAGTATGAAATATTGATGGTATGATTATTTCTAGCCACTCCGGGACGGGCCTATTGTCCTCTCGAGGGTTTCGTAGCCTGCAGTGCGATTCCATGGTTGATATGAACGAACCGTTTCTACGGCATTCATATGAAATAATGTTGGCATGCTTATTTATATCCACTCCGGGACGGACCGACGGGTCCTCTGAGGGTTTCGTAGCCTCTGGTGCGATTCCATGGATAATATGAATTAACCACTCCGGGACGGACCGACGGGTCCTCTGAGGGTTCCGTAGCCTCTGGTGCGGTTCCACGGTATTCATATATGTATTGATGAGATGCTATGAGATTTAGTTATTCCGGAATACTAGTCTTACATTGATGAATTGACGGATATTGATGAATTGACGGATTACATTTACTTTATTGTCGAGAAGTATTATGTTTCATATTGTTATACTTGCACTAGCTATTCGACGGCTAACCCCTTTATGGAAATACGTTTCATGTATTTCGAGTTCCAGAGAGCGGACGGGGCAGATGCAGGTCGGCATGAAGATGATGGGCAAGTGTGATACTGTGTCTTGTCTCCGGTTATCTCTTTTGGTTTCCTCCATTCAGTGTTGTTGTACTGGAATGGATTTTTAAATACTCGAGTATTGTATTTCAGTTTCCTTGATGTTCCGGCCTGTGTTGCCGAGGTATTGATTTGTGCAGTGATGTATATGGTTTCATTGTTTATGGTTTCGAATACCATTTGTATTGTCTTTCTTTCTATTGTATGTAGACCTTATCGGTCAAGTTTATAGTTCCGCGTATGTTTAGCCTTGTGGGTCCCACGGCGGGGCTCACGGCGCTGTAATATACCCTGAATAACTTGGGGGTGTTACACATCCGGACCCGAATTGGAGCTAATATGGCAGGAACTGGGTTTTTAGATAATTCTCATAGTGTAGTACACGAGTTATGGAGGAAAATCGAGGTGGAATATTTTCGGATATTTTTTCATAATTTGTCCCTATGGATTTATAAGATTGAATACGTGTTATTTGAGGTCATCCGGAGCCGAATCAAAGCTGATACGGCTAGAACCCAGTTTTCGGATAATTCTGATAGAGGGGTACAAGGGTTATTGAGGAAAATTGAGGCGGCCCATTTTTTGGATATTTTTTCAAAATTTATCCCTATGAATTTATAAAATTGAATACACATTTATTTGAGGTCATCTGGAGCCAAACTGGGCTGATACGGCTGGAACTCGATTTTAAGATAATTCTCATAGGGACGGGTTATGGAGAAAAATCGAGGCGGCCCTTTTATGGATATTTTTTTCATAATTTGTCCCTACGGATTTAAAATTGAATACGCATTTATTTGAGGTCATCCGGAGCCGAGCCGGAGCTGATACGGCTGGAACTCGGTTTTTAAAAAATTCTCATAGAGGGTTGTGGAGGAAATTGATACGACCTGGTTTTTGGATATTTTTTCATAATTTGTCCCTATGGATTTATAAAATTGAATACGCGTTTATATGGGTTTATCCGAACATGAATTGGAGCTGATATGGTAGGAACTGGGTTTTCGGATAATTCTCATAGAGTAGCACGAGTTATCGAGAAAAATCGAGGTGGCCTATTTTTGGAAATTTTTCATAATTTGTCCCTATATATTTATAAAATTGAATACGCGTTTATCTGAGGTCATCCGGAGCCGAACTGGAGCTGATATGGCTGGAACTAAATTTTCGGATAATTCTCATAGGGACGGGTTATGTAGGAAAATTGAGGTGGCCCTTTTATGGATATTTTTTCATAATTTGTCCCTGTGGATGTATAAACTTGAATACGCATTTATTTGAGGTCATCTGGAGCCGAGCCGGAGTAATCTGTTGGAACTCGGTTTTTGAAAATTCTCATCGAGACCGTACACGGGTTGTGGAGGAAAATTGAGATGGCTCATTTTTCGGATATTTTTTCATAATTTGTCTCTATGGATTTATAAAATTAAATACGCAGTCCCTATGGATTTATAAAATCAAATACGCATTTATTTGGGGTCATCCGGAGCCGAATCGGAGCTGATACGGCTAGAACTTAATTTTTAGATTTGCTATGGAGGAAAATCGAGGCGGCCCGTTTTTTGGATATTTTTTATAATTTCTCCTTGTGGATTTATAAAATTGAATACGCATTTATTTGGGTTCATCCGGACCCGAATTGGAGCTGATATAGCAGGAACTGGGTTTTCGGATAATTCTCCTAGGGTAGTACACGAGTTATGGAGGAAAATCGAGGTGGCATATTTTTGGATATTTTTTCATAATTTGTCCCTATGAATTTATAAGATTGAATATGTGTTATTTGAGGTCGCCCGGAGCCAAATCAAAGCTGATATGGCTAGAACTCAGTTTTTGGATAATTCTGATAGAGGGTACACGGGTTATGGAGGAAAATTGAGGCAGCCCATTTTTTGGATATTTTTTCATAATTTGTCCCTATGGATTTATAAAATTGAATACACGTTTATTTGAGGTCATCCGGAGCCGAACTTGGATGATACGGCTGGAACTCGATTTTCAAATAATTCTCATATGGACGGGTTATGGAGAAAAATCGAAGCGACCCTTTTATGGATATTTTTTTCATAATTTGTCCCCATGGATTTATAAAATTGAATACGCATTTATTTCAGGTCATTCGGAGCCGAGCGTAATCTGAGTAGAACTCGATTTTTAAAAAATTCTCATAGGGGGTAGTACACGGGTTATGGAGGAAAATCGAGGCGGCCCGTTTTTTGTATATATTTTTTCATAATTTATCCCAATGGATTTATAAAATTGAATACGCGTTTATTTGAGGTCATCCGAGCCGGCGAGCCGATATGGTGGAACTCGGTTTTCGGATAATTCTCATAGGGACGGGTTATGGAGGAAAATCGAGGCAGCCCTTTTATGGATATTTTTTTCATAATTTGTCCCTATGGATGTATAAACTTGAATGCGCATTTATTTAAGGTCATCCGGAGCCAAGCCGGAGCTGATACGGCTGGAGCTCAATTTTTGAAAGATTCTCATAGATGGTAGTATACAGGTTGTGGAGGAAAATTGAGACGGCTCGTTTTTTGGATATTTTTTCATAATTTTTCCTTATGGATTCATAAAATTAAATACGTATTTATTTGGGGTCATCAGGAGCCGAATCGGAGCTAGAACTTGATTTTTAGATGGGTTATGGAGGAAAATCGAGGCGACCCGTTTTTTGGATATTTTTTCATAATTTCTCATTGTGGATTTATAAAATTGAATACGCGTTTATTTGGGTTCATCCGGACCCGAATTGGAGCTAATATGGCAGGAACTGGGTTTTTAGATAATTCTCATAGGGTAGTACACGAGTTATGGAGGAAAATCGAGGTGGAATATTTTTGGATATTTTTTCATAATTTGTCCCTATGGATTTATAAGATTGAATACGTGTTATTCGAGGTCATCCGGAGCCGAATCAAAGCTGATACGGCTAGAACCCAGTTTTCGGATAATTCTGATAGAGGGGTACATGGGTTATTGAGGAAAATTGAGGCGGCCCATTTTTTGGATATTTTTTCAAAATTTATCCCTATGAATTTATAAAATTGAATACATATTTATTTGAGGTCATCCGGAGCCAAACTGGGCTGATACGGCTGGAACTCGATTTTAAGATAATTCTCATAGGGACGGGTTATGGAGAAAAATCGAGGCGGCCCTTTTATGGATATTTTTTTCATAATTTGTCCCTATGGATTTAAAATTGAATACGCTTTTATTTGAGGTCATCCGGAGCCGAGCCGGAGCTGATACGGCTGGAACTCGGTTTTTAAAAAATTCTCATAGAGGGTAGTACACGGGTTGTGGAGGAAAATTGATACGACCTGTTTTTTTGATATTTTTTCATAATTTGTCCCTATGGATTTATAAAATTGAATACGCGTTTATATGGGTTTATCCGAACATGAATTGGAGCTGATATTGTAGGAACTGGGTTTTCGGATAATTCTCATAGAGTAGTACACAAGTTATCGAGAAAAATCGAGGTGGCCTATTTTTGGAAATTTTTCATAATTTGTCCCTATGGATTTATAAGATTGCATACATGTTTATTTGACATCATCCGGAGCCGAATCAAAGTTGATACGACTGGAACTCAGTTTTCGGATAATTCTGATAGAGGGTAGTACACGGGTTATGGAGGAGAATTGAGGCGGCCCATTTTTGGATATTTTTTCATAAATTTTCCCTATGGATTTATAAGATTGAATACGCGTTTAGTTGGGGTCATCCGAAGTCGAATCGGAGCTAATACGACTGGAACTCGATCTTGGGATAATCCTCATAGGGGGTAGTATACGGGTTATGGAGGAAAATCGAGGCGGTCTGTTTTTGGATATTTTTTCATAATTTGCCTCTATGATTTATAAAATTAAATACGCATTTATTTGGGGTCATCCGATAGAATCGGAGTGATCTTTGCTAGAACTTGATTTTTAGATGGGTTATGGAGGAAAATCGAGGCGGCCCGTTTTTTGGATGTTTTTCATAATTTCTCCTTGTGGATTTATAAAATTGAATACGCATTTATTTGGGTTCATACGGACCCGAATTGGAGCTGATATAGCAGAATCCAGGTTTTCGAATAATTCTCATAGGGTAGTACACGAGTTATGGAGGAAAATCAAGGTGGCCTATTTTTGGATATTTTTTCATAACTTGTCCCTATGGATTTATAAGATTGAATGCGTGTTTATTTGAGGTCATTCGGAGCCGAATCAAAGCTGATACTGCTGGAACTCAATTTTCGGATAATTCTGATAGAGGGGTACACGGGTTATTGAGGAAAATTGAGGCGGCCCATTTTTTGAATATTTTTTTCATAATTTATCCCTATGAATTTATAAAATTGAATACACATTTATTTGAGGTCATCCGGAGCCAAACTGGGCTGATACGGCTGGAACTCGATTTTAAGATAATTCTCATAGGGACGGGTTATGGAGAAAAATCGAGGCGGCCCTTTTATGGATATTTTTTTCATAATTTGTCGCTATGGATTTAAAATTGAATACGCATTTATTTGAGGTCATCCGGAGCCGAGCCGGAGCTGATACGGCTGGAACTCGGTTTTTAAAACATTCTCATAGAGGGTAGTACACGGGTTGTGGAGGAAAATTGATACGACCTGTTTTTTGGATATTTTTTTCATAATTTGTTCCTATGGATTTATAAAATTGAATACGCGTTTATATGGGTTTATCCGAACACGAATTGGAGCTGATATGGTAGGAACTGGGTTTTCGGATAATTCTCATAGAGTAGTACACGAGTTATCGAGAAAAATCGAGGTGGCCTATTTTTGGAAATTTTTCATAATTTGTCCCTATGGATTTATAAGATTGCATACATGTTTATTTGACATCATCCGGAGCCGAATCAAAGTTGATACGGCTGGAACTCAGTTTTCGGATAATTCTGATAGAGGGTAGTACACGGGTTATGGAGGAGAATTGAGGCGGCCCATTTTCGGATATTTTTTCATAAATTTTCTCTATGGAATTATAAGATTGAATACGCGTTTAGTTGGGGTCATCCGAAGCCGAATCGGAGCTTATACGACTGGAACTCGATCTTGGGATAATCCTCATAGGGGGTAGTATACGGGTTATGGAGGAAAATCGAGGCGGTCTGTTTTTGGATATTTTTTCATAATTTTTATAAAATTAAATACGCATTTATTTGGGGTCATCCGGAACCGAATCGGAGCTGATGCGGCTAGAACTTGATTTTTAGATGGGTTATGGAGGAAAATCGAGGCGGCCCATTTTTTGGATGTTTTTCATAATTTCTCCTTGTGGATTTATAAAATTGAATACGCATTTATTTGGGTTCATCCGGACCCGAATTGGAGCTGATATAGCAGGAACTGGGTTTTCGAATAATTCTCATAGGGTAGTACACGAGTTATGGAGGAAAATCAAGGTGGCCTATTTTTGGATATTTTTTCATAACTTGTCCCTATGGGTTTATAAGATTGAATGCGTGTTTATTTGAGGTCATTGAATGAATCAAAGCCGTCTGGTGGAACTCAATTTTCGGATAATTCTGATAGAGGGTAGTACACGGGTTATGGATGAGAATTGAGGTGGCCCATTTCTGGATATTTTTTCATAATTTATCCCTATGGATTTATAAGATTGAATATGCGTTTATTTGGGGTCATCTGGAGCCGAATCGGAGCTGATACGGCTGAAACTCATTTTTGGGATAATTCTCATAGGGGGTAGTACACAGGTTATGGAGGAAAATCGCGGCGTCCCGTTTTTTGGATATTTTTCATAATTTGTCCCTATGGATTTATAAAATTGAATACGCGTTTATTTGAGGTCATCCGGAGCCGAACTGGAGCTGATATGGCTGGAACTCAATTTTCAGATAGTTCTCATAGGTACGGGTTATGGAGGAAAATCGAGGTGGCCCTTTTATGGATATTTATTCATAATTTGTCCCTATGGATGTATAAACTTGAATACGCATTTATTTGAGGTCATCCGGAGCCGAGCCGAAGCTGATACGGTTGGAACTCGGTTTTTGAAAAATTCTCATAGACCGTACATGGGTTGTGGAGGAAAATTGAGACGACTCGTTTTTGGATATTTTTTCATAATTTGTCCCTATGGATTTATAAAATTAAATACTCATTTATTTGGGGTCATCCGGAGCCGAATCGGAGCTGATACGACTAGAACTTGATTTTTAGATGGGTTATGGAGAAAAATCGAGGCGGCCCATTTTTTTGATATTTTTTGTAATTTCTCCTTGTGGATTTATAAAATTAAATACGCATTTATTTGGGTTCATCCAGACCCGAATTGGAGATGATATGGCAGGAACTGGGTTTTTCGGATAATTCTCATAGGGTAGTACACAAGTTATGGAGGAAAATCGAGGTGGCATGTTTTTGGATATTTTTTCATAATTTGTTCCTATGGATTTATAAGATTGAATACGTGTTATTTGAGGTCATCCGGAGCCGAATCAAAGCTGATACGGCTGGAACTCAGTTTTCGGGTAATTCTGATAGAGGGTACACAGGTTATGGAGGAAAATTGAGGCAGCCCTTTTTTGGATATTTTTCATAATTTGTCCCTATCGATTTATAAAATTGAATACACATTTATTTGAGGTCATCTGGAGCCGAACTGGGCTGATACGACTGGAACTCGATTTTAGGATGATTCTAATAGGGACGGGTTATGGAGAAAAATCTAAGTGGCCCTTTTATGGATATTTTTTCATAATATGTCCCTATGGATTTATAAAATTGAATACGCGTTTATTTGAGGTCATCCGGATCCGAGCCGGAGCTGATACGACTGGAACTCGGTTTTTAAAAAATTCTCATAGGGGGTAGTACACGGGTTATGGAGGAAAATCGAGGCGGCCAGTTTTTTGTATATATTTTTATATATTTTTTCATAATTTCTCCTTATGGATTTACGAAATTGAATACGCGTTTATTTGAGGTCATCCGGAGCCGAACTGGAGCTGATATGGCTAGAACTCGATTTTTGGATTTCTCCTTATCGATTTATTTTTTCATAATTTATCCCTATAGATTTATAAGATTGAATATGCGTTTATTTGGGGTCATTCGGAGCTGACTCGGAGCTTATACGGCTGGAACTCGGTTTTGGGATAATTCTCATAGGGGGTAGTACGCGCGTTATGGAGGAAAATCGAGGCGGCCCGTTTTTTTGGATATTTTTTCATAATTTGTCCTTGTGGATTTATAAAATTGAATACGCGTTTATTTGAGGTCATCCGGAGCCGAACTGGAGATGATATGGCTGGAACTTGATTTTCGGATAATTCTCATAGGGTCGGGTTATGGAGGAAAATTGAGGTGGCCCTTTTATGGACATGTTTTCATAATTTGTCCCTGTGGATGTATAAACTTGAATACGCATTTATTTGAGGTCATCCAGAGCCGAGCCGGAGCTGATACGACTGGAACTCGGTTTTTGAAAATTCTCATAGAGACCGTACACGGGTTGTGGAGGAAAATTATGACGGCTCATTTTTCGGATATTTTTTCATAATTTGTCCCTATGGATTTATAAAATTAAATACGCATTTATTTGGGTCATCCGGAGCCGAATCGGAGCTGATACGGCTAGAACTTGATTTTTAGATGGGTTATGGAGGAAAATTGGGGCGGCCCGTTTTTTGGATATTTTTTCATAATTTCTCCTTGTGAATTTATAAAATTGAATATGCGTTTATTTGGGTTCATCCGGACCCGAATTGGAGCTGATATGGCAGGAACTGGGTTTTCTGATAATTTTCATAGGGTAGTACACGACTTATGGAGGAAAATCGAGGTGGCATATTTTTGGATATTTTTTCATAATTTGTCCCTATGGATTTATAAGATTGAATACGTGTTATTTGAGGTCGCCCGGAGCCAAATCAAAGCTGATACGGCTGGAACTCAGTTTTCGGATAATTCTGATATAGGGTACACAGGTTATGGAAGAAAATTGAGGCGGCCCATTTTTTGGATATTTTTCATAATTTGTCCCTATGGATTTATAAAATCGAATACACATTTATTTGAGGTCATCCGGAGCAAAACTAGGCTGATACGACTGGAACTCGATTTTAGGATGATTCTAATAGGGACGGGTTATGGAGAAAAATCGAAGTGGCCCTTTTATGGATATTTTTTTTCATAATATGTCCCTATGAATTTATAAAATTGAATACGCGTATATTTGAGGTCATCCGGAGCCGAGTCGGAGCTGATACGGCTGGAACTCGATTTTTAAAAAATTCTCATAGGGGGTAGTACACGGGTTATGGAGGAAAATCGAGGCGGCCCATTTTTTGTATATATTTTTTTATAATTTTGTCCCTATGAATTCATAAAATTGAATACGCGTTTATTTGAGGTCATCCGGAGCCGAACTGGAGCTGATATGGCTGGAACTCGGTTTTCGGATAATTCTCATAGGGATGGGTTATGGAGGAAAATCGAGGCAACCCTTTTATGGTAATTTTTACATAATTTGTCCCTATAGATGTATAAACTTGAATGCATATTTATTTGAGGTCATCTGGAGCCGTGCCGGAGCTAATACGGCTGGAACTCGATTTTTAAAAAATTATCGTAGAGGGTAGTACACAGGTTGTGGAGGAAAATTGAGACGGATTGTTTTTAGGATATTTTTCATACTTTGTCCCTTTGGATTTATGAAATTGAATATACGTTTATTTGGGGTCATCCGGAGCCGAATAGGAGCTGATACAGCTAGAACTCTATTTTTACATAACTCTCATAGGGGTGGGTGGTACACGGGTTATGGAGGAAAATCGAGGCGGCCCATTTTTTGGATATTTTTCGTAATTTCTCCTTGTGCATTTATAAAATTGAATATGCGTTTATTTGGGTTCACAGGACCGAATTGAGCCGATATGGCGAGGCGGTTTTCGGATAATTCTCATAGGGTAGTACACGAGTTATGGAGGAAAATCGAGGTGGCCTATTTTTGGATATTTTTTCATAACTTGTCCCTCTGGATTTATAAGATTGAATATGTGTTTATCTGAGGTCATCCGGAGCCGAATCAAAGGTGATACGGCTCGAACTCAGTTTTCGGATAATTCTGATAGAGGGTAGTACACTGGTCATGGATGAGAATTGAGGCGGCCCATTTTTAGGATATTTTTTCATAATTTATCCCTATAGATTTATAAGATTGAATATGCGTTTATTTGAGGTCATCCGGAGCCGAATCGGAGCTTATACGGCTGGAACTCGGTTTTGGGATAATTCTCATAGAGGGTAGTACGCGCGTTATGGAGGAAAATCGAGGCGGCCCATTTTTTTGGATATTTTTTCATAATTTGTTCCTATGGATTTATAAAATTGAATACGCATTTATTTGAGGTCATCCGGAGCCGAACTGGAGCTGATATGGCTGGAACTTGATTTTCGGATAATTCTCATAGGGTCGGGTTATGGAGGAAAATTGAGGTGGCCCTTTTATGGACATGTTTTCATAATTTGTCCCTGTGGATGTATAAACTTGAATACGCATTTATTTGAGGTCATCCAGAGGCGAGAGCCGATACGATCGGAACTCGGTTTTTGAAAATTCTCATAGAGACCGTACACAGGTTGTGGAGGAAAATTATGACGGCTCATTTTTCGGATATTTTTTCATAATTTGTCCCTATGGATTTATAAAATTAAATACGCATTTATTTGGGTCATCCGGAGCCGAATCGGAGTAATCTGGCTAGAACTTGATTTTTAGATGGGTTATGGAGAAAAATTGGGACGGCCCGTTTTTTGGATATTTTTTCATAATTTCTCCTTGTGAATTTATAAAATTGAATACGCGTTTATTTGGGTTCATCCGGACCCGAATTGGAGCTGATATGGCAGGAACTGGGTTTTCTGATAATTTTCATAGGGTAGTACACAACTTATGGAGGAAAATCGAGGTGGCATATTTTTGGATATTTTTTCATAATTTGTCCCTATGGATTTATAAGATTGAATACGTGTTATTTGAGGTCATCCGGAGCCAAATCAAAGCTGATACGGCTGGAACTCAGTTTTCGGATAATTCTGATATAGGGTACACAGGTTATGGAAGAAAATTGAGGCGGCCCATTTTTTGGATATTTTTCATAATTTATCCCTATGGATTTATAAATCGAATACACATTTATTTGAGGTCATCCGTAGCCGAACTGGGCTGATACGACTGGAACTCGATTTTAGGATGATTCTAACAGGGACGGGTTATGGAGAAAAATCGAAGTGGCCCTTTTATGGATATTTTTTTTCATAATATGTCCCTATGAATTTATAAAATTGAATACGCGTATATTTGAGGTCATCCGGAGCCGAGCCGGAGCTGATACGGCTGGAACTCGGTTTTTAAAAAGTTCTCATAGGGGGTAGTACACGGGTTATGGAGGAAAATCGAGGCGGCCCGTTTTTTGTATATATTATTTCATAATTTGTCCCTATGAATTTATAAAATTGAATACGCGTTTATTTGAGGTCATTCGGAGCCGAACTGGAGCTGATATGGCTGGAACTCGGTTTTCGGATAATTCTCATAGGGACGGGTTATGGAGGAAAATCGAGGCAACCCTTTTATGGTTATTTTTTCATAATTTGTCCCTAAAGATGTATAAACTTGAATGCATATTTATTTGAGGTCATCCGGAGCCGTGCCGGAGCTGATACGGATGGAACTCGGTTTTTAAAAAATTCTCGTAGAGGGTAGTACACAGGTTGTGGAGGAAAATTGAGACGGATCGTTTTTCGGATATTTTTCATAATTTGTCCCTTTGGATTTATGAAATTGAATATGCGTTTATTTGGGGTCATCCGGAGCTGAATAGGAGCTGATACAGCTAGAACTCTATTTTTACATAAATCTCATAGGGGTGGGTGGTACACGGGTTATGGAGGAAAATCGAGGCGGCCCCTTTTTTAGATATTTTTTGTAATTTCTCCTTGTGCATTTATAAAATTGAATATGCGTTTATTTGGGTTCACCCGGACCCGAATTGGAGCTGATATGGCAGGAACTGGGTTTTCGGATAATTCTCAAAGGGTAGTACACGAGTTATGGAGGAAAATCGAGGTGGCCTATTTTTGGATATTTTTTCATAACTTGTCCCTATGGATTTATAAGATTGAATATGTGTTTATCTGAGGTCATCCGGAGCCGAATCAAAGGTGATACGGCTGGAACTCAGTTTTCGGATAATTCTGATAGAGGGTAGTACACTGGTCATGGATGAGAATTGAGGCGGCCCATTTTTAGGATATTTTTTCATAATTTATCCCTATAGATTTATAATATTGAATATGCGTTTATTTGAGGTCATCCGGAGCCGAATCGGAGCTTATACGGCTGGAACTCGGTTTTGGGATAATTCTCATAGAGGGTAGTACGCGCGTTATGGAGGAAAATCGAGGCGGCCCATTTTTTTGGATATTTTTTCATAATTTGTCCCTATGGATTTATAAAATTGAATACGCGTTTATTTGAGGTCATCCGGAGCCGAACTGGAGCTGATATGGCTGGAACTTGATTTTCGGATAATTCTCATAGGGTCGGGTTATGGAGGAAAATTGAGGTGGCCCTTTTATGGACATGTTTTCATAATTTGTCCCTGTGGATGTATAAACTTGAATACGCATTTATTTGAGGTCATCCAGAGCCGAGCCGGAGCTGATACGACTGGAACTCGGTTTTTGAAAATTCTCATAGAGACCGTACACAGGTTGTGGAGGAAAATTATGACGGCTCATATTTCGGATATTTTTTCATAATTTGTCCCTATGGATTTATAAAATTAAATACGCATTTATTTGGGTCATCCGGAGCCGAATCGGAGCTGATACGGCTAGAACTTGATTTTTAGATGGGTTATGGAGAAAAATTGGGACGGCCCGTTTTTTGGATATTTTTTCATAATTTCTCCTTGTGAATTTATAAAATTGAATACGCGTTTATTTGGGTTCATCCGGACCAATTGCGGTGATATGGCAGGAACTGGGTTTTCTGATAATTTTCATAGGGTAGTACACAACTTATGGAGGAAAATCGAGGTGGCATATTTTTGGATATTTTTTCATAATTTGTCCCTATGGATTTATAAGATTGAATACATGTTATTTGAGGTCATCCGGAGCCAAATCAAAGCTGATACGGCTGGAACTCAGTTTTCGGATAATTCTGATATAGGGCACACAGGTTATGGAAGAAAATTGAGGCGGCCCATTTTTTAGATATTTTTCATAATTTGTCTCTATGGATTTATAAATCGAATACACATTTATTTGAGGTCATCCGTACCCGAACTGGGCTGATACGAGTGGAACTCGATTTTAGGATGATTCTAATAGGGACGGGTTATGGAGAAAAATCGAAGTGGCCCTTTTATGGATATTTTTTTTCATAATATGTCCCTATGAATTTATAAAATTGAATACGCGTATATTTGAGGTCATCCGGAGCCGAGCCGGAGCTGATACGGTTGGAACTCGGTTTTTAAAAAATTCTCATAGGGGGTAGTACACGGGTTATGGAGGAAAATCGAGGCGGCCCGTTTTTTGTATATATTTTTTCATAATTTGTCCCTATGAATTTATAAAATTGAATACGCGTTTATTTGAGGTCGTCCGGAGCCGAACTGGAGCTGATATGGCTGGAACTCGGTTTTCGGATAATTCTCATAGGGACGGGTTATGGAGGAAAATCGAGGCAACCCTTTTATGGTTATTTTTTCATAATGTATCCCTATAGATGTATAAACTTGAATGCATATTTATTTGAGGTCATCCGGAGCCGTGCCGGAGCTGATACGGCTGGAACTCGGTTTTTAAAAAATTCTCGTAGAGGGTAGTACACAGGTTGTGGAGGAAAATTGAGACGGATCGTTTTTCGGATATTTTTCATAATTTGTTCCTTTGGATTTATGAAATTGAATATGCGTTTATTTGGGGTCATCCGGAGCCGAATAGGAGCTGATACAGCTAGAACTCTATTTTTACATAACTCTCATAGGGGTGGGTGGTACACGGGTTATGGAGGAAAATCGAGGCGGCCCATTTTTTGGATATTTTTCGTAATTTCTCCTTGTGCATTTATAAAATTGAATATGCGTTTATTTGGGTTCACCCGGACCCGAATTGGAGCTGATATGGCAGGAACTGGGTTTTCGGATAATTCTCATAGGATAGTACACGAGTTATGGAGGAAAATCGAGGTGGCCTATTTTTGGATATTTTTTCATAACTTGTCCATATGGATTTATAAGATTGAATATGTGTTTATCTGAGGTCATCCGGAGCCGAATCAAAGCTGATGCGACTTGAACTCAATTTTCGGATAATTCTGATAGAGGGTAGTACACTGGTTATGGATGAGAATTGAGGCGGCCTATTTTTAGGATATTTTTCATAATTTATCCCTATAGATTTATAAGATTGAATATGCGTTTATTTGGGGTCATCCGGAGCCGAATCAGAGCTTATACGACTGGAACTCAGTTTTGGGATAATTCTCATAGGGGGTAGTATGCGGGTTATGGAGGAAAATCGAGGTGGCCCGTTTTTTGGATATTTTTTTGTAAGTTGTCCCTATGGATTTATAAAATTGAATACACGTTTATCGGAGGTCATCCGGAGCCGAACCGAGCTGATAAGGCTGGAACTCAATTTTCGGATAATTCTTAAAGGGACGGGTTATGGAGGAAAATTGAGGTGGCCCTTTTATGTACACGTTTTCATAATTTGTCCCTGTGGATGTATAAACTTGAATACGCATTTATTTGAGGTCATCCGGAGCTGAGCCGGAGCTGATACGACTGGAACTCGGTTTTTGAAAAATTCTCATAGAGACCGTACACGGGTTGTGGAGGAAAATTGAGACGGCCCATTTTTTGGATATTTTTTTCATAATTTCTCCTTGTGGATTTATAAAATTGAATACGCGTTTATTTGAGGTCATCCGTGTAACGCCCCGATTTCGCATATATATATATATATATATTGTGAATTATAGAAAACATGTTCAATTTTATTAAATTATTGCCCGAATAATTTATCATTTAATCCAATTTTATTTCATGATCATGCAAATTTCATTTATGTCATTCTTATTCATGACAAGTCACGTGATCCATTTACGTCATTGAAATTCATGTCAAGTTGTGTGATTCATTCATTGCATTTCTTATTTTATTCATTGTGTCTCAACTCGTCATCTCTAGGCCCAAATCATTTTATCAAATATATTCAAGTAGTCATTATTATAATAGTTTTATTATTTATTCAACCATAATACTAACACTATTATTTTCAATTTTATCATTATTATTAATAATATTATTACTGTTCCGAGAAATCCTTCCCTTATTGGTGTCTTACCTAATACTAGTTGTAAGGGGATAGAGTTATGGAAGATTCTAGACTCTTCCAGAGGTAGTAGGATCTTGTTAGATGTCTTACCTTAACTAGGAATCCTATGTATGGAAAGGACTCTCATTGTAATGCCTATATAAAGGCCCCTCTATTCATTGTTATCAATACAATTGATTTGCTGTCTTTTACTTTCTCCTCAAACACGTTATCAGCACGTAGCTCGAACGATAAAAAAAGAGAAGAAAAAATCGGCCAGCCCAGCCACCATCGCCAGCTTGATTGCCACGCCCATTGCCAGCCGCCACGCCGCGCGCACGGCGCCATTGCCCGCTGCTGCCATTGCCCACCCGCTGCCGCCGCACTTTGCCGCGAAACCTTTGCCGCCACGCCCATCCGCGCCGCCCCGGCTGTCATTCTGCCGCTACCCAGCCGCCGCCGCCGGACCACCACTCCAGCTGGAAAGTCGTCGCCGATCCAGTCCAGCCGGAAAGCCGCCGCCGATCCAGTCCAGCCGGAACATCACCGCCGACCGCCGCCAACCACCGACCGCCGCTGA
Source organism: Orobanche coerulescens (assembly GCA_033398695.1). Lineage (NCBI taxonomy): Eukaryota > Viridiplantae > Streptophyta > Magnoliopsida > Lamiales > Orobanchaceae > Orobanche > Orobanche coerulescens. The sequence goes on along the minus strand of CM065804.1, from coordinate 123,775,221 downwards.
CCACCGCCGCCGGCCAGCTCCAGCCCAGCCAAGTCCGACCCGGTTCTGAACCTCGGACCAAAACCCGAACATCAACTTATCTTCGGAAGCCGCCAAAATTGCGCCTCCGGTTTCACGTCGTCGCATCGAGTACCAACCGGTAGATCGAAGCACACCACAAATTCATCACGTGCCTAATTTTATAATCGAGGTAACTATCTGAATTGTACCTATTCAATTCTCTCCTTTTGGGAATTTTTCTTTTGGGGACATGGGTTCTTGGGTTCTTTATCTCCCAGTTACTTTGCGGTGGATGAGACCGCGAGAGAAGTCGGTATCTCTGTCGAAGAAAACCGTGTGACGGTCCTGGGGGAGTCACGAAATTGTTGAAAGTCGATACTTGTGGTTGTTGCATACACCACGTATCTGGGTGCGATCTGATATCGCCATTTTTTTTGTCGACTTTACTAAACAACAATTAAGGGAAGTACATCGAGTAACGGTTATGTTACACGCTTTTAAAAGCATCGATTGTGACCGTTTATATTGTCACTGAAAATCCAACAAGACTAACTTCCTCTTGTTTATATCTTGTAGATGGCACAAAGCTCCAATGTTCATCCGGAGTTCGACATCCTTGACCATGCTGGTAAGGAGTACCATAGGTGGGTCTCAGACGTTCGCTTGGCGTTTGTCGGTAAGAGATTTACCACCACCATCTTTCCCTCTAACGAGCCTACCGCTCAAGAACCGAGCGAGGAAACCAAGGCTAATGCACTGATGTACTTGCGTAGACATATACATCCGTTGTTGAAAAAGTGTTACATGAATTTGCAAACCCCCAAAGAACTATGGGATACACTCGAACAATGATTTAATAATGTGCATGATCAGCGCTTCCTCGAATTGCAACTTCAGTGGGAGCAAATCCGATTTTTGGATTATGCAAATGTGGAGGCCTATAACTAAGCCATCCTCGATCTTCGTGCTGATCTTGGTTTTTGTGGTGTCAAGAAGTCTGATCAAGATTTGATCGAGAAGACTCTTAACACGTTTCCCGTGGGAGCAAGTGTGATTGATCATCAGCTGCGCGTCGCCTATGAGGAAGGGAGAATTAAAAATTTTAGTGACCTTATCTCCCACCTCGCGAAAAAAAAGGCACCATGAGATTATTCTCAATAGCAATGCGCGCCCAGCTGGTATGAAGCCGATTCCAGAAGTGAATCAGGCTACCCACAGGAAGGCACCACGACAAAATAGAAAAGGCAACGCTACTCAGTTTTTGCAAGCACCACGGGTGCATGACTCGAGCAAACGAGGGAAAAGACGAGGTCGTTGTTCCAATTTGTGGAAGAGGCAAGGTGGCTCGGCCACGGGTCCCAGTGGAACCCAACCATGTGGACCGCCTCCTGCCGCCGGGAATGGAACCACTCGAAAGGAAGGCCGGAATTTCTATACTTGCGGATCGAAGAAGCATACTTACCGCAATTGCAAGGCGCCAAAGAACATCCAAGCTTACTACAAGCACTATAAACAGTACTTGACTCAAGAGTCAAATTACATGGAGGAAGATAATGAGAATGCGGAGGTGAACCATACTGAGATCCCGACTGAGATCCCTCCTCTCACCATTGCGGACAAAGACCAACATATGAATGTTGCCGACTTTGACTAGATCATTGTAGTTTAACTAGTTTTACGCTTTGGTTATGTTTTGTCTCGTTTCTAATTTTCGAGAACTACTTTGGATTTTCTATGAATGTAATAAAGTTGGCCATGATGAATAAAATTCTTTTAATTGATGTGATTGTGCAAAAACGAATTTTATTTTTCCCTTCAAAAGCATGTTTGGTTTATCACAAAACAATTGCTTAGTAATGAATTGCTTGGTTAAATTGATACATTGGTGGATTTCATCAAAACTTTTGATCAAGACTAGGCACATCCTCCTTGGTATTTGTTTATGCTTTGAAAGTTCAAACGGAATCAGTGGTTTTTAAGCACCTAAATGTGCAGAGCATTCCTACTTTCTCTGCAAGTCTACCAAGTTGGAGTTACTGAAAGGATCATTAGTCGAGATATAAATCGAACACCAAGATGCGTTTTGAAGTATTTAAACGCTCCTATGGCCATATTGCCATAGTATTGTATCAATAATAATGCCTTTGAAAAAGGCTTCAACCTTGCTCTATCACTCAACAATAGGGAAAATACCAAAATAGCAACTTGAAATGAGCACTGAGATCTGAGTTTAATGATCCAGAAAGTGCAAGACCTATGGACAAAAAGATACGGAAGTCTAGTTTCCAGAACAACTGACCGTTTGTCCATAGCCTTCTTAACATATAAGTTATTGCTATTTTAGTGAATAAAGGTCAAGCTGCACGGAAATGATTTCCAGCGATTGTGCTAACTTTGATCCTAACCAACTTGGTCGAATTTCCCCAAACTCGAAGTTAATTAGTTTTCGCTATGTCTTTCATCATAAGACTAATCAAGTTTCATATCTTATTGTAGATGTCTCGTGGCGAAATTGAGTGCCTTGCTGATAGTGGAACAACCCACACTATTCTTCCGAATAGGCAATTATTCAAGGATATTGTGCCATATATATCCTCAGTGACAACAATGATTGGTTCCTCCAAAGTAATTCAAGGGAGGGGACCTGTTCATTTCTTACTACCTAATGGTACGCATATTAATGTCACAAATGCTCTCTATGCCCCAAGAGCAAACCGAACCTTGTTAAGTTTTAGGGACATCCGTGCCAACGGTTATCATCTTGATACACATTGTGAGAATGGGACAGAATTTTTGTGTGTTACTCTGGCAGAATGCAGAAGACGCCGCATTCTCGAGAAACTTATGAGTCTAAGTAGTGGTTTATACCAGACTACAATAAGGGTTATTGAATCCTATGTTGTGAGTCATGAACTATGTGATTCCGAAGCATACCAACTATGGCATGACCGACTCGGTCACCCTGGACGCGACATGATGATTCGCATTTTGAAAAACTCACATGGTCATCCGTTTTTCAAGTCCAGAAAATGATTGGAAGCACCACTCGATATCGGCATTGATGTGAGTGAGCTTGATACCGTATCATCGGGACTAAAGATCGCACGCCCTGATAAGGTTGATGGTGCATCTCTCGTAAATCCAGAGGCTTCCGTGGCAATTTCTAATACCCATAAATCGTTTTGTAAAGCCTGTTCACTATCAAAGTTGATACCCTATCCGTCCTTTGCTAAAGACTCAACACAAAACATTCGCTTCTTACAAAGAATTCAAGGGGACATTTGTGGACCTATTCAACCAGAGTGCAGACCATTCAGATACTTTATCGTTTTGGTTGATGCATCGACGCGATGGTCACACGTCGCTCTGCTATCCACAAGAAATGCTGCATTTGCTAAACTCCTAGCACAAATCATCAAGTTACGGGCTAACCACCCCAACTTTCCAATCTCGTCATTAAGATTGGACAATGCTGGTGAGTTTACGTCAAAGTCTTTTGACGACTAATGCATGTCTATTGGGATTGAAGTTGAACATCCCGTCCCCCATATTCATTCGCAGAATGGCCTTGCCGAGGCAATGATTAAGTGGTTACAGCTTATGGCCCGAGCATTGGTATTGCGCACCAACTTGCCGATTTCTGTCTGGGGTTATGCAATTTTGCATGCGGCTATACTTATTCGCTTTCGACCCACTGCCAATCAACCGTTTAGTGCATACCAGTTGGTAATTGGATATGAGCCTGATATTTCACACTTACGCATTTTTGGTTGTGCAGTCTATGTGCCAATTACGCCTCCACAACGTACTAAAATGGGTCCACAAAGACGATTAGGTATATACGTTGGCTATGAATCTCCTAAAATTATCCGCCATTTGGAACCTTTGACAGGAGATCTGTTTACTGCAAGATTTGCAGACTGTCACTTTTGTAATATCCGCAATTTTCGATTTTCGGTAAATGTCTTTTTTCGGCCGAAGTCCGTTTTGACGACTCTCTCATGACCGTTTCGTCATTCTGAGAATGATTAATTCTACACTTTTTGACATCCGAGTTCGTTTCGGTGTTGTTTTGTTGAGTTCCGTGCTTTTTAGCGACTTTTCCGCAATTGAGTTCGATTCTTGCGAATCTCGTTCGAAACTGCTGTTTCGAGTTTCCCGTAAGTCCGTTTAACTTTGTTAGACGTGTTGTAAACTTCGGTTTCGTTATTCGATCACGTATCGTGATTTCCGGGCGTTTTGGGCCATTTTGTAATTTCTTGAAAGTTACGGGTATCCGTATCTGTAATTGTTGTCTCGACCCGTTTCTTGGTCGCGTATGATTAATTATTGTATTATGTTTTCATTTCGGGTCGTTGATGTCGTCCACGAACTTTTCGTCGTGTTCGTTCCGTGCATTTTCGGAAATCGGGTCGTCGAGCCCTGGCGGTTGCGGGACTGGCCGGACGATTGCGGGCACCGGCCGGACGGGTGCGGCAGGAACCGGCGTAGCGCACGCTACGGCCGGAAGGCTGCGCGCGCTAACCGGCAGGTGTAGCGCACGCTACCGGCCTTAACGACGCTAGCGGAGTGCAGACAGTGGAGTCACAGGGTTACGGAATCGGTCGAGGCTCGGCGGGTAGCGCACGCTCTGTCGGGCCAGCTGCGTGCGCTACGGCCGGCGAGTAGCGACGCTATGGCCGGAAGAGGCTGCGCCACGCTACCTGGCGGCAGTCTAGTCGAGAAGGCCCCTGGATCGCGGCACAGGCGATAGCGACGCTAGCTCGGCGGCTTAGCGCGCTAGTCCGACCGATATAAATGTGGTGGCGATCACATTTCATTTCGTTTTCACTTCCTTCCTTCTCCGTTCGCATTTGGCGATTCATGGGTGACGAAGCCATGTTGTTTAACAACAAATCCATGAAGTTCTTGAGTTCATAACATCAATCAATCATCCGTTATCATCCTTTGATCCAGCGAATCAAGGTAATCTTCCTTAGAACCCTAATTTCGTGAATTTGGGGTTTTTTGCATTTTTGTCCGATTCGTTCCGTGTTGTTGATTAATTCATGATGGGTATGATTAATCTTGGTAGTATTCTTGTGTTTAACATCATTTAATCCATTGCTCTTCGTCGAATCGAAGTATATTTCTTGTTTTCCTTCGAATTGACTTTTTGGGGGATTTGTCCTCGATCTCGTTTTTCATCCATTTTCGATGGATCGATTATGGTTAAATGATGTTGTTAAACATATTCTATGGATTGTATATCCATATTTCAACTTGGAATTCCGTTTTCGTGATTTGACGGAACGAATCGTGTTCTTGGCCGTTTTGGGGGAAATCCTTGAACCTTCGTCATTTGTTCTTTGAATTCAGCGGCTTTGGGTCATACTTTGGAATTCATTTTCGTTGTTATTGTTTCGTTCGTAGTTCATTGTTGTGGATTGTTGTTCGGTGGAGTCGGCGAGTTCGTAGTCGGTTCGTGCCAACCTACTTCGGCCGATTCTCCGCGTTGTGGTTATTCGAGGCAAGTACCTTGTCCATACTATTCTTGTTTTGTGGATATGATAATTAGTGATCATATTGGTGTGTCTGTTTATTTGTTTGAAATGAGTTTTCAAAAGATTCGGCTAGCCTCGTTAAAGGCTCACTTTCAAAACGCGTGTGTTTTGTAAATTTCGTAGGTTGTAAGTGACTACGTGAATCCTTTAGATATATTTGGTGTTGATGTTTTGCTTGATAATGCGTGCGTACGTATATTGCTTATTTCCGCCGCGTTATGGTTGACGAGCGTGTTGTTATTTATTTGTGTGGTCGTGGACTGACGGATGAATTATGTGAACTAGTGTATTGATTTGATAATTGTTACACGATTGACTGTGTGCTTGATGTTTGTGACAATGTGAATACTTGTTATTGAGAGCCGTCATATCCGGGAGCCTCTGAGGGCGGGGCGTGTACTCTGGCCTGGTGTACGCTGCAATGTGCGACTCCATATGGGTGGTGAACGCCGGTGTTACATAATGCGTGCGTCAAGGGGCGGCTCTTGCGGGAGTGATCGCCGGCGCAGTAACAAGTTCAAGGAGCGACCAACATAGTGGAGTGAACGCCGGTGCACAGGTGCGCAGTGGAGGCGCCTGGCAGGCTTATTGGTTACGGATATTTGAGTGATAGCTAAGACCCCGTTACCGAATGATTATCGTATTTCAAAATTCTTTCAACTCTTTTCAAATACTGGTCTCGATATAGACCGTGAGTTATGTTTTCTGAAAGTGTGTTTCCACTTGTTTAAAAATATTGGTATCAGGGTTAATTAACCAAGGACATTTGACGAGATCTCCGAGGGTTAATTAATCAGGGGTCTTGAGCAGTTTTTGGGCGAACGAAAGGCTGTGTCCTTGATTATACTGTGTTGACATTTTGTGTTTTGGGTCGAGGACCCCGTGTGATGTTGAGATGTTTGATCTCGTGTTGATATTATTTGGATTGGGTCGAGAACCCCATGGGAAATATTTGTGAAGACTCGCTTGTGTTGATTGAATGGTTTTCTTGCAAATTGCTTTCCGTCTATTGGTCGAGAACCCTGTTGATTTTGGAATGAGTAGGATTTGATAACCCTAAATTGTTTTCTATTAAATCTCTCGATGGCACTTTAAACGGTTTTATAAATTGTTTTCCCTTGATTTGTGATCTTTCGGTTTTAAAGTGTTTTACCCAAATTCATGCCTCGGGAAGTACTTTTCGTTACGTTGAATCTTTGAGGATTCCTGGTTATTGTTATTCGTGAAATGTGAATTGTATGGCTCGTATTTTTGCACTTGTACTTGCACTAGCAAAACAGTGGAGTTTTGCTAACCCCCGAGTATTCGGGGGGTGGATGTCTATTTTTGCATTCAGGTTTTGGAGCATAGCACAGGGTCGGCACGAAGGATGATGAAAGATGAACGATACTAATCACACGAGGATCCGTTGATGTTGTATTGGTCTAGTTGTATTTTCTTTTCCGCTGCAGTATCTTTTCCCCCTTTTACGGGAGTTTATTGTATTTTGACCCCTGCGTGGGTAAGTGTTTGGAATTGAGTTGAATGTTATTATTGAAAGACCAAGTCGGTCTACTGGGTCATTTTAGCCTCAAAGGCGATATTTAGATGTTTGATTTTAGTTATCAGCCTGGTAGATCCTCGAGGAGAGGGTTTACGGCGTGTAATATCCCTGAGCGGATTGGGGGTGTTACATTTATGGTATAGGTTGAGGAAACCTAGGCTGTCGGGTCAAGTCGTGTTGTTGGAGTCTTGTTTCGTCGGATTTTATCTGACTGAGTCGTGTCGCGACGCGTCGTTTGAGTTTGTTGGTCGTGATTAGTATCGTGGGGCGATCATCATCTTCGTGCGACCTGTGGAAGTAAGTCTCCCTTCTTTGTGTTGTGCCTCGTGTGACACGAGCTATTTTTATGATTATTTGTTAAGTGGTGGAATCCTTATGTGGATTTTGATTTCACGATATGTATTTAGTCGACTCTCGTATTTGATTTATACGAGGAGTGTCGTCGCATGTGATGTCTTTTTATTGTTGTTTTTGTCCGTGGCTGATGATTTTCGAATCGATTTGCACGTTTTACAAGTTCTCTTGTGGAAGCTTTGTGCTTATACACGTACGACTTGTTCACTAGTCGGTGTGGGAGGGTCCTTAGAGACTTCGAATGGGGTCAGTGGTTTTGTTCTGAATCCGGTATTTTATCGTTTATTTCCATTTAAAGACATGTATTGTCTTTATTTTAAATATTTTGATGCGTGTACTAGGAGTTGTTTTAGTGAATGTCGATACGTGTGAGTTTTGGGCGTTCTGGCCTATTGGATTTTTGAAAACCTTGAGTATCTTGGAAAAATAAATTTCGAGACATACTTTTCAAATGAGTTATTTTCTTGTGGTACATCCTAGGTGCCACAATATATTTCAAAAATTTTCTACTTCGAGGACCAAAATGCTTTGAGATATTTTCAATGTTTTAGAAACACTTTTATTTAGACCCGAGGGTCGAGTATTACAAAGTTTTCACTAAGAGAAAGTGTCCTCATTTTTATCAAATGCGAAATGGTTCTCCAAAGTCTCGATAACGATGTTTCACGTTTGTACTTTTTGGAAGGTGATACTCAAGATCAACCGGTGTTCTTCTAAATTATTTTCAAAATGAGGTTTTCGTTTTTAAAACCTATCCATTCCCGTTTGAGGACTGGGTATGTATGTATGATGTTCGCGTTATCATTTTGATGTTTGCTCCCGAGTATGATTGAATTGGCGGTGTGAGCGTTGAGTCATTTTCCACACGTTTGTTGTGTTGGCCCTCTGTGAGAGGTGGGATGTTGGTATTGAATATTGTCGCCTCGTGGTAATTTCTACGTTGTCGCGCATGTGCGAGCTGTTAGAGCTTGGTTTAGTATGGCCGTGTGCATCGGTCATCGTTCCGTTATGTGTCGGTTGTTTAATGTCTTGTTACCTTGCCCATGTTTTTGTGAATTTCGTGGACGAGGTCGGAGGTAATACCCGTAATATTTTGACTTCTGTATTTTCTCTTTATCTAGCCCATCAATTCGCTCATGTTCGTTGGTACTTTATGAACTTGTTCTGTATTTCGGTTTCATCGTCCGAACGAGCTGTGATCTTGTTGTGGGTCGATCTGGTTATCGATGTGACTTTTTCGGGTTCAGTTCGATTCTCGTGAACCTTGTTCGGGAGTGACCTCATTTGGTTCTACTAGTTCTTTTATTCGAAGTGGATCAGATTTTGAACTTCTGTATATTCTACTTTGTCGACTCATTTATGTTCGTTGACATTTCTGAGCTTGTCCTGCCCCTTGTTTTTGTTTATCGAACGAGTGTGGTATCGTTTTGGAATAACTCATTTGTCGTTGTGACTTTTCAATCGCTATTACCTTTCCTGTGGATCTTATGGGAATGCATGTCTTGTAGTTCTCACCAGATCATCCTAGGAGTTTTTGTTTGAATTTTATTATCCTTCGTGTTTCTGACATGATTGTTCGATTTTTGTTGTCTCGATCGTTTGTTTGTTCGGTTTTTGTTCTCGTTTCGTGATTGTTGAGCATTCAGGCTCCTTCCTAATTCCCTTAAGTTTGGGAAAGTAGTCTCGTTTTCGATCTTCCAACCCTTGGGCGGTGGAATTCCGTATTTATTCAGCGATTAGCTCGCGTTTTGATCATTGTACCGTTAGGTTGGTCAATCGTATTGATTTTCGTTCGTTGTGTTTTGCGATTGTTCGGATAATTGACTTGATTGTATTATCCATCTGATGACGCTTGTCATTTGTTGGTTTTATTATATCCCTAACGGCGACGTTGTGTTGGTCGCCGTGGAGCGTGTTTTCTCGCCGTATATTCCTTTGCGTTGTTTGTAACATTTCGCCGTTGGGCGTTAGTTACGCGTTTCTTGCGTATCTCGTTGAGTTTTTCTGGCAGGATATTGCTTCTCCCTACTTGTTTTAAGTTTCGGGACGAAACTTCTTTTAAGGAGGGTATAATGTAATATCCGCAATTTTCGATTTTCGGTAAATGTCTTTTTTCGGCCGAAGTCCGTTTTGACGACTCGCTCATGACCGTTTCGTCATTCTGAGAATGATTAATTCTACACTTTTTGACATCCGAGTTCGTTTCGGTGTTGTTTTGTTGAGTTCCGTGCTTTTTAGCGACTTTTCCGCACTTGAGTTCGATTCTTGCGAATCTCGTTCAAGCTATTGTTTGAGTTTCCCGTAAGTCCGTTTAACTTTGTTAGACGTGTTGTGAACTTCGGTTTCGTTATTCGATCACGTATCGTGATTTCCGGGCGTTTTGGGCCATTTTGTAATTTCTTGAAAGTTACGGGTATCCGTATCTGTAATTGTTGTCTCGACCCATTTCTTGGTCGCGTATGATTAATTATTGTATTATGTTTTCATTTCGGGTCGTTGATGTCGTCCGCGAACTTTTCGTCGTGTTCGTTCCGTGCGTTTTCAGAAATCGGGTCGTCGAGCTCTGGCGGTTGCGGGACTGGCCGGACGGTTGCGGGACTGGCCGGACGATTGCGGGCACCGGCCGGACGGGTGCGGCAGGAACCGGCGTAGCGCACGCTACGGCCGGAAGGCTGCGCGCGCTAACCGGCAGGTGTAGCGCACGCTTCTGGGCCGCCTAACGCACGCTAGCGAGTTTTGGACAGTGGAGTCACAGGGTTCTGGATGTAACACCCCAATTCACAACTGGGATATTACACGCCGTTGAACCCTCGTGAGGTCTACCAGGCTAACACATGACATATAAACCACAATGTAGTCCCGAATAATGCACTCAAAAGTAAATAAGGCCGTGGCCTCGGCCAAAACATTTTTAACGTAATACATGAACAGAGGTTAAATACCAATTTATTGCCCACGCAGGGGACTTAACCCAAGTTTTAAAATGGACAGTCTAACTTCAATACTCGACCATGCAATGACAAAACATAAAAATGCAGACTCGAGCCACATCATCAAGCCAGCCCATTCTTTGTGTGCGTGTCCCGTGCCTGCTCCTCAGCCCTCCCGGTACCTGAAATGCATAAGACGCATTTCCCCCATTTAAGGGGTTAGCATTCGAATGACTAGTGCAAGTACACAATTACACAACATTATATACAAAAACGGTTTTACACAATCATCTCAAACATAAGTCATTTGCCACATATATATATATTCCGGAATACTACATTGGCAATCACATCGATTTTCAGTCATCACGACATCACAAAATCACAACTGGTATCCCGTGGCCGTACCCCTTAGTATCGACCCCCAGACATCCCGTCGAACACTCCGGGTGGGATACCACTTCCGCGGCCGTACCCCTTAGTATCGACCCCCAGACATCCCGTCGGACACTCCGGGTGGAAGTTCAATCACGCACGCACCCAAGTCCACTTCCGCGGCCGTACCCCTTAGTATCGACCCCCAGACATCCCGTCGGACACTCCGGGTGGAAGGAACACAACTCACGCACCCAAAAATCACCATTCATCATTCATTTCGAGAATCACAATATACATAACGAAATGTAATACATGTACTTGCCTTGAACACGATGAAACAAGGGAAACAACGAAGGAATAGGTTTTGGTCCGAACAATCCTCCCAAATCCGCTCCTAACACAACAACGGTATACAACAAGTCTCAATAATGCGGAAAGGTAAGAATTAATCCTTATTCTACCCGTTGGGACAATTCATCGGACACCAAGAGTGCATAAGGAAATGAAATCAGTCAATGGTATAACAACGGGATTTCATCCGAATCAAAAACAAGAAAACCATGGGTCGCGTGAATACTATCAAAATCTAATAACAACATCGGTTAATTCGAATTAAAACACAAGATCACCACCAAACCCTCCCCAAAATCATACTAGGGTTGAAGGAGTTCTTACCTCTTGAAGATTCAAGCCCTATAATCCGAAGAACACGTGCTAGATCCACAATCCGAGCTACACGATCGAAGGAGGATGAAGAAAATCAAACACTCAAATGATTTGTGAAGGAAAAACCCTCCCTCAAGCTCTCTCTCTCGGTTGTAGGTGAAGAAAAGGGAAAAAAATGAGCTGAAATGCTCAAAAAACGAATTTAAAGGGTTTGACTACCCTTCCGGACACGGCCCGTGCCGATCGGCACGGTCGTGTCGCACAGCTGGACGACAGGGACTCGACCGTGTCCTGCTTGACACGGTCGCGGCGCGGAGGGCCTTCCGATAGTGACCCGTCCGACAGCGACTCGGCATGACTCGACCGTGTCCTGGAACACGGTCGGGCGTGTCGGCAATCGGTTCGAGCTTATCGGAAGAGTTCGACTCGGCCGTGCCAAACGACACGGTCGAGTCACGTGGGCAGATACCCGGCATTTCCGGACGAGTACGGCACGGGCCGTGTCGGACGACACGACCGAGTCCGGTCGGCATGATCGCCAAAAGTCGAAAAATGAGCGGGTGAACGAAAACGATCATAACTCTCTCGTCCAGACTCCGATTGACTCACCGTTTGAACCATTGGAAAGCTAATTCGATGCTCTATAATATTGCAAAGATTTAGAATTTTTGGAGTTACCAAAAATTAATGGTGATCTAACAAAGTCGAACTCATAAGAGGAAAGTTGAAACAATGAACAATAATGATACACAACTCGAAGTTTTTCCGAACGGTGAACACGATGAACGAACATGATTGATGAATGATTATAATTGAGTGAAAATACACTGAGTGACAATTACAGACTGATAATTACTGAATGAAAATGAATGAATTACAACCGGGTATTACATACTCCCCCCCTTAAAAAGAGTTTCGTCCCCGAAACTAAGGGTCAAACAACTCGGGATAACTCTCCCGCATATTCTCCTCGGTTTCCCAAGTGGCCTCTTCGACTCCGTGTCTAGACCACTGAATCTTGACCAAAGGGATCGTTTTGTGCCTGAGTTGCTTAACTCGACGCTCTAAGATCTGAATCGGCCTCTCCTCGAAGGTAATGTCGGGCCCCAACTCGATCTCTCCAAAATCAATAATATGGCTAGGGTCCGCTACGTACTTCCTAAGCTGGGAAACATGAAATACGTTATGCACGTGGCTCAGGGACGGCGGCAAACCTAACCGATATGCAAGCTCTCCGACTCTCTCTAGGATCTCGATCGGCCCAATAAATCTCGGACTAAGTTTACCCTTCCGACCGAAGCGGTAAAATCCCCGTGTCGGCGACACCTTAAGCAACACATGGTCTCCCACCTCAAACTCTAACGGCCGGCGACGTGTATCGGCATAAGACTTCTGCCGGCTCTGGGCCGTCATCAACCTATCGCGAATGAGAGCAATCTTCTCCCTCGTCTCAACTACCATATCGGGCTCGGTACCCATCAGCTCGGACGCATCGTCCCAACACAACGGCGATCTGCACCTCCTCCCATACAATGCCTCGAATGGTGCCATCTTGATCGAGGCGTGCCAACTATTGTTGTACGTGAACTCGATCAATGGCAAGTGCGACTCCCAATCATCCTTCCAATCTAAAGCACAGGCTCGCAACATATCCTCTAGCGTCTGTATCGTCCGCTCAGACTGTCCGTCTGTCTGAGGGTGGTAGGATGTGCTAAGTCTCAACTCGGTTCCCAAGGCTCTATGAACGGACTGCCAAAAATGTGATATGAACCGGCCATCACGATCCGAAACAATACTCTTAGGGGTCCCGTGTAACCTCACGATCTCCGCAATAAACACTCGTGCAAGTCTCTCTGGCCCCAGTGTCCTTAATACCCAGAAAATGAGCCGATTTGGTTAGTCGATCGACAATGACCCAAATCATGTTCATCCCAGTCCGAGTCTTAGGCATACCGGTAATGAAATCCATAGAAATGTCCTCCCATTTCCACTCCGGAATAAGAAGTGGTCGTAAAAGCCCCGCGGGTCGCTGATGCTCGATCTTAACCTGCTGACAGGTCAAACACCTCGACACAAACTCGCTAACGTCTGTCTTCAAATTACTCCACCAGTAGTTGCTCCTCACATCCTTGTACATTTTACTCGTACCAGGATGTATGGAGTAAGGTGTGGTATGAGCTTCACTCAAGATCTTCTGTCTCAGCTCAACAACACTCGGTACACATAGTCTGCCGCGAAATCTCAAAACTCCATCATCGTGAACCACAAATCCGGGGGCTTTCCCCTTCCTCACATCCTCCCTCAACTGGACCAAAAACGGATCATCATACTGCTTCGCCTTGATATCATCAGTCAAGGACTAAGTGATCTCTAACGCACATAACTGACCCTGAATTCTCTGAACCCAAACCTCGATATCCTGACAAATAAAATCCCGCTGGATCCTACTCTGTGGTGTAAGTACCTCTAACATCTGCAACGCCATCGGCTTCCGGCTCAACGCATCAGCCACTACGTTAGCCTTACCCGGATGGTAAAGTATCTCGAGGTCGTAATCTTTAATTAGTTCCAACCACCTACGCTGTCTCATATTCAATTCTTTCTGACTGAAGATATACTTCAAGCTCTTATGATCCGTAAAAATCTTACAAGATGACCCATAAAGATAATGCCTCCAGATCTTTAAGGCGAAAACGACCGCAGCTAACTCCAAATCGTGCGTGGGATAATTCACCTCGTAAGGTTTCAACTGGCGGGACGCATAAGCAATGACTCTATCTCTCTGCATCAAAACACATCCGAGCCCGAGGCCCGAAGCATCACTATATACCACAAAATCTTCGTTCCCCTGAGGCAATGCTAAAACGGGTGCGGTAGTCAGACGTCTCTTTAACTCGTCAAAGTTGTCCTGTCTGTCTGCAGTCCACTCGAACTTCTGAGTTTTCTGGAGCAACTGAGTGAGTGGTCTAGCGATCTTAGAAAATCCCTCAACGAATCTGCGGTAATAGCCGGCAAGACCCAGAAAACTCCTCACTTCCTTCACATTCTTAGGCGGCACCCAAGCCATCACTGCCTCTATCTTCTGCGGATCTACCCGAACTCCCTCTGCTGAAATCACATGCCCGAGGAACGTCACTTCCTCGAGCCAAAACTCACACTTAGAGAACTTCGCATACAACTGCTCAGCTCTCAAAATGTCTAATACAATCCGGAGGTGAAAGGCGTGCTCCTCCCGATTCCGTGAATAGATAAGAATATCGTCGATAAAAACAACTACGAATTTGTCCAGATATTCAATAAAAACTTTGTTCATCAACTGCATGAACACTGCTGGGGCATTGGTTAGCCCGAAAGGCATAACCACAAACTCGTAATGGCCATATCTCGTCCGAAAGGCAGCTTTCGGAATATCAACGTCCCGAATTCTCAACTGGTAGTAGCCCGATCGCAAATCAATCTTCGAAAAGACTGTCGCCCCCTGAAGCTGATCAAACAAATCGTCAATCCTGGGCAAAGGGTATTTATTTTTGATGGTTAGCTTGTTTAATTCTCGATAATCGATGCATAAACGAAGCGACCCATCTTTCTTCTTAACGAAAAGTACGGGCGCACCCCAAGGCGATGCGCTCGGTCGAATATACCCTTTATCTAACAATTCCCCCAACTGGTTCTTCAACTCTAACATCTCCGAAGGTGCCATACGGTACGGTGCTCGAGAAATAGGGGCTGCATTCGGCTCAAGATCGATAGGAAACTCCACCTCTCGCTGCGGTGGTAACCCCGGCAAGTCGTCTGGGAAAACATCGGGATACTCACCAACAATTGGAATTGACGACATGTCAACTCCACCATCTTCCGCCTTCAGAGCGTAACACCAGTAGCCGACACACCCCTGGTTCAGAAGTTTCATCGCCTTCAAGGCGTTAATCACGCTCCCCGATCTACCCGGCTTACAGCCGATGAGAGTATGCTCGGTGCCATCCTCGGCCACGATTGAGATAGTACGAGTCCGATAGTTCATGATAGCACCGTGACGCTCTAACCAATCGTCCCCGAGGATTAAATCCTCACCCTTGAGGTCGATAACAATGAGGTTCGAGGGCCAGTCTCGGCTCCCGATCCTCACGGGGCAATCCCTAACTTCCCGGTCCCCAACCATGCGATCCCAGCTAGGCGTACCCACCACAAACGGTTCACATTCAAACAAGCAGTTAAAGCCAATACGATTCACACAATCCGATGCAATAAAGGAATGGGTAGCACCCGAATCAAAAAGCACGGAAACTGGATGAGTAAGGATCTGAGTGGTACCTGACACCACCGGAATGTCCGCCTCCTCTGTGCGCCTCATCTGGTACAATCGGGGGTGGACTGAACCCGAACTCGACGCTGTACGACGATCTGGCTGACCCCGACCCCTACCACGGTCCGAACCCTGCGGAACATGAGTAACTGGAATGCTGTGCTCCCTCTGATCGGCGGTGGTAGTCGGGACTCTAGCGGCCCTGGTGGCCCTCTCACAATGGGCTGCCCGATGTCCGGTCTGCCCGCAAGTAAAACAAGTAACTGGAGGAGAAGGGCAATCCTTCATCAAATGCTCATATTGGTTGCAGTTAAAACAAACCACATACGAAGCAACGGATCGATGAACGATTACCACGAGATCCCCACTGCTGAAACGGTCTCTTCCCGGGTGTAGGAGCGAACGAGACCTCGGCCCGACCACCTTTACCACCGAGAACCCGCGGTGGTCTTCGCTTCTAGCTTCGAAACCGACTCGATTAGGGATACCATCTCGATCGCTGAGCGCGATCCCGGTATTCCTTCAAGGTGGCACACATGAGCGGTGCCATACTCGCCTAATATGCGGCTTCATGCGCATATTGATGTAACGGATTTTATCAGCCTCCGATCTCACTTGATCTCTTACGAACCCCAACCGCTGATTGTAAGAAATGATGGCCCGAGAAATCGGCACATCCCGAGGTGTAGCGGTGAAAAACTCCACAATTCTGCGCTCCTTAGCGGCGGTGGACAATATTCGCTTCCATAGCAGCCCGAACTCCTCCCAAGTGGCCCGACGATCTCTGGGCGCAACGGCCTCCCACCACTCCGCAGCTTCTTTATCCAGGAGGTACTGGGCAATATGTACCCTTCGTCTTCGGGACAAGCTACGGCATCAAAGGTCTGGACAACCGAAAGAGCCAATTCTCCCAACCGAGGGAGTCAAGATCCGGAGAAACGAGGAGGGTGCATCTTGGACACCGTCTCAAGCCACTTACTAGCTTCCTCTTCAGGTGTCGGGGCGGATTCTCGCGTCCACCCCGAGCTATTCGAGCAAGCCGGGCTACTAATCTGCAAGTACGGCAGAGCCCTGGCGTCGGCATTATTACCCGACGGCACCGAGTGAGAGGCCGAGTCCGCAGAGGACCGAGAAAGTGAGCCCTCCTCATTATCGGCACCCGACCACGGCCTCGGCCGCGTCCCCTAGCCGGTCTACCACGACCTCTCAACATCGAAGGAAAATAAGAAAAGGACAAGATCGAAAGATTCACACTTCACAAAGTTGGTAACACAAGTCACGATTCCGAACAGCGCAAGAAAACGAATTACAGAGATATAAGAGTTCGAGGAGACTTACAGCCACGGGTCGCACGAAAAGACGGTAGCATGATGATATTAGGCTCAACGACTGACTCTAATGACGCAACCGATGCACTCCAAAATTCACCGACTGACTAGGTATTCAAAACCTAAGCTCTGATACCATAAATGTAACACCCTAATTCACAATTGGGATATTACACGCCGTAGAACCCTCGTGAGGTCTACCAGGCTAACACATGACATATAAACCACAATGTAGTCCCGAATAATGCACTCAAAAGTAAATAAGGCCGTGGCCTCGGCCAAAACATTTTTAACGTAATACATGAACAGAGGTTAAATACCAATTTATTGCCCACGCAGGGGACTTAAACCAAGTTTTAAAATGGACAGTCTAACTTCAATACTCGACCATGCAATGACAAAACATAAAAATGCAGACTCGAGCCACATCATCAAGCCAGCCCATTCTTTGTGTGCGTGTCCCGTGCCTGCTCCTCAGCCCTCCTGCACTCGAAATGCATAAGACGCATTTCCCCCATTTAAGGGGTTAGCATTCGAATGGCTAGTACAAGTACACAATTACACAACATTATATACAAAAACGGTTTTACACAATCATCTCAAACATAAGTCATTTGCCACATATATATATTCCGGAATACTACATTGGCAATCACATCGATTTTCAGTCATCACGACATCACAAAATCACAACTGGTATCCCGTGGCCGTACCCCTTAGTATCGACCCCCAGACATCCCGTCGAACACTCCGGGTGGGATACCACTTCCGCGGCCGTACCCCTTAGTATCGACCCCCAGACATCCCGTCGGACACTCTGGGTGGAAGTTCAATCACGCACGCACCCAAGTCCACTTCCGCGGCCGTACCCCTTAGTATAGACCCCCAGACATCCCGTCGGACACTCCGGGTGGAAGGAACACAACTCACGCACCCAAAAATCACCATTCATCATTCATTTCGAGAATCACAATATACATAATGAAATGTAATACATGTACTTGCCTTGAACACGATGAAACAAGGGAAACAACGAAGGAATAGGTTTTGGTCCGAACAATCCTCCCAAATCCGCTCCTAACACAACAACGGTATACAACAAGTCTCAATAATGCGGAAAGGTAAGAATTAATCCTTATTCTACCCGTTGGGACAATTCATCGGACACCAAGAGTGCATAAGGAAATGAAATCGGTCAATGGTATAACAACGGGATTTCATCCCAATCAAAAACAAGAAAACCATGGGTCGCGTGAATACTATCAAAATCTAATAACAACATCGGTTAATTCGAATTAAAACACAAGATCACCACCAAACCCTCCCCAAAATCATACTAGGGTTGAAGGAGTTCTTACCTCTTGAAGATTCAAGCCCTATAATCCGAAGAACACGTGCTAGATCCACAATCCGAGCTACACGATCGAAGGAGGATGAAGAAAATCAAACACTCAAATGATTTGTGAAGAAAAAACCCTCCCTCAAGCTCTCTCTCTCGGTTGTAGGTGAAGAAAAGGGAAAAAAATGAGCTGAAATGCTCAAAAAACGAATTTAAAGGGTTTGACTACCCTGCCGGACACGGCCCGTGCCGATCGGCACGGTCGTGTCGCACAGCTGGCCGACAGGGACTCGACCGTGTCCTGCTTGACACGGTCGCGGCGCGGAGGGCCTTCCGATAGTGACCCGTCCGACAGCGACTCGGCATGACTCGACCGTGTCCTGGAACACGGTCGGGCGTGTCGGCAGTCGGTTCAGGCTTATCCGGAAGAGTTCGACTCGGCCGTGCCAAACGACACGGTCGAGTCCTGTGGGCAGATACTTCGGCATTTCCGGACGAGTACGGCACGGGCCGTGTCGGACGACACGACCGAGTCCGGTCGGCAGTGATCGGCCAAAAGCTGAAAAATGAGCGGGTGAACGAAAACGATCATAACTCTCTCGTCCGGACTCCGATTGACTCACCGTTTGAACCATTGGAAAGCTAATTCGATGCTCTATAATATTGCAAAGATTTAGAATTTTTGGAGTTACCAAAAATTAATGGTGATCTAACAAAGTCGAACTCATAAGAGGAAAGTTGAAACAATGAACAATAATGATACACAACTCGAAGTTTTTCCGAACGGTGAACACGGTGAACGAACATGATTGATGAATGATTATAATTGAGTGAAAATACACTGAGTGACAATTACAGACTGATAATTACTGAATGAAAATGAATGAATTACAACCGTGTATTACACTGGAATCGGTCAGGCTCGGCAGGTAGCGCACGCTACTGTCGGACGCTGCGTACGCTACGGCCGGCAGGTAGCGCACGCTACGGCCGGAAGGCTGCGCACGCTACCTGGCCGAGCAGTCTAATCCATAAGGCCACTGGATCGCGGCCTGGGCCGATAGCGCACGCTAGCTCGGCGGCCTAGCGCGCGCTAGTCCGGCCCAGTATAAATGTGGTTGAGCAGTCACATTTCATTTCGTTTTTCACTTCCTTCCTTCTCCGTTCGCGGCTGGCGATTCATGGGTGACGAAGCCATGTTGTTTAACAACAAATCCATGAAGTTCTTGAGTTCATAACATCAATCAATCATCCGTTATCATCCTTTGATCCAGCGAATCAAGGTAATCTTCCTTAGAACCCTAATTTCGTGAATTTGGGGTTTTTTGCATTTTCGTCCGATTCGTTCCGTGTTGTTGATTAATTCATGATGGGTATGATTAATCTTGGTAGTATTCTTGTGTTTAACATCATTTAATCCATTGTTCTTCGTCGAATCGAAGTATATTTCTTGTTTTCCTTCGAATTGACTTTTTGGGGGATTTGTCCTCGATCTCGTTTTTCATCCGTTTTCGATGGATCGATTATGGTTAAATGATGTTGTTAAACATATTCTATGGATTGTATATCCATATTTCAACTTGGAATTCCGTTTTCGTGATTTGACGGAACGAATCGTGTTCTTGGCCGTTTTGGGGGAAATCCTTGAACCTTCGTCATTTGTTCTTTGAATTCAGCGGCTTTGGGTCATACTTTGGAATTCATTTTCGTTGTTATTGTTTAGTTCGTAGTTCATTGTTGTGGATTGTCGTTCGGTGGAGTCGGCGAGTTCGTAGTCGGTTCGTGCCAACCTACTTCGGCCGATTCTCCGCATTGTGGTTATTCGAGGCAAGTACCTTGTCCATACTATTCTTGTTTTGTGGATATGATAATTAGTGATCATCTTGGTGTGTCTGTTTATTTGTTTGAAATGAGTTTTCAAAAGATTCGGCTAGCCTCGTTAAAGGCTCACTTTCAAAACGCGTGTGTTTTGTAAATTTCGTAGGTTGTAAGTGACTACGTGAATCCTTTAGATATATTTGGTGTTGATGTTTCGCTTGATAATGCGTGCGTACGTATATTGCTTATTTCCGCCGCATTATGGTTGACGAGCGTGTTGTTATTTATTCGTGTGGTCGTGGACTAACGGATAAATTATGTGAACTGGTGTATTGATTTGATAATTGTTACACGATTGACTGTGTGCTTGATGTTTGTGACAATGTGAATACTTGTTATTGAGAGCCGTCATATCCGGGAGCCTCTGAGGGCGGGGCGTGTACTCCGGCCTGGTGTACGCTGCAATGTGCGGCTCCATATGGGTGGTGAACGCCGGTGTTACATAATGCGTGCGTCAAGGGGCAGCCCTTGCGGGAGTGATCGCCGGCGCAGTAACATGTTCAAGGAGCGGCCAACATAGTGGAGTGAACGCCGGTGCACAGGTGCGCAGTGGAGGCGCCTGGCAGGCTTATTGGTTACGGATATTTGAGTGATAGCTAAGACCCCGTTACCGAATGATTATCGTATTTCAAAATTCTTTCAACTCTTTTCAAATGCTGGTCTCGATATAGACCGTGAGTTATGTTTTCTGAAAGTGTGTTTCAACTTGTTTAAAAATGTTGGTATCAGGGTTAATTAACCAAGGACATTTGACGAGATCTCCGAGGGTTAATTAATCAGGGGTCTTGAGCAGTTTTTGGGCGAACGAAAGGCTGTGTCCTTGATTATACTGTGTTGACATTTTGTGTTTTGGGTCGAGGACCCCGTGTGATGTTGAGATGTTTGATCTCGCATTGATATTATTTGGATTGGGTCGAGAACCCCGTGGAAAATATTTGTGAAGACTCGCTTGTGTTGATTGAATGGTTTTCTTGCAAATTGCTTTCCGTCTATTGGTCGAGGACCCTGTTGATTTTGGAATGAGTAGGATTTGATAACCCTAAATTGTTTTTCTATTAAAACTCTCGATGGCACTTTAAACGGTTTTATAAATTGTTTTCCCTTGATTTGTGATCTTTCGGTTTTAAAGTGTTTTACCCAAATTCATGCCTCGGGAAGTACTTTTCGTTACATTGAATCTTTGAGGATTCCTGGTTATTGTTATTAGTGAAATGTGAATTGTATGGCTCCTATTTTTGCACTTGTACTTGCACTAGCAAAACAGTGGAGTTTTGCTAACCCCCGAGTATTCGGGGGGTGGATGTCTATTTTTGCATTCAGGTTTTGGAGCATAGCACAGGGTCGGCACGAAGGATGATGAAAGATGAACGATACTAATCACACGAGGATCCGTTGATGTCGTATTGGTCTAGTTGTATTTTCTTTTCATTGCAAGATCTTTTCCCCGTTGTACGGGAGTTTATTGTATTTTGACCCCTGTGTGGGTATGTGTTTGGAATTGAGTTGAATGTTATTATTGAAAGACCAAGTCGGTCTACTGGGTCATTTTAGCCTCAAAGGCGATGTTTAGATGTTTGATTTTAGTTATCAGCCTGGTAGATCCTCGAGGAGAGGGTTTACGACGTGCAATATCCCTGAGCGGATTGGGGGTGTTACAACTTTGATGAGACAAACTTCCCGTCGTTAGGGGGAGAGAGGTATCGAACGATTCCAGTTGAACGCCAGGAAATTGTTTGGTGTGCTCCCTCCTTGCCTCATCAAGATCCCCGCACAGCTCAATCCGAGCTAGAAGTGCAACGTATTCTCAGTCTTCAGAAAGTTGCGGATTCGATGCCCGACAGCTTTACTGATACTGCGAAAGTGACAAGATCTACCATTCCCGCTGCGAATGTTCCTGCAAGGTTAGAAGTCCAAGTTATAGGGCAAGGTTCAGCCGCCCAAAGGAATGATGCCCCCGGCGTCAACCTTAGTGGTGGGACGGCTGCTTCAGCTGCTCTTATCCCTGCTCGAAAGAGGGGGAGGCCAGTGGGTAGAAAGGATACCGAACCTCGAAAGAGAAGAGGAACGGAGGCACAAAATCCTCTCATCATTGACACAGTGACTCTGTCACACGAGATTATCTCTGACTACGGATATGTACTCGAATCAACAATGGAACAATCGATGGACGTGTCGGAAACTTTGTTGATGTCAGAAAATAAAGAAATCTCGATGCAATGTACGAGTGAATAAGTACTATTGGACAGGTCATCCATGCTAGTCGATGATGCTTTTCCTACTCCGCCGCTCAAGAAATTATTGAAGACGATGATGCTGAGCCGCGCTCGGTTTCTGAATGTCAACAACGAGCCGATTGGCCGAAATGGAAAGATGCAATGCAGGCTGAACTAGACTCAATGGCTAAACGTGAGGTATTTGGCCGTATCGAGCCAATACCCGTGGGCGTTAAACCAGTTGGACATAAGTGGATCTTTGTTCGTAAACGCAATGATAAGGATGAGGTCATGCGTTACAAAGCGAGACTATTTGCCCAAGGCTTCTCGCAGCGCCCTGGCATTGACTACGAGGAGAATTATTCTCCCGTTATGGACATCATCACTTTCCGCTACTTAGTCAGTTTGGTAGTGTCCGAAAAACTGAATATGCAGCTTATGGATGTGGTTACAGTGTATCTTTATGGGGATCTAGATACGGATATTTATATGAAAGTCCCCGAAGGGATTTCATTGCCCAAATCAAGTAGCTCTAAACCACGGAGCGCTCACGCTGTGAAATTGCGTCGTTCACTGTATGGGTTGATACAATCCGGAAGGATGTGGTACAACCGTCTACGTGAATACTTGGTTGGGAAGGGATACGAGAACAGTGACATATGTCCATGCATTTTTGTGAAAAGAACATATACATGATTCGTGATTGTAGCCTTCTATGTAGATGACATGAACGTTATCGGTACCATAGATGAGGTCAATGAAACGGCCCGCTACCTTAAATCCGAATTCGAGATGAAAGACCTGGGGAGGACTCGATTCTGCTTGGGCTTAGAGATAGAACATCGAGATGATGGCATACTCATTCATCAGTCTGCTTATGTCCACAAAATGCTCAGGCGATTTAGTATGGACAAGGCACATCCTCTTGCTACCCTCGTGATTGGTCGAAGTCTGGAAATGAACAAGGATCCATTTCATCCCAAAGAGGAGGATGAAGAGGTCCTTGGAGTAGAAACACCGTACCTTAGCGCAATCGGTGCGTTGTTGTATCTGGCTCAATGTACTCGTCTAGACATCGCATTCTCTGTGAATCTATTAGCGAGATTTAGCTGCGCTCCCACGATAAGGCATTGGAATGGAGTAAAACACATCTTTCGATACTTGAAAGGCTCCAG
This sequence comes from Orobanche coerulescens, assembly GCA_033398695.1. NCBI lineage: Eukaryota > Viridiplantae > Streptophyta > Magnoliopsida > Lamiales > Orobanchaceae > Orobanche > Orobanche coerulescens. The sequence goes on along the minus strand of CM065804.1, from coordinate 123,751,571 downwards.
TGATCTTGGATTGTTCTTTCCCTACGCAAGAGAGAGCAATATTCCGAAAGGAACTGTTGAGGTTAAGACGATGCATAACGACCGTCGATCTTCCTCAGATATTGCAGCTGAACATGGTAGCTTGACTACCAGAAGTGCTAATGCGAGCAAGCTTACCCCTTATGCAGAGAATCCTAACGACATGTTAGTTGGATTTGCTGATGCCGGTTATCTCTCTGACCCGCATAAAGGACATTCCCAAACTGGTTATGTGTTCACCATTGGGAATACGGCGATATCTTGGCGATCTACCAAGCAGACCCTGGTTGCTACTTCCTCGAACCATGCAGAGATAATTGCATTGCACGAATCCGTAAGGGAGTGTATTTGGCTCTGATCAGTCATAGACCATATACGAGGAACGTGTGGATTAGATCCCACTACAGCAACCCCTACTTGCATCTTTGAGGACAATGCGGCATGCATTGAGCAGATGAAGTTAGGTTTCATAAAGGGTGACAATACCAAGCATATTGTGCCGAAGTTCTTTTATAATCAGCAGCAGCAGAAATTGCTGAATATCGAAGTGAAACAAGTGAGTTTCGATGAGAATATCACAGACTTGTTCACTAAGTCTCTGCCGAAATATACATTTGAGAAACATGTGAGAAGCATCGGCATGTGTCGATTATCCGAGCTCAACTAATGATAGCTCGACAGAATAATAAGCTGTCATGTATACCTCAGGGGGAGTATACTTCACATGATTCTGGCATTTGTAGTTGGTGCGTTGTGCTCTTTTTCCTCACCAAGTCTTTTTTTTCCCACGGGGTTTTATTTGACTTGGAAAATTTTTTTACCGAGGCAACACCTTATGCACCATGTTAGTATTAGTGTTCGACACAGGGGGAGTGTTCCGGGAAATCCTTCCCTTATTGGTGTCTTACCTAATACTAGTTGTAGGGGGATAGAGTTACGGAAGGTTCTAGACTCTTCCAGAGGTAGTAGGATCATGTTAGATGTCTTACCTTAATTAGGAATCCTATGTATGGAAGGACTCTCATTGTAATGCCTATATAAAGACCCCTCTATTCATTGTTATCAATACAATTGATTTGCTGTCTTTTACTTTTTCCTCAAACAATTACTTTATTATTAGTACTAATATTATTGTTATTATCATTATCATTTTTTGATATTATTATCATTATTACCGAAATTATTATTTTTATACGTATTATTATACTACTATTATTATTATATCAATTATATTTAATCATGTGTTTTAATTTAACTAACTATGATTAAACTTGATTAATCATAATTAAGAACTCCTCTTCCCTCTTCTTTTCGGTTCTCTCACCTTTTCCAAACTCCTCAATGTTTATCAACATACAAATTCTAATTCAACAGAAACACTTAAAAATATATACCTACAAATATACAAAATCCTACTGCAGAAATTCTTTGCAAAAATTCTTTACATAAGAAAAAAAATACAGAAGACAAAACATTACACAGCAATACGCCATAATTCTTCAAACGGGAAGATCAGATCATTCCAGTCAAATCCTGCTCACCAAGTTAGCATCCACCAATTTTGGTCTTCCGCAAATCAATCCAAATTACTGACCGATCGATCAAGCAAATTCAGCCTCGTGTAACTTTTTCATCTTCTATTCTCTCCCCAACAAGGTAAACTCTATTCCTTTTTTTTTTTCTTCTGCAAATTTATACCACATAGGGTAAATTATACTACATCTGTTAGATTCAATTCCTAAAGAGCCAAATTTTCAAACCAGAGTACTTGCCTGAACCCAATAATTTTAACCTTCCGTTCCCCTGCATCATGACCAGAACATAGAAACCAAATTCAGAAATCATCGAAACCAAACCGAAATCGAAGCTTTTAGCCCGGACTCAGCCCGAACTGAGTACCTTCAAACCCGAAACAGAATCTCATACAAGTTCGTCCGATTATATCAACACAGAAACCCGAACTCAAAATTCGGAAATCAGAAACCATATCCAGCCCGTTTCCATACCTATTACAAAAAAAAAATTCAATTTTTCACTTACCTTTTCATCCGAGTCGTCTGACCTTAAATTCGACCCAAAGCAGAACCCAGCACTCGAAAAACCGCTCGCCGTATTCCAACCTGGACCTTCGCCGTCGTGAACCACCGTTCGAACCACCACCGCTGCAGGCGCACACCGCGGCCCAGGATCTCCACCGCCACGAGCTACTGGAAAACCGTCGTTGAGGTCGCATATCGTCGCCCGCCGCCACTGCCTCCTGTTCCAGATTCCTCCGGTCGCGTGATGGGCGTGTAAGTCGGAGAGCTTTTGTGTGTGTGTCTTTCTGCCAATTTATTACCGAAAAGAAATTGGAGAAGCCGAGAGGTGAGAAATCAGGAGAGAGAGAACACCGAGGGAGAAAGAGAAGTGAGGATGAGAAGTGAGTGTCGGCTGACCTAAGTGTGAAGAGAAGGGTTTGTTTTTATACCCTGCCTTTTTTTAGGATATTCAATTTAGCTCCCCAAGTTCCAGACCTTCTCGATTTGACCCCAAATCAATTTTCAGTGTATACCAATTTCAGGCTCTAATTTTCAGTTCCTTTAAATTTACCCCAGTTAGCTTTATAACTCCTTCAATTTCAGTCCTTAAATAATTATTTCCTTCAATTTTACTCCAATAGACTTTTCAATAATATTAATATTCAATTCAAATTATGCATGTCGTGTATATTACTTTCAATAATAGTATATATTAATATTAAACCATTATTATTTGTAGATAATAACAAGAATTATGGGCCTATAATTGTCGAGTCAAGCATCTTCATAACATTTAAGTCAAGAACTGCATTTTTTCCAGGTGTGGGGATTTATTACGCTTTTGTTTATTTTAATTGATTTATATATTGTCTCATATGTGCACGTGAAATCAGTCAGAAGCACTTAAATGTGCAAATCAGTCAGAAGCACTTAATTGTGCATAAAGCCTTTGGGCTAGCCGACGGGCTTCAGAAATTACCAGTCATGTTGCTTATACTTGCTAATATATTTAGTAATTAACGTAGACATATTGCGTACCCTCCACCCTGAGCGAGTTGGAAGCTCACCCCACTATTTAATCCTTTCAGGTTGAGGAGCTCGATGTGGCATGCGCTTGAGCCTGAGATGATCAAGCTTATGATTAGATGTTTATTTATTTAATGTTGTTTCTCTCAAACTATGTTTATGAACAAGTATTCGATTTGTTTAAATTTCACGTCGAAGTATGTTTTTATTTAATGATGACTTGAAATATTACTTGCAATTATTAAATTTGTCTTTTGAAAATGTATTTCCGCTGTAAAATTTTTATTTATTTTCCTCTTTGAATTAGAAGAATTGTTATTTTAGAAAAGTAGTCGCTACAATCCGGAGCCGAGCCGGAGCTGATACGGCTAGAACTCGGTTTTTAAAAAATTCTCATAGGGGTAGTACACGGGTTATGGAGGAAAATCGAGGCGGCCCGTTTTTTGTATATATTTTTTCATAATTTATCCCTATGGATTTATAAAATTGAATACGCGTTTATTTGAGGTCATCCGAAGTCGAACTGGAGCTGATATGGCTGGAACTCGGTTTTCGGATAACTCTCATAGGGGCGGGTTATGGAGGAAAATCGAGGCAACCCTTTTATTGGATATTTTTTCATAATTTGTCCCTATGGATGTATAAACTTGAATGCGCATTTATTTGAGGTCATCCGGAGCCGTGCCAGAGCTGATACGGCTGGAACTCGGTTTTTAAAAAATTCTCATAGAGGGTAGTACACAGGTTGTGGAGGAAAATTGAGACGGATCGTTTTTCGGATATTTTCATAATTTGTCCCTATGGATTTTTGAAATTGAATACGCATTTATTTCGGGTCATCCGGAGCCGAATAGGAGCTGATACGACTAGAACTCGATTTTTAGATAACTCTCATAGGGGTGGGTGGTACACGGTTATGGAGGAAAATCGAGGCGGCCCGTCTTTTGGATATTTTTCATAATTTCTCCTTGTGGATTTATAAAATTGAATACGCATTTATTTGGGTTCATCCGGACCCGAATTGGAGCCGATATGGCAGGAACTGGGTTTTCGGATAATTCTCATAGGCTAGTACACGAGTTATGGAGGAAAATCGAGGTGACCTATTTTTGGATATTTTTTCGTAACTTGTCCCTGTGGATTTATAAGATTGAATACGTGTTTATTTGAGATCATCCGGAGCCGAATCAAAGCTGATACAGCTGGAACTCAGTTTTTGGATAATTTTGATAGAGGGTAGTACACGGGTTATGGATGAGAATTGAGGCGGCCCATTTTTTGGATATTTTTTCATAATTTATCCCTATAGATTTATAAGATTGAATATGCGTTTATTTGGGGTCATCCGGAGCCGAATCGGAGCTGATACGGCTGGAACTCGGTTTTGGGATAATTCTCATAGGGGGTAGTACGCGGGTTATGGTGGAAAATCGAGGCGGCCCGTTTTTTTGGATATTTTTCATAATTTGTCCCTATGGATTTATAAAGTTGAATACGCATTTAGCTGAGGTCATCCGGAGCCGAACTGGAGCTGATATGGCTGGAACTCGATTTTCGGATAATTCTCATAGGGACGGGTTATGGAGGAAAATTGAGGTGGCCCTTTTATGGACATGTTTTCAAATTGTCCCTGTGGATGTATAAACTTGAATACGCATTTATTTGAGGTCATCCGGAGCCGAGCCGGAGCTGATATGGTGGAACTCGGTTTTTGAAAAATTCTGATAGAGACCGTACACGGGTTGTGGAGGAAAATTGAGACAGCTCATTTTTGGGATATTTTTTCATAATTTGTTCCTATGGATTTATAAAATTAAATACGCATTTATTTGGGGTCATCCGTAGCCAAATCGGAGCTGATACGGCTAGAACTTGATTTTTAGATGGGTTATGGAGGAAAATCGAGGCGTTTTTTTTGGATATTTTTTCATAATTTCTCCTTGTGGATTTATAAAATTGAATACGCGTTTATTTGGGTTCATCCGGACCTGAATTAGGGCTGATATGGCAGGAACTGGGTTTTCAGATAATTCTCATAGGGTAGTACACGAGTTATGGAGGAAAATCGAGGTGGCATATTTTTGGATATTTTTTCATAATGTGTCCATATGGATTTATAAGATTGAATACGTGTTATTTGAGGTCATCCGGAGCCGAATCAAAGCTGATACGGCTTGAACTCAGTTTTCGGATAATTCTTATAGAGGGTACACAGGTTATGGAGGAAAATTGAGGCGGCCCATTTTTTGGATATTTTTCATAATTTGTCCCTATGGATTTATAAAATTGAATACACATTTATTTGAGGTCATCCGGATCCGAACTGGGCTGATACGACTGGAACTCGATTTTAGGATGATTCTAATAGGGACGGGTTATGGAGAAAAATCGAAGTGGCCCTTTTATGGATATTTTTTTCATAATTTGTTCCTATGGATTTATAAAATTGAATACGCGTTTATTTGAGGTCATTCGGAGCCGAGCCGGAGCTGATACGGCTGGAACTCGGTTTTTAAAAAATTCTCATAGGGGGTAGTACACGGGAACTGGGTTTTCGGATAATTCTCATAGGCTAGTACACGAGTTATGGAGGAAAATCGAGGTGACCTATTTTTGGATATTTTTTCGTAACTTGTCCCTGTGGATTTATAAGATTGAATACGTGTTTATTTGAGATCATCCGGAGCCGAATCAAAGCTGATACAGCTGGAACTCAGTTTTCGGATAATTCTGATAGAGGGTAGTACACGGGTTATGGATGAGAATTGAGGCGGCCCATTTTTTGGATATTTTTTCATAATTTATCCCTATAGATTTATAAGATTGAATATGCGTTTATTTGGGGTCATCCGGAGCCGAATCGGAGCTGATACGACTGGAACTCGGTTTTGGGATAATTCTCATAGGGGGTAGTACGCGAGTTATGGTGGAAAATCGAGGCGGCCCGTTTTTTTGGATATTTTTCATAATTTGTCCCTATGGATTTATAAAGTTGAATACGCATTTATCTGAGGTCATCCGGAGCCGAACTGGAGCTGATATGGCTGGAACTCGATTTTCGGATAATTCTCATAGGGACGGGTTATGGAGGAAAATTGAGGTGGCCCTTTTATGGACATGTTTTCAAATTGTCCCTGTGGATGTATAAACTTGAATACGCATTTATTTGAGGTCATCCGGAGCCGAGCCGGAGCTGATATGGCTGGAACTCGGTTTTTGAAAAATTCTGATAGAGACCGTACACGGGTTGTGGAGGAAAATTGAGACAGCTCATTTTTGGGATATTTTTTCATAATTTGTTCCTATGGATTTATAAAATTAAATACGCATTTATTTGGGGTCATCCGTAGCCAAATCGGAGCTGATACGGCTAGAACTTGATTTTTAGATGGGTTATGGAGGAAAATCGAGGCGTTTTTTTTGGATATTTTTTCATAATTTCTCCTTGTGGATTTATAAAATTGAATACGCGTTTATTTGGGTTCATCCGGACCTGAATTAGGGCTGATATGGCAGGAACTGGGTTTTCAGATAATTCTCATAGGGTAGTACACGAGTTATGGAGGAAAATCGAGGTGGCATATTTTTGGATATTTTTTCATAATGTGTCCATATGGATTTATAAGATTGAATACGTGTTATTTGAGGTCATCCGGAGCCGAATCAAAGCTGATACGGCTTGAACTCAGTTTTCGGATAATTCTGATAGAGGGTACACTGGTTATGGAGGAAAATTGAGGCGGCCCATTTTTTGGATATTTTTCATAATTTGTCCCTATGGATTTATAAAATTGAATACACATTTATTTGAGGTCATCCGGAGCCGAACTGGGCTAATACGACTGGAACTCGATTTTAGGATGATTCTAATAGGGACGGGTTATGGAGAAAAATCGAAGTGGCCCTTTTATGGATATTTTTTTCATAATTTGTTCCTATGGATTTATAAAATTGAATACGCGTTTATTTGAGGTCATTCGGAGCCGAGCCGGAGCTGATACGGATGGAACTCGGTTTTTAAAAAATTCTCATAGGGGGTAGTACACGGGAAGTGGGTTTTCGGATAATTCTCATAGGCTAGTACACGAGTTATGGAGGAAAATCGAGGTGACCTATTTTTGGATATTTTTTGTAACTTGTCCCTGTGGATTTATAAGATTGAATACGTGTTTATTTGAGATCATCCGGAGCCGAATCAAAGCTGATACAGCTGGAACTCAGTTTTCGGATAATTCTGATAAAGGGTAGTACACGGGTTATGGATGAGAATTGAGGCGGCCCATTTTTTGGATATTTTTTTATAATTTATCCCTATAGATTTATAAGATTGAATATGCGTTTATTTGGGGTCATCCGGAGCCGAATCGGAGCTGATACGACTGGAACTCGGTTTTGGGATAATTCTCATAGGGGGTAGTACGCGGGTTATGGTGGAAAATCGAGGCGGCCCGTTTTTTTGGATATTTGTCCCTATGGATTTATAAAGTTGAATACGCATTTATCTGAGGTCATCCGGAGCCGAACTGGAGCTGATATGGCTGGAACTCGATTTTCGGATAATTCTCATAGGGACGGGTTATGGAGGAAAATTGAGGTGGCCCTTTTATGGACATGTTTTCAAATTGTCCCTGTGGATGTATAAACTTGAATACGCATTTATTTGAGGTCATCCGGAGCCGAGCCGGAGCTGATATGGCTGGAACTCGGTTTTTGAAAAATTCTCATAGAGACCGTACACGGGTTGTGGAGGAAAATTGAGACAGCTCATTTTTGGGATATTTTTTCATAATTTGTTCCTATGGATTTATAAAATTAAATACGCATTTATTTGGGGTCATCCGTAGCCAAATCGGAGCTGATACGGCTAGAACTTGATTTTTAGATGGGTTATGGAGGAAAATCGAGGCGTTTTTTTTTGGATATTTTTTCATAATTTCTCCTTGTGGATTTATAAAATTGAATACGCGTTTATTTGGGTTCATCCGGACCTGAATTAGGGCTGATATGGCAGGAACTGGGTTTTCAGATAATTCTCATAGGGTAGTACACGAGTTATGTGTAACACCCCCAAAACCGACCGGGAATATTACAGCGCCGTGGGCCCCATATTGGAACCCACAAGGCTAAAATCATTTTCCCAAACGTTTAAAAATGTCAAAAAGCCCTTTGAAAGAACACACACGCACAGCGGATAAAAACTCAGTTTCAAGAATATCGAAAGCCATTTTAAATATACACACACATCGGATAAAACACAATTAATTACATTTGCAGCGGAATTATAAAAACCAGAAAGAACACTCGAATCCCAACAACTACGCCATAGCCGATCACCGAAAGCTCATCCCTTCACGACCGCTACTAGCTCGAACTCCGAGTACCTAAAAGATAAAGCCCACGACGGGGTCAGCCATAATACTCAACAATGATAACGATCACATCACAAAAACAATACATATCAATGTAATTACAAGGTGAGAATAATTCCAATGTAGTCTCACCGTAGTAATCTTACCAACTCCGTCACAATCCATAACAAATCAATTCTTACCAACCCACGCCTCGTATCCTTAGTGATGAATGAATTCAAAAGTAACCACCTGTATTGTATCCGAAACGATACCAAAATTCCCAAACTTATCATATTTCAATTATAGAATGATCTGGCCATGAATAACTCTATCGGCTGGGTCGCACAATCGAATCCCAATCCTGATAAGACCGATATCACATGGCACACCTGTAATCCAACTGTTCCGAGACAATAGCAAGTCCCGAATATCAATGCAAAACACGAATGTTGACAAAGTCAATAATGATAAACAATTAATGCATCACAACGGAAATATCAATGACATGATATTTCCACACAAGATCGATAAAGGGATCAACCACGAATGAGAATACCAATGATGTGGTAACTCCAACAAGATCAATGAAGAATCAATAACCGGGGATACCGACAACACGGCAATTCCCAACAAGATCAATAAAAGGTCGACAACCGAGAATACCGACGACACGGTAAGGATCAATGAAGAATCAATAATCGAGAATACCAACGACATGGTAAACTCTAACAAGATCAAAAGAGTCGACAACCAGAAATACCAACGGTACGATAAACCCCAATAAGATCAACAAGGTCAACAACCGAGAATACTGATGACATAGTAAACTCTAGCAAGATCAATAAGGACCAACGACCTAAGTACCAACGATACGGTATACTCCAACAAGAACAATAAGAAATCGACAATCGAGAATACTGACGACACGGTATACTCCAATAGGGAAAATAAGGGATCAGCAACTGAGAATACCGACGACACGGTGAACTCCAACAACATCAATCAAGGACTAATAACCAAGAATACCAACGGTGTGTCATCTAACTATTGGAATCAATAAGGATCAATATTGAACGAGATTACCAATGACAGGTGAACTCCAAACGAGATTTATAAAGGATCGATATCAATGAGTTGTCCATTGATATGGTAACTCCGAACGAGATTAATAAAGGTTCAATGGTGACGGATACACGAGAGAATAAAATCGTCAACCATATACAAATCATATATACGGAGTTTCAAAGACAATCCGAATATCAAACAGATCCAATTATACATGGATTGTGACCGACCAATCAATAAGACTCAAGATGGCCGTCACGATACGCTCGATCCGGACATGTGTCCGTGTACAAGCCAACCACGGGTATTGATCAATACACGCATGGTCTCGTACCTAATCAGCCTCACGAAGTACGTCTCGTGTGCACGGTTCAATATGAGGTCGAAACCAACACATGCTACACGTGCCCGTCCCGAAAATCCTACACATGAACGATCATAACGTATCTGACTCCAGATATGCCACGATACAACATGACAACAGATCTCGAAGAAACGCATGTCCAACAAGGATCAGAAGATTTTCCAAGAGGGCAACGATGACTCGATCATGAAAGACCGACACGACCACAATGTCGTATTCCGTCGACAATAGTCCACAAAGATGCTCAACAATGCATATAATAATAACACATAAACTCCCAAGGCAAAGCAGCCAAGGGTCACGGAAGCATCTACTCAGAATACTCGGACAATATCACATAAACTCCCAAGGCAACAAATGAGGGTCACTAAACATCTACTCAGAATACTCGGACATAGGTGCCATTTAGGTCTTATCCCCTAACACATTTCCATTCGGTACCATACAAGTTTTATCCCCAACACATCGGCCCCACAGATTACGGCTCAAGAAAGAGCACTTCACAAAACGTAACAAACAATGGTGCACATTCACCGTATGAAATATCAACACACACATGCAAAAATGCAACATGATGATTATCATATTCTAACAATATTAATTTACCTCAAGTCGAGACGCTAACCTTTCCACGACCAACCGCCCTGAACGAATACACGGTTTATCCGACAATCCAAAATGATGTACAGTCCATAACTAATACCAAACCACCGTCCCGGGTTCAACATCGACACGATAACTAACCTTGATATCCAACTTGTCAGGAAATAGACCAAATTATAGTTCACGTTCCCATTTCCACTAGACATCCTTAAAATCATATACATTATGATTTATCTTACATACCACCATTCCGACAATTCATATATTCCATAATACCATTGCTATATGAATCATAAATGAAATGAAAACGAAATCATTTATTAACATTATGAACTGAGCAAGCATAACTTGCCTGGATACCCATACGATGAAGCCACCATCAATCCCGCCGTCTTCGCCTACAAGCTCCGCAAAGACAACTGTTAACTTCAACGATAACTATCCGCAACCTAATGCTATTATCGATTAAAGATACGTTCAATAACAATCAACAACCGAAATGACCAACTTACCAAACTCGATGGTTCAATGATATCTCGTTCATATGAAACCAACCCATATCAACTCTTAACAATACGTACACAAGTCGAAATTCGTGTTCAATAATCCAAACAATGTCTTCAACATATAGTTCATATTACCGCAAGAATCGTAACAACAAAACCATAATCATCTTCATACGAATCCTTCTTCAACGATAACATCAAAATCCGAATTCAAGGAGAGGATTATCAACATACCTCTAGAAGATGACATACACAAGTAATCACTTGTTTTGAATAGACGGCGAAGAAATCGACAAAAGGGAAGGGTACCGATTCAACTTCCTTCAAAAGTTCATTCCTAAACAATAATATCAATTCAATCACCATCCATGCGAAAAACGTATAATTTCCCAAGTTCAACTCATTGAGGCATTTCACCGAACACTTTGAAGGCATAATCCAATTTAATGGTTTTAACGAAGAAATACTCGAATTTGTTCCACAAAACTTCAAGAGTATTGAATGATTACGAGTATACAATCAAGTTCTATCAATAATCCGAATCAAAATGGAGCAAATCGGCCAAAACACCAAGAAACCTCAAGAACATCTAAAACCAAAAGTTCATGTGTTCTTACCTTCGATCCGGTGGAGGATGATGTTAATCCATGATTCCAACTTCCAAAACATGTTGTTATAAGTTGATTCTACTCAAAACCATCATATTTCTCAAGAAATCGCGAAGGAACGAAGAAAACGAAGAAATGAGCAGATGACTCGGTCTGTGCCTTATATAGCCGAGACACGGCCCGATTACGACGTAACGGCCGTAGCTTACGACGTAACCGCAGCCGCCTACCTTCTGGCCCGATTTGTTCGGCACTTACGCACGTAATCGGCAGATGGCTTATGTACGTAATCGCCCTTACGGCCAGAATCGCCACCGCTTTACGTACGTAATCGCCGATCCCTAGCCCCCGAGTCACCGCCGACCATGCTCGGCCATCCCAACGAGTCACGTCCGGCCATACTGCCATCCCAACGGTCACGTCCGGCCATGCTCGGCCATCCAGTCATCTCGCCACGACTCGCCGGGCCGCCCGCAACGCACGTAACACTTGTTCCGTTGCGCACGTAATACATACGTTGACTTGCTACAAGATAATGGTCGTGTTACGCACGTAACACGCCCCGTATAACGCACGTAACACGACGTTGACTCACTGTCAACATCCTCCGCCGAAAGTTGCCGACACGGGGTCCCACCTACCGACCACGACTCGATCGTCTGATTCCTATGTTACGACGTAATGTCTCGGCCATAACGCATTTAACTCTACCAATTTAACGTACGTAAGCTTCAACACATAACGCACGTAATGGCTCCCATACTTAGCCATTTCCGCCCCTGTCTGTCGTCTCAATAAACCGAACATATACACGCGACGTACCGAATACATATACTTGTCTCGATAACATTTCCATACGATACATCTGATGCACGATATCCTCAATTACAACTGTCGACCAAGTACGGAAATCAAACAAATACTCGCACGGTATATCCGACATCGAAAACACAACAAGCATGTAATATCCTAGAATCAAAATACCCTCGATAGACATACTGGCACGACTGTCACGGTTTCCAAAATTATCCAGTCATATCGTGTCGGTCCCACTCTGTACAGTACATCCCAGATAAAATAATGCGAAAAATTCATAGTGAAATTCTAGGATATTACATTATGGAGGAAAATCGAGGTGGCATATTTTTGGATATTTTTTCATAATGTGTCCATATGGATTTATAAGATTGAATACGTGTTATTTGAGGTCATCCGGAGCCGAATCAAAGCTGATACGGCTTGAACTCAGTTTTCGGATAATTCTGATAGAGGGTACACAGGTTATGGAGGAAAATTGAGGCGGCCCATTTTTTGGATATTTTTCATAATTTGTCCCTATGGATTTATAAAATTGAATAAACATTTATTTGAGGTCATCCGGAGCCGAATCAATGATACGACTGGAACTCGATTTTAGGATGATTCTAATAGGGACGGGTTATGGAGAAAAATCGAAGTGGCCCTTTTATGGATATTTTTTTCATAATTTATTCCTATGGATTTATAAAATTGAATACGCATTTATTTGAGGTCATTCGGAGCCGAGCCGGAGCTGATACGGCTGGAACTCGGTTTTTAAAAAATTCTCATAGGGGGTAGTACACGGGAACTGGGTTTTCGGATAATTCTCATAGGTTAGTACACGAGTTATGGAGGAAAATCGAGGTGACCTATTTTTGGATATTTTTTCGTAACTTGTCCCTGTGGATTTATAAGATTGAATACGTGTTTATTTGAGATCATCCGGAGCCGAATCAAAGCTGATACAGCTGGAACTCAGTTTTCGGATAATTCTGATAGAGGGTAGTACACGGGTTATGGATGAGAATTGAGGCGGCCCATTTTTTGGATATTTTTTCATAATTTATCCCTATAGATTTATAAGATTGAATATGCGTTTATTTGGGGTCATCCGGAGCCGAATCGGAGCTGATACGACTGGAACTCGGTTTTGGGATAATTCTCATAGGGGGTAGTACGCGGGTTATGGTGGAAAATCGAGGCGGCCCGTTTTTTTGGATATTTTTCATAATTTGTCCATATGGATTTATAAAGTTGAATACGCGTTTATCTGAGGTCATCCGGAGCCGAACTGGAGCTGATATGGCTGGAACTCGATTTTCGGATAATTCTCATAGGGACGGGTTATGGAGGAAAATTGAGGTGGCCCTTTTATGGACATGTTTTCAAATTGTCCCTGTGGATGTATAAACTTGAATACGCATTTATTTGAGGTCATTCGGAGCCGAGCCGGAGCTGATATGGCCGAACTCGCTTTTGAAAAATTCTCATCGAGACCGTACACGGGTTGTGGAGGAAAATTGAGACAGCTCATTTTTCGGATATTTTTTCATAATTTGTCCCTATGGATTTATAAAATTAAATACGCATTTATTTGGGGTCATCCGTAGCCAAATCGGAGCTGATAAGCTAGAACTTGATTTTTAGATGGGTTATGGAGGAAAATCGAGGCGTCCTGTTTTTTGGATATTTTTTCATAATTTCTCCTTGTGGATTTATAAAATTGAATACGCGTTTATTTGGGTTCATCCGGATCCGAATTAGGGCTGATATGGCACGAACTGGGTTTTCAGATAATTCTCATAGGGTAGTACACGAGTTATGGAGGAAAATCGAAGTGGCATATTTTTGGATATTTTTTCATAATGTGTCCCTATGGATTTATAAGATTGAATACGTGTTATTTGAGGTCATCCGGAGCCGAATCAAAGCTGATACGGCTTGAACTCAGTATTCGGATAATTCTGATAGAGGGTACACACGTTATGGAGGAAAATTGAGGCGGCCCATTTTTTGGATATTTTTCATAATTTGTCCCTATGGATTTATAAAATTGAATACACATTTATTTGAGGTCATCCGGAGCCGAACTGGGCTGATACGACTGGAACTCGATTTTAGGATGATTCTAATAGGGACGGGTTATGGAGAAAAATCGAAGTGGCCCTTTTATGGATATTTTTTTCATAATTTGTCCCTATGGATTTATAAAATTGAATACGCGTTTATTTGAGGTCATTCGGAGCCGAGCCGGAGCTGATATGGCTGGAACTCGGTTTTTAAAAAATTCTCATAGGGGGTAGTACACGGGTTATGGAGGAATATCAAGGCGGCCCATTTTTTGTATATATATTTTTTCATAATTTGTCCCTATGGATTTATAAAATTGAATACGCGTTTATTTGAGGTCATCCGGAGCCGAACTGGAACTGATATGGCTGGAACTCGGTTTTCGAATAATGCTCATAGGGACGGGTTATGGAGGAAAATCGAGGCAACTCTTTTATGGAAATTTTTTCATAATTTGTCCCTATGGATGTATAAACTTGAATGCGCATTTATTTGAGGTCATCCGAAGCCGTGCTGGAGCTGATACGGCTGGAACTCGGTTTTTAGAAAAATTGTCATAGATGTAGTACACAGGTTGTGGAGGAAAATTGAGACGGATCATTTTTCGGATATTTTTCATAATTTGTCCCTATGGATTTATGAAATTGAATACGCGTTTATTTGGGGTCATCCGGAGCCGAATAGGAGCTGATACGGCTAGAACTCGATTTTAGATAACTCTCATAGGGGTGGGTGGTACACGGATTATGGAGGAAAATCGAGGTGGCCCGTTTTTTGGATATTTTTCATAATTTCTCCTTGTGGATTTATAAAATTGAATACGCGTTTATTTGGGTTCATTCGGACCGGAATTGGAGCTGATATGGCAGGAATTGGGTTTTCGGATAATTCTCATAGGGTAGTACACGAGTTATGGAGGAAAATCGAGGTGGCCTATTTTTGGATATTTTTTGCATAACTTGTCCCTATGGATTTATAAGATTGAATATGTGTTTATCTGAGGTTATCCGGAGCCGAATCAAAGTTGATACGACTGGAACTATGTTTTCGGATAATTCTGATAGAGGGTACACGGGTTATGGATGAGAATTGAGGGGGCCCATTTTTTGGATATTTTTTCATAATTTATCCCTATGGATTTATAAGATTAAATATGCGTTTATTTGGGGTCATCCGAAGCCGAATCGGAGCTGATACGACTGGAACTCGGTTTTGGGATAATTCTCATAGGGGGTAGTACACGAGTTATGGAGGAAAATCGAGGCGGCCCGTTTTTTGGATATTTTTTCATAATTTGTCCCTATAGATTTATAAAATTGAATACGCGTTTATCTGAGGTCATCCAGAGCCTAACTAGAGCTCATATGGCTGGAACTCGATTTTCGGATAATTCTCATAAGGACGGGTTATGGAGGAAAATTGAGGTGGCCCTTTTATGGATATTTTTTTCATAATTTGTCCCTATGGATGTATAAACTTGAATACGCATTTATTTGAGGTCATCCGGAGCTGATATGGCTGGAACTCGGCTTTTAAAAAATTCTCATACACGGGTTGTGGAGGAAAATTGAGACGGCTCATTTTTCGGATATTTTTTCATAATTTGTCCCTATGGATTTATAAAATTAAATACGCATTTATTTGGGGTCATACGGAGCCGAATCAAAGCTGATACGGCTAGAACTTGATTTTTAGATGGGTTATGGAGGAAAATTGAGGCGACCCGTTTTTTTGGATATTTTTCATAATTTCTCCTTGTGGATTTATAAAATTGAATATGCATTTATTTGGGTTCATCCGGACCCGAATTGGAGGTGATATGGCAGGAACTGGATTTTCGGATAATTCTCATAGGGTAGTACACGAGTTATGGAGGAAAATCGAGGTGGCATATTTTTGGATATTTTTTCATAATTTATCCCTATGAATTTATAAGATTGAATATATGTTATTTGAGGTCGTTCGGAGCCGAATCAAAGCTGATACGGCTGGAACTCAGTTTTTGGATAATTCTGATAGAGGGTACACGGGTTATGGAGGAAAATTGAGGCGGCCCATTTTTTGGATATTTTTTTCATAATTTGTCCCTATGGATTTATAAAATTGAATACACATTTATTTGAGGTCATCCGGAGCCGAACTCGGATGATACGGCTGGAAATCGATTTTCAGATAATTCTCATAGGGACGGGTTATGGAGAAAAATCTAGGCGGCCCTTTAATGGATATTTTTTTCATAATTTGTCCCCATGAATTTATAAAATTGAATACGCATTTATTTGAGGTCATCCGGAGCCGAACTGGAGCTGATACGGCTGGAACACGGTTTTTAAAAATTCTCATAGGGGGTAGTACACGGGTTACGGAGGAAAATCGAGGCGGCCTGTTTTTTGTATATATTTTTTCATAATTTGTCCCAATGGATTTATAAAATTGAATACGCGTTTATTTAAGGTCATCCGGAGCCGAACTGGAGCTGATATGGCTGGAACTCGGTTTTCGAATAATTCTCATAGGGACGGGTTATGGGGGAAAATCGAGGCAGCCCTTTTATGGACATTTTTTCATAATTTGACCCTATGGATGTATAAACTTGAATGCGCATTTATTTGAGGTCATCCGAGCTGCCGAGCCGATACGACTTGGAACTCGGTTTTTGAAAAATTCTCATAGAGGGTAGTACACAGGTTGTGGAGGAAAATTGAGACGGCTCGTTTTTCAGATATTTTTTTTCATAATTTGTCCTTATGGATTCATAAAATTAAATACGTATTTATTTGGGGTCATCCGGAGCCGAATCGGAGCTGATACGACTAGAACTTGATTTTTAGATGGGTTATGGAGGAAAATCGAGTCGGCATGTTTTTTGGATATTTTTTCATAATTTCTCCTTGTGGATTTATAAAATTGAATACGCGTTTATTTGGGTTCATCCGGACCCAAATTGGAGCTGATATGGCAGGAACTCGATTTTCGGATAATTCTCATAGGGTAATACACGAGTTATGGAGGAAAATCGAGGTGGAATATTTTTGGATATTTTTTCATAATTTGTCCCTATGGATTTATAGGATTGAATACGCGTTATTTGAGGTCATACGGAGCCGAATCAAAGCTGATACAGGTGGAACTCAGTTTTCGGATAATTCTGATAGAGGGTACACGGGTTATGTAGGAAAATTGAGGCGGCCCATTTTTGTATATTTTTTCATAATTTGTCTCTATGGATTTATAAGATTGAATACGTGTTTATTTGACATCATCCGGAGCCGAATCAAAGTTGTTACGGCTCGAACTCAGTTTTCGGATAATTCTGATAGAGGGTAGTACACGGGTTATGGAGGAGAATTGAGGCGGCCCATTTTTTGGATATTTTTTTCATAATTTTTCCCTATGGATTTATAAGATTGAATGCGTGTTTAGTTGGGGTCATCCGGAGCCGAATCGGAGCTGATACGACTGGAACTCAGTTTTGGGATAATCCTCAGAGGGGGTAGTACACGGGTTATGAAGGAAAATCGAGGCGGTCTGTTTTTTAGATATTTTTTCATAATTTGTCTCTATGGATTTATAAAATTGAATACACTTTTATTTGAGGTCATCCGGAGCCGAACTGGACTGATACGGCTGGAACACGATTTTCAGATAATTCTAATAGGGACGGGTTATGGAGAAAAATCGAGGCGGCCCTTTTATGGAAATTTTTTCATAATTTGTCCCTATGGATTTATAAAATTGAATACGCGTTTATTTGAGGTCATCCGGAGCCGAGCCAGAGCTAATACGGCTGGAACTCGATTTTTGAAAAATTCTCATAGAGGGTAGTACACGGGTTGTGGAGGAAAATTGAGACGGCTCGTTTTTCGGATATTTTTTCATAATTTGTCCCTATAGATTTATAAAATTGAATACGCGTTTATCTGAGGTCATCCGGAGCCGAACTGGAGCTGATACGGCTAGAACTTGATTTTTAGATGGGTTATGGAGGAAATCGAGGCGGCCTGTTTTTTGGATATTTTTTCATAATTTCTCCTTGTGGATTTATAAAATTGAATACGCATTTATTTGGGTTCATCCGGACCCGAATTGGAGCTGATATGGCAGGAATTGGGTTTTCGGATAATTCTCATAGGGTAGTACACGAGTTATGGAGGAAAATCGAGGTGGCGTATTTTTGGATATTTTTTCATAATTTGTCCCTATGGATTTATAAGATTGAATACGCGTTTATTTGAGGTCATCCAGAGCCGAACTGGAGCTGATATGGCTGGAACTCGATTTTCGGATAATTCTGATAGAGGGTACATGGGTTATGGAGAAAAATTGAGGCGGCCCATTTTTTGGATATTTTTTCATAATTTATCCCCATGGATTTATAAGATTGAATACGCGTTTATTTGGGGTCATCCGGAGCCGAATCAGAGCTGATACGGCTGGAACTTAGTTTTGGGATAATTCGCATAGGGGGTAATACACGGGTTATGGAGGAAAATAGAGGCGGCCCATTTTCTGGATATTTTTTCATAATTTCTCTTTGTGGATTTATAAAATTGAATACATGTTTATTTGGGTTTATCCGAACCTGAATTGGAGCTGATATGGCAGGAACTGGGTTTTCAAATAATTCTCATAGGGTAGTACACGAGTTATGGAAAAAAATCGAGGTGGTCTATTTTTAGATATTTTTTCATAATTTATCCCTATGGATTTATAAGATTGAATACGCGTTTATTTGGGGTCATCCGGAGCCGAATCAGAGCTGATACGATTGGAACTCGGTTTTGGGATAATCCTGATAGGGGCGTGCACGGGTTATGGAGGAAAATCGAGGCGGTCTGTTTTTTGGATATTCTTTCATAATTTGATCCTATGGATTTATAAAATTGAATATACCTTTATTTGAGGTCATCCGGAGCCAAACTGGGCTGATACGGCTGGAACTCGATTTTCGGATAATTCTCATAGGGACGTGTTATGGAGAAAAATAGAGGCGGCCCTTTTATGGATATTTTTTCATAATTTGTCCCTATGGATTTATAAAATTGAATACACGTTTATTTGAGGTCATCCGGAGCCGAATTGGGCTGATACGGCTGGAACTCAGTTTTGGGATAATTCGCATAGGGGGTAATACACGGGTTATGGAGGAAAATAGAGGCGGCCCATTTTCTGGATATTTTTTCATAATTTCTCTTTGTGGATTTATAAAATTGAATACATGTTTATTTGGGTTTATCCGAACCTGAATTGGAGCTGATATGGCAGGAACTGGGTTTTCAAATAATTCTCATAGGGTAGTACACGAGTTATGGAAAAAAATCGAGGTGGTCTATTTTTAGATATTTTTTCATAATTTATCCCTATGGATTTATAAGATTGAATACGCGTTTATTTGGGGTCATCCGGAGCCGAATCAGAGCTGATACGATTGGAACTCGGTTTTGGGATAATCCTGATAGGGGCGTGCACGGGTTATGGAGGAAAATCGAGGCGGCCCTATTATGGATATTTTTTCATAATTTGTCCCGATGGATTTATAAAATTGAATATGCATTTATTTGAGGTCATCTGGAGCCGAGCCGGAGCTGATACGGCTGGAACTTGATTTTTAAAAAATTCTTGTAGGGGATAGTACACGGGTTATGGAGGAAAATCGAGGCGGCCTATTTTTTGGATATTTTTTTCATAATTTGTCCCTATAGATTTATAAAATTGAATACGTGTTTATTTAGGGTCATCCGGAGCCGAATCAGAGCTGATACGGCTGGAACTCAGTTTTGGGATAATCCTCATAGGGGGTAGTACATGAGTTATGGAGGAAAATCTAGGCGGCCTATTTTTTGGATATTTTTTCATAATTTGTCCCTATGGATTTATAAAATTAAATACGCATTTATTTGGGGTCATCCGTAGCCAAATCGGAGCTGATACGGCTAGAACTTGATTTTTAGATGGGTTATGGAGGAAAACCGAGGCATCCTGTTTTTTGGATATTTTTTCATAATTTCTCCTTGTGGATTTATAAAATTGAATATGCGTTTATTTGGGTTCATCCGGACCCGAATTAGAGCTGATATGGCAGGAACTGAGTTTTCAGATAATTCTCATAGGGTAGTACACGAGTTATGGAGGAAAATCGAGGTGGCATATTTTTGGATATTTTTTCATAATGTGTCCCTATGGATTTATAAGATTGAATACGTGTTATTTGAGGTCATCCGGAGCCGAATCAAAGCTGATACAGCTTGAACTCAGTTTTCGGATAATTCTGATAAAGGGTACACAGGTTATGGAGGAAAATTGAGGCGGCCCATTTTTTGGATATTTTTCATAATTTGTCCATATGGATTTATAAAATTGAATACACATTTATTTGAGGTCATCCGGAGCCGAACTGGGCTGATACGACTGGAACTCGATTTTAGGATGATTCTAATAGGGACAGGTTATGGAGAAAAATCGAAGTGGCCCTTTTATGAATATTTTTTTCATAATATGTCCCTATGGGTTTATAAACATGAATACGCGTTTATTTGAGGTCATTCGGAGCCGAGCCGGAGCTGATACGGCTGGAACTCGGTTTTTAAAAAATTCCCATAGGGGGTAGTACACGGGTTATGGAGGAATATCGAGGCGGCCCGTTTTTTGTATATATTTTTTCATAATTTGTCCCTATGGATTTATAAAATTGAATACGCATTTATTTGAGGTCATCCTGAGCCGAATCAGAATCGATATGGCCGAACTCGGTTTTCGAATAATGCTCATAGTGACGGGTTATGGAGGAAAATCGAGGCAACTCTTTTATGGAAATTTTTTCATAATTTGTCCATATGGATGTATAAACTTGAATGCGCATTTATTTGAGGTCATCCGAAGCCGTGCTGGAACTGATACGGCTGGAACTCGGTTTTTAGAAAAATTGTCATAGATGTTGTACACAGGTTGTGGAGGAAAATTGAGACGGATCATTTTTCGGATATTTTTCATAATTTGTCCCTATGGATTTATGAAATTGAATACGCGTTTATTTGGGGTCATCCGGAGCCGAATAGGAGCTGATACGGCTAGAACTCGATTTTTAGATAACTCTCATAGGGGTGGGTGGTACACGAGTTATGGAGGAAAATCGAGGTGGCCCGTTTTTTGGATATTTTTCATAATTTCTCCTTGTGGATTTATAAAATTGAATACGCGTTTATTTGGGTTCATCCGACCGAATTGAGCCGATATGGCAGAATCGGGTTTTCGGATAATTCTCATAGGGTAGTACACGAGTTATGGAGGAAAATCGAGGTGGCCTATTTTTGGATATTTTTTCATAACTTGTCCCTATGGATTTATAAGATTGAATATGTGTTTATCTGAGGTTATCCGGAGCCGAATCAAAGTTGATACGACTGGAACTATGTTTTCGGATAATTCTGATAGAGGGTACACGGGTTATGGATGAGAATTGAGGCGGCCCATTTTTTGGATATTTTTTCATAATTTATCCCTATGTATTTATAAGATTGAATATGCGTTTATTTGGGGTCATCCGGAGCCGAATCGGAGCTGATACGGTTGGAACTCGGTTTTGGGATAATTCTCATAGGGGGTAGTACACGGGTTATGGAGGAAAATCGAGGCGGCCCGTTTTTTGGATATTTTTTCATAATTTGTCCCTATATATTTATAAAATTGAATACGCGTTTATCTGAGTTCATCCAGAGCCTAACTGCAGCTCATATGGCTGGAACTCGATTTTCGGATAATTCTCATAGGGACGGGTTATGGAGGAAAATTGAGGTGGCCCTTTTATGGATATTTTTTTTCATAATTTGTCCATATGGGTGTATAAACTTGAATACGCATTTATTTGAGGTCATCGGGAGCCGAGCCGGAGCTGATACGGCTGGAACTCGGTGTTTAAAAAATTCTCATACACGGGTTGTGGAGGAAAATTGAGACGGCTCATTTTTCGGATATTTTTTCATAATTTGTCCCTATGGATTTATAAAATTAAATACGCATTTATTTGGGGTCATCCGGAGCCGAATCAGAGCTGATACGGCTAGAACTTGATTTTTAGATGGGTTATGGAGGAAAATTGAGGCGGCCCGTTTTTTTGGATATTTTTCAAAATTTCTCCTTGTGGATTTATAAAATTGAATATGCATTTATTTGGGTTCATCCGGATCCGAATTGGAGCTGATATGGCAGGAACTGGATTTTCGGATAATTCTCATAGGGTAGTACACGAGTTATGGAGGAAAATCGAGGTGGCATATTTTTGGATATTTTTTCATAATTTATCCCTATGAATTTATAAGATTGAATATATGTTATTTGAGGTCGTTCGGAGTCGAATCAACGCTGATACGGCTGGAACTCAGTTTTTGGATAATTCTGATAGAGGGTACACGGGTTATGGCGGAAAATTGAGGCGGCCCATTTTTTGGATATTTTTTCATAATTTGTCCCTATGGATTTATAAAATTGAATACACATTTATTTGAGGTCATCCGGAGCCGAACTCGGATGATACAGCTGGAACTCGATTTTCAGATAGTTCTCATAGGGACGGGTTATGGAGAAAAATCGAGGCGGCCCTTTAATGGATATTTTTTTCATAATTTGTCCCCATGGATTTATAAAATTGAATTCGCATTTATTTGAGGTCATCCGGAGCCGAACTGGAGCTGATACGACTGGAACTCGGTTTTTAAAAATTCTCATAGGGGGTAGGACACGGGTTATGGAGGAAAATCGAGGCGGCCTGTTTTTTGTATATATTTTTTCATAATTTGTCCCAATCGATTTATAAAATTGAATACGCGTTTGTTTAAGGTCATCCGGAGCCAAACTGGAGCTGATATGGCTGGAACTCGGTTTTCGAATAATTCTCATAGGGACGGGTTATGGAGGAAAATCGAGGCAGCCCTTTTATGGATATTTTTTCATAATTTGTCCCTATGGATCTATAAACTTGAATGCGCATTTATTTGAGGTCATCCGGAGCCAAGCCGGAGCTGATACGAATGGAGCTCGATTTTTGAAAAATTCTCATAGAGGGTAGTACACAGGTTGTGGAGGAAAATTGAGACGGCTCGTTTTTTGGATATTTTTTTTCATAATTTGTCCTTATGGATTCATAAAATTAAATACGTATTTATTTGGGTCATCCGGAGCCGAATCGTAGCTGATACGGCTAGAACTTGATTTTTAGATGGGTTATGGAGGAAAATCGAGGCGGCATGTTTTTTGGATATTTTTTAATAATTTCTCCTTGTGGATTTATAAAATTGAATACGCGTTTATTTGGGTTCATCCGGACCCGAATTGGAGCTGATATGGCAGGAACTCGGTTTTCGGATAATTCTCATAGGGTAATACACGAGTTATGGAGGAAAATCGAGGTGGAATATTTTTGGATATTTTTTCATAATTTGTCCCTATGGATTTATAAGATTGAATACGCGTTATTTGAGGTCATACGGAGCCGAATCAAAGCTAATACGGCTGGAACTCAGTTTTCGGATAATTCTGATAGAGGGTAGACGGGTTATGTAGGAAAATTGAGGCGGCCCATTTTTGTATATTTTTTCATAATTTGTCTCTATGGATTTATAAGATTGAATACGTGTTTATTTGACATCATCCGGAGCCGAATCAAAGTTGTTACGGCTCGAACTCAGTTTTCGGATAATTCTGATAGAGGTGTACACGGGTTATGGAGGAAAATTGAGGCGGCCCATTTTTTGGATATTTTTTCATAATTTTTCCCTATGTATTTATAAGATTGAATACGTGTTTAGTTGGGGTCATCCGGAGCCGAATCGGAGCTGATACGACTGGAACTCAGTTTTGGGATAATCCTCATAGGGGGTAGTACACGGGTTATGAAGGAAAATCGAGGCGGTCTGGTTTTTAGATATTTTTTCATAATTTGTCTCTATGGATTTATAAAATTGAATACACTTTTATTTGAGGTCATCCGGAGCCGAACTGGACTGATACGGCTGGAACACGATTTTCAGATAATTCTCATAGGGACGGGTTATGGAGAAAAATCGAGGCGGCCCTTTTATGGATATTTTTTCATAATTTGTCCCTATGGATTTATAAAATTGAATACGCGTTTATTTGAGGTCATCCAGAGCCCAACTGGACTGATACGACTGGAACACGATTTTCGTATAATTCTCATAGGGATGGGTTATGGAGAAAAATCGAGGCGGCCCTTTTATGGATATTTTTTTCATAATTTGTTCCTATAGATTTATAAAATTGAATACGCGTTTATTTGATGTCATCCGGAGCCGAACTGGAGCTGATATGGCTGGAACTCGATTTTCGGATAATTCTCATAGGGACGGGTTACGGAGGACAATCCAAGTGGCCCTTTTATGGATATTTTTTCATAATTTGTCCCTATGGATGTATAAACTTGAATACGCATTTATTTGAGGTCATCCGGAGCCGAGCCGGAGCTAATACGGCTGGAACTCGATTTTTGAAAAATTCTCATAGAGGGTAGTACACGGGTTGTGGAGGAAAATTGAGACGGCTCGTTTTTCGGATATTTTTTCATAATTTGTCCCTATAGATTTATAAAATTGAATACGCGTTTATCTGAGGTCATCCGGACCCGAACTGGAGCTGATACGACTAGAACTTGATTTTTAGATGGGTTATGGAGGAAATCGAGGCGGCCTGTTTTTTGGATATTTTTTCATAATTTCTCCTTGTGGATTTATAAAAGTGAATACGCGTTTATTTGGGTTCATCCGGACCCGAATTGGAGCTGATATGGCAGGAATTGGGTTTTCGGATAATTCTCATAGGGTAGTACACGAGTTATGGAGGAAAATTGAGGTGGCGTATTTTTGGATATTTTTTCATAATTTGTCCCTATGGATTTATAAGATTGAATACGCATTTATTTGAGGTCATCTGGAGCCGAACTGGAGCTGATATGGCTGGAACTCGATTTTCGGATAATTCTGATAGAGGGTACATGGGTTATGGAGAAAAATTGAGGCGGTTCATTTTTTGGATATTTTTTCATAATTTATCCCCATGGATTTATAAGATTGAATACGCATTTATTTTGGGTCATCCGGAGCCGAATCAGAGCTGATACGACTGGAACTCAGTTTTGGGATAATTCTCATAGGGGGTAATACACGGATTATGGAGGAAAATAGAGGCGGCCCATTTTCTGATATTTTTTCATAATTTCTCTTTGTGGATTTATAAAATTGAATACATGTTTATTTGGGTTTATCCGAACCTGAATTGGAGCTGATATGGCAGGAACTGGGTTTTCAGATAATTCTCATAGGGTAGTACACGAGTTATGGAAAAAAATCGAGGTGGTCTATTTTTAGATATTTTTTCATAATTTATCCCTATGGATTTATAAGATTGAATACGCGTTTATTTGGAGTCATCCGGAGCTGAATCAGAGCTGATACGACTGGAACTCGGTTTTGGGATAATCCTGATAGGGGCTAGTACACGGGTTATGGAGGAAAATCGAGGCGGTCTGTTTTTTGGATATTGTTTCATAATTTGATCCTATGGATTTATAAAATTGAATATACGTTTATTTGAGGTCATCCGGAGCCAAACTGGGTTGATTCGGCTGGAACTCGATTTTCGGATAATTCTCATAGGGACGTGTTATGGAGAAAAATCGAGGCGGCCCTTTTATGGATATTTTTTCATAATTTATCCCTATGGATTTATAAAATTGAATACACATTTATTTGAGGTCATCCGGAGCCGAATTGGGCTGATACGGCTGGAACTCAATTTTCGGATAATTCTCATAGGGACGGGTTATGGAGGAAAATCGAGGCGGCCCTATTATGGATATTTTTTCATAATTTGTCCCGATGGATTTATAAAATTGAATACGCATTTATTTGAGGTCATCCGGAGCGGAGTCGGAGCTGATACGGCTGGAACTTGATTCTTAAAAAATTCTCGTAGGGGATAGTACACGGGTTATGGAGGAAAATCGAGGTGGCCCGTTTTTTGGATATTTTTTTCATAATTTGTCCCTATAGATTTATAAAATTGAATATGTGTTTATTTAGGGTCATTCGGAGCCGAATCAGAGCTGATACGGATGGAACTCAGTTTTGGGATAATTCTCATAGGGGGTAGTACACGAGTTATGGAGGAAAATCGAGGCGGCCTATTTTTTGGATATTTTTTCATAATTTGTCCCTATGGATTTATAAAATTGAATACGCGTTTATTTGAGGTCATCCGGAGCCGAACTGGAGCTGATACGGCTGGAACTCGATTTTCAGATAATTCTTATAGGGACGGGTTATGGAGGAAAATCGAGGCAGCCCTTTTATGGATATTTTTTTTCATAATTTGTCCCTATGGATTTATAAAATTGAATACGCATTTATTTGAGGTCATCCGGAGCCGATCCGGAGCTGATACGACGGAACTCGATTTTTAAAAAATTCTCATAGAGGATAGTACACGGGTGTTGTGTCAAGATTTAACACCTTCCGACCGGCGATCGACTAGGAGGACGGGCGACCGAGTCACTGCCGAGCGACCAAGGCAAGTCTCACACCAAAGAACTCCGGCGACCGAGCCTTAACCCAGCGGACATGCTAGACTGGCCAACCGAAGGGCCCAGGACGAATCCCGGTGCCGAGCGATCGACATCAAGACGATCGCCTCTCAGTACTCGACGAGCGACCCTTGGCGATCGACCGTCTCTCGGCACCTGGCGACCTACCCTTGGCGACCTCCATCCACTGGCCGATGGCGACCTCCGAAGACCATCCAGGGACGACCGCCTCATGTCGATCACCACCGATGGCCATCCAGTCGGCGAAGGCCGAGCCTCTAGACTGGCACCACGTGCAAGGGCCGAGACAAGATCCGCGAATCCCGGGCCATTGACCACAATCTGGCAGATTCCCTCCACCAGCCGACAGGCCGCCGAAAGCTTGTCAGTAGGGCCACATGTTGACTGACTCCGGACACGTGATGGCTCCTTATTGGACCGCCCAGCTGTGGCAGCCTCTTCCTTGGACTTTAGCCCGACAGCCAGCATCTTATTTGGACTTTAGCCCGACAGCCCAGGAGATCGGCACATTATTATATTGGCCGGCACGCGGTCGGCAGATTATTTTAATGGCCGGCAGGCGATCGGCCACTACAGGACAGGACCCGGCTGCCTCTATATAAAATAATCACACTGCATTTGTAATCTATCTCTGCACTCTCCGACATTCTTGCAATACATACGCACACAGAGCCAGATCAAGCACTTGGCAAATCTCCAACTCTTGGCAACGCTTTCTTTCGGTCTTACTTCTCCCGCCCATCTCCTCGAGCAGACACGGCGGACGAAGAACACCGAGCTTCGCTCAAGAGCCGGATTAACAGAGTCTTTTACACTCATTGTATTTAGATTTCTCTCATTAATACTTGTATCCACGAATATTTGTATTAATAACATCTCGCGAGAGCATTCAAGCCCGGCCTAACAAACCCGCAAATCTTGTATTATTAATCTTCTCTCGGAAGTGCTCCCGCAATTGTTGTTTGTTGTCCGTCTTCCAGCAGTATTAATCTTCGGATAAATATTTTGGGCAACAACAATTGGCGCTAGAGGAAGGACATCCAACCCTCGATTTTTATACCTACCGTCCCGAAGAACACTCACTGTTCTCGGGGCGGATACTGAAGTGACACTTACCGCACTTCAAAGAAATCCTTCAGAAATCATGTCTTCCGCCTCTGCGTCGAAGAAAGCGACGGCCGGCCAAACCCCTGTTCCGTCCCAGTCGAGCCGCCCGATGGTGGAAGGTAGCCGCCGATCGAGACGCTCGATCCGTCCACGGACGGCGGCCCAAGCCTCTCGCTCGATCGGTTCGAACCAACCAAGGAGATCGAAGGGGCCCTGGCCGTCCTACAGGAGCGACGGAGTGCTCTCGACGCGCCTCCAGCTACCGCCCCCCCGGTCTCTCGCCGGAAGATCAAGCGGAAGCTCAAGGCACTACTGGCCGAGCAATCGCCAGGAGGCTCTCGCCCGCAACAAGAGGCGCTCGGCAGCCGGGGCACGTCGGTCTTCGATCGCCTGGGCAGTGACCCGACCTGGCGACCGGGGCAGTCCGGCCCCAGCTACGAGACGACGGAGTTGGTATCCGTCACCAGGAGCTCGGCCTACCCGGCTCCCGCAAGGCGATCCAGCCGCCTGGCTCCCGCTCGCCAAATTCCCGAGGTCGGCAGCAGCGGGGTCCGGAGATCGGTACACGATCGCCTCGGCCCCCGCTCCCAAAGCCGATCCGCAAGCAGCCGAGCCGCGGCGATCGCCGCAATGCAACGTCAGATCGACGACATGAAGGCGCTCCTGCAATCCGGCAAAGCGCCGTGAGGACGATCGCCGCCGAGCGAGGCGCTCGCGATCGACATCGTGCTCGCGCCCGGCAAGACAGATCGCTCCTCCTCGGACACCCGTACTGTGGGCGATCGGACCCCAAACACACCTTCACAAGTTCAACATCTACATGACCGGGTGTGGGGCACTGACGCGACCCGCTTCCGAATGTTCCTCCGACACTAGACGACCTCGCCCACCGGTGGTACACCTCATTGCCACCTCGGTCCATAGGCTCCTTTAACGAGCCGGCGCACGTCTTCACGGAATACTTCGCCACCAGGGGCCGCCGCCGAAGGTCCCCATCGCATGTGGCGGATCGTGCAAGGAGAACAGAGTCCGACTCGGACTACATCGACCGGGTTGACATGATCATCCTCAACGGCGAGCCCGTAAGCGATGAGACCGCCTCACGCGGTCCTAGGAGGTTTTCGTGGCTTCGCCTATGTTCAGCATCTCACGAAGACCCTACCGACGACCTACGCAGCCTTTCGGCCGAGCCGCAGATTTCTGTCTGTGCAAAGGCTTCTTCTTGGCCTAGAGTAGAACGATCGGCACCGCGCGACGACCTCCGGGCCTCCCCGATCGCTACTACCCACAGAGCCGGAGGACTCGATCCCCGCCTACACCATTCTAACATGAGTGACTAGCCGCCGCCCGATCGCCAATTTCGACCTACGAATAAAGCGATCGGCCGAGCGACGATCGCCGCCTTCCGCGATCGCAACATCATCAAGAACCCGGTGGACACGATCGCTAACTACGATCAAAGATATAACATGACGGACTAAGGCATAAGATCGCCTCCACCGCACATCATAAAGCCATGGCCCCGGGCAATGATGGAACCGCCGCCGGCCATGCAAGGTCCCTTTCGGCCGAGATCGCCCGCCCTTCGTTTAAATACGAGGCCGGCGTAGTCGGAGGGCTCTCCAACATTAATCGGTGGACTCATTCCACAACCCCGTCTCAACGTACACCGCCGAGGTCGGCCATCTCCATGGTCGGCCGAGGTGGAAGCAGAGCTAACAAGCCGCGGGCGTGGAGTTGATTCATCCGACGCCGCGCGCAAGGACTCCTCTAGACCGAGACCGCACGCCTTTCGTTTAAATACAAGGCGAGGCGCACCTAACAGAGGACCTCATAATAAAGTGAGTCACGAGGCACTCATTGTCTTTGTGCACCAAGACACGGTCATGGGTCGGTCCATCGATCTCCGCGACCGTGCACGATTCCTCAAACAAAGCGAAACCACCAAGTTTCCATGGGGGATCGTCCAAAGTTGTTTTTTGCAGGTACGAGACCGAAAGATAGCTAAGCCAATCGACCATGATAGCCCAAGTCCGAGTCCCAAGTCAGCTCAGATCGCCCATCCTCATCCATACACGATCACCAGCAAGAACCACCTCGCCCCATGTCTTCAACATAGGAGCAAGCTGGGGGGCAATTGTTGTGTCAAGATTTAACACCTTCCGACCGGCGATCGACTAGGAGGACGGGCGACCGAGTCACCGCGAGCGACCAAGGCAAGTCTCGCCGACCAAAGAACTCCGGCGACCGAGCCTTAACCCAATGGACATGCTAGATCAAGCAATCAAGGGCCCAGACGAATCCTTGGCCGAGCGATCGACATCCAGACGATCGCCTCTCAGTACTCGACGACCGACCCTTGGCGATCGACCGTCTCTCGGCACCTGGCGACCTACCCTTGGCGACCGACCCTTGGCGACCTCCATCCACTGGCCGATGGCGACCTCCGAAGACCATCCAGGGACGACCGCCTCATGTCGATCACCACCGATGGCCATCCAGTCGGCGAAGGCCGAGCCTCTAGACTGGCACCACGTGCAAGGGCTGAGACAAGATCCGCGAATCCCGGGCCATTGACCACAATCTGGCAGATTCCCTCCACCACCGACAGCCGCCGAAAGCTTGTCGGTAGGGCCACATGTTGGCCGACTCGGACACGTGATGGCTCCTTATTGACCGCCACTGTGGCGCCTCTTCCTCGACTTTAGCCCAACAAACAAGATCTTATTTGGACTTTAGCCCGACAGCCCAGAGATCGGCACATTATTATATTGGCCGGCAGGCGGTCGGCAGATTATTTTAATGGCCGGCAGCGATCGGCCACTACAGACAGAGACCCGGCTGCCTCTATATAAACGAAGCCCCCGCATTTGTAAACTCTCTCTCGCACTCTCCGACATTCTTGCAATACATACGCAATACAGGAGCAAACATCAAGCACTTGGCAAATCTCCAACTCTTGGCAACTTTCTTTCGGTCTTACTTCTCCCGGCCCATCTCCTCGAGCAGATCACCCATGGGACGAAGAACACCGAGCTTCGCTCAAGAGCCGGATTAACAGAGACTTTTTACACTCATTGTATTTAGATTTCTCTCATTAATACTTGTATCCACGAATATTTGTATTAATAACATCTCGCGAGAGCATTCAAGCCCGGGCCTAACAAACCCGGCAAATCTTGTATTATTAATCTTCTCTCGGAAGTGCTCCCGCAATTGTTGTTTGTTGTCCGTCTTCCAGCAGTATTAATCTTCGGATAAATATTTTGGGCAACAACAATGGGCTGTGGAGGAAAATTGAGACGGCCTGTTTTTTTGGATATTTTTTCATAATTTGTCCCTATGGATTTATAAAATTGAATACGCGTTTATTTAGGGTCATCCGGAGCCGAATCAGAGCTGATACGGCTAGAACTCGATTTTTAGATAACTCTCATAGGGGTAGTACACGGGTTATGGAGGAAAATCGAGGCGGCCCATTTTTTTGGATATTTTTTCATAATTTCTCTTTGTGAATTTATAAAATTGAATACGTGTTTATTTGGCTTTACCCCAACCTGAATTGGAGCTGATATGGCAGGAACTAGGTTTTCGGATAATTCTCATAGGGTAGTACACGAGTTATGGAGAAAAATCAAGGTGGCCTATTTTTAGATATTTTTCATAATTTATCCCTGTGGATTTATAAGATTGAATACGCATTTATTTGGGGTCATCCGGAGCCGAATTGGAGCTGATACGACTGGAACTCGGTTTTGGGATAATCCTCATAGGGGGTAGTACACGGGTTATGGAGGAAAATCGTGGCGGTCTGTTTTTTGGATATTCTTGCATAATTTGTTCCTATGGATTTATAAAATTGAATACACGTTTATTTGAGGTCATCCGGAGCCTAACTGGGCTGATACGGCTGGAACTTGATTTTCGGATAATTCTCATAGGGACAGGTTATGGAGAAAAATCGAGGTGACCCTTTTATTGATATTTTTTCATAATTAGTCCCTATGGATGTATAAACTTGAATGCGAGTTTATTTGAGGTCATCCGGAGCCGAACTGGGCTGATACGGCTGGAACTCAATTTTCGGATAATTCTCATAGGGGTTATGGAGGAAAATCGAGGCGGCCCTATTATGGATATTTTTTCATAATTTATCCCGATGGATTTATAAAATTGAATACGCATTTATTTGAGGTCATCCGGAGCCGAGTCGGAGCTGATACGGCTGGAACTTGATTTTTAAAAAATTCTCGTAGGGGATAGTACACGAGTTATGGAGGAAAATCGAGGTGGCCCTTTTTTGGATATTTTTTCATAATTTGTCCCTATGGATTTATAAAATTGAATACGCGTTTATTTAGGGTCATCCGGAGCCGAATCAGAACTGATACGGCTAGAACTCAGTTTTGGGATAATTCTCATAGGGGGTAATAAACGGGTTATGGAGGAAAATCGAGGCGGCCTATTTTTTGGATATTTTTTCATAATTTGTCCCTATAGATTTATAAAATTGAATACGCATTTATTTGAGGTCATCCAGAGCCGAGCCGGAGCTGATACGACTGGAACTCGATTTTTAAAAAATTCTCGTAGGGGATAGTACACGGGTTATGGAGGAAAATCGAGGCCTCGCTTTTTTAGATATTTTTCTTAGTTTGTCCCTATGGATTAATAAAATTGAATACACGTTTATTTAGGGTCATCCGAGTTTAATCAGCCGGGCTAGAACTTGATTTTTAGATAACTCTCATAGGGGTAGTATACGGGTTATGGAGGAAAATCGAGGCGGCCCATTTTTTGGATATTTTCTCATAATTTCTCTTTTTGGAGCTGATATGACAGGAACTGGGTTTTTGGATAATTCTCATAGGGTAGTACACGAGTTATGGAGAAAAATCGAGGTGGCCTATTTTTGGATATTTTTCATAATTTATCCCTATGGATTTATAAGATTGAATACATGTTTATTTGAGGTCATCCGGAGCTGAATAAAAGCTGATACGGCTGGAACTGGGTTTTCAGATAATTCTGATAGAGGGTAGTACACGGGTTATGGAGGAGAATTGAGGCGGCCCATTTTTTGGGTATTTTTTCATAATTTTTCCCTATGGATTTATAAGATTGAATACGCGTTTATTTGGGGTCATCCGGAGCCAAATCAGAGCTGATACGGCTGGAACTCAGTTTTGGGATAATTCTCATAGAGAGTAGTACACGGGTTATGGAGGAAAATCGAGGCGGCCTATTTTTTGGATATTTTTTCATAATTTGTCCCTATGGATTTATAAAATTAAATACGCGTTTATTTGAGGTCATCCGGAGCTGAACTGGAGCTGATATGGCTGGAACTTGGTTTTCGGATAATTCTCATAGGGACGGGTTATGGAGGAAAACCGAGGCAACCTTTTTATGGATATTTTTTCATAATTTGTCCATATGGATGTATAAACTTGAATGCGAGTTTATTTGAGGTCATCCGGAGCCGAGCCAGAGCTGATAAGGCTGGAACTCGATTTTTAGATAACTCTCATAGGGGTGGGTCGTACACGGGTTATGGAGGAAAATCGAGGCGGCCCGTTTTTTGGATATTTTTCATAATTTCTCCTTGTGGATTTATAAAATTAAATACGCATTTATTTGGGTTCATCCGGACCCGAATTGGAGCTGATATGGCAGGAACTGGGTTTTCGGATAATTCTCATAGGGTAGTACACGAGTTATGGAGGAAAATCGAGGTGGCCTATTTTTGGATATTTTTTCATAACTTGTCCCTATGGATTTATAAGATTGAATACGTGTTTATTTGAGGTCATCCGGAGCCGAATCAAAGCTGATACGGCTGGAACTCAGTTTTCGGATAATTCTGATAGAGGGTAGTACAATTCTCATAGAGGGTAGTACCCGGGTTGTGGAGGAAAATCGAGGCGGCCCGTTTTTTGGATATTTTTTTTTATAATTTGTCCCAATGGATTTATAAAATCGAATACGCGTTTATTTGAGGACATCCGGAGCCGAACTGGAGCTGATATGGCTGGAACTTGGTTTTTGGATAATTCTCATAGGGACAGGTTATGTGTAATATCCGCAATTTCGAATTCTGGTAATTTCCTTTTTTGGCGGAAGTCCGTTTTGACGACTCGCTTGTAACCGTTTCCTCATTCTGAGAATGATTAATTCTGCACTTTTTTGACATCCGAGTTCGTTTCAGTGTCGTTTTGTTGAGTCCGTGCTTCTTAGCGGCTTTCTCGCACTTGAGTTTGATCCTTGCGAATCTCGTTCGAAACTGTTGTTTCGTGTTTCCCGTAAGTCCGCTTAACATTGTTAGACGTGTTGTGAACTTTGGTTTGGTTATTCGATCACGTATCGTGATTTTTCGGCACTTTTTGGCACGAATAGTGTGTGCCTCGGCACAAGGGATTGTGCGCTGCGGCACACCCCTTTCTAGAGTTGGGCTGGGCGCGGCTGTACCACGGGCCGCGGCACGCTCAGTCTGCGTCGCGGCACGCGAGTCAGAATGTCCTTTTATCAGTGGGATTTGGAGAGGATTTCATTTTGTTCCTCTCCTTTCTTCTTATTTCTCTCCGTGGGCAATCCTTGGAGCGATTTTGGGTGATCTTCATCATCATGCGTCATCTTGGGATGGATTCATGTGTGTTTAACATCATTTAATCCGTTGTTCTTCGCCGGATCGAGGTATTTTTCTTGATTCCCTAGAGTTTACTTTTTGGGAGTTTTGTTCTTGATTCCGAATCCAATCCGGTTTAGATGAATAGATCGGCGTTAGATGTTGTTATTAAGCATGTTTTATGGATTGTATAACCATATCTTCGGTTCGTTTCAACCTGAGGGGTGATTTTGGTGTTCTTGAGGTGTAGTGAACATTTGATGTTCGATCTAATGTTCGAATGAGTTTTCCTTCATTAGTTTGTTGTGATTTCCGTTGTTATTGGTCTTGATTCGCATTGTAATCGTATCTTCGTTATTTTTGCCGGAGGATTATAGGTGTTTGAGGTTTCCCAGTTGAGCCGTGTTCGTCGGAGTGTTCGATATCGGTTATCGAGGCAAGTATCTTGCTATACGAATTGTGTCTTGTGAATAGAGACTTCGTGTTAGGTTTATGATGATTTGGCTCGTCTTCGTGAATATATTTCGTGTGATTTTTATAATTATGAACGATTGATGGTAGTGATGATATCCTCATTTGGATAATGTCTTGGGATTGTGTTGGTTGTGTTGATCATATGGTTCGAGTCATGCGTGATTAATCATGGATGAGTGACCGAGATGATTATGTTAATTGTGTGTTGATCTGATTACTTATTTGAATATGTATTACAGTGCATTGTTGAATGATTTGACATATTGATGATAATGTGTGTTGCTCATGGTGATGTGCTGAGTCGAACAATATGAGTTATGTCGTGTCAATTCGTGTGATCCAGGTAGGATCTGACGAGGCCTCTGGAGTTCGGTACATGATGTGTATGAACAGTGATTGTGTGATCCAGGTAGGGTCTGACGAGGCCTCGGGAGTTCGGTACATGATCTGTACGAATAGTGCTTGTGTGGTCCAGGTAGGGTCCGACGAGGCCTCTGGAGTTTGGTACATGATGTGTACGAACAGTGATTGTATAACAGTGATTATTTGTATAACGTTTTGAAGTTGGGCCACAGACTCAAAATGATATCTTATCTAGTGTGTTTTGAAATGAGAATCGGGCTGAGGCCCTAACATTTTCGAAAAGGTTTTGTAAATTGGGAATCGAGGTCCAAAAGAATTTCTACTTTAAGAATCCCCGAGATGATGAGTTCCTTTTCAATAATTCTTGCTTGAGTTCATAAATTCTAAAACTTCTCGGGAACATTTTGATAGTTGATTTCCGTAGCAAATTCATAGTTGCTATTTACTTGTTGCATTTCGTATCGGATTATACTTGCACTAGCAAAATAGTGGAATTTTGCTAACCCCCGAGTAATCGGGGGGTGGATGTCTGTTTTGTGTCTAGGTGCTTGCAGGTTCGGGGAGCAGTCACAGGATCGGCACAGGAAGTGATGGGCTACGATACTAAGCGAGAGTTGGGAGTTAAGTCGAGTGGTGTTTTATCGTCAAAGTCGTATTCCCCTTCTGCTATTTTGTATCTTTACCCCTGCGTGGGCATAAAGAGTTGTATTTTTCTATTTACGTCAGTTGTATGACCTCACCGGTCCGTGTAGTTATTTATAATTGACCTTAAAGGTCCGTATCATTGTATTGTTTACCCCGGTCGGGCAAACACTTGGTCATTTGGTGATGTTTAGCCTGGTAGATTCTCGGGGAAGGATCTACGGCGTGTAATATACCCATACAGTCTTGGGGTGTTACATTTATGGTATCGGAGATTAGGTTGCGGAAACCTAGGCTGTCGGGTTAAGTCGAGTCGTGAACTGTCGAGTGGTGTGACGTCGTGTCATTCGAGTTGTTGGGTGACAAGTTGAGTTGTGTGTAGTCACAACATGTCGGATATGTTGTCGGACGAGATTAGTATCGTGAGCGACCATCATCTCCATGCGGCCTGTGGACGTAAGTCTCCTCTTTTATGCGAGGTACATGTGTTTCATGATTTCATCTAAGTGAGTTAATTGTGGTGCATAATTTTATTTGCACGGTGGTGTGTGATATAGTTGTATTTGATACTTGTGACAAACTGTGTGCATCGTATTGATGTTTTACCTTTGAACCACCGTGTGGGGTGGTATTATGTGAAAGTTGTGAACCTTGATAGGTTTCGAAGAAGGTATCGACGGTAGAGTTTGTAAGAAACTCCTATGAATGGTTTTGTTGTATGTTTAAACTTGATGCCCACGGGATGTATTTGATTGAATTGGCGATCCTGTTTTCCGTTTGGGCATGTGGTTTTAAGTTCGATCATTTTTTGGAATGTTGTAATTATGCCCGCTGCGGGTAGGGTTTGAAAATGTTTTTCTGAAGGACTCTACTAGTTTGAACATTTTTGGTGGAAATCGATTTTTGAAAATATTTTGATGGTGCGGTTAAACCACAGTTTGTATGGATTTTGAAATCGGTTGAGTTTTGACAAGTTGGTCATGTATTTTCAAATGGCACCATCAAACGGTTTTTGGAAAATGTGTTTTAAAATACTTAGGACAATGCAAAATATTACCGTCATTTTTGGTTATGTAACGCTCCGATTTCGCACATACATTTATTGTGAATTATAGAAAACATGTTTAATTTTATTAAATTAATGCCCGAATAATTTATCGTTAATTCATTTTATTTCATGATCATGCAAATTCATTTATTTCATTATTATTCATGACAAGTCATGTGATTCGTTTCGTTGCATTTCTCATTTTAATTCATTGTTTCATCTCGTCGTTTCTAGGCTCGAGTCAAATTTTAAGCGATATTAATCGTTACCCTTAAGATTCCACAAGTCCATCTTAATTAATTTTAATTCA
Source organism: Orobanche coerulescens (assembly GCA_033398695.1). Taxonomy (NCBI): domain Eukaryota; kingdom Viridiplantae; phylum Streptophyta; class Magnoliopsida; order Lamiales; family Orobanchaceae; genus Orobanche; species Orobanche coerulescens. The sequence goes on along the minus strand of CM065804.1, from coordinate 123,713,962 downwards.
TTCATTTTGGGCCGGCCTAAGCCAATCCCATTATAATATTCAGCCCAAATACTAAACGTCCAAGCCCAATTAAAATTAATACCCCAGCCCAAATGCCAAGCCAAACATCCTCTCCCACACACACGAACAGATCATGGGAAAGTAGTTTCTGCAACCACCTTAGTTGTGGAGTTGAGGGGGAGGAACTTCAGGGGAAGTTATGCATCATGGGGAGGGGTTAGTTAATAATTTCTGCTTAAATAACTCCCACAGCAAACCAAAACACACGCACAAAAACTCTGAAAATCTCACGCATATCATATCCTCATCTTCCTCACAAATTCATAAGAACTTGTCATCGCCATTTTTCTTGTCCAAAAATACACCACAAACATAAACAGGTAAATTTTCCCCCCCTGCTATACCCTTCGATTACACAAAAGACACCCAACATACAGTCAAGCCCAGTACCCGTTAATATTCATCGGCTCCGGCCGTCCGCCTTAGTCCTTACTAATTCTGCCGACTCTGGAGCCCGAAATTACCCCAGCCTGATAGAACAGCAAATAACTCTCAAACCTAAATCCCTCTTATGAAATGAAGATTTTCTTTACCTAAAGCCGATCCGTGTTCTTGAAACGGAACCAAATTTTCGACCCAAAACATGTCTCATCTCCATCCCCGTCAGTCGTGTGCATCCTCATTCGTTCTGGCCTAAAATGCCCGCGAACCAGAACCATTAATATCGCCCCCATAGCTTTTATTCCGCCATTCGATTAGTTCAGATTTGCGGTTGGTCCGTAGGGGTGCGAGCGTGTGTGTTGTATATGTTAAAATTTGGGGCAGTAGCCATAGAGAGAAATCGAGAAATTTCGGAAAGAAAAATCGGCGGAAGGAGGATGAGAAAAAGGAAACGGGGATGGAGTTGGACGAAGAAGAAGGGATTGAGAATGGGTCAACTATTAGTGTTGGCCGCTTAAATCTCTTTTAGTTGGACCAACATTTAGTTGGTCAACTATTAGTATTGCATTGTCTATAGCATTGTAGTGACACTTTATTCCTTCGGTCCAAGTCCATCCTTCTCTTTCTTCTGTCCATTCCTCTGTGATACAGATCCATCGCCGTTTGTGCTGCACAGAAACCAATCACTGCGTCCGTGTGGAGACGATATCTACATTAGTTAATTTCACCCGTGTTCCCAGTTTGGCCATTCCATCAATTGGAGATATCTTATTGGGCCATATTATTATACAGCTTGCTTGAATCTCTCGAAACCCTGTAAAATTACTAAAAACAACTGGATTTTACAGCTCTTCATCTGCAGCGGAATTCCTATTCGATTTTCTTTTGACTGTTTTTACATTTCATATTGTTAAATTTGCTAATCTCCCTGTTTTTTAGATTTTTTTTTTTTTTTTTTTTTTTTTTTTTTACATTTTACTCTAAAATCTCTCTACGAGACGAGCATCGTTTTGGTGGGAATTTCTTCACGAGCGTAACCCTAGTTTTTCAATTCATTTATTTCTTTTGCATTTTATTCAGATCGTAACACAAAGATCCGCAAGTTTGACCCTTTTTCCTCAATTTGGCTCGTGGGATCTCTTCCTCTGGCTAGTGTGACCATCGGGCTCCGGCGGTTTTTGTTTTCTTCTTCCTTTTATCCTATTTTCCCCACTTTTCTCATTGTTCTTGTGGATGCTTTTTCCTCTTCCCCCTGTTTGTTTCTTTATGTTTTGCTGAGTTTTTTTTAGTTCCTGCTGTCTTTGTTTTTGGGATTCCCAGATTTGCATCGATTCTTTTTTCTGCCATTTTCTGCTTTTCTGCTTTTCGTGTTTTGATTTTGGTTCTCGGTTTATGTTGAACTGGTCTCGGTTGGTTGGCGATTTGTGTTGTTTTTCTGATTTTTCTGTAAGATAACAGTGTGATTTTTAACTAACCCCTGAGCTTTGCCGTAACTTACGCTTGCGCCGCCCCGGGCTGCTGGTCATCTCTGGCCGGCGTATCGCCGGAAGAATAACTTTACACCGCGGCATTCATCCCTCCCCGTCAATCTAACAGTAGTATTGCATTTTAGCTGTCTGTTTTGCAGGTTTTCGTGCTGCTACCAGGTGTCGTCGGCCTATCGATCGCCTTTTCCCTGTTCAGGAGTCGATCGATTTTCAGCTTCCGCGGCTTCTCCTCCCTCGTCTCCAAGGCGTGTCGAAGTCCGGTATCATTGTACTTTTCTGTTAAATTTCATTTTTGTCTGCCATATATCTACCATTTACTGCGATTTTTATGCGGTTTGCTTGCTTATATTATCTTTGTCATTCTCATCTTATTTTCATTTTTGCTTCACTACCCTATTTTATTTCTCGTAGTGCGTTTGAGTTTTGTATTGGTCGATGTCGCACTGTTTGCGGGTTGGTAGTTGGAATTTGGGTACCTTGTCGGGTAAGCTTTTGGAGCTTGTGGATGTTTTGGGTAAGAGAAAGGTTGATGTGGCTTGTATTCAGGAAACTAGGTGGAAGGGGGCGCAGTCCAGGGAGGTGAACGGTTATAAATTGTGGTATTCAGGACTTGCTAACTCAAGCAATGGTGTGGGCATTCTTTTATCTAAGGAGCTTAAGGACAACGTCGTGGAAGTGAAGAGGTGCAATGATAGGATTATGTCCGTTAGAGTGGTGGTTGGGGAGAAGGTGGTTAATGTAGTTTTTGCGTATGCCCCACATGTTGGTTTGGGTGTGCTTGATAAGGAAGCCTTTTGGGTCTGTTTAGATGAGTTGGTCGGGTGTATTCCGGACGATCAATTTATTATTTTGGGGGGCGATTTCAATGGGCACATTGGTGAGGGGGTGGATGGTTATCATAGTGCGCATGGGGGTTCGGCCGGAGTTAGGAATGCGGGAGGTTCCGCCTTGTTGGAGTTTGCCACTGCGCATGAGTTGGTAATTGCTAACTCTGTTTTTGAGAGAAGTGAGCACCTCATCACCTTGAGTAGTGGGGGCACAACACGCAAATTGACTACCTTCTTTTGCGCAATCGGGATGCTAGGGCGTGCGTGGGCTGCAAGGTGTTCTGGAGCGGCGTGTGCTTCTCAACACCGGCTGGCTATGGATTTATCCATGAGAGGTCGTGTTAGCGGGTGAGAGAAGCTAGACCTAGGATTCTCTGGAAGGATCGAAGGGTGAGAAGGCGACAGTATTCAAGGAGTCTCGACCCACGAAGGAGGTTTTTGCGTGCGGGCGATGCTAACCTTATGTGGACCCGGCATGGCCAATGCTATTAGGAGAGTGGGCGAGAAGGTGGTAGGGGTTTCTTCGGGCAGTCTAGTAGACCTAGGGAGGCTTGGTGGTGGAATGAGGAGGTCCAAAACAAGGTTAAGGCAAAACAAGCGCTATTTAAGGAGCTTTTGTCGGTTAGTGAGGAGGAGGAGAGAATCTTGAAGATTGTAGCGTACAAGGTGGCGAAAAGAGAGGCTAAGAAGGCAGTGGCTAAGGCTAAATGTGAGGCTTACGAGGAGATGTACAAGCGCCTAGACACCAAAGAAGGAGCGAATGCTATTTTTAAACTAGCGAAAGCTAGGGAAAGAGGGCGGCGCGACACAGGTCCCGTTAAGTTTATTAAGGATGATTTGGGTCAAGTGTTAGTGAACGATGTGGATATTAAGGAGCGGTGGAATAGGTATATTTTTGAACTTTTCAATGAGGCTAGAGGTAGTGACTCGGTGGTGCAAGGGCTTAGTCTATCTCCTGCTCGTTCGTTTAGTTCCTGTGAGAGTATCAGCAAGGAGGAAGTAAAGGGTGCCCTAATGAAAATGGGTAGAGCTAAGGTTGTAGGCCCGGATCAGATCCCTATTGAGGTGTGGCTTTGTCTGGGGGAAGTCGGAGTTCAGTGGCTAGCAGAGCTGTTCAACATCCTCCTCAAAGGCTCTAAGATGCCGACAGAGTGGAGGCATAGTATTGTCGTGCCTTTTTTCAAGAACAAAGGCGATGCTCGAGTTGTAGTAACTATAGGGGTATTAAACTCCTCAGTCATACTATGAAACTTTGGGAAAGAGTGGTGGAATGCAGGGTTAGAAGAGAAGTGGAGATCTCAGAGAACCAATTTGGCTTCATGCCGGGGAGGTCCACGACTGAGGCCATTCATCTCGTCAGACGCCTTATGGAGAAGTTTAGAGAGCGGCGTAAGGACCTCCATATGGTGTTCATAGATCTAGAGAAGGCTTATGATAGCATTCCGCGCGATGTTATTTGGAGGAGCCTAGTAGAGAGGAGGGTGTCGTTGCCGTTCGTTAGGGCGATCCAAGACATGTACTCCCAAGCTAGGACGTGCGTTAGAACCCCAGTTGGTGACACCCAGTATTTTCCGGTTGAGATAGGGCTACACCAGGGGTCGGCGCTAAGTCCGCTTCTCTTCGCTCTAATCCTTGACGTCATTTCGCGTGGGATTCAAGATGGCATCCCGTGGTGCATGCTTTTTGCTGACGACATTGTGTTAGTGGCGGAGTCGAGGAGGGAGTTGAATTCGAAGTTGGAGCTTTGGAGGGCTAAGTTAGAATCCCATGGCTTGCGTGTGAGCCGGTCTAAGACCGAGTATCTCTGGTGCAACTTTAGTGGTGAGGCCAACGAGGAAGATGTTGAGGTAATGATTGCGGATCAGATCGTACCCCGTACAGATAAGTTCAAGTATTTGGGTTCGATCATTCAGAAGGAAGGTGAGTGTGAAGATGATGTCACGCATCGCATCAAGGCGGGGTGGCTAAGGTGGAGAGCAGCGACAGGGGTCCTGTGCGACAAGAAAATCCCTCTAAAGTTGAAGGGTAAATTCTATAGAGCGGCTATCCGACCTGCTATGTTGTATGGCTCCGAATGTTGGGCGATGAAGAAGTCGCTTGAGAGCAAGTTGGAAGTGGCTGAAATGAGAATGTTACGTTGGGCGTGTGGTCGCACAATGTTAGATAGAATTGCGAACGGGATTTTCAGGAACGCGCTGGAAGTGGCGCCCATTTCAGCGAAAGTTAGGGAAGGGAGATTGAGATGGTTTGGCCACGTCCGCAGGAGACAGGCATCTGCTCCGGTGAGGAGGGTCGAGAGTTTAATGGTTGTCGGGGAGAGGAGGAGGCGGAGGCCAGGAGGACGTGGGAGGAGCAACGAGATTAGATTTGAAGGCCTTAAACCTTTCCGAGACCATGACCGTTGATAGGTGCGCTTGGAGGCGACAGATCTTAGTTGTGGATTCTTTTGTTGGGAGCGGTGCTGTAGTTTAGAGCCTCAGGGTTGGGTTGTCTCGGTTAGCTTTGACCTAGAGCATTGCATATTTATTTTTATTGTATATTTTATCCAATTGTCTTTGCGTGTGGTGTATTTTGGCGAGGAGGCGTGCGCGAGCCAACCTCTCTTTTGTTAGAGCAGCGTTCATTGGGAGTGAAGTAGCCAAATTCTGCTTAGGTAAGTCCCATGTGGATCAAGCCATGGGCTCAGGTATGGTCTCGAGCTTTTTCGAATCATATGTTTTCCTTTGTATTTATCACACAAGATTCTGCTGTGCACTAAGCTGGGGGTCTTCACGGAAACAGCCTCCCTACCGTAATAAGTAGGGGCATGGTCTGCGTACATCTTACCCTCCCCAGACCCTGCTCTGAGCGGGATATACTGGGTTTGTTTGATTTGGTTTGGTTTGGTTTTGGACCAACATTCTATCCTAAATGTCAATTTTCTCACCTCAGCCCATTTTCAATTTTAATCAATTAAATGTTGAACCCCAACTCAAATATCATCAATCTTTGAGCCCAATTCATTCATTTTTAATTTATCCCCCATAGTTCGATACATCTCAATTTGAACCCAAATCAACTTTCCAGTGTATTCAATTTCAATCCCTGAATTTTCCAATCCTTTTTTTATCCTATTATTTTGACCAAATTTCAATATTAGCCCCTAAGTTTCTAACTCCTCCCGTTTCACCCCAATTAATTTAAATAATTTCCAAATTCAATCCCATAAGTTTAGCCATTAAAATATTGACCTTTTCAAATATCCAATTTAATTCTTCCACTTATTTTATGTTATAGATTATTATTTAAATAATAAGTTATTATTTTTATTTGTAGATAATAATCAAGATTTACGGGCCTAGAATTATCGAGTCAAGCATCTCATCATATTCAAGTTCAAGAACTGCATTTTATCCAGGTGTGGGGATTTATTATGCTTTTGTTTATTTTAATTGCTTTATATATTGTCTCGTATGTGCACGTGAAATCAGTCAGAAGCACTTAAATGTGCAAATCAGTCAGAAGCACTTAAATGTGCAAATCAGTCAGAAGCACTTAAATGTGCAAATCAGTCAGAAGCATTTAATTGTGCATAAAGCTTTTGGGCTAGCCGACGGGCTTCAGAATTTATCAATCATGTTGTTTATACTTGCTAATATATTTAGTAATTAATGTAGACATATTGCGTATCCTCCACACTGAGCGAGTTGGAAGCTCACCCCACTATTTAACCCCTTTGAGGTTGAAGAGCTCGATGTGGCATGCGATTGAGAGTGGGATGATCAAGCCTATGATTAGATGTCTATTTATTTAATGTTATTTCCCTCAAACTATGTTTATGAACAAGTGTTCAATTTGTTTTTTTTACGTCAAGGTGTGTTTTGTTTTAACAATGACTCGAGAATATTACTTGCAATTATTAAGTTTGTCTTTTGAGATGTATTTCCGCTGCAGCATTTTTATTTATTCTTCTTAACTTAATTTGGAGAATTATTTTCCTAGAAAAGTGGTTGCTACATAAGTGGTATCGGAGCGGGTTTACGGTTCTGTAGACTCGTTAAAATGGTTTCTTTTTCTAAACTAAAAATTTCATCTTCGCAAGTAGTCAAGATTTTTAGCAATTATGACCATCCACCTCTGCCGCTCCACGTCGACTCCAAGGTACATTAAGTTATTATTATTCATTATGTGATAAATGCAGTTTACCAGATCAACCATGATTCATGCAGTATAGATGCATCTTCAGTCTATTTTGTACATAAGAATTTTATGATAAAGTATTTGGGCATGAAATTGTTTTCTAATAAATTCATAAGTATATGTGTGAAATGCGAAAGTCATCATTGCTAGAAATCTCTGGTACTCAACCTATCGATGCAGTGTAACTCTCCATTTTATTTCTCCCTCTCGTTGGGTAAGTACTGAAGGATCGTTGTGTGTGGTATGCCTTAGGATAATGGCAACTCGTGGACGTGGACGCCCAGATAACCAAGGTGCAGATAATCTCGGTGGTCATAATGCTAACCTTGGTGGTGGTGACGGAGGTCAGGATAACCACAACAATAACGTGCCAGCTCCTACTCAGGCACAAGTTGTGCAACAATTCCGACGTTTCATCCCACCCACATTCAATGGTCGAGAAGGACCAGCTTTCGTTGATGAATGGTTCATGTCGTTGGAGCGCACCTTTGAGCTCATTGGGTGCACCGATGCGCAAAGAATTCTTTGTGGACAATATCAAATGGTGGAGGATGCTGGACGCTGGTGGATAAGCTATTGGCGTTTGAGGCTGGTGGCCGAGCGTGCTGCATTAACATGGGATCGGTTCAAGGAAATAGTGATGGAACAGTACTACCCACAGCACTACTGATAGAAGATGGAGAGAGAGTTTTGGAATCTTGAACAAGGAGGAATGACGGTTGAAGAATATGAAAGAAAATTCAACCAAATCAGCTTCTTTGTGGAGCAGATGGTGGATACAGATCGAAAGAGGGCCCTTAAGTTCCGAAGTGGTTTACGCTTGAGTATTCGTCAGATTGTGGCTGGTCATGGGGTGCTACCCTATACTGAGACAGTTTTTCGAGCCCAAGAGGTTGAGGCTAGCCATAATCTGGATCAACAATAGTCTATGAAGCCTAGTATCGGTAAGAGGCATTGGAATGGAAACCAAAATAAGGTCGTGATTTCTAATAAGCAAGCAAAGGTTGATCAAAGGTCGGGACCTAAGCCTCAAACCAGTAAGCCAGAGTGCTCGAAGTGTGGTAAGAATAATGGAGGGGAGTGCCTGTATGGTAAAGGTGTCTGCTACAGATGCAAGGAGCCAGGGCATTCAGCTTCGAACTGTCATCTCCAAAGGGCCAAAGGTCAAGGTTCTGGAGGAAAAGCTCGCATCTATACTTTGACCCAAAAGGACGCAGATGAGAATCCGGGCACGGTGTCAGGTATGCTTATGATCTCTAATGTGCCTGCCTTCGCTTTATTTGACACTGGTTCCACACATACTTTTATGTCTGCAAAATTTTATCATGCCATTGGTCATAGAAGCATTAGAACTGTTGATTCTCTTGAGGTTAGCTTACCGTCAGGAAATACGATCCTCACTAATAGAATGATTGACGAGAATATTGATATAGAAGGAAGAGAATTTGACGCTAGCTTGTATTTGATTTACTCGATGGATTTTGATGTGATCCTTGGTATGGACTGGCTCGATAGACATGATGCCGATATAAGCTGCCGTGAGAAGAAGGTAACATTGAGGTGTTCCAAAGGCGAGTCGATCATCTTTTATGGTACTAAGAGTAGGACAGTACCAAGAGTAATCACAACCATGAAAGCACTGAGAGGTCTAAGAAAGGAGAAATGTCAGGGTTAGTTGGTGAGTTTGGTCGACACTCGTACTAATGAGGTGTCCCATATAGATGTGCCTATAGTACGAGAGTTTCTGGATGTGTTTCCAGAAGATTTGCCGGGAGTCCCACCCGACCTACAAGTGGAGTTTAGCATTGATTTGGTCCCTGGGGCGGCCCCTACATCCAAAGCGCCATATAGAATGGCTCCGAAGGAACTTCAAGAATTGAAGGTCCAGATTCAAGAGCTACTGGAGCTCGTATTTGTTCGTCCTAGCATGTCACCCTGGGGTGCACCAGTACTGTTTGTAAGAAATAAGGATCGGTCACTTCGGATGTGTATAAATTACAGAGAACTGAATCGACTCACGGTGAAGAACAAGTACCCACTACTGAGAATCGAGGATCTATTCGATCAGTTGAGGGGAGCCAGAACCTTTTCGAAGATTGATTTGCGGTCGGGGTACCACCAACTGAATATTAGGGAGTGTGACATTCCCAAGACGGCTTTTAGAACCCGTTATGGACATTTTGAATTTGTAGTGATGCCTTTTGGTCTGAGTAATGCACTGGCAGTCTTTACGGATTTGATGAACAGGGTGTTCCAACCTTACTTGGATAAGTTCCTGATCGTCTTTATAGATGACATCTTGGTGTATTCTATGGACAAAGAACAACACCAAGAACATTTGAGGATTACATTGGAGACACTTCGCAAGGAGAAGTTGTATGCTAAATTCAAGAAATGTGAGTTTTGGTTAAACAGAGTTGGATTCCTTGGACATGTGGTGACTTCAAAAGGAATCAAGGTTGATCCCGATAAAGTTGTAGCAGTGAGTAGTTGGGGAATACCCAAGAATGAGAGCGAAGTCCGTAGCTTTCTGGGCCTAGCTGGCTATTATAGGAGATTTATCGAAGGATTTTCGAAAATCGCCACTCCTATGACCCAGTTAACAAGGAAAGGCGTGAGGTTTGAATGGAACGACAAGTGCGAGGAAAGTTTTCAAGAGTTGAAAAAGAGACTAACCTCGGCACCAGTATTAACGATTCCTGATCCGACGGAAGACTTTGTTATTTATAGTGATGCCTCAAAGCAGGGGTTGGGTTGTGTTCTGATGCAACATGGTAAAAGTAGTAGCCTATGCATCGAGATATCTTAAACCACATGAGTTTAACTATCCAACGCATGATCTGGAGTTGGCTACTGTAGTACATGTGCTGAAGATTTGGCGTCACTATCTCTATGGAGGGAAGTGTGAGATATACACTGACCATAAAAGTTTGAAGTATCTTTTCACACAGAAGGACCTTAACATGAGACAAAGGTGATGGTTAGAATTGGTGAAGGACTATGACTGTACTATTCATTACCATCCGGGTAAGGCTAATGTGGTAGTTGATGCCTTGAGTCGGAAGACTAGAGGCGAGTTAGCTTGCTTGACCGATCAGGAGAGTTTGATAAAAGAGTTCTCCCAGTTGAGGATTGAGGTAGTCGAGTCTTCAAAACGCTCGAAAGCAATCCTATCATCTTTGATCTTGCAACCAAACTTGAGGGATAAGATTAAGGAGGCTCAAACACATGATAGGTTCTTGTGCAAGATGAAGGATCGAGCACAAGCTGGGAGTATTGAGAAATTTGCCGTTGCCGCAGACGACGTTTTGACTTATGATGGGAGGTTATGTGTTCCTAAGGATCCACCCCTTAGGAAGCAAATCCTTGAAGAAGCTCACAATGCACCATACTCCGCTCACCCGGGAGGTACAAAGATGTACCACGACCTGAAGAAGTTCTTTTGGTGGAGAGGAATGAAACGGGACATTGGTGTATTTGTGGAGAAGTGTATGATATGTCAGCAGGTGAAGGCAGAAAACCAACGGTCAGGAGGTTTACTCTAACCGTTGGAAATCCCAGAATGGAAATGGGAGCATATCACAATGGATTTCGTGGTTGGTCTGCCACGAACCGTGAGGAAGAACGACGCTATCTGGGTGATAGTAGATCGTTTGACGAAGTCATCTCATTTTCTACCTGTGAGGATGACTTACAGTATGGAACAATATGCGAAGATTTATATTCGGGAGATCGAGAGGTTACATGGCGTTCCAGTGTCGATCGTCTCAGATAGAGATCCACGATTTGCTTCGAAATTTTAGAAAAGTCTGCAAAGTGCATTGGGCACTAAATTGAATTTCAGTACTGCATATCATCCGCAAACCGATGGTCAATCTGAACGGACTATCAAGACACTTGTAGATTTGTTGAGGACGTGTGTTCTTGATACTGGTGAAGATTGGGAAAATATTTTGCCGTTAGTAGAGTTTGCTTATAACAACAGTTACCAAACGACTATACAAATGGCCCCGTATGAGGCTCTATACGGAAGGAAATGTCGATCTCCCCTTTATTGGAGTGAGGTTGGAGAAGGAAAAATTTTGGGTCCAGAATTGATCGGGCAGACTGTAGAGAAGATAGCCGAAATCAGAAGTAGAATTAAGACTGCCCAGGATCGGCAGAAGTCTTATGCGGATAAACGGAGGAAAGATATCCAATTTGAGATTGGAGAGAAGGTGTTCCTGAAGGTAGCGCCGATGAAAGGAGTAATATGATTCGGTAAAAAGGGAAAGCTACAGCCTCGTTATATCAGACCTTTTGAGATTTTGGGTCGTGTTGGTGATCTTGCTTATAGTTTGGCATTGCCGATGGAATTATCAAGAGTGCACAATGTCTTTCACGTCTCAATGCTAAGAAAGTACATACATGATCCTGGTTACATGTAGCTAAGAACCTGACCTATGAGGAGGTACCTACAGCTGTTTTGGAGCGTAAGGTACATCAGTTACGAAATAAAGAGGTTAAATTGGTGAAAGTTCAATGGAGTCGTCATGGACCAAATGAGGCAACTTGGGAACGTGGAGAGTAGATCCGCTCTAAGTATCCAACATTCACTTTTCAAGGTACGTAACTTAATTTTCGAGGACGAAAATTTGTTAAAGGGGAGTAGGTTGTAACGCCCCGATTTCGCACATACATTTATTGTGAATTATAGAAAACATGTTCAATTTTATTAAATTAATGCCCGAATAATTTATCGTTAATTCATTTTATTTCATGATCATGCAAATTAATTTATTCCATTATTATTCATGACAAGTCATGTGATTCGTTTCGTTGCATTTCTCATTTTAATCCATTGTTTCATCTCGTCGTTTCTAGGCCTGACTCAAATTTTAAGCGATATTAATCGTTACCCTTAAGATTCCACAAGTCCATGTTAATTAATTTTAATTCATTCATTTTGGGCCGGCCTAAGCCAATCCCATTATAATATTCAGCCCAAATATTAAAAGTACAAGCCCAATTAAAATTAATACCCCAGACCAAATGCCAAGCCAAACATCCTCTCCCACACACACGAACAGATCATGGGAAAGTAGTTTCTGCAACCACCTTAGTTGTGGAGTTGAGGGGGAGGAACTTCAGGGGAAGTTATGCATCATGGGGAGGGGTTAGTTAATAATTTCTGCTTAAATAACTCCCACAACAAACCAAAACACACGCACAAAAACTATGCAAATCTCACGAATATCATATCCTCATCTTCCTCACAAATTCATAAGAACTTGTCATCGCCATTTTTCTTGTCCAGAAATACACCACAAACATAAACAGGTAAATTCCCCCCCCCCCCCCCTTGCTATACCCTTCGATTACACAAAAGACACCCAACACACAGTCAAGCCCAGTAACCGTTAATATTCATCAGCTCCGGCCGTCCTCCTTAGTCCTTACTAATTCTGCTGACTCTTGAGCCCGAAATTACCCCAGCCCGACAGAACAGCAAATAACTCTCAAACCTAAATCCCTCTTCTGAAATGAAGATTTTCTTTTACCTGAAGCCGAGCCGTGTTCTTGAAACAGAACCAAATTTTCGACCCGAAACATGTCTCATCTCCGTCCCCGTCAGTCGTGTGCAGCCTCCTTCGTTTTGGCCTAAACTGCCCGCGAACCAGAACTATTAATACCGCCCCCATAGCTTTTATTCCGCCGTTCGATTAGTTCAGATTTGCGGTTGGTCCGTAGGGGTGCGAGCGTGCGTGCGTGTTGTATATGTTAAAATTTGGGATAGTAGCCATAGAGAGAAATCGAGAAATTTCGGAAAGAAAAATCGGCGAAAGGGGGATGAGAAAAGGGAAACGGGGATGGAGTTGGACGAAGAAGAAGGGATTGAGAATGGGTCAACTATTAATGTTGGCCGCTTAAATCTCTTTTAGTTGGGCCAACATTCTATCCTAAATGTCAATTCTCTTACCTCAGCCCATTTTCAATTTTAATCAATTAAATGTTGAACCCCAACTCAAATATCATCAATCTTTGAGCCCAATTCATTGATTTTTAATTTAGCCCCCATAGTTCCATACATCTCAATTTGAACCCAAATTAACTTTCCAGTGTATTCAATTTCAATCCCTGAATTTTTCAATCCTTTTTTTATCCTATTATTTTGACATATTTCAATATTAGCCCCTAAGTTTCTAACTCCTCCCGTTTCACCCCAATTAATTTAAATAATTTCCAAATTCAATCCCATAAGTTTAGCCATTAAAATATTGATCTTTTCAAATATCCAATTTAATTCTTCCACTTATTTTATGTTATAGATTATTATTTAAATAATAAGTTATTATTTTTATTTGTAGATAATAATCAAGATTTACGGGCCTAGAATTGTCATGTCAAGCATCTCATCATATTCAAGTTCAAGAACTGCATTTTATCCATGTATGGGGATTTATTACGCTTTTGTTTATTTTAATTGCTTTATATATTGTCTCGTATGTGCACGTTAAATCAGTCAGAAGCACTTAAATGTGCAATCAGTCAGAAGCACTTAAATGTGCAAATCAGTCAAAAGCACTTAAATGTGTAAATCAGTCAGAAGCACTTAATTGTGCATAAAGCCTTCGGGCTAGCCGACAGGCTTAAGAATTTATCAGTCATGTTGTTTATACTTGCTAATATATTTAGTAATTAACGTAGACATATTGCGTATCCTCCACACTGAGCGAGTTGGAAGCTCACCCCACTATTTAACCCCTTTCAGGTTGAAGAGCTCGATGTGGCATGCGATTGAGAGTGGGATGATCAAGCCTATGATTAGATGTTTATTTATTTAATGTTATTTCCCTCAAACTATGTTTATGAACAAGTGTTCAATTTGTTTTATTTTTACGTCAAGGTGTGTTTTGTTTTAACAATGACTCAAGAAGATTACTTGCAATTATTAAGTTTGTCTTTTGAGATGTATTTCCGCTGCAGCATTTTTATTTATTCTTCTTAACTTAATTTGGAGAATTATTTTCCTAGAAAAGTGGTCGCTACAGGTTATGATCGAAAGGATTTTGGTAAAATTTCTGTTTTGCAAAACGAATTTGGTTTTCGGAATTTAAAATTTATGTGTTTGTGTGTTGAGACTAAGTTGTTGCGACAAGTTTGTTAGGTTGTTATGCTCGTCGGAGAATGTTACAAGTGTTTGATTCCAATGCTATGTATGTGGTTTTGACCATGTTTTTTGGTAAAAGTCGTACATCTCTGTTGATGTGACCGTGCAAATTACTTTTGAACTTAAGTTCTACTATTGCGGTGTTAGTTCGTGTATTCATGTAATGACTTGGAGTTAATGTTCTATCGTGCTGCTGTTTGTTGTCCTATGTTGATGTTGTGATGTTTGTTTTGTTGTGTTATTCTGAATGGTTGTCCGTTCAGTATGCCGAGAGGTCGAGGCCGAGGACGTGGTCATAGTAGTGGTCGTAATCAGGAGCATGAGAGGGCGACTCGCTCATTATCGAGCGCCAATCAGCTCAGTACAGACGGTCGAGATGACCAATCGCATGATCAGCAGCACTCAACCAGAGGTAATGTTGACATTGGCATCGCCACCATCCTTCGTCAGGTGGTTGATCAGTTGGCGCATATGAATCAGACCGTACACCGGGATGGGATTCCAGATGAGAATAATGGAGCTAGTAAGTGGTTACGAGATGTGATAAGAATGCACCGCCCTATTTTGTAGGTTCTTCAGACTCATTAGGTTGGGAGAACTGGCTCTTCCAGTTGGACAGAACATTCAATGTTGTAGCTTGTCCCGATGAAAGAAGAGTACCTATTGCTCAATATCTGCTTGACAAAGAAGCTGCACACTAGTGGGAGGCCGTAGCGCCTAGTGATCGTTCAGCTACTTGGGCTGAATTCAAGATGGACATGGAGGCCGAGTATTGTCCACCGCCTGTTAAAGAGTGCAGGATTGTCGAGTTTTTCTCGGCTATGCCCCAAGACGTATCGATATCTCAGGCAATAGTCGATTACAATCGACAACTGTTTTATGTTTGGGATCAAGTGCGAAGTGAAGCAGATAAAGTTCGTTATTTCGATATGCGTATGAAACCTCAGGTTCGACAGTGTATGGCTCCTTTTTTGTGTACAACGTTGAAGGACTATCAGGATCGAGCCTTAGCATTTGAAATGGCTATAATGTCTACCGAGTCTGTATCGGTAGCGAAGAAACAGAAGATTTCTGATGACGCATCGAGAAGTGAGAGAATTGAGATTCCTAAACCTCAACTCTCGTATCAGTCGAGTTTAGGACCTTTTCGGGCAGTTGGTGAATCTAAAAGACATAATTCAGTGTCTTTGAGTTCTGGTAATGCTCCAAGGTGTTTCAACTGTAACGTGTTGGGCCATGAACGTGCGCATTGTAAGAAACCGCCGGTGACTTGTTATAATAGTGGACGCGAGGGGCATCGAGTTCAGTACTGCGAGATTGTTGCCAAGATGATAGGGGACCAGAGTTCCATTCCTACTTCTGGAGGGCCCATTGATGTCCAGTGATGATGTTTTTGTGCTCGTTATGCGGATCGTTTCTCGTGTAGAGATGTATTATGTGATGTTTTTATGTTTGGAGCTTGATGACTGATAATTTGTTTGAATAAGTTTCGGTATGATGGTTGAACCTACGGAGACGTGACCGTAGACCACGAGATCATGAAATTGGTATTTTATTGTGTGTCATTGTGTTTTGTTTTATATCACTGTGACGACCTTATTTTAAGTTCCGTGACGAAACTTATTTTTAGAGGGGTAGAATGTAATACCCATATTATTTTTGACTTCTACACATTCACTTTCTCAATTCTATCGACTCGCTCGTGTTCATTGATACTTTCTGAACTTGTTTGGTATCTCGGTTGCCACCGTTCGAACGGGTTGTGACCTTGTTTTGGATCAATCTGTTTATCGTTGTGACTCTTCCGAGTTCGGTTTGATTCTTGTGAAACTTGTCCGAAATTAACGTCGTTTAGTTTCTATAATTTTTTTTAGTTGAAGTGTGAACTTCGGAGTCGTTATTCTACAGTTGTTGTCCAATTGTTGTTGTCTGATCCCGTACTGCGAAGAATTATCGTTCACCATTGGTCAGCTGTTTCTATTGCGGTCATTTGGGACACCGAGCCATGCATTGCGAGTTGGTAGCTGAGAGGTTTGGGGATCGAGTGTGAATCTCTGCTCCGAAAAGACATGGTTTTTGAGGATTTCGGCGTAGTCTGAATTGCTTGTGGTTGTCCTCGTGGATCGTTTTGTGTTTATTTTCTGTTCTTGATTGTGCATGTTTTCTGATATTAAGTACCTCCTGTTTTGTGATTGTTCAGATAATTGACTTGATTGTACTATCTGTTTGATGACGCTCGTCACTTGTTGGTTTTATTATGTCTCTGCTTGTGGTATTGCGATGGTTGCCGTTGAGCGTGATTTCACGCCATATGTTTCTCTGTGTTGCTTGTAGCGTTTCACCTTTGGGTGTGAGTCTTTCGGTTCTTGTGTATCTCGTTGAGATATGCGTGGTGGGATGTTGCTCCTCTCTATTTATTTTAAATTTCGGGATGAAACTTCTTTTATGGAGGGTAGTATATAATATCCGCAATTTCGAATTCCGGTAATTTCCTTTTTGGCGGAAGTCCGTTTTGGCAACTCGCTTGTGACCATTTCGTCATTATGAGAATGATTAATTCTGCACTTTTTGACATCCGAGTTCGTTTCGGTGTCGTTTTGTTGAGTTCCGTGCTTCTTAACGACTTTCCCGCACTTGAGTTCGATCCTTCGAATCTCGTTCGAAACTGTTGTTTCGTGTTTCTCGTAAGTCCGTTTAACGTTGTTAGACGTGTTGTGAGCTTTGGTTTGGTTATTCGATCACGTATCGTGATTTTTCGGCACTTTTTGACACGAACAGTGTGTGCCGTGACACAAGGGATTGTGCGCCGCGGCATACCCCTTTCTAGAGTTGGGCTGGGCGCGGCTGTACCACGGGTTGCGACACGCTCATTCTGCACCACGGCACGGCCTGAAGGCCTGATCGTGTATTTTATCCACGGGCCACAGCACACTCAGTCTGCGTCGCGGCACGCGAGTCAGAATGTCCTTTTATCAGCGGGATTTGGAGAAGATTTCATTTTGTTCCTCTCCTTTCTTCTTCTTTCTCTCTGTGGGCGATTCTTGGAGCGATTTTGGGTGATCTTCATCATCAAGCGTCATCTTGGGGTGGATTCATGTGTGCTTAACATCATTTAATCCGTTGTTCTTCTCCGGATCGAGGTATTTTTCTTGATTCCATAGAGTTAACTTTTTGGGAGTTTTGTTCTTGATTCCGAATTCAATCCAGTTTAGATGAATCGATCGGCATTAGATGTTGTTATTAAACATGTTTTATGGATTGTATAACCATATCTTCGGTTCGTTTCAACCCGATGGGTGATTTCGGTGTTCTTGAGGTGTAGTGAACATTTGATGTTCGATCAAATGTTCGAATGAGTTTCCCTTCGTTAGTTTGCTGTGATTTCCATTTTTATTGGTCTTGATTCTCGTTGTAATCGTATCTTCGAGTCGTGCGTGATTAATCATGGATGAGTGACCACGATGATTATGATAATTGTGTGTTGATCTGATTACTTATTTGACTATGTATTACACTGCATTGTTAAATGATTGACATATTGATGATAATGTGTGTTGCTCGTGGTGATGTGCTGAGTCGAACAATATGATTTATGTCGTGTCAATGCCTGTGATCCAGGTAGGGTGTGACGAGGCTTGTGGAGTTCGGTACATTGTGTGTACAAACAGTGATTGTGTGATCCAGGTAGGGTCTGACGAGGCCTCTGGAGTTCGGTACATGATGTGTACGAATAGTGATTGTGTGGTCCAGGAAGGGTCCGATGAGGCCTCTGGAGTTCGGCACATGATGACGAACAGTGATTGTGTGGTCCAGGTAGGGTCCGATGAGACCTCTGGAGTTTGGTACATGATGTGTATGAACAATGCGTGTGGTCCGGGTAGGGTCTGATGAGGCCTCTGGAGTTCGGTACATGATATGTACGAACAGTGATTGTATAACAATGATTATTTGTATAACATTTTGAAGTTGGACCACGGACTCAAAATGATATCTTCTCTAGCGTGTTTTGAAACGAGAATCGGGCTGAGGCCCTAACGTTTTCGAAAAGGTTTTGTAAATTGGGACTCGAGGTCCAAAAGAATTTCTATTTTAAGAATCCCCGAGATGATGAGTTCCTTTTCAATAATTCTTGCTTGAGTTCATAAATTCTAAAACTTCTCGGGAACATTTTGATAGTTGATTTCCGTAGCAAATTCATAGTTGCTATTTACTTGTTGCATTTCGTATCGTAATATACTTGCACTATCAAAATAGTGGAATTTTGCTAACCCCCGAGTAATCGGGGGGTGGATGTCTGTTTTGTGTCCAGATGCTTGCAGGTTCGGGGAGCAGTCACAGGATCGGCACAAGAAGTGATGGGCTACGATACTAATCGAGAGTTGGGAGTTAAGTTGAGTGGTGTTATATCGTCAGAGTCGTATTCCGCCTTCTGCTATTTTGTATCTTTACCCCTGCATGGGAATTCATTGTAAAGAGTTGTATTTTTCTATTTACATTAGTCGTACGACCTCACCAATCCATGTAGTTGTTTATAATTGACCTTAACGGTCCGTATCATTGTATTGTTTACCCCGGTCGGGCAAACACTTGGTCATTTGGTCATGTTTAGCCTAGTAGATTCTCGGAGAAGGATATACAGCATGTAATATTCCCATACGGTCTTGGGGGTGTTACATTATGGAGAAAAATCGAGGCAGCCCTTTTATGGATATTTTTTCAAAATTTGTCCCTATGGATGTATAAACTTGAATGCACATTTATTTGAGGTCATCTGGAGCCGAGCCGGAGCTGATACGGATGGAACTCGGTTTTTGAAAAATTATCATAGAGGGTAGTACACAGGTTGTGGAGGAAGATTGAGACGGCTCGTTTTTCGTATTTTTTTCATAATTTGTCCCTATGGATTTATGAAATTGAATACGCGTTTATTTTGGGTCATCCGGAGCCAAATCGGAGCTGATACGGCTAGAACTCGATTTTAGATAACTCTCACAGGGGTAGTGCACGGGTTATGGAGGAAAATCGAGGCTGCCCATTTTTGGATATTTTTTCATAATTTCTCCTTGTGGATTTATAAATTGAATACGTGTTTATTTGGGTTCATCCGGACCCGAATTGGAGCTGATATGGCAGGAATTGGGTTTTCGGATAATTCTCATAGGGTATTACATGAGTTCTGGAGGAAAATCGAGGTGGCCTATTTTGGATATTTTTTCATAATTTATCCCTATTGATTTATAAGATTGAATACGTGTTATTTGAGATCATCCGGAGCCAAACCAAAGCTGATACGGCAGGAACTCTGTTTTTGGATAATTTTAATATAGGGTACACGGGTTATGGAGAAAAATTGAGGCGGCCTGGTTTTCGGATATTTTTTCATAGTTTATCCCTATGGATTTATAAGATTGAATACACGTTTATTTGGGGTCATCCGGAGCCGAATCGGAGCTGATACGACTGGAACTCAGTTTGGGGATAATTCTCTTAGGGGGTAGTACACGGGTTATGGAGGAAAATCGAGGCGGCCTGTTTTTCGGATATTTTTTCATTTTTTATCTCTTTGGATTTATAAGATTGAATACATGTTTATTGGGGTCATCCGGAGCCGAATCGGAGCTGATTCGACTGGAACTCGGTTTTGGGATAATCCTCATAGGTTGTACACGGGTTATGGAGGAAAATCGAGGCGGTCTGTTTTTTGGATATTTTTTCATAATTTGTCCCTATGGATTTATGAAATTAAATACGCGTTTATTTGGGGTCATCCGGAGCTGAATCGGAGCTGATACGGCTAGAACTTAATTTTTAGATAACTCTCATATGGGTAGTACACGGGTTATGGAGAAAAATCGAGGCAGCCCATTTTTTGGATATTTTTTCATAATTTCTCCTTGTGGATTTATAAAATTGAATACGCGTTTATTTGGGTTCATTCGGACCCGAATTGGAGTTGATATGGCCGGAACTGGGTTTTCGGAAAATTCACATGAGTTGTGGAGGAAAATTGAGGTGGCCTATTTTGGATATTTTTTCATAATTTGTCCCTATGGATTTATAAGACTGAATACGTGTTATTTGAGATCATCCGGAGCCGAACCAAAGCTGATACGACAAGAACTCAGTTTTCGGATAATTCTGATAGAGGGTACACGGGTTATGGAGGAAAATTGAGGCGGCCCATTTTTTGATATTTTTTCATAGTTTATCCCTATGGATTTATAAGATTGAATACGCATTTATTTGGGGTCATCCGGAGTCGAATCGAAGCTAATACAACCGGAACTCAGTTTGGGGATAGTTCTCATAGGTGGTAGTACATGGGTTATGGAGGAAAATTGAGGCGGCCCAATTTTTGGATATTTTTTCATAGTTTATCCCTATGGATTTATAAGATTGAATACGCGTTTATTGGGTCATATGGATCGGAGCTGATACAACTGGAACTCGGTTTTGGGATAATCCTCATAGGGGGTAGTACACTGGTTATGGAGGAAAATCGAGGCGGTCTGTTTTTTGGATATTTTTTCATAATTTGCCCCTATGGATTTATAAAATTGACTACACATTTATTTGAGGTCATCCGGAGCCGAAGTGGGCCGATACGGCTGGAACTCGATTTTCGAATAATTCTCATAGGGAGGGGTTATGGATAAAAATCGAGGTGGCCCTTTTATGGATATTTTGTTTCATAATTTGTCCCTATGGATTTATAAAATTGAATACGCATTTATTTAAGGTCATCCGGAGCCGAGCCGGAGCTGATACGACTGGAACTCGGTTTTTCAAAAATTCTCATATGGGGTAGTACACGGATCATGGAGGAAAATCGAGGCGGCACATTTTTTGTATATATTTTTACATAACTTGTCCCTATGGATTTATAAAATTGAATATTCGTTTATTTGAGGTCATCCGGAGCCGAACTGGAGCTGATATGGCTGGAACTCGGTTTTCGGATAATTCTCATAGGGACGGCTTATGGAGGAAAATCGAGACAGCCCTTTTATGGATATTTTTCATAATTTGTCCCTATGGATGTATAAACTTGAATGCGCGTTTATTTGAGGTCATCCGGAGTCGAGCCGGAGCCGATACGGCTGGAACTCGGTTTTTGAAAAATTCTCATAGAGGGTAGTACACGGGTTGTGGAGGAAAATTGAGACGGCTCGTTTTTCGAATATTTTTCGTAATTTGTCCCTATGGAATTATAAAATTAAATAAGCATTTGTTTGGGGTCATCCGGAGCCGAATTGGATAGAACTTGATTTTTAGATGGGTAATGGAGGAAAATGGAAGCGGCCCGTTTTTTGGATATTTTTTCATAGTTTATCCCTATGGATTTATAAGATTGAATATGCGTTTATTGGGTCATACGGATCGGAGCTGATACGACTGGAACTCGGTTTTGGGATAATCCTCATAGGGGGTAGTACACGGGTTATGGAGGAAAATCGAGGCGGTCTGTTTTTTGGATATTTTTTCATAATTTGTCCCTATGGATTTATAAAATTGACTACACATTTATTTGAGGTCATCCGGAGCCGAACTGGGCCGATACGGCTGGAACTCGATTTTCGGATAATTCTCATAGGGACGGGTTATGGATAAAAATCGAGGTGGACCTTTTATAGATATTTTTTTCATAATTTGTCCCTATGGATTTATAAAATTGAATACGCGTTTATTTAAGGTCATCCGGAGCCGAGCCGGAGCTGATACGGCTGGAACTCGGTTTTCAAAAATTCTCATATGGGGTAGTACACGAATTATGGAGGAAAATCGAGGCGGCACGTTTTTTGTATATATTTTTTCATAATTTGTCCCTATGGATTTATAAAATTGAATATTCGTTTATTTGAGGTCATCCGGAGCCGAACTGGAGCTGATATGGCTGGAACTCGATTTTCGGATAATTCTCATAGGGACGGCTTATGGAGGAAAATCGAGACAGCCCTTTTATGGATATTTTTTCATAATTTGTCCCTATGGATGTATAAACTTGAATGCGCGTTTATTTGAGGTCATCCGGAGCCGAGCCGGAGCCGATACGGCTGGAACTCGGTTTTTGAAAAATTCTCATAGAGGGTAGTACACATGTTGTGGAGGAAAATTGAGACGGCTCGTTTTTCGGATATTTTTCATAATTTGTCCCTTTGATTTATAAAATTAAATAAGCATTTGTTTGGGGTCATCCAGAGCCGAATCGGATAGAACTTGATTTTTAGATGGGTAATGGAGGAAAATCGAAGCGGCCCGTTTTTTGGATATTTTTTCATAATTTCTCCTTGTGGATTTATAAAATTGAATACGCATTTATTTGGGTTCATCCGGACTCGAATTGGAGCTGATATGGCAAGAACTGGGTTTTCGGATAATTCTCATAGGGTAGTACACGAGTTATAGAGGAAAATCGAGGTGGCATATTTTTGGATATTTTTTCATAATTTGTCATTATGGATTTATAAGATTGAATACGTGTTATTCGGGGTCGTCCGGAGCCGAATCAAAGCTGATACGGGTGGAACTCAGTTTTCGGATAATTCTGATAAAGGGTACACGGATTAGGGAGGAAAATTGAGGCGTCCCATTTTTTGGATATTTTTTCATAATTTGTACCTATGGATTTATAAAATTGAATACACATTTATTTGAGGTCATCCGGAGCCGAACTGGGCTAATATGTCTGGAACTCGGTTTTTGAAAATTTCTCATAGAGGGTAGTACACAGGTTGTGGAAGAAAATTGAGACAGCTCGTTTTTCGGATATTTTTTCATAATTTGTCCCTATGGATTTATGAAATTGAATACGCATTTATTTTGGGTCATCCGTAGCCAAATCAGAGCTGATACGGCTAGAACTCGATTTTTAGATAACTCTCACAGGGGTAGTACACGGATTATGGAGGAAAATTGAGGCTGCCCATTTTTGGATATTTTTTTATAATTTCTCCTTGTGGATTTATAAATTGAATACGTGTTTATTTGGGTTCATTCGGACCCGAATTGGAGCTGATATGGCAGGAACTGGGTTTTCGGATAATTCTCATAGGGTATTACATGAGTTCTGGAGGAAAATCGAGGTGGCCTATTTTGGATATTTTTTCATAATTTGTCCTTATTGATTTTTAAGATTGAATACATGTTATTTGAGGTCATCCAGAGCCAAACCAAAGCTGATACGGCAGGAACTCAGTTTCGGATAATTCTAATAGAGAGTACACGGGTTATGGAGGAAAATTGAGGTGGCCCATTTTTTGGATATTTTTTCATAGTTTATCCCTATGGATTTATAAAATGGAATACACGTTTATTTGAGGTCATCCGGAGCTGAACTGGCTGATAGGTCTGGAACTCGATTTTCAGATAATTCTCATAGGGACGGGTTATGGAGAAAAATTGAGGTGGTCCTTTTATGGATATTATTTTTCATAATTTGTCCCTATCGATTTATAAAATTGAATACGCGTTTATTTAATGTCATTCGGAGCTGAGCCGGAGCTGATAGGGCTCGAACTCGATTTTTAAGAAATTCTCATAGTGGGTAGTACACGGGTTATGGAGGAAAATCGAGGCGGCCCGTTTTTTGTATATATTTTTTCATAATTTGTCCCTATGGATTTATAAAATTGAATACTAGTTTATTTGAGGTCATCCGGAGCTGAACTGGAGCTGATATGGCCGGAACTCGGTTGTCGGATAATTCTCATAGGGACGGGTTATGGAGGAAAATCGAGGCAGCCCTTTTATGGATATTTTTTCATAATTTGTCCCTATGGATGTATAAACTTGAATGCGCATTTATTTGAGGTCATCCGGAGCCGAGCCGGAGCTTATACGGCTGGAACTCGGTTTTTGAAAAATTCTCATAGAGGGTAGTACACAGGTTGTGGAGGAAAATTGATATGGCTCGTTTTTCGGATATTTTTTTCATAATTTGTCCCTATTGATTTATGAAATTGAATACGCATTTATTTGGGGTCATCCGGAGCCGAATCAGAGCTGATACGACTAGAACTCGATTTTTAGATAACTCTCATAGGGGTGGGTTGTAACGCCCCGATTTCGCATATACATTTATTGTGAATTATAGAAAACATGTTCAATTTTATTAAATCAATGCCCGAATAATTTTGTCATTTAATTCATCTCATTCTCATGCAAATTCATTTCGTTTCATTTTATTTTGACGCATGTCAAATTAATTAATTCACTATCTCATTTCATGTCATATTAACTCTCGTCATTTTATTTCATTGTGTTTCATCTCGTCATTTCTAGGCCCGAGTCAAATTTTAAACAATATTAATTGTTACCAAAATATTTTACAAGATAAATAATAATATTAATTATTATTATTACTATTATTATCATTATTACCAAAATTATTATTTTTATACGTATTAGTGCACTACTATCATTATTATATCAATTATATTTAATCATGTGTTTTAATTTAACTAACTAAGATTAAACTTAATTAACCATGATTAAGAACTCTTCCTTTTCGCACGTTTCCTCACCAGTCCTCTAATCTTATCACAAACTCCTCAGTGACTCATAACTCTACACAAATCAGAATTCTACTTCTAATATTAAACATAAACTGTATTGTATAAATACCCTATTGTATACAGCACAAAAGCTTTTACAATACAGAATACACCTTTTTCCTCCTTCCTGCTCCCTCGTCCGTTTTCTGCAAGCAGGCAAAGGAAAAAAAATCTCTATCTTTCTTTTCTTCTTCTGCAAATCTCACCTTCAGTACAATACAAAACATTCACAAATAATCCCAGTCGATTTTCTCCAGCAGTCAAGATCTATCAACACCTTGTGCAACTTCTTCTTCTTCACACACTCAGACGATTTTACTCGAGCTTAGGTAAGCTCAAATTTCCCTTTTAAGTTCATTACGAACATTCTTATAAAAAGTTTAGCCTCAATCGACCCTAATATGTATGATCATCCGCCTCTAATCAATCCTAAATTCGAATCAAATCGAAAATACAAAACCGTAAATTTACTTCAAAATCCATCTCGACTGCATCCGAATCGAGCCCGAAACCCGCACTTAAGCCCATACAAAACCATCCCAAATCAAAATCCGCTGAACTTCATGGCCAGAAATAGAATCCTCATAATCACCGAGCCCGAACCCAAATCAAACTTACCTGACCAAAATCGAACTTCCGCCATATGCCCGCCGAAAATTAGGACAGAAACCCTAACCCATAGCCGACCTAAATCATTGTCGCCGCTCCAGTTTACACCTGGCATCACCACTCGGTGGAGGACAAGGGCCGATGCCTTTTTGTTTCGCTGCAAATCCGGCCGTTCTCAATCTTCTTCTTTTAGTTATGGTGTGTGTCTATGTTTTGAGCCTAGAGAGAGAGAGAGAGAGAGAGAGAGAGAGAGAGAGACGTGAAATTGAAGGGAATCAAGAGTTCTGGAGAGCGAGAGCGAGTGAAATAGCGAGAGGAGAGATCTGACTTCTTTCCCGTGTGAAATGAATTTATTTCCCAATTACTTTTATCAAATTTCAATTTCATTCCCAAGTTTTTCAAATCTTGCAAATTAACCCAGTGTAGTTATAATTTCTACCAAATTCAGCCTCTAATTTTTATTTTCTTCATTCTTGCCGCAGCCTGGTTTATAATTATTTCAGTTAGCCCCAATCAGAATTTTAATTTCTTCAATTTCAGTCCCTTTCAGCCAAACTTTTAACATGTTGACCTTTTCAATTGATATTATTATTCACTCATAATTTAGTTCTGAGTCAAATAATAATATTTTTTTGTTATTATTAATTGTAGATAATAACAAGAATTTACGGGCCTAGAATTGTCGAGTCAAGCATCTTCATCACATTCAAGTTCAGAACTGCATTTTATCAAGGTGTGGGGAATTATTACACTTTTGTTTATTTTAATTGCTTTATATATTGTCTTGTATGTACACGTGAAATCAATCAGAAGCACTTAAATGTGCAACTAGTCAGAAGCACTTAAATGTGCAATCAGTCAGAAGCACTTAAATGTGCAAATCAGTCAGAAGCAATTAATTGTGCATAAAGCCTGCGGGCTAGCCGACGGGCTTCATAATTTATCAGTCATGTTGTTTATACTTGCTAATATATTTAGTAATTAACGTAGACATATTGCGTACTCTCCACACTGAGCGAGTTGGAAGCTCACCCCACTATTTACCCCCTTTCAGGTTGAGGAGCTCGATATGGCATGCGATTGAGAGTGGGATGATCAAGATGATGATTAAATGTTTATTTATTAAATATCATTTCTCTAAAACTATGTTTTACGAACAAGTATTAGATTTGTTTTAATTTCACGTCGAAGTTTGTTTTTATTTAATGGTGACTTGAAAATATTACTTGCGATTATTAAGTTTGCCTTTTTAAAATGTATTTCCGCTGCAAAAAAAAATTTATTTACTCTTCTTAAAAGTAGAAGAATTATATTTTAGAAAAGTGGTCGCTACATGGGTAGTACACGGGTTATGGAGGAAAATCGAGGCAGCCCGTTTTTTGGATATTTTTCATGATTTCTCCTTGTGGATTTATATAATTGAATATGCATTTATTTGGGTTCATCCGGACCCGAATTGGAGCTGATATGGCAGGAACTGGGTTTTCGGATAATTCTCATAGGGTAGTACACGAGTTATGGAGGAAAATCGAGCTGGCCTATTTTTAGATATTTACTCATAACTTGTCTCTATGGATTTATAAGATTGAATATGTGTTTATTTGAGGTCATCCGGAGCCGAATCAAAGCTGATACGGCTGGAACTCAGTTTTCGGATAATTCTGATAGAGGGTAGTACACGAGATATGGAGGAGAAATGAGGCGGCCCATTTTTTGGATATTTTTTCATAATTTATCCCTATGGATTTATAAGATTGAATATGCATTTATTTGGGTTCATCCGGAGCCGAATCGGAGCTGATACGGCTAGAACTCGGCTTTGGGATAATTCTCATAGGGGGTAGTACACATGTTATGGAGGAAAATCGAGGCAGCCCATTTTTTGCATATTTTTTCATAATTTGTCTCTATGGATGTATAAAATTGAATACGCGTTTATTTGAGGTTATCCGGAGCCGAATTGGAGCTGATATGGCTGAAACTCGATTTTCGGATAATTCTCATAGGGACGAGTTATGGAGAAAAATAAAGGTGGCCCATTTATGGATATGTTTTCATAAATTGTCCCTATAGATGTATAAACTTGAATACGCTTTTATTTGAGTTCATCCGGAGCCGAGCCAGAGCTGATACGGGTTGTGGAGGAAAATTGAGACGGCTCGTTTTTTGGATATTTTTTCATAATTTGTCCCTATAGATTTATGAAATTGAATACGCATTTATTTGGGGTCATCCGGAGCCGAATCGGAGCTGATACGGCTAGAACTCGATTTTTAGATGGGTTATGGAGGAAAATCGAGGCGGCCTATTTTTTAGATATTTTTTCATAATTTCTCCTTGTGGATTTATAAAATTGAATATGCGTTTATTTGGGTTCATCCGGACCTGAATTGGAGCTGATATGGCCGGAACTGAGTTTTCGGATAATCGAGGTGGCATATTTTTGGATATTTTTTTTCATAATTTGTCCCTATGGATTTATAAGATTGAATACGTGTTATTTGAGGTCATCCGTGTAACACCCCCAAAACCGTATGGGAATATTACACGCCGTAAACCCTTTCCGCAAGGATCTACCAGGCTAAACGTCCATAAACAACCAAACGCTTGCCCGTCCAGGGTCAAACAATATAATAATACTGCACTGGCCAAGGTCACTTACACATAAACACACAGACCGATGAGGTCCCACAACTCTATCAACAGGACTGACTAACAAACATTACCCACACAGGGGTCGAAATACAATACAACGGAAGACTGAATCAACTCTAATAATACAACTAAACTCTACCAACTCTCAACTCTTGATTAGTATCGCACTCGTCATCCCCTTGTGCCAATCCCGTGATCGCTCCCGAACTCGCATGTACCGGACGCATCAGACATCCACCCCGAATACTGGGGTTAGTAAAACTCCACCGTTTTACTAGTGCAAGTATCAAACCATACGAAATGTAACAAGCAAATAGCAACTACGAATTTAATACGGAAATCCATTATCAAAATGTTCCTAGAAGTTTTAGAATTTCGAACTCAAGTAAGAGATATTTGAAAAGGAACACATCATCTCGGGGATTTTTAAAGCAGAAAATCTTTTGGACCTCGAGTCCCAATTTACAAAACCTTTTCGTAAACAATAGGGCCTTAGCCCGATTCTCGTTTCAAAGCATACTAAATAATATATCATTATGCGTCCGAGATCCATATTTAAAATGTTACCCGAACAATCACTACTACACGATCACTGTTCGTACACATCATGTACCGAACTCCGGAGGCCTCGACGGACCTTACCCGGACTGCACACATTGTTCGTACACATCATGTACCGAACTCCGGAGGCCTCGACGGACCCTACCCGGCTACAACACACACTGTTCGTACACATCATGTACCGAACTCCGGAGGCCTCAACGGACCCTACCCGGCTACAGCATCGTTCGTACACATCATGTACCGAACTCCAGAGGTCTCGTCAGACCTTACCTGGATCACACACCTTGTCCGTACACGTCATGTACCGGACTCCAGAGGCCTCGTCAGACCCTACCTGGTTCACACACTTTGTTCGTACACATCATGTACCGAACTCCAGAGGCCTCGTTAGACCCTACCTGGATCACACACACATCGACTCGACACAATTCATAATCATTAAATGTCAAGTCATTCCACATTACGCCGAATGTACAATCAAGCAAGTAAACCAAAACAACACAAACATCATGATCATCACAACGACTCTTAACCAACACAACACACATTCGGTACACAATTCATTGAAGAAACACTTGTACAACCATCTCATATGTGTAACACCCCCAAGACGTTCAGGGCATATTACAGCGCCGTGGACCCCACACTGTGGAATCCACCAGGCTAACATACCAACAAGACATTCGACAACGACTAACTATCATTAATAAAACGACAATTCAAATAAAAGACTACCAACCGACAATTAAAATTTGACATCAAATCCATTTCCCAAAACGGGAACACAACATTAACAATTTCAAACAGGAAGTACTCGAGTACTTAAACCAATTTTATAATACATAAATCTCAAAACCAGACATCAATAGTAACCGACAGACATGACATCGAAAATCAAACACTGGACAATATCATGCTTGCCCATCATCCTCATACGGCCCGAGTGCTCGTTTGTCCCCACGATCAATACCTGAAATACAAAAAGTATTTCCCCCATTTAAGGGGTTAGCGACAACTGCTAGTGCAAGTACAATCCATTTGAACTACATTCTAATCAGATGAATACATGCGCCAAAAATCATTTTAGAAAACATTTTATATTCCGGAATATTTATGATGTACACACAAAACACATTATCTCCAACAAATCATAATTCAAAGTTAACTGCTGCACGAGACTCACGGCCACCGTACCCCGCAGAGCCCCGTCGGACATCCCTGGGTGGCTAACCACAGTTCGCGATACGCACACTCACGGCAATACGTATCCCTAGAGGCCCCGTCGGACCGTCCCTAGGTGAACATACACATATCTCCCCACAACATCCACATATAGCCATAATTCAAATACTAGAACATGTAAACAAATGTAAAGTACTTGCCTTTGAGACATTCTTCGAAGAATCGGAAGTGAAAAATGACTACGGATGATCCGAATGGAAAACGACGGTTCCTAAACGAAGAATTAGCATAACTCAGTCCCAACGAACATCAATAATCGAAAGGAATACTCCCAAAACCCCGATTACAATTAACGACAAAAGACGTTCAATCAATACGGGTGAGGGTTTACGCAAAATCTCCCCGTATTGATAATTCGCGGATTAAAATCAAGGAAACTGGATTTGGAATCATTCAACAATCACAATCGGTGAAGAATATCCTAACATACTGGAATAATTCGGTTCCAATTAGTAAAACCCGGAAAAACCCCCAAATTTGACGAGTTAGGGTTCTAGACGAAATTACCTTGAATTCGGATGATGGAGATGGGTTTAGATGGTGGTGTGTTATGCTCGAGACACAAGAATTGGACTGGAAGGGAACTCCACCGGTTACTCTCCACAATCTGCTCTGATTCGCCAAAATCGCCCGTAGGAAGGGAAGGAAAGGAAAAGAATGAAAAATAATGTTGAAACTAAAGCCTCTTTGATCTTTAAAAATGTGAAGTTAGCGCACGCTAACTAGCATGTATAGCGCACGCTAACGGGGCTAAGACCGTCCAAAGGGCTATCACGCCATCGCTAGCGCACGCTAACAAAAACTGAGTTAGCGCACGCTAACTGCACCTTGGTAGCGCACGCAAGGCAACCGGGTAGCGTGCGCTACCTACGCAGCAGATTCAAGATTGCCGCTCATGTCGCCAGCAGATTGCCGGAGGTACAAAACACGAAATGCACGACGAGGTCGAATCCAGAACATGAACGCGAAGCATATAAGACGACGGAGCTAAGCGCTGAAAGAAAATACAATTCCGACCACCGAAGGGTCCGTAATGCGACAACGAAAACGAGATTCCCTAAACTATTAGAAATTACAAAAATGGCCCAAGTGCCCGAAAATCAACGACGCTCGGATTTACGAACCGAAAGTCTCCACAAGACCAACTCAACCATACGAACTTGTACAAACCCGAAATAACGAAAACGAACGAGTTTTACAAGAATCGAACGCTCATACGGCAAAACATGTCATAAAACGAAATTACGTGAAAACATCATCAAAACTCATCCCAATGGAAAAACTCCAAGAACAAAATAGATTCGAAATGTCGAAACGGTTACAAGCTTAGTCGATAAAAATAGACATACACCAAAAATGGAAATCGCTAAAAATGGGAAAATTACGGATATTACATTCTCCCCTCAAAATAAAGTTTCGTCCCGAAACTTAAGAATCAAAAAGCTCGGGGTATCTCGAACGCATATCCTCCTCTAACTCCCACGTCGCTTCTTCTACTCCATGCCTCGACCATTGCACTTTAACCAAAGGAATGGTTTTGTGCCTTAACTGTTTATCACGACGCTCCAAAATTCTAACGGGTCTCTCTTCAAACGTAACATCCTTCTCAATCTCCACGTCCCCAAAGTCAATAATGTGGGACGGGTCCGGAACGTACTTCCTCAACTGGGAAACGTGAAATACGCTATGTACATGACTAAGCGGCGGAGGTAAAGCCAAACGGTACGCTAACTCACCGACTCTCTCCAATACCTCGAAAGGTCCAATATATCTCGGGCTGAGTTTCCCCTTCTTCCCGAATCGGAAAACTCCTTTCGTCGGAGATACTCTCAACAGAACGTGATCTCCCACCTCAAACTCCAAGGGTCTACGCCTAACATCCGCATAAGATTTCTGTCGACTCTGAGCAGCCAACATCCTCTTTCTAATCAATTCGACTTTCTCCCTCGTTTCCAATACCAGATCCGGCTCAGTGCCAACTAAATCGGACGACTCATCCCAACATATCGGTGATCGGCAACGTCGGCCATAAAGTGCCTCATATGGTGCCATCTTAATCGACGCGTGCCAGCTATTATTATAAGTAAACTCAATCAAGGCCAAATGATCCTCCCAGTTACTAATCCAATCTAACGCACACGCGCGCAACAAATCCTCGAACGTCTGAATGGTACGTTCGGACTGCCCATCGGTCTGGGGATGGAACGAAGTGCTCAAACGTAGCTGAGTCCCCAATGCCTTATGCACTGCCTGCCAAAAATGCAATACAAATCGGCCATCTCTGTCTGAAATAATGGTCCTCGGCGTACCATGAAGCCTCACTATCTGAGTGATAAAAATACGAGCCAACTTTTCTGGACCCCAAGTATCCTTGATGCCCAGAAAATGTGCCGACTTGGTCAGTCGGTCTACAATCACCCATACCATATTCATACCAGTCTTCGTCCTCGGTAAACTCGTGACAAAATCCATAGAGATGTCCTCCCACTTCCATTCCGGAATGGGAAGTGGTTTCAATAATCCGGCTGGCCGCTGATGCTCAATCTTGACTTGCTGACAAGTCAAACACTTAGCTACAAACTGAACTACCTCTTTCTTCATATCGTTCCACCAAAAATTCTTCCTCAGATCTTTATACATCTTATTCGAGCCCGGATGGACTGAGTATGGTGACGCATGAGCCTCTCGCATAATGCTCTGTCTCAATTCCGAGTCGTTCGGAACACACAACCGACCTCGGAATCTCAACACTCCGTCCTCATGAATAACAAATCCCGGGGCTTTCCCCTTCTCTACACTCTCCCGGTCAATAAACATCGGGTCCTCCAACTGCCCCGATTTAATGTCCTCGACTGCAGACGAAGAAATCTCAAGAGTACGCAATCGCCCGGAACTCTCTGGCGGTACAATCTCAATGCTCAACCTCATAAACTCTCGCTGAAGTCCCGATCGGGCCGTGAGTAACACAAGCACCGAAGCGATACCGATTTCCGGCTCAAGGCATCTGCTACCACATTAGCCTTTCCTGATGATAGAGGATCTCAAGATCGTAATCCTTAATCGCCCAACCATCTCCTCTGTCTCATATTAAGCTCCTTCGCGTGAAGATGTACTTGAGCTCTTGTGATCGGTGAAAATCGACACGACGAGCCATACAAGTAATGACGCTGATTTTCAACGCAAACACAATCAAGCCAACTCAAGATCGTGCGTAGGTAATTCAATTCATACGGTTTCAACCGACGGAAGCATAGGCAATCGTCCTCCCGTGCCGCATAAGTACGCATCCGAGCCCTTGGCCCGAAGCATCACTATAAACAGAGAAACCATCATTACCACTCGGTAAAGCCAACACGGAGCGGTCGCCAACCGCTTCTTCAACTCCTCAAAACTATTACGCCTCTCATCGGTCCACACAAACTTCTCTCGACTTCTCAGAATAACCGAGTCGAGGTCGAGCAAGTTTAGAGAACCTCGACGAACCTACGGTAATACCCGGCTAATCCCGTAAAAACTACGGACCTCTTTCACGTTCTTGGCGGCGCCCAATCCAACACCGCTCTACCTTATGTGGGTCCACACGAACACCCTACCGAGATCACATGACCGAGAAACATAACTTCCCGTAACTAAAACTCGCACTTTGAGAACTTCGCAAAAGATGCCGAGTTCTCAAAATATCTAACACAATATGCAAATGACGGGCGTGCTCCTCCTCGCTCCTCGAGTAAATCAGGATGTCATCGATAAAAACGACTACACACTTATCGAGGTACTCAATAAAGACTTTGTTCATAAGCTGCATGAACACGGCTGGTGCGTTGGTTAGCCCAAAAGGCATAACCACAAACTCGTAGTGACCGTATCTCGTCCGAAAGGCCGTCTTCGGAATATCGGTATCCTTCACTGAGCCGATAATACCCCGATCTCAAATCAATTCAAAACACAGCTGTTCCCTTGCAACTGATCAAACAAATCATCAATCCTTGGTAGCGGATACTTGTTTTTGATGGTCACTTTGTTCAACTCTCGGTAGTCGATGCACAAACGAAGTGGCCCATCCTTCTTCTTTACGAATAGGACCGGTGCGCCCCAAGGCGAAGCGCTCGGTCGAATATATCCCATGTCCAGCAACTCTCCCAACTGTTTCTTCAACTCAAGCATCTCGGCAGGCGCCATACGGTATGGCGTCTTAGAGATAGGTGCTGCACCCGGCTCTAAATCGACGGTAAATTCCACCTCTCGGTCCGGTGGCAAACCCGGCAACTCATCTGGAAACACGTCAGGATACTCACATACTACCGGAATAGACGAGAGCTCGACTCCCCCTTCTTCCGATCTCAAAGCGTAACACCAATAGCCCGTGAACCCTCCCCGAAGAAGCCTCACCGCCCTCAAAGCGCTGATCAGTAATCTCTGACTACCCCGCTTACGCCCCACAAAAGAATGCTCGGTACCATCAGAGGCTGACATCGTAACAGTCCTCGTTCTATAATTCATGATCGCCCCATGACGGTCCCGCCAGTCCTCACCCAGAATCAAATCCTCATCTCTAATATCTATCGCAATCAGATTAGAAAGCCAATCCCTCCCCGCGATACTCACAGAAAAATCTCTAATCTCACGGTCCCCCACGATGCTATCCCCGCTAGGAAGTTTAACAACAAAAGGCTCACAAGCAACAAGGCAATCAACATGCATTTACGCACGCAATCCATAGATATAAAAGAATGCGTAGCACCGTAATCGAACAATACTAAACAGGATGGTCAAGGATGTGGACGGTACACTGTAGCCACCGTCGCGTCGGGATCTCCGGCTCGCCTCATCTCATACACACGGGGCGGAATGCACCCGCACTAGAAGCTCCCCTCTAGAAGGCCGACTACGACCTCGACCTCTACCAAAACTCTGCTGCGGCCGAGGAACTGTTGGTGCCCGATTCACACTCGGCTCTCCTGCACTGGAGCAGATATCCGAGTAACTGGAGCCCGAGCCGCATCCGTACAAAACTTAGCACGGTGACCCATACGACCACAAGCAAGACACCGAATCGGAGGCCTATCACACTCACTCATCATGTGGCCCGACGATGCAGCTTGAAGCATGTAGGACCACGAACGGAACCAGCAGGAGCAGACCTAGAACCGTTCCCTCGACCAACCGATGGCGACCGACTCGAAGACTCGCGAACTGCACCGAGCCTTCGGATACCCTCCCGACTTGCCTCCCGAAAACCGACCGGAGGTCTTCGCTTCTTTCCTTCACTGCCTCTGTCGCAGAAAACGACATCTCGTAAGCCATCGCTTTATTCGATAATCTTTCAAAGTCGTGCACCCTGCACCGGACATGTAGTGGCGCACTCTCGGTTTCATCCGCATGTCAAAGTGGCGGATCTTATCGAGCTCATCGCGGACTTGGTTTCTCACGTAATGCAGCTGTTGATTGTAGTCCTTGATAGCTTGAGAAATAGGAACATCTTGGGGCTTAGCCTCAAAGAAGGCTCGGATCCTCCCCTCTTTCACCGCCAAGGACGATTCATCTTCCATCGATCTCGAAACTCGCCCACGTAGCTGCCCGGTCACGCGGTTTCACCGCTTGCCACCACGCCGCCGCCTCCTTGGCGAGGAAGTCTTGAGCAATGGGTACTTTCCTCTCCTAACAGCTTAGCGGCCTCAAACACTTTCTCCAACTCGAATAACCAATTCTCCCAACCGTAAGGGCTCAAGCACCATCAAACTGCGGAGGACGCATACGAATCACGCCCCAAGTAGCTTATCATTACCGGATCCAGGGCGGAACCGGTTTGGCATTAGCATGGCCGACTGAACGGCTCGAGCCGCAGCGTCATCCGGTTCGCTACTTGCCGTAATATGTTGCCACTCCAACATTCTCATGAGCATTACCGGAGCTAGCAGTGGTCTGCTGACCTCCGGAACTAGGGGGAACAATGTTCGACAAAGAGGGCATCGCCGAATCGGTTCCCGAGTGATCGGACATGGCCGCCCCACCGGCTGCGCCACGCCCTATCAAGGCCCGCGACCGCGTCCGCGTCCTCTACCAGCAGGAATTCTGAAGGAGCAATGGGTAAGTACAATTCAAACGCAAAACGCAAAAGATACTAAGACAGAAATAGAACAGAACGGTGAAACGAGTCAAGTTAGGGAAACTTACGAGCACCGGCGTACTGAGATGATGGCATAACAGTGATACTGTCCCAAAAACGACACTTAACTAGACCCAAATGACCGACAGCCTAGGTATCCATAAATCTAAGCTCTGATACCATATTCTGTAACACCCCCAAGACGTTCAGGGCATATTACAGCGCCGTGGACCCCACACTGTGGAATCCACCAGGCTAACATACCAACAAGACATTCGACAACGACTAACTATCATTAATAAAACGACAATTCAAATAAAAGACTACCAACCGACAATTAAAATTTGACATCAAATCCATTTCCCAAAACGGGAACACAACATTAACAATTTCAAACAGGAAGTACTCGAGTACTTAAACCAATTTTATAATACATAAATCTCAAAACCAGACATCAATAGTAACCGACAGACATGACATCGAAAATCAAACACTGGACAATATCATGCTTGCCCATCATCCTCATACGGCCCGAGTGCTCGTTTGTCCCCACGATCAATACCTGAAATACAAAAAGTATTTCCCCCATTTAAGGGGTTAGCGACAACTGCTAGTGCAAGTACAATCCATTTGAACTACATTCTAATCAGATGAATACATGCGCCAAAAATCATTTTAGAAAACATTTTATATTCCGGAATATTTATGATGTACACACAAAACACATTATCTCCAACAAATCATAATTCAAAGTTAACCGTTGGCACGAGACTCACGGCCACCGTACCCCGCAGAGCCCCGTCGGACATCCCTGGGTGGCTAACCACAGTTCGCGATATGCACACTCACGGCAATACGTATCCCTAGAGGCCCCGTCGGACCGTCCCTAGGTGAACATACACATATCTCCCCACAACATCCACATATAGCCATAATTCAAATACTAGAACATGTAAACAAATGTAAAGTACTTGCCTTTGAGACATTCTTCGAAGAATCGGAAGTGAAAAATGACTACGGATGATCCGAATGGAAAACGACGGTTCCTAAACGAAGAATTAGCATAACTCAGTCCCAACGGACATCAATAATCGAAAGGAATACTCCCAAAACCCCGATTACAATTAACGACAAAAGACGTTCAATCAATACGGGTGAGGGTTTACGCAAAATCTCCCCGTATTGATAATTCGCGGATTAAAATCAAGGAAACTGGATTTGGAATCATTCAACAATCACAATCGGTGAAGAATATCCTAACATACTGGAATAATTCGGTTCCAATTAGTAAAACCCGGAAAAACCCCCAAATTTGACGAGTTAGGGTTCTAGACGAAATTACCTTGAATTCGGATGATGGAGATTGGTTTAGATGGTGGTGTGTTATGCTCGAGACACAAGAATTGGACTGGAAGGGAACTCCACCGGTTACTCTCCACAATCTGCTCTGAATCGCCAAAATCGCCCGTAGGAAGGGAAGGAAAGGAAAAGAATGAAAAATAATGTTGAAACTAAACTGCCCCTGATCTTTAAAAATGTGAAGTTAGCGCACGCTAACTAGCATGTATAGCGCACGCTAACGGGGCTAAGACCGGTCCAGTGGCTACTGCTGCCATCGCTAGCGCACGCTAACAAAAAATGAGTTAGCGCACGCTAACTGCACCTTGGTAGCGCACGCAAGGCAACAGGGTAGCGTGCGCTACCTACGCAGCAGTTCAGTACTGCTGCTCATGTCAGCAGTACGCTGCTGTCGGAGGTACAAAACACGAAATGCACGACGAGGTCAGAATCCAGGAACATGAACGCGAAGCATATAAGACGACGGAGCTAAGGGCTGAAAGAAAAATACAATTCCGACCACCGAAGGGTCCGTAATGCGACAACGAAAACGAGATTCCCTAAACTATTAGGAAATTACAAAAATGGCCCAAGTGCCCGAAAATCCCGAAACGACGTCGGATTTACGAACCGAAAGTCTCCACAAGACCAACTCAACCATACGAACTTGTACAAACCCAGAAATAACGAAAACGAACGAGTTTTACAAGAATCGAACGTTCATACGGCAAAACATGTCATAAAACGAAATTACGTGAAAACATCATCAAAACTCATCCCAATGGAAAAACTCCAAGAACAAAATAGATTCGAAATGTCGAAACGGTTACAAGCGAGTCGATAAAAATAGACATACACCAAAAATGGAAAGTGCTAAAAATGGGAAAATTACGGATATTACAATATGTACATCGAAATCCTGCACAAATGGCACAACGCCTAACACGTATACCAATATATCACTATTATCACAAAGCCTTCAAATTTCGGAAAACACAACCAACTCAAACGGAACATATTTACGGAGGCAAGCAAAATCGTTATACATATCATACGTAATTACTATTCACAAGATACAAGTCGTATAATAAGATACTTGCCTTAATAACCGCTACCAAACGCTCCGAAGAACACGGTTCGACCGGAAGCTCGGACCCCGAAGAAGACAACGAACGAAAGGGTTCCGACTCGAGTTCTTCACAAGAATTCGACCCTAACAACATATAATCAATAAATCATCGATCATACGAGGAAGAATAATCGTAGAACGCCCGAAACCCCTCTATGACATTTTACCGGACACCTTCAAGGCGTCGATCAAGAACTCGACCAAAATAACGAATCGATACGATCCAACCATGGAATAACAAGGAAAATGATATAATACATCTAAATAATCATCAATCCATCACAATCCTAAGTTAAAACGGATTAAACGGACAAATCGAACAAAATCCCCAAAACTATATTTTAGGAAAACTTGCCTTGATTCGGTCGATCGGAGCAAGTTATGGAAGGATTAATCGATGTTATGAACTTCAAAACTTCATGGATTTAACCCCTAACAACATCCCTCCATGATCATCAAATCTCCAGCCGCGGAAGAGGAAGAAACGAGTGAGAAAAATGAAGAAAAACCCGACTGCTGGGCCTTAAATAGGCTGACAGACTCGACCGTGTCCGCTCGACACGGTCGTGGCGCGCAGATGGCGGCAGGGACTCGACCGTGTCCCGCTAGACACGGCCGCGCCTTCCGATAGTGACCCGTCCCGCGGCGCCGGCAATGACTCGACCGTGTCCCGAACACGGCCGGCCTCGCGCCGCTCCGCTTATCCGGAAGAGTTCGCTCGGCCGTGCTGCACGACACGGTCGGGTCCCGAGGCGAGACTTCCGGCTTATCCGGACGAGTACGGCACGGGCCGTGTCGGACGACACGGCCGAAGTTCGCCGGCGTGATCGCCAATAACGAGCGGGTGAGCTAAAACGACCATAACTCTCTCGTCCGGACTCATTGACTCACCGCTCGAACCATTGGAAAGCTAACTCGATGCTCTATAATATTGCAAAGATTCAGAATTTTTGGAGTTACCAAAAATTAATGGTGATCCAACAAAGTCGAACTCATACTTAGAAAAGTCGTTTAGTAATCCCGAATTCAACAAAACGACACCGAGACCCGAACACGAATACGAACCGAAGATACGGTTACGAAGTACTCACAAAGACGAATCTAAGAGCTAGTAGAACACACGATTCCGACCACCCGAAGGCTCGAAATTCGACAACGGAAGGTAATTACCCCAAACTTTGGGAAATTACGAAAATGGCCCAAATGCCCGAAAATCACCATACGACAACGAATAATCAAACCGAAGCTCACAACACGTATAACAACGTTAAATGAACTTACGAAAAACCCCAAACGATTTTGCCAACGAGATTCGCAAGAACCGAACTCAAGCGCGGAAAAGTCGCTAAAAGCACGGAACTCAACAAAGCAAGACCAAACGAACTCGGATGACAAAAGTGCGTAATTAAATATTCTCCGAATGACGAAACGGTCATGAGAGAGTCGTCAAACAGATTCACCAAAAAAGAAATTTACCGAAAATCGAAAATTGCGGATATTACATTCTACCCTCCTTAAAAGAAGTTTCGTCCGAAACTTAAAACAAGTAGGAGGAGAAATATTCCGCTGTGCAAAACTCAACAAGATACACAAGAATGCGTAACTAACGCCCAACGGCGAAATGTTACAAACAACGCAAAGGAATATACGGCGTGAAAACACGCTCCACGGCGACCAACACAACGTCGCCGTTAGGGATATAATAAAAGCAACAAATGACAGCGTTATCAAGCGGATAATATGGCCAAGTCAATTATCCGACAATCACAAGACACAACGAACGAAAATCAATATGATTGACCATCCCAACGGTACATCAATCAAAACGCGAGCCAACCGAACAAATACGAATCCCACCGCCCAAGGGATGGAAGATCGAAAACGAGACTAATTTCCCGAACTTAAGGGAATTAGGAAGGAGCCCGAATGCTCAACAATCACGAAACGAGAACAAAACCGAACAAACAAACGATCGAACCACAACGATCGAGACAACAAAAATCGAACAATCATGTCCGAAACACGAAGGATAATAAAATTCAAACCACAACTCCGGATGATCCGTGAGAACTACAAGACATGCATTCCCATAAGATCCACAGAAAGGGAATAGCGATTGCAAAGTCACGCGACAAACGAGTTATTCCAAAACAATACCACACTCGTTCGATCAACAAAAGCAAGGGGCGTGGACAAGCTCGTAAATGTCAACGAACATAATGAGTCGACAGAGTCGAAAACACAAGAGTTACAAGTCCGATCCACTTCGAATAAAAGAACTATTAGAACCCGATGATGTCACTCCCGAACAAGGTTCACAAGAATCGAACTGAACCCAAAAAGTCACATCGATAACCAGATCGACCCACAACAAGATCACAGTTCGTTCGAACGATGAAACCTAAATACAGAACAAGTTCATAAAGTATCAACGAACACGACGAGTCGATAGACCTGAGAAAGAGGAAATGCAGAAGTCAAAACGATACAGGCATTACATTCGACCTCTTATAAAAGAAATGTCGTTCCCGCAACTCACAACAAATGGAGTAAGGTGACAACACAAAAGCAAACGGCGTAAATATCTCCCATGGGCCTCTCCGATCCGATCCTCATATCTTTATCGAAGTTCGCGCCCGAAAGACTCGGAACCCAACTCGCAAAATCGGATCCTGTGTCTCGGGTCCTCACTTGAAAAGCGCATCGACGAGAAGGACAATTGGCACGTACATGCTCCCGACACAATACGCTCAAATGCCTCGGCTCGGCATATCGAAAATACGATGCTAGATACAATGGAACATAACACCGCAAAAAACATACCGGAGATGCCAACTCAAAGATAATAAAGAATCATAATACATATCATATACAACGATTACCATCGTAAAGTAATACACACACAAACACTACAACAACGATGATCGTTCGCGACATCAACGGCCCGAACGATAATCGCACATAATTACAAACATTATGAAACAATCACACATGTACACAAACGTACAAACCCAAGCTTCAACATCTCACACTCGTGCGACAACACGCAAATCGCCACGAGGCGATAAACAAGAACACCGTTCACACCTCTCACAGAGGGCTAGTACAAAGCAAATGCGTGGCAACGCCTCGACGTTCATGGCACCAATTCGATCATACTGGAGCAACCATCATAACGACAACGTGAACATCATACATACATACCCACCCTCAAACGGGAATGGATAGTTTTTAAAAAACGAAAACCTCCTTTTGAAAATAATTTTGGAAACACCGATTGATCTTGAGTATCACTCTTCAAAAAAAAGTACAATCGTGAAACATCGTTATCGAGACTTTGGAAAACTATTTTGCATTCGATAAAAATGAGGACACTTTCTTTTCGTGAAAACTTTCGAAATATTCGACCCTCGGGTCTAAGTAAAAGTGTTTATAAAACATTGAAAAATATCTCAAAACATTTTGGTCCTCGAGGTAGAAGAATTCGAAACATATCGTGGCACCTTTGAAGTACCATGAGAAAACAATTCATTTTAAACGTCCGTCTCGAAATTTATTAATAGGATACTCAAGATTTTCAAAGATAATTCAATGGGCTAGAATGCCCAAAAATCTCAGGTAATTACACGGAACATTATAGCGTTGTGGGTCCCGCGCCGGAACCCACCAGGATAAAAAAAATATTTACAAAAACGCCAAAAGGGCCGATGACGGTAATATTTCAAAAACTCACAAAAGCCATTTACAAAATACTAAGTACCGTCACAAGAATTTTGCCAAAACGTTCAAGGCCATAACGCCAAAACTCGGTTAAAGGAATCGGTTTTCAAACTAAAACTCAGTCGCCGATACCTTTTCGAAATCCATTAAGGTTTACAACTTCCACACCATACCACACCACCCGGTGGTTTAAAGATAAAACAATAATGTGCCCAGTTCTATACACATACTATATGCCACAAGTACTAAACACAATTATATTACACAATACTGTGTAAAGAAAATCATCCACCGCAATTAACTCACTAAGATAAAATCGAGATACACAGGTACTTCGCATAAAAGAGGAGACTTACATCCACAGGTCGCACGGAGGTGACGGTCGCCCACGATACTAATCTCGTCCGACAACATAACCGACACGTTGTGACTACGCATAACTCAACTTGTCACCTGATGACTCAAACGACATGACAACACATTACTCGACAAATCACGACTTGACTCGACCCGACAGCCTAGGTTTCCGCAACCTAAGCTCCGATACCATAAATGTAACACCCCCAAAACCGTATGGGAATATTACACGCCGTAAACCCTTTCCGCAAGGATCTACCAGGCTAAACGTCCATAAACAACCAAACGCTTGCCCGTCTGTGGTCAAACAATATAATAATACTGCAGTCAAGGTCACTTACACATAAACACACAGACCGATGAGGTCACACAACTCTATCAACAGGACTGACTAACAAACATTACCCACACAGGGGTCGAAATACAATACAACGGAAGACTGAATCAACTCTAATAATACAACTAAACTCTACCAACTCTCAACTCTTGATTAGTATCGCACTCGTCATCCCCTTGTGCTAATCCCGTGATCGCTCCCCGAACTCGCATGTACCGGACGCAGTATCAGACATCCACCCCGAATACTGGGGTTAGTAAAACTCCACTGTTTTACTAGTGCAAGTATCAAACCATACGAAATGTAACAAGCAAATAGCAACTACGAATTTAATACGGAAATCCATTATCAAAATGTTCTAGAAGTTTTAGAATTTCGAACTCAAGTAAGAGATATTTGAAAAGGAACACATCATCTCGGGATTTTTTAAAGGTAAAAATCTTTTGGACCTCGAGTCCCAATTTACAAAACCTTTTCGTAAACAATAGGGCCTTAGCCCGATTCTCATTTCAAAGCATACTAAATAATATATCATTATGCGTCCGAGATCCATATTTAAAATGTTACCCGAACAATCACTACTACACGATCACTGTTCGTACACATCAAGTACCGAACTCCGGAGGACTCGACGGACCTTAACCGGATCGCACACATTGTTCGTACACATCATGTACCGAACTCCGGAGGCCTCGACGACCCTACCCGGCTACAACACACCGCTCGTACACATCATGTACCGAACTCCGGAGGCCTCAACGGACCCTACCCGCTACAAAGATCGTTCGTACACATCATGTACCGAACTCCGCAGGTCTCGTCGACCTTACCCGGATCACACACCTTGTCCGTACACGTCATGTACCGACTCCGCAGGCCTCGTCGGACCCTACCTGGTTCACACACTTTGTTCGTTCACATCTTGTACCGAACTCCGGAGGCCTCGTCGGACCCTACTGGATCACACACACATCGACTCGACACAATTCATAATCATTAAATGTCAAGTCATTCCACATTACGCCGAATGTACAATCAAGCAAGTAAACCAAAACAACACAAACATCATGATCATCACAACGACTCTTAACCAACACAACACACATTCGGTACACAATTCATTGAAGAAACACTTGTACAACCATCTCATATGTACATCGAAATCCTGCACAAATGGCACAACGCCTAACACGTATACCAATATATCACTATTATCACAAAGCCTTCAAATTTCGGAAAACACAACCAACTCAAACAGAACATATTTACGGAGGCAAGCAAAATCGTTATACATATCATACGTAATTACTATTCACAAGATACAAGTCGTATAATAAGATACTTGCCTTAATATCCGCTACCAAACGCTCCGAAGAACACGGTTCGACCGGGAAGCTCGGACCCCGAAGAAGACAACGAACGAAAGGGTTCCGACTCGAGTTCTTCACAA
Organism: Orobanche coerulescens; assembly: GCA_033398695.1. Taxonomy (NCBI): domain Eukaryota; kingdom Viridiplantae; phylum Streptophyta; class Magnoliopsida; order Lamiales; family Orobanchaceae; genus Orobanche; species Orobanche coerulescens. Next base: position 123,669,818 of record CM065804.1, on the reverse strand, counting down.
GAATTCGACCCTAACAACATATAATCAATAAATCATCGATCATACGAGGAAGAATAATCGTAGAACGCCCGAAAACCCCTCTATGACATTTTACCGGACACCTTCAAGGCGTCGATCAAGAACTCGACCAAAATAACGAATCGATACGATCCAACCATGGAATAACAAGAAAAATGATATAATACATCTAAATAATCATCAATCCATCACAATCCTAAGTTAAAACGGATTAAACGGACAAATCGAACAAAATCCCCAAAACTATATTTTAGGAAAACTTGCCTTGATTTGGTCGATCGGAGCAAGTTATGGAAGGATTAATCGATGTTATGAACTTCAAAACTTCATGGATTTAACCCCTAACAACATCCCTCCATGATCATCAAATCTCCAAGCGGAAGAGGAAGAAACGAGTGAGAAAAATGAAGAAAACCCGATCACTGGGCCTTAAATAAGCCGAGACTCGACCGTGTCCGCCCGACACGGCCGTGGCGCGCAGATGGCGGGCAGGACTCGACCGTGTCTCGCTAGACACGGCCGCGCCTTCCGATAGTGACCCGTCCGCGGCGCCGGCAATGACTCGACCGTGTCCCGAACACGGCCGGCCTCGCGCCGCTCGCTTATCCGGAAGAGTTCGGCTCGCCGTGCTGACGACACGGTCGGGTCCTCGAGGCGAGACTTCCAGCTTATCCGGACGAGTGCGGCACGGGCCGTGTCGACGACACGGCCGAAGTTCGCCGGCGTTGATCGCCAATAACGAGCGGGTGAGCTAAAACGACCATAACTCTCTCGTCCGGACTCCGATTGACTCACTGTTCGAACCATTGGAAAGCTAACTCGATGCTCTATAATATTGCAAAGATTCAGAATTTTTTGGAGTTACCAAAAATTAATAGTGATCCAACAAAGTCGAACTCATACTTAGAAAAGTCGTTTAGTAATCCTGAATTCAACAAAACGACACCGAGACCCGAACCTGAATACGAACCGAAGATACGGTTACGAAGTACTCACAAAGACGAATCTAAGAGCTAGTAGAACACACGATTCCGACCACCCGAAGGCTCGAAATTCGACAATGGAAGGTAATTACCCCAAACTTTGGGAAATTACGAAAATGGCCCAAATGCCCGAAAATCACCATACGACAACGAATAATCAAACCGAAGCTCACAACACGTATAACAACGTTAAATGAACTTACGAAAAACCCCAAACGACAGTTTCGAACGAGATTCGCAAGAACCGAACTCAAGCGCGGAAAAGTCGCTAAAAAGCACGGAACTCAACAAAGCAGCACCGAAACGAACTCGGATGACAAAAGTGCAGAATTAAATATTCTCCGAATGACGAAACGGTCATGAGAGAGTCGTCAAAACAGACTCCGACCAAAAAAAGAAATTTACCGAAAATCGAAAATTGCGGATATTACAATCCGGAGCCGAATAAAAGCTGATATGGCTGGAACTCAGTTTTCGCATAATTCTGATAGAGGGCAGTACACGAGTTATGGAGGAGAATTGAGGCGGCCTATTTTTTGAATATTTTTTCATAATTTGTCCCTATAGATTTATAAGTTTGAATACATGTTATTTGACGTCATCCGGAGCCGAATCAAAGCTGATACGGCTGAAACTCAGTTTTTGGATAATTCTGATAGAGGGTACATGGGTTATGGAGGAAAATTGAGGCGGCCCATTTTTTAGATATTTTTTCATAATTTATCCCTATAGATTTATAAGATTGAATACGCATTTATTTGGGGTCATCCGGAGCCGGATCAGAGCTGATACGGTTGGAACTCAGTTTTGGGATAATTCTCATTGGGGGTAGTACACGGGTTATGGAGGAAAATCGAGGTGGCCTATTTTTTGGATATTTTTTCATAATTTGTCCCTATGGATTTATAAAATTTCATACGCGTTTATTTGAGGTCATCCGGAGCCGAGCGGGAGCTGATACGACTGAAACTCGATTTTTTAAAAATTCTCATAGAGGGTAGTACACGGGTTGTGGAGGACAATTGAGAATGCTCGTTTTTCGGATATTTTGTCATAATTTATCCCTATGGATTTATGAAATTGAATATGCGTTTATTTTGGGTCATCCGGAGCCAAATCGGAGCTGATACGGCTAGAACTCGATTTTTAGATAACTCTCATAGTACATGGGTTATGGAGGAAAATCGAGGCCACCCATTTTTTGGATATTTTTCCATAATTTCTCCTTGTGGATTTATAAATTGAATACGCATTTATTTGGGTTCATCCGGACCCGAATTGGAACTGATATGGCAGGAACTGGGTTTTTGGATAATTCTCATAGGGTATTACATGAGTTGTGGAGGAAAATCGAGGTGGCCTATTTTGTATATTTTTTCATAATTTGTCCCTATGGATTTATAAGATTGAATACGTGTTATTTGAGGTCATTCGGAGCCAAACCAAAGCTGGTACGGCAGGAACTCAGTTTCGGATAATTTTGATAGAGGGTACACGGGTTATGGAGGAAAATTGAGGTGGCCCATTTTTTGGATATTTTTTCATAGTTTATCACTATGGATTTATAGATTGAATACGCGTTTATTTGGGGTCATCTGGAGCCGAATCGGAGCTGATACGGCTGAAACTCAGTTTGGGGATAATTCTCATAGGGGGTAGTACACGGGTTATGGAGGAAAATCGAGGTGGCCTGTTTTTTGGATATTTTTTCATACTTTATCCCTATGGATTTATAAGATTGAATACGCATTTATTCGGGTCATCCAAAGCCGAATCAGAGCTGATATGACTGGAACTCAGTTTTGGGATAATCCTCATAGGGGGTAGTACACGGGTTGTGGAGGAAAATCGAGGCGGTCTGTTTTTTGGATATTTTTTCATAATTTGTCCCTATAGATTTATAAAATTGAATACACATTTATTTGAGGTCATTCGGAGCCGAACTGGGCTAATACGACTGGAACTCGATTTTCAGATAATTCTCATAGGGACGGGTTATGGAGAAAAATCGAGGCAGCCCTTTTATGGATATTTTTCATAATTTGTCTCTATGGATTTATAAAATTGAATACGCATTTATTTGAAGTCATCCGGAGCCGAGCTGGAGCTGATACGGCTGGAACTCAGTTTTTAAAAAATTCTCATAGGGGGTAGTAGATGGGTTATAGAGGAAAATCGAGGCGTCCAATTTTTTGTATATATTTTTTCATAATTTGTCCCTATGAATTTATAAAATTTAATACGCATTTATTGAGGTCATCCAGAGCCGACCTGGAGCTGATATGGATGGAACTCGGTTTTCGAATAATTATCATAGGGACGGGTTATGGAGGAAAATCGAGGCAGTCCTTTTATGGATATTTTTTCATAATTTGTCCCTATGGATGTATAAACTTGAATGTGCGTTTATTTGAGGTCATCCGGAGCCGAGCCGGAGCTGATACGGCTAGAACTCGGTTTTTGAAAAATTCTCATAGAGGGTAGTACATAGGTTATGGAGGAAAATTGAGAATGCTTGTTTTTCGGATATTTTTTCATAATTTGTCCCTATGTGTTTATGAAATTGAATACGCGTTTATTTGGGGTCATCCGGAGCCAAATCGGAGCTGATACGACTAGAACTCGATTTTTAGATAACTCTCATATGGGTAGTACACGGTGTAATATCCGCAATTTTCGATTTTCGGTAAATTTCTTTTTCGGCCAGAGTCCATTTTGATGACTCTCTCATGACCGTTTAGTCATTTCGAGAATGATTAATTCTGCACTTTTTGTCATCCGAGTTCGTTTCGGTATCGTTTTGTTGAGTTCCGAGCTTTTTAGCGACTTTTCCGCACTTGAGTTCGATTCTTGCGAATCTCGTCCGAAACTATTGCTTCGAGTTTCTCGTAAGTTCATTTAATGTTATTATTCATGTTGCGAGCTTTGGTTTGGTGTTTCGATCGTGTATCGTGATTTTCGGACGTTTTGGGCCATTTTCGTAATTTCCCAAAGTTTTGGGTAATTACTTCCGTTGTCGAATTCCGAGCCTTCGGGTGGTCGGAATTGTGTGTTCTCTTAGCTCTTAGATTCGTCTTTGCGAGTACGTAGAATCAGATCATCGATTCGTATTCGTGTTCGGGTTTCGAGTCGTCGGGCCGTCGGAGTTGCCCCCGAGTCATGGCCGGCACCGGGGCCTAGGCAAGATCGCCGAGTTACGGCCGGTAGTGCTCGGCAGCTTCTGGCCGAGCAGGCCGTACCGTGGGCCGCGGCACATGCCGGCAGGGCCGCGGCACACTCGTGCATTTTTTCGGCCAAACCGTCTGTACCTGGTGCCGCGGCACATGTCGGCCGGGCCGCGGCACACTGCCGATCACTGGGCGCAGATTTCGCCCTGTGCCGCGGCACACTCCCGCTGGGCCGCGGCACATTGTGCAGCCTATTTATGGCCCTGCATACGGGTTTTTGGCCATTTTTCTCAATCTTTCCTTTCTCTTCCGCGGATGTGGTCTTGGGAATCTTGAAGCCATGTTGTTTAACAATTAATCCATGAAGTTCTTGAGGTCATAACATCAATCAATCATCCGTTATCATGCTTTGATCCAGCGAATCAAGGTAATCTTCCTTAGAACCCTAATTTCGTGAATTTGGGGGTTTTTGCATTTTTATCCGATTCGTTCCGTGTTGTTGATTAATCCATGATGGGTATGATTAATCTTGGTAGTATTCTTGTGTTTAACATCATTTAATCCATTGTTCTTCGTCGAATCGAAGTATATTTCTTGATTTCCTTCGAATCGACTTTTTGGGGGATTTGTTCTCGATCTCGTTTTCCATCCATTTTTGTTGGATAAATTGTGGTTAAATGATGTTGTTAAACATATTCTATGGATTGTATATCCATATTCCGACTTAGAATTCCGTTTTCATGTTTTGTCGGGACGAATCGTGTTCTTGGCCGTTTTGGGGAAAACACTTGAACTTTCGTCATTCGTTCTTTGAATTCAGCGGCTTTGGGTCGTACTTTGTAATTTATTTTCGTTGTTATTGTTTTTGTTCGTAGTTCATTGTTGCGGATTGTCGTTCCGTGGAGTCGGTGAGTTCGTAGTCGGTTCGTGCCAACCTACTTCGGCTGATTCTCTGCGTCGTGGTTATTCGAGGCAAGTATCTTGCCCATACATTACGTGTTTTATGGATATAATGGTTGCTAAGTGTCGATATGTGCTAAATAAATATTTATAATCATTTTTCAAAAGTATCAGTATATTTACCATCATGGTTTTCGTAAAGGTGACCCGTGTGGGTCGGGAATTAATATGCTTAGTTGATTATGTGTGCTAGTTTTGAGTATAGGATCACCTTACTTTCGTGTGATGTCATTATGTATGATTATGGCGTCGGTAAATGTAAAGTGTAATTCTCTTGACAAATTATGTGCTTGGAGTCTCGTGGTTATGGATGAATATGTGAGTTTTGGTGATATTGGTTGTGTCGTTCGGTGCTGTTGAGATCTTGTGCTCTCTTGTGAATTGATATAGTTCTGGGTCGTGACTACGTGTTGGATAATTTGGCCATTCTAGCAAGGTACCTCGACTATATATATTTTGTGTGTTTGACCTTTGAGAGTCGTGGTTTTGTAATCTGTGAGTTGTTACTCTTCCACCTGGGGATGGCATGTGGCCTCTGGGGGCCGCTACTAATGGGTACGGCCATGGAAGTGGACTTGGGTGCGTGTGTTGATGTCCTTCCACCTAGGGACGGTTCGACGGGACCTCTGGGGGCCGATACTAATGGGTACGGCCGCGGAAGTGGTTTCCCACCTGGGGACGTTCCGACGGGGCCTCTGGGGGCCGATACTAATGGGTACGGCCACGGGTTACCAAGTGTGGTTTCTGTGATATTGATGTTGACATTTTGATGATTAATTGTGATATTGTCCGGAGTATCACAATGCTTTGCGCTCGGGGTCGAGAGACATTATATATCGAGTCTTGGTGCTTGGCTAGAATGGCATAAGAATAATGTGTTATGTGTAATGTGTCCTTGTAAGTGAATTGCAGTGGATGATCGGGTCGTAGGCCCTGTGTTTTGTGACCAGAATGGTTGGGTCGTGGACCCCGTGTTTTGTTAACGGATTTGCATTTTGGAAAATGAACTTTGGGGCTGTGACCCTAAGTGACTTTCGAGGAATTAAGAACTTTTCAATTTCTAATGTTTTCAAAACTCCCGAGATTTGGAAATGTTTTCAACGTGCTTACTTGCTTCGTTTCTACTTTCAAGACTTAAACTATTTTTAACTAAAAATATCTTGGGAAGTCTTTCGTTGTATTCTCGGAATGTGTTGTGTATGGCTCGTATTTGCACTTTATACTTGCACTAGCGAAACAGTGGAGTTTTGCTTGTAATATCCGTATTTTTCTTTTCCTTGTATTTTCGTTTTTGGTGTATTTCTCGGTCGTAGTGACCCTCGTGTATCTTTCAGTGTGTCCTTCCTGTCAAACTGTTGAACTGTATCCTCGTTGTTGTTGTGCGGAACCGCCGTTTCGGGGTTGCCGTGGATCCATTGCGTGTTGTTGGCCCCCAAATATTGATTCCTATCGTTTTATTCCCTTTCCGGATCATTTTTAGCATTTTGGAACCCAAAAGGGGGTATGGGCCGCGGCACAAGGTGTGTGCGCCGCGGCACACAAATTCCTTCAATTGATAGTCGAACAAACTGTACTGTGTGCCGCGGCACACCCATCCGGTGCCGCGGCACAAGCAGCCAGCGGCACACCTATCCGTGCCGCGCACACTCGTGTGTTTTCTGCGCCAAAACCAAATCAGACCGTGTGCCGCGGCACACGCAGCCGTGCCGCGCACAACGCGAAAACCTCGAGTATTTTCGCCTCGTGCCGCGGCACTTTTGGCCGTGCCGCTGCACACGGCGGTCAATTGTGCAGATTCGTCTTTATTAGACGAAATCGGCCGGCTTTTCCCATTTGTCATCTCGCATCGCGAGAGTAGCGAGAGAGAGGGTATAGAGGGGGAGAGTTCTTCATCCGGGGGTCGATCTTCATCATTTCTTTTCGGTAGTGAGGCTCGGATAATCAATCTAACGCGCGTTCTACGGATCTTGGTACTTGAATCTCCTAAGGTAATGTTCTAAAACCCTATTTCGATTAATTTGGGGGTTTTGGGTTTTTCTTCCGATTCGTTCCGTTTTGTTGGTGGATTCATGATGTATACGATTGATATTGTTAGTATCTTTAGTTTCCCTACGGATTCATGGATATTTTGTGGATTTTTACTAATCGAGAGGGTTTGGTTGTGGTCCGCCCTCGTTGTTATTTTTGGTACGAATATACATGAATCGTAGGCGGGTTTCCGGTGTATTCCATTTCCATAATCGTTTAGAAGTGGTTGTGATTGTGCTATTCGAATCGTTAGGTTCATTCTCGCTTCGCCTCGTGGTTGTGCTTGATCCTTCCGCTCCGCTCGTGTCATCGTCTATTTAATCAAGGCAAGTATCCTTATGAACTTACAATCTTGACATAGTAGTTTTGTATGAGAAATTGTGTGTGTGTATGCTCACTACGGGTTAGACTCGACGGGGTCTCGGTAGGGTTCCACGAAGCCGTGGACCGCGAGCTTGCTTTTAACCATCGCGTGGGTTAGATCCGACGGGTCTCGGCAGGATCCACGCCGTGGGTCCGCGGTTAATTGTGGTGCATTTTTACAAATGTGGTTTGATCATTGGCATCTCCGGAAATGAGCGTTTTGGAAACTATGATTTCTTGAATTGCATGCATTACTATATGTGTAAGATGTAAGTCGTTCATCCGGGTTACTTGTACTAGCGTAATTGCTAACCCCTCTGGGACCCGCTTTGGGGAAATTCGCTTTATGAATTTCAGTCGTGTTCATCGAGACGATGGCGCTGGACCAGTACACGGATGACGGCCGTGCGTGATGATGGTGCACGAGTGATGTTTTAGTGTCTTTTACCTTTTTGTCTTTTGTAGTTTTGAACTAATAGTTGTACTCGAGTACTTAAGGGGTTCTTGTTCGTTTGAATTGTATTGTTGCTTATTATGTTGTGTTGGATGATGATGTTATATTGACCGGTTGAACCGGGTGGATTGTTCTGTTTTGCGTCTTTATGACGTGGTGTTATTTTATCTTTTCTGTGAGTCGTTGTGTATGATGTCGTTTCGGCTGGTGAGTCCCATATAGGGATTCACGGCTGTAATATACCTCGGATATCCCGGGGTGTTAAGAAAATGGTATCGGAGCTCTAGGTTTATGGATACCTAGGCTTGTTGGTTTATTGGGTCTTGTGGTGTTTGGTTTTGCACATCATCGTCACGCTGCCATGATTCCGGTACTACCAGTGTCCGTAAGTTTTCCTTCCTCTGTTCATTAATTCCTTGTATCGTACCCTTGATTCTCGATTTGTAATTGTTCTTTTCTTGTACTGATCCTCGTATGGCTTTTGCTACTTATTTAACTCCATTATGGATGCTGGAAGAGGTCGTGGTCGCGGTCGTGGTCGTGGACGCGGCCGGGGACGTGGGGCAGCCGGTGGGGCGGCCACGTCACAGTCTTCGGGAGCCGGCAGTACCGGCGACCGTCATAGCCATGCTTCTTCTCAGGAGCGTGCCAATCTTGGTATTGCGGCCGTTATGCAACAGATGGTGAACCAAATGGCGGCAATAGCTCAGGCGGTTCAGAACCCGGATCAAGCCCATGCTAATCGGGGCGGAGCGGACCGTTGGCTCCAAGATGTCATCAAGATGCATCCTCCTCAGTTTTCGGGAGCTTCAGACCCGATTGGCTGGGAAGGGTGGATCAAGGAGATGTCTAAGGTCTTCGTTGCCACTAACTGTCCCGAGGACCGTAAAGTCCCTATTGCTCAATATTTTCTCACTGGGGATGCTACGGACTGGTGGGAGGCCGTTGGGCCCAAAGACCATGCTGCTACGTGGGCTGAGTTTCAAGAGTTGATGGAGACTGAATATTGCCCGTGGCCGCCGATGTGCTCGGGTACATGCTTTTTATGATGCTCAACCACGGGATATCCCCGTAGCTCAAGCTATTGCTGATTTTAACAAAGAGTTGGGTTATGTGAAGACCCAAGTTGTCGAGGAGAGTGACAAGATTTTCCATTTCTCCAGGCGGATGAAGTTGCCGATTCGGGACTATATGTCGGGGCTCGTATGCACTACATTGAAGGATTATCAGAGTAGGGCCCTTGCTTATGATATGTCGGTGACGGCGAGTGAGGCGGCCCGCGAGAGTAAGAAGCAGAAGTCCGCTGGGAACTTTTCGGGCCACAAGAGTGGGGGTCAGCAGAGATCCCAATCTGCTAACTTCCCTGCCGGCGGTGGTCCAGCCTGCTCACCGGGAGTCCTCGTGGAACTACCAGTGCTCCTTTTCGTGATGTGAAGTGTTTCAATTGTGGTCGTACGGGCCACATCAGTCGTGTTTGTCCGAACCCTTTTCTGACGTGTAATCAGTGTGGCTAGTCGGGTCACAAAGCTGCTTTCTGTGCTGAGAGAGAGAAAATCCTTGGTGCCCGGGCTTCGATTTCAGCGCCTAGGGAACCAAGTGTGAATCAGGGATCGTTTGCTCCTCAATCTCCGCCGAGTGCTAGTCGGGGGAGAGGTCGGGGTCAGCCCTCAAGAGGGGGAGCTTCCAGTGTCGGCTCCGCCCACCCGCGTGTCTATGAGATGCGGAGAGCCGATGATCCAGCGGCTACCGTAGCGACAGGTACCGTTTATATTCTTTCTCATCCTGTCAGTGTGCTTTTCGATTCTGGTGCTACGCATTCGTTCATATCTCTAGATTGTGTACGTCGTTTGAGTCTCGGCCGTTTGACGCCTTGTGAGCCCTTCATCGTTAAGCTTCCTAGCGGTGATAGGATCGTTGGTGATCAGGAGGTTCGAGACTGTTCTGTGCTTATTTGTGAGAGGACTTGGCCCTCTAATCTTATTGTTGTGAGTATCGAGGGTGATGATTTGATTCTTGGTGATGACTGGCTCGAGCGGCATGGTGCGATCATGAACTACCGCACGAGAATCATCACTATGTTAGCCGAGGACGGCACCGAGCACTCTTTCGCGGGGCGAAAGAGGGGAAACCAGAAATTCGTCATTAATGCCTTGAAGGCGATGAGTCTCATGCGAAAGGGATGTACTGGTTATTGGTGCTATGCCTTGAAGGCGGGGGATGGTGGAGTCGAGCTTTCTTCGATTCCAGTCGTTAATGAGTTTCTGATGTATTTCTGACGAGTTACCGGATTGCCACCGGATCGTGAGGTTGAGTTTGCTATAGAGTTAGAGCCGGGCGCGGCCTATTTCAAGGCGCCGTATCGCATGGCACCTTCGAGAGATGGCGAGTTGAAGAAACAGTTGAGCGAGCTTCTTGAGTCGGGGTATGTTCGACCGAGCGCCTCGCCTTGGGGCGCACTGGTCCTGTTTGTGCGGAAGAAGGATGGTTCACTACGTTTGTGTATCGACTATCGCGAACTAAACAAGGTGACCGTCAAGAACAAGTATCCTTTGCCGAGAATTGATGACTTGTTCGATCAGTTGCAGGGAGCTACGGTATTCTCGAAAATTGATTTGAAATGGGGATACTATCACCTCCGGTGAGAGAGTCCGATGTGCCAAGACAACTTTTCGGTCGAGATACGGACATTATGAGTTTGTAGTTATGCCTTTCGGGTTAACTAATGCGCCGGCGGTGTTCATGCGCTTGATGAACAAAGTTTTTATCGAGTATTTGGATAAGTGCGTCGTGCCTTTATTGACGATATTCTTATTTATTCAAGAATGAGGAAGAGCATGCCCATCATTTGCAGGGTAGTATTAAACATTTTGAGGACCGAGCAACTCTATGCAAAGTTCTCGAAATGTGAGTTCGGGTGAAGGAAGTGATGTTTTTAGGTCACGTGATTTCACCGAGGGGGTTCGTGTGGATCCGCGGAAGATTGAGGCCGTGTTGGATTGGGCACCGCCAAGAATGTGAAGGAGCTCCGTAGTTTCTGGGTTTAGTGGCTACTACCGTAGGTTCGTCGAGGGTTTCGAATCGGCTCGGCCACTTACGCAGCTTGCTCCGTAAACCGAGAGATCTGGCCTGGGATGACGAGAGGCGATCGAGTTTTGAGGAGTCAAGAAGCGTTTGACTTCAGCCCCGGTTTTGGCGTTGCCATGTGGTAACGAAGGTTTTGCCGTTTATAGCGATGCTTCGGGCCGTGGTCTTGGGTGCGTATTAATGCAAAGACGGTAAGACCATTGCCTTTGCATCGAGACGCTTGAGGCCGTATGAGCTTAACTACCCTACTCATGATTTGGAGTTAGCGGCAATCGCTTTTGCGCTCAAGATTTGGCGTCACTATCTTTTCGGCTCGCATGTCGATTTTTACCGATCATAAAAGTCTGAAATACATATTTACTCAGTGGGAGTTGAATATGAGGCAGAGGAGGTGGTTAGAGTTGATTAAGGATTACGACCTCGAAATCCTTTATCATCCGGGCAAGGCGAACGTCGTGGCCGACGCCTTGAGTCGGAAACCGGTTGCATTGCGATCGCTTGAGATCCTTACGTCTCGATTCGAGCTTGGCGATCTTTAATCGAGTTAGATGTTGAAGTTTTGTTGCTCGGAGCCGTCGGGCAACTTCGTGCTTGAGGTTTCGCTGCCTTTGATCGATGAAATTAAGTCAAGCGATTAGAGGATCCGATTACTCAAATCCGAGAGAACGTTCTTAAAGGAAAGTCTCTGGATTTGTGATTCACGAGGATGGTATTTTGAGATTTCGTGAGCCGGCTTTGTGTGCCGAACGACTCAGAGTTGAGACAGAATATTTTACGGGAGGCCCATGCTACACCTTACTCCGTTCATCCCGGTTCGAGTAAGATGTACAAGGACTTAAGAAGGAATTTACGGTGGAATGATATGAAGGATGAGGTCGCACGGTTTGTAGCGAGATGTTTGACTTGTCACAGTGTCAAAATCGAGCATCGACCGGTCAAGTTATTGCGATCACTTCCGTTCGAATGAAAATGGGAAGATATATCGATGGATTTCATTACGAGTCTGCCGAGATCGAGGTCGGGCATGAATATGGTGTGGGTGATTGTCGATCGTCTGACCAAGTCGGCACATTTTCTGGGCATCAAGGACACTTGGGGCCCGGAGAAGTTAGCTCGTGTGTTTATCGCGCAGATTGTGAGACTTCACGGTACCCCGAAGTCTATTGTTTCGGATCGTGACGGCCATTTTGTATCGCACTTCTGGAAGGCGGTGCATAAGGCGTTGGGTACCCGTTTACATTTGAGTACCTCTTTCCATCCCCAGTCAGATGGATAGTCGGAACGCACTATCCAGACGTTCGAGGACCTGTTGCGTGCTTGTGCTCTCGACTGGAGTAGTGACTGGGAGGAACATTTGCCGCTGATTGAATTCACGTACAACAACAGTTGGCACGCGTCGATTCGGATGGCACCGTATGAGGCACTTTACGGGCGGCGATGTCGATCACCGATTTGTTGGAATGAGGCGTCCGATTTGGTCGGAACCGAGCCGGATGTCGTTTTAGAGACGAGGCGGAAGATAGAGTTAATTCGAGAACGGATGTTGATCGCCTGCAGTCGATGAAGTCATATGCCGACGTCCGTCGTCCGACCTTTAGAATTCGAGGTGGGAGACCATGTTTTGCTAAAGGTGTCGCCGACGAAGGGAGTTTTTGTTTCAGAAGAAAGGAAAGCCGAGTCCGAGATTTATTGACCCTTTGAGATTCTCGAGCGAGTCGGTGAATTGGCGTACCGTTTGGCGTTACCTCCAGCCTTGAGTCATGTTCATAGCATTTTTCATGTTTCCTACTTGAGGAAATATGTTAGGATCTCGGTCACGTCATCGATTATGGCGAGATTGATATTGCTGAAGATATTACTTTTGAGGAGCGTCCTTTGAAGATTTTGGAGCATCGTGAGAAACGATTGAGGCATAAGACCATACCTTTGGTCAAGGTTCAGTGGTCGAGACACGGTGTCGAGGAAGCAACTTGGGAAACCGAGGATAGCATGCGTGCTAGGTACCCGGAGTTGTTTGTTTCTTAAGTTTCGGGACGAAACTTATTTTTAGAGGGGTAGAATGTAATATCCGTATTTTTCTTTTCCTTGTATTTTCGTTTTGGTGTATTTCTCGGTCGTAGTGACCCTCGTGTATCTTTCAAAGTGTGTCCTTCTGTCAAACCGTTGAATGTATCCTCGTTGTTGTTGTGCGGAACCGCTGCCGGGTTGCCGTGGATCCATTGCGTGTTGTTGGCCCCCAAATATTGATTCCTATCGTTTTATTCCCTTTCCGGATCATTTTTAGCATTTTGGAACCCAAAAGGGGGTATGGGCCGCAAGACAAGGTGTGTGCGCGCGGCACACAAATTCCTTCAATTGATAGTCGAACAAATCGCATCGTGCCGCGGCACACCATCCGTGCCGCGGCACACCTATCCGTGCCGCGGCACACTCGTGTGTTTTCTGCGGCCAAAACCAATCAGACCGTGTGCCGCGGCACACGCAGCCGTGCCGCGGCACAACGCGAAAACCTGGGAGTATTTTCTTGGCTCGTGCCGCGGCACACTTTGGGCCGCGGCTGCACACGGCGGTCAATTGTGCAGATTCGTCTTTATTAGACGAAATCGGCCGGCTTTTCCCCATTTGTCATCTGCATCGCGAGAGTAGCGAGAGAGAGGGTATAGAGGGGGAGAGTTCTTCATCCGGGGGTCGATCCTCATCATTTCTTTTCGGTAGTGAGGCTCGGATAATCAATCTAACGCGCGTTCTACGGATCTTGGTACTTGAATCTCCTAAGGTAATGTTCTAAAACCCTATTTCGATTAATTTGGGGGTTTTGGGGTTTTTCTTCCGATTCGTTCCGTTTTGTTGGTGGATTCATGATGTATACGATTGATATTGTTAGTATCTTTAGTTTCCCTACGGATTCATGGATATTTTGTGGATTTTTACGGAATCGAGAGGGTTTGGTTGTGGTCCGCCCTCGTTGTTATTTTTGGTACGAATATACATGAATCGTAGGCGGGTTTCCGGGTGTATTCCATTTCCATAATCATTTAGAAGTGGTTGTGATTGTGCTATTCGAATCGTTAGGTTCATTCTCGTCGGTTCCTCGTGGTTGTGCTTGATCCTTCCGTTCCGTTCGTGTCATCGTCTATTTAATCAAGGCAAGTATCCTTATGAACTTACAATCTTGACATAGTAGTTTTGTATGAGAAATTGTGTGTGTGTATGCTCACTACGGGTTAGACTCGACGGGGTCTCGGTAGGGTTCCACGAAGCTGTGGACCGCGAGCTTGCTTTTAACCACTGTGGGTTAGATCCGACGGGGTCTCGGCAGGGATCCACGAAGCTGTGGGTCCGCGGTTAATTGTGGTGCATTTTTACAAATGTGGTTTGATCATTGGCATCTCCGGAAATGAGCGTTTTGGAAACTATGATTTCTTGAATTGCATGCATTACTATATGTGTAAGATGTAAGTCGTTCATCTGGTTACTTGTACTAGCGTAATTGCTAACCCCTCTGGGGACCCGTTTTGGGGAATTTCGTTTTATGAATTTCAGGTCATGTTCATCGAGACGAGCGGGCGCTGGACCAGTACACGGATGACGGCCGTGCGTGATGATGGTGCACGAGTGATGTTTTAGTGTCTTTTACCTTTTTGTCTTTTGTGGTTTTGAACTAATAGTTGTACTCGAGTACTTAAGGGGTTCTTGTTCGTTTGAATTGTATTGTTGCTTATTATGTTGGGTTGGATGATGATGTTATATTGACCGGTTGAACCGGGTGGATTGTTCTGTTTTGCGTCTTTATGACGTGGTGTTATTTTATCGTTTCTGTGAGTCGTTGTGTATGATGCTGTTCAGCCTGGTGAGTCCCATATAGGGATTCACGGCGCTGTAATATACCTCGGATATCCTGGGGGTGTTACATTGCTAACCCCTGAGTAATCGGGGGGTGGATATCTGTATTGTGTCCAGGTACATGCAGGTTTTCGGGAGCAAGACACAGGATCGGTGCGAGGGATGATGAAAGACGAATGATACTAATCACACGAAGGCCAGTTTTGACTTCAGTTAGTCGGGGTCCATTGTATTGTCTTTTCCGCTGTCTTATTGTTCGTTGTTGCAAGTATTTTACCCTTGTATGTGTATCAGTCTGGATGAGTTTATGTATTTTGATTTGTAAGTCAGTGACGGAAGACCAAATCGGTCTATTGATTCGTTATTTTGATTCGTCAGTATGTAATGTAATGTGTTGTGTTGATGTCTAGCCTGGTGGATCCTCACGGAGAGGGTCTGCGGCGTGTAATATTCCCGGTTTGATCTGGGGGTGTTACATTTATGGTATCGGAGATTAGGTTAAGGAAACCTAGGTTGTCGGGTCGAGTTATGTGTTGTTGAGTCTTGTATTGTCAGATTTTGTCTGACTGAGTCGTGTCGCGACGCGTCGTCTGAGTTTGTTGGTCGTGATTAGTATCGTGGGGCGATCATCATCTTCGTGCGACCTGTGGATGTAAGTCTCCCTTCTTTGTGTTGTGCCTCGTGTGACACGAGCTATTTTTATGATTATTTGTTAAGTGACGAAATCCTCTTATGGATTTTGATTTCTTGATACGTGATTATTTGACTCTCATATTTCGTTCATGTGAGGAGTAGTGTTGCTGGATTGTGCATGTTGGACTGTATTTCTTTTATCCGCTGCGTGAGTTCTTTTGTAATGGCTTTCGGTATTTCACCGACTGAGTTTTATTTCGAAAACAGATTCCCTTAACCGAGTTTTTGGCATTATGGCCTTGATCATTTTGGCGAAATTCTTATGACGGTATTTAGTATTTTCTAAATGGCTTCTGTGAGTTTTTGAAATATTACCGCCATCGGCCTTTTTGGCGTTTTTGTAAATGGTTTTTTATCCTGGTGGGTTCCGGCGCGGGACCCACGACGCTATATTGTTCCGTGTATTTACCTGAAATTTTTGGGCATTCTAGCCCATTGCATTATTTTCGAAAACTTTGAATATCTTAGAAAATAAATTTCGAGACGTACGTTTAAAATGAATTGTTTATCGTGGTACTTCTAAGGTGCCACAATATGTTTCAAAATTCTTCTACCTCGAGGACCAAAATGTTTTGAGATATTTTCAATGTTTTATAAACACTTTTACTTAGACCCGAGGGTCGAATACTCTGAAAGTTTTTCGCTAAAAGATAGTGTCCTCATTTTTAACAAATGCGAAATGGTTTTCCAAAGTCTCGATAACGATGTTTCACGTTTGTACTTTTTGAAAGGTGATACTCAAGATCAACCGGTGTTTTTCTAATTTTTTTTTTTCAAAAGGTGGTTTTCGTTCTTAAAACCCATCATTTCCTGCTTGTGGTCAGAGAAGGTGTGTATGATGTTGGTATTGTTGTTAGGGTGTTAGCCCTCCGAATTGTGTTTGAATTGGTGGTGTGAACGTTGAGTCGTTCGCCACGCATATGTTTTGTTAGCCCTTTTGTGGGAGGTGTGATGACGATCTTTAATGCTGTCATTTCTTGGCGGCTTGCGTGTTATCGCACCTGTGTGAGCTGTTAAAGCTTGGGTTTGTACGTTTGTGTACATGTGTGATTGTTTCATGATGTTTGTAATTGTGTGCTGGTTATTGTTCGGGCCGTTAAGGTCGCCGAACGATACCGTCATTGCTGTAGTGTTTGTGTGTGTATTACTTTACGATGGTAATCGTTGTATATGATATGTGTTATGATTCTTTGTTGTGCTGAGTTGGCATCTCCGCTATGTTGATTTGCGACGTTATGCCCCATTGTATTTTCGGTATGCCGAGCCGAGGTGTTTCAACCGTGATGTGCCGGGGCATGCACGTGTAAATTGTCCTTCTCATCGGTAACACATTTCAAGTGTGGACTCGAGGGACATAGAATTCAGTTTTGCGAATTGGTTACCGAGACTTCCGGAGTTCGCGCTTAGCACAGTCATCAGAATCGGCTTTGAGAGGCCTTTGAAGGATGTTTCTGTCGGTTGCTTGTTGTGTTGTCACCTTGATTTCGTGTTGTGAGTTTCGGGAACGACACTTCTTTTAGAAGTGGTCGAATATAATACCCGTATTATTTTTGGCTCCTGCATTTTCTCTTTCTCAATTCTATCGATTCGCTCATGTTCGTTGATACTTTATGAACTTGGTCTGTATTTCGGTTTCATCGTCCGATCGAGCTGTGATCTTGTTGTGGGTTGATAAGTGTCAGTTTTGTACACTTATCCATGGTTTGTATCGATAAAATTCACCCATAATTGAGCTAGTTTACTCGTTTTTTGCTTTTAATTTATTAGTTTTAATAATTTTATTTTTGTCGGATGATGATCGGATTAAATAACTGAATTACTCAAGAAACAACATGTTTAATAAATATTCTCTTTATTGAATTTTGATATATTCATGTTGTAGGGCTTTCCGAGACGAATTCGGCAGTCTTTCCGGATTCAAAATCAGAGTTATATATCAAAAGTTATCATCCGAAGAAGATCTGGGGCAAAAACGCAAAGTCCGAGGAATCGGCTGAAAACGTAACTATCAAAGCTTCAAATGAGCAAATTTACGAAGCCACGTTACGGCCGTAACATTCGGGAGTTGCGGCCGTAAGTCACCTAGTTACGCCGTAACTCCCGAATGTTACGGCCGTAACTCTTGACAGATTACTATGATTTGTCTAATTTTTATACTTTTGTGTATTATTGAGGGGATGGCTGGCATTGATCCGATCTAATGTAATAATGCTGGAGTTTTGGAGCTATTAGATGACTTTAGGTGTATAAATAGACCCCTTAGATCCTTCATCATTCATCATTCATCTTATAATTTTCCATTTTCTTGTAAACTTTTCTTTTTGTGTGAAGAACACACTTGTGTTCTTGAGTGATATTTGTTAGTGTGGTACAACATATGTTGTTCAGAGAGTTTATTGTTTCTATCTCCTTTATCTACTAAGGGAGTTAGGATCAATTCTTTCTCTTGATTCAACTAAACATGACCACCAAAGCTTGTAATATGTGTAATAAACCCTTTATGGGCTAAGTTCTTTAAGTTGGGATTATAAACAAGGTTAGTCATGTTATTTAAGTTTGTATAAAAGATCTATTGTGAATTACTTATTATTGTGTGTGATTTTCATTATTTTAACAATCTTTATTTATTTGGCCAATTAATGAAGATATCAATGGTCTTCATATGTTTCGAAAGAAAATATGTTTGATTAGATCAAATGATCTTCACTCTAAGTTGTTCTAGGGGATAGAAATATACCTAGTCCTTAGATGATTCTTTGAGTTATTTTCATAAATCCTAATGCTATGTATTGAAGCCAATCAACATAGAAATATAGTTGATTGATTCAATATGTAAGGGACGTTTTATAGTTCGAAAGAGAAACCGTCTTTATAAGGAAAATCGAATCTACACAACATAATAAGTAAATTCATCTTATGATCTCCAATACATCTTTTATAACTAATGACGAACTAAGTTTGTAATCCCAACTATTTCATTTTATCGATAATCAATCTATTATTATTGCTATCTTTTTATTTCCTTATAATATTAGAACTATTATTGCAATTTCTTTGCAATTATTAAACCAAACTTTTTAATTGTGTGTTTCACTCATCTTAAGTATCTATAAAAATAGACTAATAGTGTATAATTCAAATTATAACAAAACTTCCTTGTGGGATCGATAAACCGGACTCAAAAAGTCCACTTTACTACTTGATACGATATCGTGCACTTGCGATAGTTACACTAAAAGCGTGTCAAGTTTTTGGCGCCGTTGTCGGGGAAGTATAAGTTATATTTGAAATCTTACATTATAAACTATTTTTGTAGGTACAAATTTCTCGACGTTGTAACTTAGTACTAAATTGTGTTTGTCCGGTCAAGTGGCGGATAACGGTACTCCGTGACTATTAAAGTCGGATTTTTCAGTTTCCCACAACAACTGATATTTGTATATATATATTTTTTTAATTATTTTCATTGTCTTTTTTTTTTATCATGGATGAAACATTGTTTAAAATTGAAAAAAGATTTCCCTTTCTAAGCAAAAATGCAATTTTAAAAATTTACAAGACAAGGCTTGAAAGGATGAGGTTGCTTACGAATAAAAGCATACCTTTTGACATAAGATTCATTATCGAAGCCAAAGTAAGAATAGAAGGTGAATTCACAGAAACACCAACTAGATTTTTACCAGGGCTTGGAAAAAGTTCATATGCCAAGAAACGACGAGCAAAGATTCTAGCCATTTGCTATAAATGTGCTAGATGGAACTGTAATGCAAAATGTCGATCTTTAGGAATTCCATCTACAAACAGAGAAGATAAAATTCAGTTCATTAATGATGGTCTGAATAAGGAGAATTTAGATAATATCGAAATTTCTCTTGACACGCATCCTAGTGGACTTGTGTATTACGAAATTCAATGTTTGTGGAATAAATTCAAACCAGAATATGAACAACGTCTTGGGAATCTGACATTAAAAGACCCTGTTTGCCAATTTGTAAGAAAATTGGATGGGAAGCTTCTCCCCGACTCATAGAAGGCGTTTAGGCCGTTTCTTAAAATCAGAGGAAGATGTGAGTCACAATCACAACTACTGTACATACGCGTAAGTATCTTTTATTTTTGTCGTGTGGTGAGATTTTCTGAATAAAAAATGTGATACGCGATAAAAGCTTTCATTATTCTATTGAGTAGTTGAAGCACAATCAAACGCAATCACAAACTTGTTAAACAATTTTTACCTTCTTTTTCTTCTATAAATAAACTTTCTACTGGTTTCTTTCATTCATCCCTCAAACTTGCACTTTTCTCTGTTTCTCTCTAAATTTTTTTTTACTTTTCAAAAATGGAGTCATCATCTTCAACAAAAAAATTTTACAGACCGCATTTTTGGTGGATCTAGTTCGAAAAGAGGCATGCTTCACCGAAGCGAGACCACAACTTGGGTCGTACCTTAGGAGAAAATGCATTCATGTAGTTTACGGAGGAGGAAGTCTAGGATTAATGGGACGAGTCACATCGCCTATATGGAAGGAGTAAGAGTGTTGGGAGTAATCCCAAAACCTCTTTGAAAGTAAAATCACCGGTCAACTATTGGAGATGAGTTTAGATCTGTGAATATGCAAGATCGCATAACTCACATGATAAATAATTCTGCACCTTTATCGCCCTTCCGGTGGTTTTGGCACCCTTGAGGAACTTTTTCATGTGGTTACAGGCCCGACTAAATGTTCATCAAAACCAATAGGAGTGCTTAATGTCAATGGTTTCTTTGATGGTTTACTTGTCTTTCATCGACTACTCTGCCGAAAAGGGCTTTATTTCCGAGCGTGCAAAGCGAATCATAGTTGTTGCAACAACACGAGAAGAACTAATCAAAAACTCAATGAATTTGTTCCTCAACCAGATCCACTCTAGCTAAAATTATGCAGGTAGAAGATTTTACGGTGAGAAAACGAAAAGTGGATTCATTCCTCTCCCTTTGATAACCCATGACGGACCTCTTGTATTTTTACTTTGCCGTGTGTAATAATCGTGCTAAATGATGGCAGCTTAAGGAGTTTCTTCTTGATCTCTTGACGCGCATCTATTCGCGATTTATGTATTGCTGTAATTTTTATTTCGTGTTTTACTTTTATAAAAACTTTGATGGCAGCGTTAGGCGACTCTTCGGACTTTCTTGATGCGCATCTAAAAAATTATGTTATACTTACGAGTATATTTTATTTTCTTTTGTGTGTGCCTCGTATATTTATTCTCTTGCAGATTCTAAAAGGCGTTAGGCTCAAACATCAACTTTCTTAACAGGGAGTATTCTGCTTTTCTGCATTGATTTTTATTTTTTATTTTATTTTTAAACTGAGGACAGTTTTATTTTCAAGTTTGGGGGTGGTTTGTTTTAGTATTTTGGTGTGTTGTAATATTGGTGTGGTTTGTTTAATAATTTTGGTGTGTTTTGATTGATTTGGTTATTTGCCTTAATTTTTTTTATTATATATATATATATATTTATAGTACTTTGATTTATGAGATTTTTAGATCTGGCCATAACACCAATAAATTAGCTATATACAAACTTCTAAAATCGTTTTAACCAGTAAAAAAAAATCGTATATTCCAAAATTTTTTGAGCCTTAATCTCTCTTTCCAAGCCTTGTAATTATCATATAAAATCGAGTCATTCGTTACCTTGAGAAAAGAAGAATCAATTGGTTGATGAAAAATAAAACTGAAATTTACTTAATTTGTGGAGTTTTTGATTTTTCATGCTTAACTAAAAATGATTTTACGCAAAAATTCTATTCCCTAAAAAGGAGTCATTGGTGAAAAGAGCTACACGTTAGCAAATAACGGTGTGAAAGCTATCACCTAAAAAAATAAATGACGAAAAGGAGAAGTGTTGAGCAAAGAACAAGCCTAATTTTGGAAGTCTTAAATTTTGCGAAAAATAAAGGACTAACCATTGTTGGTGCGTAGCTGCCGTCTCAGAAAAATTGGTGAAAAGAGCTACACGTTAGCAAATAACGGTGTGAAAGCTATCACCTTTTTACGAAAGAAAAATAATGAGATAGAAATTGTGTTAGTGAAAAGAGCTACACGTTAGCAAATAACGGTGTGAAAGCTATCACTAAAAGGGATGTAGTTTATGAGCAGATTTGAATTAATTAGCAGCTGAATTTCAATACACTCAATTTCGTGAAAATCACAATATTTGATGACGCCAATGAAATTCTTCTTCATATTGAGTCGAAAAATAAACGAGTGATCGAGAGCAACCATTAAAGGGAGTCGTGTGTATCACGAGTGGGAAATAAATAATCAACCTATTGGGGGGAAACATTACATTTTGGAATTACAAAATAAAAACCGTGTTTTAACTTCAAAAATATTAGTAGATTTATTTTGAATCTTGATTCATTTCTATCTACTGTATAAAGCTGGTTGTTGTTTATTAATGGCATTTTGATCTACTTTTCTCTTTTTATATTTTAATTTATGTGTGTATTAATTTTCTTATTTTTTTTATTTATTTTTATTTTTATTTTTGGAGTGTGAATAATAAAGAGTCTTGCTCGGGACTAGCAAGAATTCAAGTTTGGGGGTGTGATAAGTGTCAGTTTTGTACACTTATCCATGGTTTGTATCGATAAAATTCACCCATAATTGAGCTAGTTTACTCGTTTTTTGCTTTTAATTTATTAGTTTTAATAATTTTATATTTGTCGGATGATGATCGGATTAAATAACTGAATTACTCAAGAAACAACATGTTTAATAAATATCTTTATTGAATTTTGATATATTCATGTTGTAGGGCTTTCCGAGACGAATTCGGCAGTCTTTCCGGATTCAAAATCAGAGTTATATATCAAAAGTTATCATCCGAAGAAGATATGGGGCAAAAACGCAAAGTCTGAGGAATTCTGGGCTGAAAACGTAACTATCAAAGCTTCAAATGAGCAAATTTACGAAGCCACGTTACGGCCGTAACTCCTGAATGTTACGGCCGTAACTCTTGACAGATTACTATGATTTGTCTAATTTTTTATACTTTTTGTGTATTATTGAGGGGATGGCTAGCATTGAACCGATCTAATGTAATAATGCTGGAGTTTTGGAGCTATTAGATGACTTTAGGTGTATAAATAGACCCCTTAGATCCTTCATCATTCATCATTCATCTTATAATTTTCCATTTTCTTGTAAACTTTTCTTTTTGTGTGAAGAACACACTTGTGTTCTTGAGTGATCTTTGTTAGTGTGGTACAACATATGTTGTTCAGAGAGTTTATTGTTTCTATCTCCTTTATCTACTAAGGGAGTTAGGATCAATTCTTTCTCTTGATTCAACTAAACATGACCACCAAAGCTTGTAATATGTGTAATAAACCCTTTATGGGCTAAGTTCTTTAAGTTGGGATTATAAACAAGGTTAGTCATGTTATTTAAGTTTGTATAAAAGATCTATTGTGAATTACTTATTATTGTGTGTGATTTTCATTATTTTAACAATCTTTATTTATTTGGCCAATTAATGAAGATATCAATGGTCTTCATATGTTTGAAAGAACATATGTTTGATTAGATCAAATGATCTTCACTCTAAGTTGTTCTAGGGGATAGAAATATACCCCTAGTCCTTAGATGATTCTTTGAGTTATTTTCATAAATCCTAATGCTATGTATTGAAGCGATCAACATAGAAATATAGTGGATTGATTCAATATGTAAGGACGTTTATAGTTCGAAAGAGAAACCGTCTTTATAAGGAAAATCGAATCTACACAACATAATAAGTAAATTCATCTTATGATCTCCAATACATCTTTTATAACTAATGACGAACTAAGTTTGTAATCCCAACTATTTCATTTTATCGATAATCAATCTATTATTATTGCTATCTTTTTATTTCCTTATAATATTAGAACTATTATTGCAATTTCTTTGCAATTATTAAACCAAACTTTTTAATTGTGTGTTTCACTCATCTTAAGTATCTATAAAAATAGACTAATAGTGTATAATTCAAATTATAACAAAACTTCCTTGTGGGATCGATAAACCGGACTCAAAAAGTCCACTTTACTACTTGATACGATATCGTGCACTTGCGATAGTTACACTAAAAGCGTGTCATGGGTCGATCTGGTTATTGCTGTGACTTTTTCGGGTTCGGTTCGATTCTTGTGAACCTTGTTCGGGCGACATCATTTGGTTTTATTAGTTCTTTTTTTCGAAGTGGATCGGATTTGGAACTCTTGTGTTTTCGACTTTGTCGACTCATTATGTTTGTTGACATTTCTGAGCTTGTCCTGCCCCTTGCTTTTGTTGATTGAACAAGTGTGGTATTGTTTCGGAATAACTCATTTGTCGTTGTGACTTTTCAATCGCTATTCCCTTTCCGGTGGATCTTGTGGGAATGCATGTCTTGTAGTTCTCACCAGATCATCCTGGGAGTTGTTGTTTGAATTTTATTACCCTTCGTGTTTCGGACATGATTGTTCGATTTTTGTTGTCTCGGTCGTTTGTTTGTTCGGTTTTTGTCCTCGTTTCGTGATTGTTGAGCATTCAGGCTCCTTCCTAATTCCCTTAAGTTCGGGAAATTAGTCTCGTTTTCGATCTTCCAACCCTTGGGCGGTGGAATTCCATATTTGTTCAGCGATTGGCTCGCGTTTTGATTGATGTACCGTTGGGTTGGTCAATCGTATTGATTTTTGTTCGTTGTGTTTTGTGATTGTTCGGATAATTGACTTGATTGTATTATCCATTTGATGACGCTTGTCACTTGTTGGTTTTATTATATCCCTAACGGCGACGTTGTGTTGGTCGTCGTGGAGCGTGTTTTCACGCCGTATATTCCTTTGCGTTGCTTGTAACGTTTCGCCGATGGGCGTAAGTTACGCGTTTCCTTGCGTATCTCGTTGAGTTTTTCCTGGCGGGATATTGCTTCTCCCTACTTGTTTTAAGTTTCGGGACGAAACTTCTTTTAAGGAGGGTAGAATGTAATATCCGCAATTTTCGATTTTCGGTAAATTTCTTTTTTGGCCGGAGTCCGTTTTGATGACTCGCTCATGACCGTTTCGTCATTTCGAGAATGATTAGTTCTGCACTTTTTGTCATCCGAGTTCGTTTCGGTATCGTTTTGTTGAGTTCCGAGCTTTTTAGCGACTTTTCCGCACTTGAGTTCGATTCTTGCGAATCTCGTCCGAAACTGTTGCTTCGAGTTTCTCGTAAGTTCATTTAATGTTATTATTCATGTTGCGAGCTTTGGTTTGGTGTTTCGATCGCGTATCGTGATTTTCGGACGTTTTGGGCCATTTTCGTAATTTCCCAAAGTTTTGGGTAATTACTTCCGTTGTCGAATTCCGAGCCTTCGGGTGGTCGGAATTGTGTGTTCTCTTAGCTCTTAGATTCATCCTTGCGAGTACGTCGTAACCGTATCATCGATTCGTATTCAGGTTTGGGTTTCGGGGTCGTTCGGGCCATCGTAGTTGGCCTCGGCCGAGTCATGGCCGGGCAATCTGGGCCCAGGCCGGCACTGGCCGAGTTACGGCCGGTAGTGCTCGGCAGCTTCTGGCCGAGCAGGCTGTAACGTGGGCCGCGGCACATGCCGGCAGGGCCGCGGCACACTCATGCATTTTTTCGGCCAAATCGTCTGTACCTGGTGCCGCGGCACATGTCGGCCGGGCCGCGGCACACTGCCGATCACTGGGCGCATATTTCGCCCTGTGCCGCGGCACACTCCCGCTGGGCCGCGGCACACTGTGCAGCCTATTTATGGCCCTGCAGACGGGTTTTTGGCCATTTTTCTCAATCTTTCCTTTCTCTTCCGCGGATGTGGTCTTGGGAATCTTGAAGCCATGTTGTTTAACAACAAATCCATGAAGTTCTTGAGGTCATAACATCAATCAATCATCCGTTATCATCCTTTGATCCAGCGAATCAAGGTAATCTTCCTTAGAACCCTAATTTCGTGAATTTGGGGGTTTTTGCATTTTTATCCGATTCGTTCCGTGTTGTTGATTAATCCATGATGGGTATGATTAATCTTGGTAGTATTCTTGTGTTTAACATCATTTAATCCATTGTTCTTCGTCGAATCGAAGTATATTTCTTGATTTCCTTCGAATCGACTTTTTGGGGGATTTGTTCTCGATCTCGTTTTCCATCCATTTTTGTTGGATAAATTGTGGTTAAATGATGTTGTTAAACATATTCTATGGATTGTATATCCATATTTCGACTTAGAATTCCGTTTTCGTGTTTTGTCGGGATGAATCGTGTTCTTGGCCGTTTTGGGGAAAACACTTGAACTTTCGTCATTCGTTCTTTGAACTCAGCGGCTTTGGGTCGTACTTTGTAATTTATTTTCATTGTTATTGTTTTCGTTCGTAGTTCATTGTTGCGGATTGTCGTTCGGTGGAGTCGGTGAGTTCGTAGTCGGTTCGTGCCAACCTACTTCGGCCGATTCTCTGCGTTGTGGTTATTAGAGGCAAGTATCTTGCCCATACATTACATGTTTTGTGGATATAATGGTTGCTAAGTGTCGATATGTGCTAAATAAATATTTATAATCATTTTTCAAAAGAATCGGTATATTTACCATCATGGTTTTCGTAAAGGTGACCCGTGTGGGTCGGGAATTAATATGCTTAGTTGATTATGTGTGCTAGTTTCTAGTATAGGATCACCTTACTTTCGTGTGATGTCATTATGTATGATTATGGCGTCGGTAAATGTAAAGTGTAATTCTCTTGACAAATTATGTGCTTGGAGTCCCGTGGTTATGGATGAATATGTGAGTTTTTGGTGATATTGGTTGTGTCGTTCGGTGCTGTTGAGATCTTGTGCTCCCTTGTGAATTGATATAGTTCTGGGTCGTGAGTACGTGTTGGATAATTTGGCCATTCTAGCAAGGTACCTCGACTATATATATTTCGTGTGTTTGACCTTTGAGAGTCGTGGTTTTGTAATCTGTGAGTTGTTACTCTTCCACCTGGGGATGGCATGTGGCCTCTGGGGGCCGATACTAATGGGTACGGCCATGGAAGTGGACTTGGGTGCGTGTGTTGATGTTCTTCCACCTGGGGACGGTTCGACGGGACCTCTGGGGGCCGATACTAATGGGTACGGCTGCGGAAGTGGTTTCCCACCTGGGGACGGTCCGACGGGGCCTCTGGGGGCCGATACTAATGGGTACGGCCACGGGTTACCAAGTGTGATTTCTGTGATATTGATGTTGACATTTTGATGATTAATTGTGATATTGTCCGGAGTATCACAATGCTTTGCGCTCGGGGTCGAGAGACATTATATATCGAGTCTTGGTGCTTGGCTAGAATGGCATAAGAATAATGTGTTATGTGTAATGTGTCCTTGTAAGTGAATTGTAGTGGATGATCGGGTCGTAGGCCCTGTGTTTTGTGACCGGAATGGTTGGGTCGTGGACCCCGTGTTTTGTTAACAGATTTGCATTTTGGAAAATGAACTTTGGGGCTGTGACCCTAAGTGACTTTCGAGGAATTAAGAACTTTTCAATTTCTAATGTTTTCAAAACTCCCGAGATTTGGAAATGTTTTCAAAGTGCTTACTTGCTTCGTTTCTACTTTCAAGACTTAAACTATTTTTAACTAAAAGTATCTCGGGAAGTCTTTCGTTGTATTCTCAGAATGTGTTGTGTATGGCTCGTATTTGCACTTTATACTTGCACTAGCGAAACAGTGGAGTTTTGCTAACCCCTGAGTAATCGGGGGGTGGATATCTGTATTGTGTCTAGGTACATGCAGGTTTTCCGGAGCAAGACACAGGATCGGTGCGAGGGATGATGAAAGACGAATGATACTAATCACACGAAGGCTAGTTTTGACTTCAGTTAGTCGGGGTCCATTATATTATCTTTTCCGCTGTCTTATTGTTCGTTGTTGCAAGTATTTTACCCTTGCATGTGTATGAGTCTGGATGAGTTTATGTATTTTGATTTGTAAGTCAGTGACGGAAGACCAAATCGGTCTATTGATTCGTTATTTTGATTCGTCAGTATGTAATGTAATGTGTTGTGTTGATGTCTAGCCTGGTGGATCCTCACGGAGAGGGTCTGCGGCGTGTAATATTCCCGGTTTGATCTGGGGGTGTTACATTTATGGTATCGGAGATTAGGTTGAGGAAACCTAGGTTGTCGGGTCGAGTTATGTGTTGTTGAGTCTTGTATTGTCAGATTTTGTCTGACTGAGTCGTGTCGCGACGCGTCGTCTGAGTTTGTTGGTCGTGATTAGTATCGTGGGGCGATCATCATCTTCGTGCGACCTGTGGATGTAAGTCTCCCTTCTTTGTGTTGTGCCTCGTGTGACACGAGCTATTTTTATGATTATTTGTTAAGTGACGAAATCCTCTTATGGATTTTGATTTCTTGATACGTGATTATTTGACTCTCATATTTCGTTCATGTGAGGAGTAGTGTTCTTTGGATTGTGCATGTTGGACTGTATTTCTTTTATCCATTGCGTGAGTTCTTTTGTAATGGCTTTCGGTATTTCACCGACCGAGTTTTATTTCAAAAGATTCCCTTAACCGAGTTTTTGGCATTATGGCCTTGATCGTTTTGGCGAAATTCTTATGACGGTATTTAGTATTTTCTAAATGGCTTCTGTGAGTTTTTGAAATATTACCGTCATCAGCCTTTTTGGCGTTTTTGTAAATGGTTTTTTATCCTGGTGGGTTCCGGCGCGGGACCCACGGCGCTATATTGTTCCGTGTATTTACCTGAAATTTTTGGGCATTCTAGCCCATTGCATTATTTTCGAAAACTTTGAGTATCTTAGAAAATAAATTTCGAGACGTACGTTTAAAATAAATTGTTTATCGTGGTACTTCTAAGGTGCCACAATATGTTTCAAAATTCTTCTACCTCGAGGACCAAAATGTTTTGAGATATTTTCAATGTTTTATAAATATTTTTACTTAGACCCGAGGGTCGAATACTCTGAAAGTTTTTTGCTAAAAGATAGTGTCCTCATTTTTAACAAATGCGAAATGGTTTTCCAAAGTCTCGATAACGATGTTTCACATTTCTACTTTTTGAAAGGTGATACTCAAGATCAACCGGTGTTTTTCTAAATTTTTTTTTTCAAAAGGTGGTTTTCGTTTTTAAAACCCATCATTTCCTGCTTGTGGTCAGAGAAGGTGTGTATGATGTTGGTATTGTTGTTAGGGTGTTAGCCCTCCGAATTGTGTTTGAATTGGTGGTGTGAACGTTGAGTCGTTCGCCACGCATATGTTTTGTTAGCCCTTTTGTGGGAGGTGTGATGACGATCTTTAATGTTGTCATTTCTTGGCGGCTTGCGTGTTATCGCACCTGTGTGAGCTGTTAAAGCTTGGGTTTGTACGTTTGTGTACATGTGTGATTGTTTCATGATGTTTGTAATTGTGTGCTGGTTATTGTTCGGGCCGTTAAGGTCGCCAAACGATACCGTCATTGCTGTAGTGTTTGTGTGTGTATTACTTTACGATGGTAATCGTTGTATATGATATGTGTTATGATTCTTTGTTGTGCTGAGTTGGCATCTCCGCTATGTTGATTTGCGACGTTATGCCCCATTGTATTTTCGGTATGCCGAGCCGAGGCGTTTCAACCGTGATGTGCCGGGGCATGCACGTGTAAATTGTCCTTCTCATCGGTAACACATTTCAAGTGTGGACTCGAGGGACATAGAATTCAGTTTTGCGAATTGGTTACCGAGACTTCCGGAGTTCGCGCTTAGCACAGTCATCAGAATCGGCTTTGAGAGGCCTTAGAAGGATGTTTCTGTCAGTTGCTTGTTGTGTTGTCACCTTGATTTCGTGTTGTGAGTTTTGTAACACCCCCAAAACCATCCGGGATATTACAGCGCCGTGGGTCCCGCGCCGGAACCCACCAGGCTAAAGACCATTTACAAAACGTTTAAAAATGCCAAAAGGCCAATGACGGTAATATTTTAAATACTCGAATATCTTCAAAAAAAACTTAGTTCTCAAATACCGTCATAAAATATCATTTGAAAATACAAGGCGAAATGCCAAATCTTGACAGTTCAAAGTGTACGTTAAGTCACCCCTTAAACGTTCCGACAAAATAGTTTGGGAAAAGGTTTAACGAAATAACCCAAGTTCGCAAAGTTCCAAAAAGCCCTTTTAAAATACACACACGCAGCGGATAAAGATACCGAAAAGCCATTTTGAAATATACACACGCAGCGGATAAATGCAGTTCAAAATACACATTTGCAGCGGAAATAAATGACCGGAATAGAATACTCAATTCTCCGAAAACAAGCCACAGCCAGTATCACATCGGGAAGCTCATCCCTTCACGACCGCTACTAGCTCGATCTCCGAATACCTAAAAATAAAGCCCACGACGGGGTCAGCCACAATACTCAACAATGATATCGATCACATCATCATAAATAATTACATACCAATGTAATAATATAGTAAGAATACTACCAAAGTAATCTTACCGACATAACCTTACCAATCCATAACAATCCAATCCTTACCATAATCCACATTTCACATTCTCAAATGACGAAATGAACTCAACCACAACCAACTGTACTGTATTCAAATAATATCAAAAATCCTCAAAACATCATCATCACTCATAATCATGAAATAATTCATCCGTGCCAAATCCTTTCCATCGAATTACACAATCAAAACTCAACCTGGATAAACCAATAGTACCCAACATATATGTAGATCAACTACCACATGACAATGAATACAAATCCCGAAACATCGACGTACAGTCCGAATGCTCATATGATCAATAACAATGATCAACCAATACATCAATTGAGAATATCATCGACATGATAACTCCAATACGACCAACAAAGGATCAACGATAACCGAGAGTACCATCAACATGATAACTCCGACACGATCAACAAAGGATCAACAATAACCGAGAATACCATCAATAAGGTAAACTCCAAATGATCAACAAAGGACCAACAATAACCGAGAATACCATCAAAAAGATAAACTCCAAATGATCAACAATAATGGATCTCAAAGAATAACTCTGACTGTCGAACATACCCCTCAGGTGTATGAACAACTAGTCACAAACTGTCGAACATATCCAATCATACATGGAACTATGAACGACCAAACGGTATGGCTCAAAGATGGAAGTCATAGTACGGCCGATCCGGAAATGTGTCCGTGCACAAGCCACCCCGGGTATTGATCACATACACGTGTGGTCTTGTACCTAATTAGCCTCACGAACTACGTCTCGTGTGCACGGTTCAATGTGGGAATATCAACACATAACCATCATGTGCCCGACTAAAAATCCTACACAATAACCAATCGACATGCAGATATGACTCCAGATATGTCACGATGCAACATGACAACGAAACTCAAAGAAATACATATCCATTAAGGATCAAAAGACTCACCGAAGTGAACAACAACAGACTGACAATGAAAAGCCGACACGACTAATCAATATCCAAAACATCAATCCTGGGATCATCATCCCTAAATGAATGACCAACATGATCTACGATCTTAATACAACAGTCATGGTATCAACATCCCTCAACGAATAACCAATACGAAACTCATTACACGAAACCTCAACATATACAACAACTCAACATACTAATTATCCACATGACTGAACAAATACTTAGATTACCTCAAAGTCGAGGACCATATCCATCAACATCCCCCAATGAGACGATCAACACAACCATTAATACCAACCATAGTCCTGGGATCAACATCCCTCAACGAACAACCAGTACGAATCTCAATATACGAAGCCTCAACATACAATATATACAACAACTCAACGTAATAATTATCTCATAACTGAACAATACATAAATTACCTCAAAGCCGACGACAATATCCTTTCCACGAACAACATCCCTGAACGAATACACAGTTATACAAGTAATCTCAAATAAGGTACCATCCATTCAATACCAATAAACCTTTATCCCGATAGTTATGTCATCACGATAACTATCCTCGATATCCGATATTCTATATCCTTGACCAAAGATAACTCACGTATTCCCTGAACACAATTAAATCATATACCTTATGATTTATTACAACCAGAGTACGATATACAAACCATTATCCCGACAACTTACATTTCTAACAACATTGCTATACGAATTATAAATGAAATGAAAACGAAACCATTCATCAAATATTATAAACTGAACAAGTAGAAACTTGCCTCGATACCGATACCACGAAGCCGTTACCAAAATCCATTGCCTTAGTCTGTGAGCTCCTCAGCCCCGACCAAAATCAATCTACGAACTCTTTAGCCTCAACCGCAACACAACGGTCATAATCCACGATCAAAACATCACAACCTATTACAAAAACCGATTAACACACATTCGATAAAAACCAATAACCGACATACCCAACCAACAAACTCAACGGTTCAACGGAACCTCAATCATATACATAAAACCAAATAACCCAACTCAACAAATACGAACTCATATCCACAATACAAGCCGTAACTCGATGATCACAAATAACAATCAATAACCGATCAACAACCACAACGATTCTACAATATCCCGATTAAATACAAACCCAAACAATCCAAACCAATCAATCACGAATTCAAAACCACAAATAGATTCCACAATCCGAATATCATATCAATAATCAATTTAACCAAGTATAAGCATTACCGATTCCAAATTCAATCTTAAATATGATTACAAGTTTCCTCCTTGTAAATTCATAATAAAAATCAATTACCGATTATCATCATCAATCCGAACAATCCGATCAATTCAACATTATAGAATACCATAGTCCAAAGGTTTCAAATATTTCCATTATCCGAATTGAACACTTGTTAAATACCTATGAATTCTCAAACTCAAAAGTGAGTCATAATCTTATCAAATCCGGAATCATATTCGTATTCCTATACGAATATTGTACCAAAATACATAACTTAGTTCTAAATGTGAATATTCCATATTCATATCCAAAACACCAACACCTTAAAACGTATTCATCAAATCAATGATCAATTCATCTCGACATTAAGGATTTTATAACATATTCGTTTCCCACTTCAACTCCAAATACGAAGACAAAATTCCTTCTTGTTCATACTTGTAAATTCGTAGAAAACAATTTACCTATTATTATCGTGAATAATCACATTCCAAAATTATTCGAAATCCTTCCAAAATCATAACATGTAACTCAAGAGTTCTTCAAGAACACGAATTATCCAAATTCACGTTCATAATCCATAAAACAACATAACCCGATGTTTTCTAACATCTAAACAACCCTTAATCATAATTCAAGGTGTATATCATCATGTTCTTCAACATATGATCTTCTTAGCATCAAAAATCGAAGCAATACTACCAAGAACATCAAGAATATTATGATTCCATAATCATAACAACATAATCAAGACATAATCCAACATATCATCATCTTCCTTCAACATACACCTCATATAACCTCAAGAATCGAAACAACAACATCTTAATCATCTTCATACGAATCATTTATCAATAACATCAAAAATCCGAAATGAAAAGGAGGATTATCCAACATACCTCTTAGAAGATGGAATACACAAGAAATCACTTCAAGAATCATCAATAAATCCATATCCAAGCTCCGAATCCAAGCCCTCAAGCTCAAAATCGAATTAGGAGAGCCAAAATATCCCTCTCTCAATGTTTAGAGATGAAAAACGAAGAGAAATGCTGAAGTGAAATGAAAGACGGCCATTCCTTATATAAACTCCCCGCTCGTTACGTACGTAACATTACCAAGTTAACGTACGTAACACCTCTTACGTACGCTATCTTGTCCTAGTTAGCGTACGTAATGCCATCCCAGACCCTACTGCCTCAAAACGTGAACTTCCTTACGTACGTAACCCATGCCATATAACGTACGTAATATAGCAGTTGACTTGCTATAGTACAATGGTCGTGTTACGTACGTAACATGTACGTTGACTCACCTGTCAACATCCTCCGCCGAAAGTTGCCAACACCAGGTCCCACCTGCCGACCATGACTCGATCCTGTCCGATGCCTTCGTTACGTACGTAATACCTTAGCCTTAACGTACGTAACCGTGCCAATCTTACGTACGTTAGCTCACCTTGTTAACGTACGTAACAATTCCATACTTAGCCAATTTCAGCAATTCCTGTCCAATGTCACGGCATACCAAACACGAGCATACGGCAAAAATCAATACATATACTCAATCCAAAAATATTCTCATACCATATACCTGATATCCAAATCAGTTCAACCTGATACAGCAAATCCTCAATATAACTGTCAATCAAAACGTCAATTACGCAAGTATAACTGTCTCGGTCCTCAATTTATTTTATCCATACTGTATAGATACCAACTATACAGTATATCTCAGATAAAATAACGCGAAAAATTTATACTGAAAATCTGGGTAATACATACTACCCCCCTTAAAATAAGTTTCGTCCTCGAAACTTGCAACCTGTCGCCAACAACAGATAAATCCCAAATTTTCCAACTCATCACAAAACAATCAAGCGTTACCACAAGCGAATAACCAAAACGATATACTTACAGGTGCGTGAAGCCGATGATTTCCCGTGATACTAGCACACGACTCCCATACGAAGTCTCAACACAACCAACACACACCAATATCACAAATAGCAGTTTGAAAAGAATCTCGAAAATTTTGGAAACTCCAAAAATCGATTCGACTCAAAAGTCAGATAAACTCATTTTCAAAAATCACGCTACTACCGTAGCGGTAGAGCCACATAACACACACGCCTGGGTTCACAAAACCCAAGCTCTGATACCATCTTCTGTAACACCCCCAAAACCATCCGGGATATTACAGCGCCGTGGGTCCCGCGCCGGAACCCACCAGGCTAAAGACCATTTACAAAACGTTTAAAAATGACAAAAGGCCAATGACGGTAATATTTTAAATACTCGAATATCTTCAAAAAAAACTTAGTTCTCAAATACCGTCATAAAATATCATTTGAAAATACAAGGCGAAATGCCAAATCTCGACAGTTCAAAGTGTACGTTAAGTCACCCCTTAAACGTACCGACAAAATAGTTTGGGAAAAGGTTTAACGAAATAACCCAAGTTCGCAAAGTTCCAAAAAGCCCTTTTAAAATACACACACGCAGCGGATAAGGATACCGAAAAGCCATTTTGAAATATACACACGCAGCGGATAAATGCAGTTCAAAATACACATTTGCAGCGGAAATAAATGACCGGAATAGAATACTCAATTCTCCGAAAACAAGCCACAGCCAGTATCACATCGGGAAGCTCATCCCTTCATGACCGCTACTAGCTCGATCTACGAATACCTAAAAATAAAGCCCACGATGGGGTCAGCCACAATACTCAACAATGATATCGATCACATCATCATAAATAATTACATACCAATGTAATAATATAGTAAGAATACTACCAAAGTAATCTTACCGACATAATCTTACCAATCCATAACAATCCAATCCTTACCATAATCCACATTTCACATTCTCAAATGACGAAATGAACTCAACCACAACCAACTGTACTGTATTCAAATAATATCAAAAATCCTCAAAACATCATCATCACTCATAATCATGAAATAATTCATCCGTGCCAAATCCTGTCCATCGAATTACACAATCAAAACTTAACCTGGATAAACCAATAGTACCCAACATATATGTAGATCAAATACCACATGACAATGAATACAAATCCCGAAACATCGACGTACAGTCCGAATGCTCATATGATCAATAACAATGATCAACCAATACATCAATTGAGAATATCATCGACATGATAACTCCAATACGACCAACAAAGGATCAACGATAACCGAGAGTACCATCAACATGATAACTCCGACACGATCAACAAAGGATCAACAATAACCGAGAATACCATCAATAAGGTAAACTCCAAATGATCAACAAAGGACCAACAATAACCGAGAATACCATCAAAAAGATAAACTCCAAATGATCAACAATAATGGATCTCAAAGAAATAACTCTGACTGTCGAACATACCCCTCGGGTGTATGAACAACTAGTCACAAACTGTCGAACATATCCAATCATACATGGAACTATGAACGACCAAACGGTATGGCTCAAAGATGGAAGTCATAGTACGCCCGATCCGGAAATGTGTCCGTACACAAGCCACCCCGGGTATTGATCACATACACGTGTGGTCTTGTACCTAATTAGCCTCATGAACTACGTCTCGTGTGCACGGTTCAATGTGGGAATATCAACACATAACCATCATGTGCCCGGCTAAAAATCCTACACAATAACCAATCGGCACGCAGATATGACTCCAGATATGTCACGATGCAACATGACAACGAAACTCAAAGAAATAGATATCCAATAAGGATCAAAAGACTCACCGAAGTGAACAACAACAGACTGACAATGAAAAGCCGACACGACTAATCAATATCCAAAACATCAATCCTGGGATCATCATCCCTAAATGAATGACCAACATGATCTACGATCTTAATACAACAGTCCTGGGATCAACATCCCTCAACGAATAACCGATACGAAACTCATTACACGAAACCTCAACATATACAACAACTCAACATACTAATTATCCACATGACTGAACAAATACTTAGATTACCTCAAAGTCGAGGACCATATCCATCAACATCCCCCAATGAGACGATCAACACAACCATTAATACCAACCATAGTCCTGGGATCAACATCCCTCAACGAACAACCAGTACGAATCTCAATATACGAAGCCTCGACATACAACATATACAACAACTCAACGTAATAATTATCTCATAACTGAACAATACATAAATTACCTCAAAGCCGACGACAATATCCTTTCCACGAACAACATCCCTGAACGAATACACAGTTATACAAATAATCTCAAATAAGGTACCATCCATTCAATACCAATAAACCTTTATCCCGATAGTTATGTCATCACGATAACTATCCTCGATATCCGATATTCTATATCCTTGACCAAAGATAACTCACGTATTCCCTGAACACAATTAAATCATATACCTTATGATTTATTACAACCAGAGTACGATATACAAACCATTATCCCGACAACTTACATTTCTAACAACATTGCTATACGAATTATAAATGAAATGAAAACGAAACCATTCATCAAATATTATAAACTGAACAAGTAGAAACTTGCCTCGATACCGATACCACGAAGCCGTTACCAAAATCCATTGCCTTAGTCTGTGAGCTCCTAAGCCCCGACCAAAATCAATCTACGAACTCTTTAGCCTCAACCGCAACACAACGGTCATAATCCACGATCAAAACATCACAACCTATTACAAAAACCGATTAACACACATTCGATAAAAACCAATAACCGACATACCCAACCAACAAACTCAACGGTTCAACGAAACCTCAATCATATACATAAAACCAAATAACCCAACTCAACAAATACGAACTCATATCCACAATACAAGCCGTAACTCGATGATCACAAATAACAATCAATAACCGATCAACAACCACAACGATTCTACAATATCCCGACTAAATACAAACCCAAACAATCCAAACCAATCAATCACGAATTCAAAACCACAAATAGATTCCACAATCCGAATATCATATCAATAATCAATTTAACCAAGTATAAGCATTACCGATTCCAAATTCAATCTTAAATATGATTACAAGTTTCCTCCTTGTAAATTCATAATAAAAATCAATTACCGATTATCATCATCAATCCGAACAATCCGATCAATTCAACATTATAGAATACCATAGTCCAAAGGTTTCAAATATTTCCATTATCCGAATTGAACACTTGTTAAATACCTATGAATTCTCAAACTCAAAAGTGAGTCATAATCTTATCAAATCCGGAATCATATTCGTATTCCTATACGAATATTGTACCAAAATACATAACTTAGTTCTAAATGTGAATATTCCATATTCATATCCAAAACACCAACACCTTAAAACGTATTCATCAAATCAATGATCAATTCATCTCGACATTAAGGATTTTATAACATATTCGTTTCCCACTTCAACTCCAAATACGAAGACAAAATTCCTTCTTGTTCATACTTGTAAATTCGTAGAAAACAATTTACCGATTATTATCGTGAATAATCACATTCCAAAATTATTCGAAATCCTTCCAAAATCATAACATGTAACTGAAGAGTTCTTCAAGAACACGAATTATCCAAATTCACGTTCATAATCCATAAAACAACATAACCCAATGTTTTCTAACATCTAAACAACCCTTAATCATAATTCAAGGTGTATATCATCATGTTCTTCAACATATGATCTTCTTAGCATCAAAAATCGAAGCAATATTACCAAGAACATCAAAAATATTATGATTCCATAATCATAACAACATAATCAAGACATAATCCAACATATCATCATCTTCCTTCAACATACACCTCATATAACCTCAAGAATCGAAACAACAACATCTTAATCATCTTCATACGAATCATTTATCAATAACATCAAAAATCCGAAATGAAAAGGAGGATTATCCAACATACCTCTTAGAAGATGGAATACACAAGAAATCACTTCAAGAATCATCAATAAATCCATATCCAAGCTCCGAATCCAAGCCCTCAAGCTCAAAATCGAATTAGGAGAGCCAAAATATCCCTCTCTCAATGTTTAGAGATGAAAAACGAAGAGAAATGCTGAAGTAAAATGAAAGACGGCCATTCCTTATATAAACTCCCCGCTCGTTACGTACGTAACATTACCAAGTTAACGTACGTAACACCTCTTACGTACGCTATCTTGTCCTGGTTAGCGTACGTAATGCCATCCCAGACCCTACTGCCTCAGCGTGAACTTCCTTACGTCGTAACCCATGCCATATAACGTCGTAATATAGCGATTGACTTGCTACGGTCTGATGGTGTTACGTACGTAACACGTACGTTGACTCACCTGTCAACATCCTCCACCGAAAGTTGCCGACACCAGGTCCCACCTGCCGACCATGACTCGATCCTGTCCGATGCCTTCGTTACGTA
The DNA here is from genome assembly GCA_033398695.1 of Orobanche coerulescens. Lineage (NCBI taxonomy): Eukaryota > Viridiplantae > Streptophyta > Magnoliopsida > Lamiales > Orobanchaceae > Orobanche > Orobanche coerulescens. Next base: position 123,631,076 of record CM065804.1, on the reverse strand, counting down.
CGTAATACCTTAGCCTTAACGTACGTAACCATGCCAATCTTACGTACGTTAGCTCACCTTGTTAACGTACGTAACAATTCCATACTTAGCCAATTTCAGCAATTCCTGTCCAATGTCACGGCATACCAAACACGAGCATACGGCAAAAATCAATACATATACTCAATCCAAAAATATTCTCATACCATATACCTGATATCCAAATCAGTTCAACCTAATACAGCAAATCCTCAATATAACTGTCAATCAAAACGTCAATTACGCAAGTATAACTGTCTCGGTCCTCAATTTATTTTATCCATACTGTATAGATACCAACTATACAGTATATCTCAGATAAAATAACGCAAAAAATTTATACTGAAAATCTGGGTATTACAAGTTTTGGGAACGACACTTCTTTTAGAAGAGGTCGAATATAATACCCGTATTATTTTTGGTTCCTGCATTTTCTCTTTCTCAATACTATCGATTCGCTCATGTTCGTTGATACTTTATGAACTTGGTCTGTATTTCGGTTTAATCGTCCGATCGAGCTGTGATCTTGTTGTGGGTCGATCTGGTTATTGCTGTGACTTTTTCGGGTTCGGTTCGATTCTTGTGAACCTTGTTCGGGCGACATCATTTGGTTTTATTAGTTCTTTTTTTCGAAGTGGATCGGATTTGGAACTCTTGTGTTTTCGACTTTGTCGACTCATTATGTTTGTTGACATTTCTGAGCTTGTCCTGCCCCTTGCTTTTGTTGATTGAACAAGTGTGGTATTGTTTCGGAATAACTCATTTGTCGTTGTGACTTTTCAATCGCTATTCTCTTTCCGGTGGATCTTGTGGGAATGCATGTCTTGTAGTTCTCACCAGATCATCCTGGGAGTTGTTGTTTGAATTTTATTACCCTTCGTGTTTCGGACATGATTGTTCGATTTTTGTTGCCTCGGTCGTTTGTTTGTTCGGTTTTTGTCCTCGTTTCGTGATTGTTGAGCATTCAGGCTCCTTCCTAATTCCCTTAAGTTCGGGAAATTAGTCTCGTTTTCGATCTTCCAACCCTTGGGCGGCGGAATTCCGTATTTGTTCAGCGATTGGCTCGCGTTTTGATTGATGTACCGTTAAGTTGGTCAATCGTATTGATTTTCGTCCGTTGTGTTTTGTGATTATTCGGATAATTGACTTGATTGTATTATCCATTTGATGACGCTTGTCACTTGTTGGTTTTATTATATCCCTAACGACGACGTTGTGTTGGTCATCGTGGAGCGTGTTTTCACGCCGTATATTCCTTTGTGTTGCTTGTAACGTTTCGTCGATGGGCGTAAGTTACGCGTTTCCTTGCATATCTCGTTGAGTTTTTCCTGGCGGGATATTGCTTCTCCCTACTTGTTTTAAGTTTCGGGACGAAACTTGTTTTAAGGAGGGTAGAATGTAATATCCGCAATTTTGGATTTTCGGTAAATTTCTTTTTCGGCCGGAGTCCGTTTTGATGACTCGCTCATGACCGTTTCGTTATTTCGAGAATGATTAATTCTGCACTTTTTGTCATCCGAGTTCGTTTCGGTATCGTTTTGTTGAGTTCCGAGCTTTTTAGCGACTTTTCCGCACTTGAGTTCGATTCTTGCGAATCTCGTCCGAAACTGTTGCTTCGAGTTTTTCGTATGTTCATTTAATGTTATTATTCATGTTGCGAGCTTTGGTTTGGTGTTTCGATCGCGTATCATGATTTTCGGACGTTTTGGGCCATTTTCGTAATTTCCCAAAGTTTTGGGTAATTACTTCCGTTGTCGAATTCCGAGCCTTCGGGTGGTCGGAATTGTGTGTTCTCTTAGCTCTTAGATTCATCTTTGCGAGTATGTCGTAACCGTATCATCGATTCGTATTCAGGTTTGGGTTTCGGGGTCGTTCGGGCCGTCGGAGTTGGCCTCGGCCGAGTCATGGCCGGGCAATCTGGGCCTAGGCTGGCACTGGCCGAGTTACGGCCGGTAGTGCTCGGCAGCTTCTGGCCGAGCAGGCCGTAACGTGGGCCGCGGCACATGCCGGCAGGGCCGCGGCACACTCGTGCATTTTTTCGGCCAAATCGTCTGTACCTGGTGCCGCGGCACATGTCGGCCGGGCCGCGGCACACTGCCGATCACTGGGCGCATATTTCGCCCTGTGCCGCGGCACACTCCCCAGGCCGCGGCACATGTGCGGCTTATTTATGGCCCCGAGACGGGTTTTTGGCCATTTTTCTCAATCTTTCCTTTCTCTTCCGCGGATGTGGTCTTGGGAATCTTGAAGCCATGTTGTTTAACAACAAATCCATGAAGTTCTTGAGGTCATAACATCAATCAATCATCCGTTATCATCCTTTGATCCAGCGAATCAAGGTAATCTTCCTTAGAACCCTAATTTCGTGAATTTGGGGGTTTTTGCATTTTTATCCGATTCGTTCCGTGTTGTTGATTAATCCATGATGGGTATGATTAATCATGGTAGTATTCTTGTGTTTAACATCATTTAATCCATTGTTCTTCGTCGAATCGAAGTATATTTCTTGATTTCCTTCGAATCGACTCTTTGGGGGATTTGTTCTCGATCTCGTTTTCCATCCATTTTTGTTGGATAAATTGTGGTTAAATGATGTTGTTAAACATATTCTATGGATTGTATATCCATATTTCGACTTAGAATTTCGTTTTCGTGTTTTGTCGGGACGAATCGTGTTCTTGGCCGTTTTGGGAAAAACACTTGAACTTTCGTCATTCGTTCTTTGAATTCAGCGGCTTTGGGTCGTACTTTGTAATTTATTTTCATTGTTATTGTTTTCGTTCGTAGTTCATTGTTGCGGATTGTCGTTCGGTGGAGTCGGTGAGTTCGTAGTCGGTTCGTGCCAACCTACTTCGGCCGATTCTCTGCGTTGTGGTTATTCGAGGCAAGTATCTTGCCCATACATTACATGTTTTGTGGATATAATGGTTGCTAAGTGTCGATATGTGCTAAATAAATATTTATAATCATTTTTCAAAAGAATCGGTATATTTACCATCATGGTTTCCGTAAAGGTGACCCGTGTGGGTCGGGAATTAATATGCTTAGTTGATTATGTGTGCTAGTTTCTAGTATAGGATCACCTTACTTTCGTGTGATGTCATTATGTATGATTATGGCGTCGGTAAATGTAAAGTGTAATTCTCTTGACAAATTATGTGCTTGGAGTCCCGTGGTTATGGATGAATATGTGAGTTTTTGGTGATATTGGTTGTGTCGTTCGGTGCTGTTGAGATCTTGTGCTCCCTTGTGAATTGATATAGTTCTGGGTCGTGAGTACGTGTTGGATAATTTGGCCATTCTAGCAAGGTACCTTGACTATATATATTTTGTGTGTTTGACCTTTGAGAGTCGTGGTTTTGTAATCTGTGAGTTGTTACTCTTCCACCTGGGGATGGCATGTGGCCTCTGGGGGCCGATACTAATGGGTACGGCCATGGAAGTGGACTTGGGTGCGTGTGTTGATGTTCTTCCACCTGGGGACGGTTCGACAGGACCTCTGGGGGCCGATACTAATGGGTACGGCCGCGGAAGTGGTTTCCCACCTGGGGACGGTCCGACGGGGCCTCTGGGGGCCGATACTAATGGGTACGGCCACGGGTTACCAAGTGTGGTTTCTGTGATATTGATGTTGACATTTTGATGATTAATTGTGATATTGTCCGGAGTATCACAATGCTTTGCGCTCGGGGTCGAGAGACATTATATATCGAGTCTTGGTGCTTGGCTAGAATGGCATAAGAATAATGTGTTATGTGTAATGTGTCCTTGTAAGTGAATTGCAGTGGATGATCGGGTCGTAGGCCCTGTGTTTTGTGACCAGAATGGTTGGGTCGTGGACCCCGTGTTTTGTTAATGGATTTGCATTTTGGAAAATGAACTTTGGGGCTGTGACCCTAAGTGGCTTTCGAGGAATTAAGAACTTTTCAATTTCTAATGTTTTCAAAACTCCCGAGATTTGGAAATGTTTTCAAAGTGCTTACTTGCTTCGTTTCTACTTTCAAGACTTAAACTATTTTTAACTAAAAGTATCTCGGGAAGTCTTTCGTTGTATTCTCGGAATGTGTTGTGTATGGCTCGTATTTGCACTTTATACTTGCACTAGCGAAACAGTGGAGTTTTGCTAACCCCTGAGTAATCGGGGGGTGGATATCTGTATTGTGTCCAGGTACATGCAGGTTTTCGGGAGCAAGACACAGGATCGGTGCGAGGGATGATGAAAGACGAATGATACTAATCACACGAAGGCTAGTTTTGACTTCAGTTAGTCGGGGTCCATTGTATTGTCTTTTCCGCTGTCTTATTGTTCGTTGTTGCAAGTATTTTACCCTTGCATGTGTATGAGTCTGGATGAGTTTATGTATTTTGATTTGTAAGTCAGTGACGGAAGACCTAATCGGTCTATTGATTCGTTATTTTGATTCGTCGGTATGTAATGTAATGTGTTGTGTTGATGTCTAGCCTGGTGGATCCTCACGGAGAGGGTCTGCGGCGTGTAATATTCCCGGTTGGATCTGGGGGTGTTACACACGGGTTATGGAGGAAAATCGAGGCAGCCCATTTTTTGGATATTTTTTCATAATTTCTCCTTGTGCATTTATAGAATTGAATACGGCGTTTATTTGGGTTCATTCGGACCCCAAATTGGAGTTGATATGACATGAACTGGGTTTTCGGATAATTCACATGAGCTGTGGAGGAAAATCGAGGTGGCCTATTTTGGATATTTTTTCATAATTTGTCTCTATAGATTTATAAAATTGAATACACGTTTATTTGAGGTCATCCGGAGCCTAACTGGGCTGATACGGATGGAACTCGACTTATGGAGGAAAATTGAGGCGGCTCATTTTTTGGATATTTTTTCATAATTTATCCCTATGGATTTATAAGATTGAATACGCGTTTATTTGGGTTCATCCGGAGCCGAATCGGAGCTGATACGATTGGAACTCAGTTTTGGGATAATTCTCATAGGGGTAGTACACGGGTTATGGAGGAAATTCGAGGCGCCCTAATTTTTGGATATTTTTCATAGTTTGTCCCTTTGGATTTATAAAATTAAATACACATTTATTTGAGGTCATCCGGAGCCGAACTGGAGCTGATACGGCTGGAACTCGGTTTTTGAAAATTTCTCATAGAGGGGTAGTACACGAGTTCTGGAGGAAAATTGAGATGGCCCGTTTTTTGGATATTTTTTCATAATTTGTCCCTATGGATTTATAAAATTTAATACACATTTATTTGGGTTCATACGGACCCGAATTGGAGCTGATATGGTAGGAACTGGGTTTTCGGATAATTCTCATAGGGTAGTACATGAGTTATGGACGAAAATCGAGGTGGCCTATTTTTGGATATTTTTTCATAATTTGTCCCTATGGATTTATAAGATTGAATATGTGTTTATTTGAGGTCATCCGGAGCCGAACCAAAGCTGATGCGGCTGGAACTCAGTTTTCGGATAATTCTGATAGAGGGTAGTACACGAGTTATGGAGGAAAATTGAGGCGTCCCATTTTTGGATATTTTTTCATAATTTATCCCTTTCGATTATAAGAATGAATACGCGTTTATTTGAGGTCATCCGGAGCCGAATCGGAGCCTCAGTTTTGGGATAATTCTCGTAGGGGGTAGTATACGGGTTATGGAGGAAAATCGAGGCGGCCTGTTTTTTGGATATTTTTTCATAATTTGTCCCTATAGATTTATAAAATTGAATACACATTTATTTGAGGTCATTCGGAGCCGAACTGGGCTAATACGGCTGGAACTCGATTTTCGGATAATTCTCATAGGGACGGGTTATGGAGAAAAATCGAGGCAGCCCTTTTATGGATATTTTTCATAATTTGTCTCTATGGATTTATAAAATTGAATACGCATTTATTTGAAGTCATCCGGAGCCGAGCTGGAGCTGATACGGCTGGAACTCGGTTTTTAAAAAATTCTCATAGGGGGTAGTAGACGGGTTATAGAGGAAAATCGAGGCGTCCCATTTTTTGTATATATTTTTTCATAATTTGTCCCTACGAATTTATAAAATTTAATACGCATTTATTGAGGTCATCCGGAGCCGAACTGGAGCTGATATGGCTGGAACTCGGTTTTCGAATAATTATCATAGGGACGGGTTATGGAGGAAAATCGAGGCAGTCCTTTTATGGATATTTTTTCATAATTTGTCCCTATGGATGTATAAACTTGAATGTGCGTTTATTTGAGGTCATCCGGAGCCGATCCGGAGCTGATACGGCTAGAACTTGGTTTTTGAAAAATTCTCATAGAGGGTAGTACACAGGTTGTGGAGGAAAATTGAGAATGCTCGTTTTTCGGATATTTTTTCATAATTTGTCCCTATGTGTTTATGAAATTGAATACGCGTTTATTTGGGGTCATCCGGAGCCAAATCGGAGCTGATACGACTAGAACTTGATTTTTAGATAACTCTCATATGGGTAGTACACAGGTTATGGAGGAAAATCGAGGCAGCCCATTTTTTGGATATTTTTTCATAATTTCTCCTTGTGCATTTATAAAATTGAATACGGCGTTTATTTGGGTTCATTCGGACCCCAAATTGGAGTTGATATGACATGAACTGGGTTTTCGGATAATTCACATGAGCTGTGGAGGAAAATCGAGGTGGCCTATTTTGGATATTTTTTCATAATTTGTCTCTATAGATTTATAAAATTGAATACACGTTTATTTGAGGTCATCCGGAGCCTAACTGGGCTGATACGGATGGAACTCGACTTATGGAGGAAAATTGAGGCGGCTCATTTTTTGGATATTTTTTCATAATTTATCCCTATGGATTTATAAGATTGAATACGCGTTTATTTGGGTTCATCCGGAGCCGAATCGGAGTTGATACGATTGGAGCTCAGTTTTGGGATAATTCTCATAGGGGTAGTACACGGGTTATGGAGAAAATTCGAGGCGCCCTAATTTTTGGATATTTTTCATAGTTTGTCCCTATGGATTTATAAAATTAAATACACGTTTATTTGAGGTCATCCGGAGCCGAACTGGAGCTGATACCGCTGGAACTCGGTTTTTGAAAATTTCTCATAGAGGGGTAGTACACGGGTTGTGGAGGAAAATTGAGATGGCCCGTTTTTTGGATATTTTTTCATAATTTGTCCCTATGGATTTATAAAATTTAATACACATTTATTTGGGTTCATACGGACCCGAATTGGAGCTGATATGGTAGGAACTGGGTTTTCGGATAATTCTCATAGGGTAGTACACGAGTTATGGAGGAAAATCGAGGTGGCCTATTTTTGGATATTTTTTCATAATTTGTCCCTATGGATTTATAAGATTGAATATGTGTTTATTTGAGGTCATCCGGAGCCGAACCAAAGCTAATGCGGCTGGAACTCAGTTTTCGGATAATTCTGATAGAGGGTAGTACACGAGTTATGGAGGAAAATTGAGGCGTCCCATTTTTGGATATTTTTTCATAATTTATCCCTTTCGATTATAAGAATGAATAAGCATTTATTTGGGGTCATCCGGAGCCGAATCGGAGCCTCAGTTTTGGGATAATTCTCGTAGGGGGTAGTATACGGGTTATGGATTAAAATCGAGGCGGCCTGTTTTTTGGATATTTTTTCATAATTTGTCCCTATGGATTTATAAAATTGAATACGCGTTATTTGAGGTCATCCGGAGCCGAACTGGAGCTGATACGGCTGGAACTCGATTTTTGGATAATTCTCATAGGGTCGGGTTATGGAGGAAAATCGAGGCGGACCTTTTATGGATATTTTTTCATAATTTATCCTTATGGAGATATTAAATTGAATACGAGTTTATTTGAGGTCATCCGGAGCCGAGCCGGAACTGATACGGATGGAACTCAGTTTTTAAAATTTCTCATAGAGGGTAGTACACGAGTTGTGGAGGAAAATTGAGACGGTCTGTTTTTTGGATATTTTTTCATAATTTGTCCCTATGGATTTATAAAATTGAATACGCGTTTATTTGGGGTCATCCGGAGCCGAATCGAAGCTGATACGGCTAGAACTTGATTTGTAGATAACTCTCATAGGGGCAGTACACGACTTATGGAGGAAAATTGAGACGGTCCGTTTTTTGAATATTTTTTCATAATTTCTCCTTAGGGATTTATAAAATTGAATACGCGTTTATTTAGGTTCATCCGGACCCGAACTGGAGCTGATATGGCAGGAACTGGGTTTTTGGATAATTCTCATAGGGTAGTACACATCTCCCAAGGGTGCAAAAGCAATCCTATCATCTTTGGTCTTGCAACCAAACTTGAGGGATAAGATTAAGGAGGCTCAACCACGTGATAAGTTCTTGTGCAAGATGAAAGATCGGGCAAAAGATGGGAGTATTAAGAAATTTGTCATTGCTGCAGACGATGTTTTGACTTATGATGGGAGGTTATGTGTTCCTAAGGATCTATCCCTTAGGAAGCAAATTCTTGAAGAAGCTCACAGTGCACCATACTCCGCTCACCCGGGAGGTACAAAGATGTACCACGACCTGAAGAAGTTCTTTTGGTGGAGAGGAATGAAACAGGACATTGGTGTATTTGTGGAGAGGTGTATGATATGTCAGCAGGTGAAAGCAGAACACCAACGGCCAGGAGGTTTACTTCAACCGTTGGAAATCCCAGAATGGAAATGGGAGCATATCACAATGGATTTCGTGGTTGGTCTGCCACGAACCGTGAGGAAGAACGATGCTATCTGGGTGATAGTAGATCGCTTGACGAAGTCATCTCATTTTCTACCGGTGAGGATGACTTATAGTATGGAACAATATGCACGGATTTATATTCTGGAGATTTTGAGGCTACATGGTGTTCGAGTGTCAATCGTATCGGATAGAGATCCGCGAATTACGTCAAAATTTCGGAAGAGTCTTCAGAGTGCATTGGGCACTAAGTTGAATTTCAGTACTGCATATCATCCGCAGACCGATGGTCAATCTGAGCGGACTATCAAGACACTTGAAGATTTGTTGAGGGCGTGCATTCTTGATACTGGTGAGAATTGGGAGAATATTTTACCATTAGTAGAATTTGCTTATAACAATAGTTACCAAGCGACTATACAAATGGCCCCGTATGAGGCTCTGTACGGAAGGAAATGTCGATCGCCTCTTTATTGGAGTGAGGTTGGAGAAGGAAAGATTTTGGGTCCAGAATTGATCGAGCAGACTGTAGAGAAGATAGCCGAGATCAGAAGCAAAATTAAGACTGCCCAGGATCGGCAGAAGTCTTATGCTGATAAGCGAAGGAAAGATATCCAATTTGAGATTGGAGAGAAGGTGTTTTTGAAGGTAGCGCCGATGAAGGGAGTGATACGATTCGGTAAAAAGGGAAAGCTACAGCCTCGTTATATCGGACCTTTTGAGATTTTGGGTCGTGTCGGTGACCTTGCTTATCGTTTGGCACTGCCGTGGGAGTTATCAGGAGTGCACAATGTCTTTCACGTCTCCATGCTGAGAAAGTACATACATGATCCTAGTCACGTATGCAATTTCAAAGAGTTACATGTAGCCAAGAACCTGACTTATGAGGAGGTGCCTACAGCTGTTTTGGAGCGTAAGGTACATCAGTTACGGAATAAAGAGGTTAAATTGGTGAAAGTTCAATGGAGTCGTCATGGACCAAATGAGGCAACTTGGGAACGTGAAGAGGAGATCTGTTCTAAGTATCCAACATTCATTTTTCAAGGTACGTAACTTAATTTTCGAGGACAAAAATTTGTTAAAGGGGGGTAGGTTGTAACGCCTCGATTTCGCATATACATTTATTGTGAATTATAGAAAACATGTTCAATTTTATTAAATCAATGCCCGAATAATTTTGTCATTTAATTCGTCTCATTCTCATGCAAATTCATTTCGTTTCATTTTATTTTGACGCATGTCAAATTAATTAATTCACTATCTCATTTCATGTCATATTAACTCTCGTCATTTTATTTCATTGTGTTTCATCTCGTCATTTCTAGGCCCGAGTCAAATTTTAAACAATATTAATTGTTACCAAAATATTTTACAAGATAAATAATAATATTAATTATTATTATTACTATTATTATCATTATTACCAAAATTATTATTTTTATACGTATTAGTGCACTACTATCATTATTATATCAATTATATTTAATCATGTGTTTTAATTTAACTAACTAAGATTAAACTTAATTAACCATGATTAAGAACTCTTCCTTTTCGCACGTTTCCTCACCAGTCCTCTAATCTTATCACAAACTCCTCAATGACTCATAACTCTACACAAATCAGAATTCTACTTCTAATATTAAACATAAACTCTATGGTATAAATACCCTATTGTATACAGCACAAAAGCTTTTACAATACAGAATACACATTTTTCCTCCTTTCTGCTCCCTCGTCCGTTTTCTGCAAGCAGGTAAAGGAAAAAAAAAATCTCTATCTTTCTTTTCTTCTTCTGCAAATCTCACCTTCAGTACAATACAAAACATTCACAAATAATCCCAGTCGATTTTCTCCAGCAGTCAAGATTTATCAACACCTTGTGCAACTTCTTCTTCTTCACACACTCAGACGATTTTACTCAAGCTTAGGTAAGCTCAAATTTCTCTTTTTAATTTCTGTTCTGAACATTCTTATAAAAAGTTTAGCCTCAATCGACCCTAATATGTATAATCATACGCCTCTAATCAATCATAAATTCGAATCAAATCGTAAAATACAAAACCGTAAATTTACTTCAAAATCCATCTCGACTGCATCCGAACCGAGCCCGAAACCCGCACTTAAGCCTGCATAAAACCATCCCAAATCAAAATCCGCGGCTGAACTTCATGGCCAGAAATAGAATCCTCATAATCACCGAGCCCGAACCCAAATCAAATTTACCTGACCAAAATCGAACTTCCGCCATATGCCCGCCGAAAATTAGGACAGAAACCCTAACCCATAGCCGACCTAAATCGTTGTCGCCGCTCCAGTTTACGCCTGGCATCACCACTCGGTGGAGGACAAGGGCCGATGCCTTTTTGTTTCGCTGCAAATCCGGCCGTTCTCAATCTTCTTATTTTAGTTATGGTGTGTGTCTATGTTTTGAGCCTAGAGAGAGAGAGAGAGAGAGAGAGAGAGAGAGAGACGTGAAATTGAAGGGAATCAAGAGTTCTGGAGAGCGAGAGCGAATGAAATAGCGAGAGGAGAGATCTGACTTCTTTCCCGTGTGAAATGAATTTATTTCCCAATTACTTTTATCAAATTTCAATTTCATTCCCAAGTTTTTCAAATCTTGCAAATTAACCCAGTGTAGTTATAATTTCTACCAAATTCAGCCTCTAATTTTTATTTTCTTCATTCTTGCCCCAGCCTGGTTTATAATTATTTCAGTTAGCCCCAATCAGAATTTTAATTTCTTCAATTTCAGTCCCTTTCGGCCAAACTTTTAATATGTTGACCTTTTCAATTGATATTATTATTCACTCATAATTTAGTTCTGAGTCAAATAATAATAATTTTTTGTTATTATTAATTGTAGATAATAACAAGAATTTACGGGCCTAGAATTGTCGAGTCAAGCATCTTCATCACATTCAAGTTCAGAACTGCATTTTATCAAGGTGTGGGGAATTATTACGCTTTTGTTTATTTTAATTGCTTTATATATTGTCTCGTATGTGCACGTGAAATCATTCAGAAGCACTTAAATGTGCAACCAGTCAGAAGCACTTAAATGTGCAATCAGTCAGAAGCACTTAAATGTGCAAATCAGTCAGAAGCAATTAATTGTGCATAAAGCCTGCGGGCTAGCCGACGGGCTTCATAATTTATCAGTCATGTTGTTTATACTTGCTAATATATTTAGTAATTAACGTAGACATATTGCATACTCTCCACACTGAGCGAGTTGGAAGCTCACCCCACTATTTACCCCTTTCAGGTTGAGGAGCTCGATGTGGCATGCGATTGAGAGTGGGATGATCAAGATGATGATTAAATGTTTATTTATTAAATATCATTTCTCTAAAACTATGTTTTACGAACAAGTATTTAATTTGTTTTAATTTCACGTCGAAGTTTGTTTTTATTTAATGGTGACTTGAAAATATTACTTGCGATTATTAAGTTTGCCTTTTTAAAATGTATTTCCGCTGCAAAAAAATTTTTTATCTACTCTTCTTAAAATTAGAAGAATTATATTTCAAAAAAGTGGTCGCTACATGGGTAGTACACGGGTTATGGAGGAAAATCGAGGCAGCCCGTTTTTTGGATATTTTTCATGATTTCTCCTTGTGGATTTATAAAATTGAATACGCATTTATTTGGGTTCATCCGGACCCGAATTGGAGCTGATATGGCAGGAACTGGGTTTTCGGATAATTCTCATCGGGTAGTACACGAGTTATGGAGGAAAATCGAGCTGGCCTATTTTTGGATATTTACTCATAACTTGTCTCTATGGATTTATAAGATTGAATATGTGTTTATTTGAGGTCATCCGGAGTCGAATCAAAGCTGATACGGCTGGAACTCAGTTTTCGGATAATTTTGATAGAGGGTAGTACTCGGGTTATGGAGGAGAATTGAGGCGGCCCATTTTTTGGATATTTTTTCATAATTTTTCCCTATGGATTTATAAGATTGAATATGCATTTATTTGGGGTCATCCGGAGCCGAATCGGAGCTGATACGACTAGAACTCGGCTTTGGGATAATTCTCATAGGGGGTAGTACACAGGTTATGGAGAAAAATCGAGGCAGCCTATTTTTTGCATATTTTTTCATAATTTGTCCCTATGGATGTATAAAATTGAATACGCGTTTATTTGAGGTTATCCGGAGCCGAATTGGAGCTGATATGGCTGAAACTCGATTTTCGGATAATTCTCATAGGGACGAGTTATGGAGAAAAATAAAGGTGGCCCTTTTATGGATATGTTTTCATAAATTGTCCCTATAGATGTATAAACTTGAATACGCTTTTATTTGAGGTCATCCGGAGCCGAGCCAGAGCTGATACGGTTGAAACTCGGTTTTTGAAAAATTATCATAGAGGGTAGTACACGGGTTGTGGAGGAAAATTGAGACGGATCCTTTTTTGGATATTTTTTCATAATTTGTCCCTATAGATTTATGAAATTGAATACGCATTTATTTGGGGTCATCCGGAGCCGAATCGGAGTTGATACGGCTAGAACTCGATTTTTAGATGGGTTATGGAGGAAAATCGAGGCGGCCCGTTTTTTAGATATTTTTTCATAATTTCTCCTTGTGGATTTATAAAATTGAATATGCGTTTATTTGGGTTCATCCGGACCTGAATTGGAGCTGATATGGCCGGAACTGAGTTTTCGGATAATCGAGGTGGCTTATTTTTAGATATTTTTTTTCATAATTTGTCCCTATGGATTTATAAGATTGAATACGTGTTATTTGAGGTCATCCGGAGCCGAATGAAAGCTGATATGGCTGGAACTCAATTTTCGGATAATTCTGATAGAGGGCAGTACACGAGTTATGGAGGAGAATTGAGGCGGCCTATTTTTTGAATATTTTTTCATAATTTGTCCCTATGGATTTATAAGTTTGAATACATGTTATTTGAGGTCATCCGGAGCCGAATCAAAGCTGATACGGCCGAAACTCAGTTTTTGGATAATTCTGATAGAGGGTACATGGGTTATGGAGGAAAATTGAGGCGGCCCATTTTTTAGATATTTTTCATAATTTATCCCTATAGATTTATAAGATTGAATAAGCATTTATTTGGGGTCATCCGGAGCCGGATCAGAGCTGATACGGCTGGAACTCAGTTTTGGGATAATTCTCATTGGGGGTAGTACACGGGTTATGGAGGAAAATCGAGGCGGCCTATTTTTTGGATATTTTTTCATAATTTGTCCCAATAGATTTATAAAATTTCATACGCGTTTATTTGAGGTCATCTGGAGCCGAGCGGGAGCTGATACGACTGAAACTCGATTTTTAAAAAATTCTCATAGAGGGTAGTACACGGGTTATGGAGGAAAATTGAGAATGCTCGTTTTTCGGATATTTTGTCATAATTTGTCCCTATGGATTTATGAAATTGAATATGCGTTTATTTTGGGTCATCCGGAGCCAAATCGGAGCTGATACGGCCAGAACTCGATTTTTAGATAACTCTCATAGTACACGGGTTATGGAGGAAAATCGAGGCCACCCATTTTTTGGATATTTTTCCATAATTTCTCCTTGTGGATTTATAAATTGAATACGCGTTTATTTGGGTTCATCCGGACCCGAATTGGAACTGATATGGCAGGAACTGGGTTTTCGGATAATTCTCATAGGGTATTACATGAGTTGTGGAGGAAAATCGAGGTGGCCTATTTTGGATATTTTTTCATAATTTGTCCCTATGGATTTATAAGATTGAATACGTGTTATTTGAGGTCATCCGGAGCCAAACCAAAGCTGATACGGCAGGAACTCAGTTTCTGATAATTCTGATAGAGGGTACACGGGTTATGGAGGAAAATTGAGGTGGCCCATTTTTTGGATATTTTTTCATAGTTTATCCCTATGGATTTATAAGATTGAATACGCGTTTATTTGGGGTCATCTGGAGCCGAATCGGAGCTAATACGGCTGAAACTCAGTTTGGGGATAATTCTCATAGGGGTAGTACACAGGTTATGGAGGAAAATCGAGGCGGCCTGTTTTTTGGATATTTTTTCATACTTTATCCCTATGGATTTATAAGATTGAATACGCGTTTATTGGGGTCATCCGAAGCCGAATCAGAGCTGATACGACTGGAACTCAGTTTTGGGACAATCCTCATAGGGGGTAGTAAACGGGTTATGGAGGAAAATCGAGGCGGTCTGTTTTTTGGATATTTTTTCATAATTTGTCCCTATAGATTTATAAAATTGAATACACATTTATTTGAGGTCATTCGGAGCCGAACTGGGCTAATACGGCTGGAACTCGATTTTCGGATAATTCTCATAGGGACGGGTTATGGAGAAAAATCGAGGCAGCCCTTTTATGGATATTTTTCATAATTTGTCTCTATGGATTTATAAAATTGAATACGGATTTATTTGAAGTCATCCGGAGCCGAGCTGGAGCTGATACGGCTGGAACTCGGTTTTTAAAAAATTCTCATAGGGGGTAGTAGACGGGTTATAGAGGAAAATCGAGGCGTCCCATTTTTTGTATATATTTTTTCATAATTTGTCCCTATGAATTTATAAAATTTAATACGCATTTATTGAGGTCATCCAGAGCCGAACTGGAGCTGATATGGCTGGAACTCGGTTTTTGAATAATTATCATAGGGACGGGTTATGGAGGAAAATCGAGGCAGTCTTTTTATGGATATTTTTTCATAATTTGTCCCTATGGATGTATAAACTTGAATGCGCGTTTATTTGAGGTCATCCGGAGCCGATCCGGAGCTGATACGGCTAGAACTTGGTTTTTGAAAAATTCTCATAGAGGGTAGTACACAGGTTGTGGAGGAAAATTGAGAATGCTCGTTTTTCGGATATTTTTTCATAATTTGTCCCTATGTGTTTATGAAATTGAATACGCGTTTATTTGGGGTCATCCGGAGCCAAATCGGAGCTGATACGACTAGAACTTGATTTTTAGATAACTCTCATATGGGTAGTACACAGGTTATGGAGGAAAATCGAGGCAGCCCATTTTTTGGATATTTTTTCATAATTTCTCCTTGTGCATTTATAAAATTGAATACGGCGTTTATTTGGGTTCATTCGGACCCCAAATTGGAGTTAATATGACATGAACTAGGTTTTCGGATAATTCACATGAGCTGCGGAGGAAAATCGAGGTGGCCTATTTTTTATATTTTTTCATAATTTGTCTCTATAGATTTATAAAATTGAATACACGTTTATTTGAGGTCATCCGGAGCCTAACTGGGCTGATACGGATGGAACTCGACTTATGGAGGAAAATTGAGGCAGCTCATTTTTTGGATATTTTTTCATAATTTATCCCTATGGATTTATAAGATTGAATACGCGTTTATTTGGGTTCGTCCGGAGCCGAATCGGAGCTGATACGATTGGAACTCAGTTTTGGGATAATTCTCATAGGGGTAGTACACGGGTTATGGAGGAAATTCGAGGCGCCCTAATTTTTGGATATTTTTCATAGTTTGTCCCTATGGATTTATAAAATTAAATACACGTTTATTTGAGGTCATCCGGAGCCGAACTGGAGCTGATACGGCTGGAACTCGGTTTTTGAAAATTTCTCATAGAGGGGTAGTACACGGGTTGTGGAGGAAAATTGAGATGGACCGTTTTTTGGATATTTTTTCATAATTTGTCCCTATAGATTTATAAAATTTAATACACATTTATTTGGGTTCATACGGACCCGAATTGGAGCTGATATGGTAGGAACTGGGTTTTCGGATAATTCTCATAGGGTAGTACACGAGTTATGGAAGAAAATCGAGGTGGCCTATTTTTGGATATTTTTTCATAATTTGTCCCTATGGATTTATAAGATTGAATATGTGTTTATTTGAGGTCATCCGGAGCCGAACCAAAGCTGATGCGGCTGGAACTCAGTTTTCGGATAATTCTAATAGAGGGTAGTACACGAGTTATGGAGGAAAATTTAGGCGTCCCATTTTTGAATATTTTTTCATAATTTATCCATTTCGATTATAAGAATGAATACGCGTTTATTTGGGGTCATCCGGAGCCGAATCGGAGCCTCAGTTTTGGGATAATTCTCGTAGGGGGTAGTATACGGGTTATGGAGGAAAATCGAGGCGGCCTGTTTTTTGGATATTTTTTTATAATTTGTCCCTATGGATTTATAAAATTGAATACGCGTTATTTGAGGTTATCCGGAGCCGAACTGGAGCTGATACGGCTGGAACTCGATTTTCGGATAATTCTCATAGGGACGGGTTATGGAGGAAAATCGAGGCGGACCTTTTATGGATATTTTTTCGTAATTTGTCCTTACGGAGATATTAAATTGAATACGAGTTTATTTGAGGTCATCCGGAGCCGAGCCGGAGCTGATATGGATGGAACTCAGTTTTTAAAATTTCTCATAGAGGGTAGTACACGAGTTGTGAAGGAAAATTGAGACGGTCTGTTTTTTGGATATTTTTTCATAATTTGTCCCTATGGATTTATAAAATTGAATACGCGTTTATTTGGGGTCATCCGGAGCCGAATCGAAGCTGATACGGCTAGAACTTGATTTGTAGATAACTCTCATAGGGGCAGTACACGACTTATGGAGGAAAATTGAGACGGTCCGTTTTTTGGATATTTTTTCATAATTTCTCCTTATGGATTTATAAAATTGAATACGCGTTTATTTAGGTTCATCCGGACCCGAACTGGAGCTGATATGGCAGGAACTGGGTTTTTGGATAATTCTCATAGGGTAGTACATGAGTTACGGAGAAAAATCTAGGTGTCCTATTTTTGGATATTTTTTCATAATTTATGCATATGGATTTATAAGATTGAATACGTGTTATTTGAGGTCATCGAGAGCCGAATTAAAGCTGATACGGCTGAAACTCAGTTTTCGGATAATTCTGATAGAGGCTATCCAGATAATTATTGAGTATTTTCATCTGTATTTGAACCCTGTATTATTCGAATTTGTGATATCAATAATCGAAGTATGATCTTTCCCGTATTCGTATCCACATGCATGATCATATCAACCTTGTAAATTTATTCATGCAACTACGTCGTAGCGTACGCTAGCTAGTAAGCGTAGCGTACGTTACGAGTCATAGGTAGCGTATGCTATGGACAAGGCATAGCGTACGTAAAATAGTCAATTATTGATCATTTTGGTCGGCACATGGGCTACCTCGAGACAAGGACAAGATAAGATTCCCCCGCGTGGCCTGGTCAGTTTTAATATTAAACAGGTTAACGGAAATTAACGCACACTAAGGGATGTGCATAGCGTACGCTAGGTATGTTTATTACATACGTAACTTTGAGGATGTAGCATACGTAAGAGAGTACATAATGAGGCAGTAAGCTATCAATGGACGATAGCGTACGCTAAGTATAACAGATAGCGTACGCTAAGTATAAAACATTATAAATGGGCAGCACCCCATTTCATTTGTTTACGTTTGCTTCACTTGTCCTCCACTTCTTTGAAGTCCAGAGAGCCTACCCCTTCTACATAAACACCCTTAGACCATCTATACATGATCATTGGAGATTGAATATCACTTATACTTGATCATTGAAGTTGAGTAACATCTTGGATTGGCACACAAGCGGAGTTGGACTCTACTTATTGTCTCGGTGTTTTCTTCATCTTAAGGTATGTTAATGCTATCTCCAACCTTGGATTCGTGTTCTTAAGGATGTTATGATCACACTACCGAGAATATTAGGTTCCATAGATGATTTATACAACCAAACATCATGTTTAGAGGTTGGGATGATTATGCTTAAGTTATCATTGTTGAGAACATTATATTTGGAGTCTTGTTACGACAAACAATAAGTAGTGTTTTGAGATTGATAATCCGTATCGAATGGTGTTGCCATAATAATCGTAGGCTTGGTATGGATATCACTTTTGCTAAACGGACTTAAGGAAAGGACCATCAAAGGTATCATTTCTTATAAGTTGGATTGGTTAATTAATCTTCCTGATGAAGTTTGAAGGTATTGATGATATTGGTAACAAATTTATCAACCTTAGATTACCTGAACTACGTAAGAGAAGTTGTAATCAAGATTGAGTATAGCGTTGTGATGTTATGTGTATCCTTGAATTCGAAGATGTCTTAAACCGTAAGATCATTCAGGTTTGCATGAGTATAATATGTATGAGGATAATGTACGTTAAACACTGAGAATTACGTATGCTATGTCATCAGATGAGACACTCATTTGATCAGAGAAGACACTATCAAATGCATGCTTAGCGTGCACTAGGCTTCGTAGTTTATGTACACTAACAAGCAGGCTTAACGTACGCTACGTTGGGTACGTAACGTACGTTATGTCGATCAGGCAGGATACGTTTTGTTGAACTTTCGGCCGTAGTTGGATTGTTATATGTTCGTACGTTAGTTATTCAACGTAGGATGAACTCTATATTATTTCTTCTGTTTAAGGTTCGGGCTTTGCAACGTGATTAATCGAAGGGGCGACCTTCGAGTGTATTGACGTTCGTCGAAGTTTTATCCTTGTCATCAATTCGAGGCAAGTACCCTAATTATAGTTGTTCGTATTATGTCGGTCATGTATTTGTTGTAATATGCATATGTGTTGTGATTAATTGTCCACCATGTGTTGGTCCGACGAGACAATCATGGGAATCTATAGCTGTCTGCGCTGGATCGTTGGACAGGTAATTCCACCATGCGTTGGTCCGACGGTATCATCATGGGAATCTATAGTTGTGTGCGCTGGATCATTGGAATAACATCAGCATGTTGAGATTGTCGTAATGTGTTATATGTTGCTATTATTTCTTGTTGGAGAAACTTGTCATGATTATTGTTAAATAAATCATTGTTGCATAATTATCGTACTTGTACTAGCATCGTTGTGCTAACCTCTTCGGGGGTGAACATTTGTTTTATGTTCAGGATCCAGGAAAGTGGGAAAACAACCACTGGAGTTTCATGATGACGAGGGTACAGAGTGATGTTCTGGCCGGGTTTAATTGTCAGATGTTTGTGTGATTTAAATAAGTACTCGAGTACGTTGTCTTTTATGATGTTGGATTTGGCTATGTATTAATGTTCTTCATTGGACGTTTGTATTTTTCAGTACTGGTTCAGAACTATTGTATTTTATTTCAGTTACTTTCATTTGTTGGTATTTGTTATTGTCTTTTCGTCTCATTAGCCTTGTAAATTCTTACGTAAAGGATTTACGGCGCTGTAATATTCCTGAATATATCGGGGGTGTTATAGAATATGGTATCGGAGCTAAGATTATGGGTATCATGGTCGTTAGGTTAAAATGGGGGTCGTATATGTCTTTTGAGGTAACCGGCCATGGATAACATCACTGTACTGCCTACATCTTCGTGCGAGCGGTGGTTGTAAGTTCCTAAACTCTATCTCTTTATTTACATGTGATACCTCTTTATACTTGAACGTTAGAACGATATTATTACTCGTATATTGTGTATTTATGCTTACAATATGTTGAGAGGAGGACGTGGACATGGTCGCGGTCGCGGACGTGGACGAAGGAATGCTGAGAGAGAAGCTTCACCTTCAAATCAGGATAGCCACAGCTCAGGCGAGCCACAAGAGTCTATTAACAATGAACCAGAACCTGCTGTTCCTGACATCCTTTGTTAGGTGGTCAACCAGATGACTCAGTTTGCTCAAGTTGTGGACCGAATGCAGGTGGCAGTCGGATTGCAACAGGGAGAGAGACAGCAAGGCATCCCAGACTTGGGAAATCGAGGAGACCGATGGCTCCAGGAGGTGGCGAAAATGCATCCGCCAAAGTTTGGCGGTTTCTCGGAGACGCCGACGTGGGATCACTAGCTTAGGGAGTTGGAGAAAGTATTCACAGGGATTAACTGCCCAGACGACCGGTGAGTTCCCATAGCCCAGTACTTTCTAAAAGGGGAAGCGTCCGAGTGGTGGGAAGCCATCCGACCTATAGATCATGATGCCGACTGGGGAGAATTTAAATTGATGATGGAATCTCAGTACTGCCCTCGTCCAGTGAGGGAAGCTAAAGTTAGAGAGTTTTTCTCCGCGCAGCCTTCGGATGTGCCAGTATCTCAGGCGATTAAGACGTTTAATCAATAGCTGGCATTTGTTCGACACCTAGTCAGGACAGATGCAGAAATGATGATCCACTTCGATATGAGAATGAAACTGGAGATACAGAGGTACATGTCTGGTTTTGAATGCATCACTCTCCGTCAGTATCAGGACAAAGCGTTGGCATATGAGAATAAAGAAACAGCGATGGAAAAATTCTCAGAATCCAAGAAACATAAAGTGTCTGGTAATTTCACGGAGCACAAGAGCAGTGGGCCCCGCAAGGCCCAGTCATCCTATCATTCATTCAAGAAACCTCCACATCCTTCCAAGAGCGGAAAGAACTTCAGAGCGGTATCAACACCGACAGATGTGGTCAAGAGTTGTTTTAATTGTGGTTGCCCAGGACACCTTTGGCGTGATTGTTTCCATTCCCCAATAACATGTTATGATTACGGACAGGAAGGGCATCGTGTGATATTCTGCAAGTATGCCACGAAGTTAAATGGAGCTCGTACTTCGTAGCCGGCTCAGAAAGAAGCAAGTGTTCAGCAGATGCAGCAGAGTGTCCAGCTACCCCAGAGTTTTGGTCGAGGACGGGGCAAAAGACAGTTCGACCGAAAGGGGACATCGAGTGCCAGATCCGTTCCTCTATGCCTGTATGAGATGAGGAGGGCAAACAATCAGGATGCTGCTATCGCATTAGGTACCGTTCAGATCCTTTCACAACCAGTTAGCGTTTTATTCGATACAGGGGCTACACATTCATTTATATAATTGTCTTGTGTAAATCGTTTGAACATTTCCAGTTTTCATAATTATGAACCTTATATTGTGGGTTTACCGAGTGGAGAGAAAATTGTGGGAACCTTAGAAACTCGATATTTTCCTGTATCAATTGGAGGCAGAGAGTGGCCCTCAAATCTGATGTGATAGAAATGCAAGGCGATGACCTGATTCTCGGAGATGATTGGCTTAATCGATATGGAGCTATTGTAAACTACCGGAAGAGGAATATCTCTATGATAGCTGAAGATGGTTCCGAAATATTGTTCTAGGGATGGAGACGAGGAAGATCAGGAAAAATGATCAAAGCAATGAAAGCTGTCAAACTGCTAAAACAGGGCTGTACTGGATACTGGTGTTACGCAATGAAGAAGGAAGACGGAAAAGTAGAACTTTCATCCATTCATGTTGTAAACGAATTTCTGGATGTTTTTCCTGACGAATTGCCTGGACTACCTCCATGACGAGATGTAGAATTCACCATCGAGCTGGAACCAGGAGCTACACCAATTTCTAAGGCGCCGTATTGTATGGCACCTACTGAGATGTACGAATTAAAGAAGCAACTGGAAGAGTTACTGGACAAAGGCTATATTCAGCCAAGCGTTTCGCCCTGGGTGCACCAGTTCTTTTTGTCCGGAAGAAAGATGGATCGCTTTGATAATGTTTTGACTATCGAGAACTGAACAAGATGACGATCAAGAACAAGTATCTATTTCCATGGATTGATGATTCATTTGACCAGCTGCAAGGAGAAACAGTATTTGCTAAGATCGATCTGAGATCGGGATATCATCAGTTGAGGATTAAGGAGTCCGATGTTCCGAAGTCAGCATTCAGAACTCGCTACGGACATTATGAGTTTGTAGTGATGCCGTTTGGTCTCACTAATGCACCTGTTGTGTTCATGCAATTGATGAATCGAGTATTCATAGAGAATTTGGACAAATTCATAGTTGTGTTTATTGATGATATTCTGGTTTATTCTAAGAGCCCGGAAGAGCATGCATAACACTTACGGATCATTTTGGATCTCTTGAGAAGCGAACAGTTATATGCCAAACTTTCTAAGTGTGAATTCTGGCTAAAGGAAGTGATGTTCCTCGGTCATGTGGTATCAGCATAAGGAGTCCGAGTAGATCCCGAGAAAATTGATGCTGTTATGGATTGAAAGTCTCCTAAGAACGTGAAAGAAGTCAGGAGTTTCTTAGGACTTGCAGGGTATTATCGTCGGTTCGTGGAAGAGTTTTCCAAAATTACCCGCCCACTTACTCGATTACTATAGATAACCCAAAAGTTTGAGTGGAATGAGATGTGCTAGACCAGCTTTGATGAATTGAAGAAGAGATTGATGACGGAACCGATTTTAGCACTCCCACAGGGAACTGGAGGATTCGTAGTTTGCAATGATGCTTCAAACCAAGGACTCGGGTGTGTACTGATGCTGAATGAGAAGGTGATCGCCTATGCATCACGACAGTTGAAGCCCTATGAAGTAAATTATCCAATGTACGATTTGGAGTTGGCAGTTGTGGTTTTTGCCTTGAAAATTTGGAGACATTATTTGTACGGGACTCACTGTCAGATCTTCACGGATCATAAGAGTCTCAAATATATATTCAGTCAGAAAGACTTAAACATGCGGCAGAGGAGTGGTTAGAATTGATTAAGGACTATGACTTGGGGATTCTTTATCATCCAGGCAAAGCAAATGTGGTGGCTGATGCACTAAGCCGCAAATCCGTTTCTATTCGAATGTTGGAAACTCTTACCTCCCAGCCCAACATTCAACGAGAATTGATTCGCGAAGGAATTGAAATATGGTTGCAAAGAGTCCAAGGTCAGTTGTGTGTGATGGAACTAACTTCATCATTAACCGAAGAAATCAATTCTAAGCAATTAGATGATCCTCTGATGATTCGGTTACGTGATGAAGTGAGCAAGGGAAAGGCCCCAGGATTCATAATTCATGATGATGGAGTTTTGAGATTTCAGAGCCGACTTTGTGTTACCGATATCGATGTTCTGAAGCAGACAATTCTGAAGGAAGCTCACAGTACGCCCTATTCTATCCACCCGGGCACCAGTAAGATGTATAAGGATCTGAAGCAGAATTTCTGGTGGGTAACATGAAGAAAGATGTAGCGAATTATGTCTCAAAATGCTTGATTTGTCAGCAGGTTAAGATCAAACATCAACGACCTGCCAGAATGCTGAAGCCACTCCCAATTCCTGAATGGAAGTGAGAGGACATATCGATGGACTTTATCACTAATATGCCGAAGACCAGAATAGGGATGAACATGATTTGAGTGATAGTTGACCGTTTAACCAAATTAGCTCATTTTCTAGGCATTAAGGACAATTGGGGACCAGAGAAGTTGGCATGAGTGTTTATTACAGAGATAGTCCGATTGCATGGTACGCCGAAGACCATTATTTCTAACCGAGATGGTCGCTTCGTGTCTCATTTTTGGAAAGAACTTCATAAGGCCTTTGGAACTGAGTTGAACTTTAGCACAGCTTATCATCCGTAGACATATGGACAGTCTGAGAGAACTATTCAAACAGTGGAAGACATGCTGAGAGCTTGTGCTATAGATTGGTCGACAGAGTGGGAAGTTCATTTGCCGCTGATTGAATTCACTTACAACAATAGTTAGCATGCTTCCATTAAGATGGCACCATTTGAGGCATTATACGGGAGGAGATGCAGACCGCCACTGTGTTGGGATGATTCATCAGACTCGATCGGGACGGAACTAGAGTTGATCGTACAGACGCGATAGAAGATAACTTTGATTCGTGAAAGACTGTTGACCGCCCAGAGTCGGCAGAAATATTATGCAGACGTGAGTCGTCGCCCATTAGAGTTCAACATTGGAGATCACGTGCTTTTAAAAGTTTCTCCTACTCGGGGAATCGTTCGTTTTGGGAAAAAGGGAAAGCTGAGTCTGAGGTATATCGGACCGTTCGAGATTCTTGAAAGAGTTAGAGAGTTAGCATATAGGTTGGCATTACCGCCGTCGCTGAGCCATGTCCATAACGTATTCCACGTATCCCAGTTACGGAAATACATACCAGATCCCAGCCATGTCAATGATTTCGGCGAGATTGAAGTCGCTAGGGATGGCACGTTTGAAGAGAGACCGATCAAGATATTCGAAAGTCGAGTCAAACAATTGAGAAATAAACCAATCACTTTAGTTAAGGTTCAGTGGTCGTGCCACGGAGTTGAAGAAGCCACTTGGGAGACGAAGGATAGTATTAAATCCAGATACCCAGAGTTATTTTCGTCTTGAGTTTCGGGATGAAACTCCTTTTTAGAAGGAGAGTATGTAATATCCGGATAATTGTTGAGTATTTTCGTCTGTATTTGAACCCTGTATTATTCGAATTATCTACGTGCATGAACATATCAACCTTGTAAATTTATTTGTGCAACTACGTCGTAGCGTACGCTAGCTAGTAAGCGTAGCGTACGTTATGAGTCACAGGTAGCGTACGCTATGGACAAGGCATAGCATACGTAAAGCAGTCAATTATTTATCAGATTGGTTGGCACATGGGCCACCTCGATACAGGGACAAGATAAGACTCCCCCGCATGGCCCGGTCAGTTTTTAATATTAAACAGGTCAATGGAGATTAACGCACGCTAAGGGATGTGCATAGCATACGCTAAGTATGTTTATTACGTATGTAACTTTGAGGATGTAGCATACATAAGAGAGTACAGAATGAGGCAGTAAGCTATCAATGGACGATAGCATACGCTAAGTATAATAGAAAGCGTACGCTAAGTATAAAACATTATAAATGGGACACCACCCCATTTTATTTGTTTACGTTTTCTTCACTTTTCCTCCACTTCTTTGAAGTCCATAGAGCCTCCCCCTTCTACATAAACACCCTTAGACCATCTATACTTGATCATTGGAGATTGAATATCACTTATACTTGATCATTGAAGTTGAGTAACATCTTGGATTGGCACACAAGCAACTGGAGTTGGACTCTACCTATTGTCTCGGTGTTTTCTTCATCTTAAGGTATGTTAATGCTATCTCCAACCTTGGATTCGTGTTCTTAAGGATGTTATGATCACACTACCGAGAATATTAGGTTCCATAGATGATTTATACAACCAAACATCATGTTTAGAGGTTGGGATGATTATGCTTAAGTTATCATTGTTGAGAACATTATAGTTGGAGTCTTGTTATGGCAAACAATAAGAGTAGTGTTCTGAAATTGATAATTCGTATCGAATGGTGTTTCCATAATAATCGTAGGCTTGGTATGGATATCACTTTTGCTAAATGGACTTAAGGAAAGGATCATCGAAGGTTGTATCATTTCTTATAAGTTGGATTGGTTAATTAATCTTCCTAATGAAGTTTGAAGGTATTGATGATATTGGTAACAAGTGTATCAACCTTAGGTTACCTGAACTGTAATACCCATAATTTCGATTTCCGGTAATTTCTTTTTTTCGGCGGAAGTCCGTTTTGATGACTCGCTCATGACCGTCTCGTCATCCTGAGAATGATTAATTCTACACTTTTTGACATCCGAGTTTGTTTCGGTGTCGTTTAGTTGAGTTCCGTGCTTTATAGCGACTTTTCCGCACTTGAGTTCGATTCTTGCGAATCTCGTTCGAAACTGCTATTTCGAGTTTCCCGTAAGTTCATTTAACTTCGTTATACGTGTTGTGAACTTCGGTTTGGTTATTCGATTTCGTATCGTGATTTTCGGGCGTTTTGGGCCATTTTGTAATTTACCCAACGTTATGGGTATCCGTATCTGTATTTGTTGTCTCGACCCTTTTCTTGGTCGCGTATGATTAATTATTGCATTATGTTTTCATTTCGGGTCGTTGATGTCGTCCGCGAACTTTTCATTGTGTTCGTTCCGTACGTTTTCGGAAATCAAGTCGTCGAGCCCTGGTGTTCGAGCACTGGTCGGACGGTTGCGGGACTGGCCGGACGATTGCGGGCACCGGCCGGACGGGTGCGGCAGGAACCGGCATAGCGCACGCTACGGCCGGAAGGCTGCGCACGCTAACCGGTAGGTGTAGCACACGCTATCGGCTGGCCTAACGCACGCTATCGGGTCTGGACAGTGGAGTCCTGAGGTTCTGGAATCGGGTAGGCTCGGCAGGCAGTGCACGCTACTGCCGGACACTACGTACGCTACGGCCGGCAGGTAGCGCACGCTACGGTCGGAAGGCTGCGCACGCTACCTGGCCGAGCAGTCTAGTCCAGGAGGTCACTGGATTGCGGCCTAGGCCGATAGCGTGCGCTAGCTCGCCAGCCTATCGCACGCTAGTCCAGCCCAGTATATAATTGACAGAGCAGCCACTTTTTCATTCATTTTTCATTTCCTTTCTCTTCGGTCCGCGGCTGGAGCTTCGGAGGAGGTGAAGCCATGTTGTTAAACAACAAATCCATGAGGTTTCTGAGTTTATATCACTGATCAATCATCCTATAACATCCTTCGATCCAGCGAATCAAGGTTAGATCTTTAGAACCCTACTTTTGGGGAGATTTGGGGGTTTTCGCATTTTTGTCCGATTCATTCCGTTTTGTTGATTAATTCATGATGAATGATTAATCTTGTTGGTATTCTTAGTTTCCCTACGGATTCATGGTATATGTCGTGGTTTTTACGGATTCGAGAGGGTTTGGTTGTGGTCCGCCCTCGTTGTCATTTTTATACGAATATACATGAATCGTAGGCGGGTTTCCGGGTGTATTTCAATTCCGTATTCGTTTAGAATTGGTTGTGATTGTATTCTTCGAATCGTTAGGTTCGGTTTCGTGAGTTCCTAGCATTCGTCGGTGACTTTCCTTTCCGTTCGTTGCGTCGTCGACTATTCAAGGCAAGTATATATTTATGAATGTGCGTTCTCGACTTTGAAAGTATGAAATATTAATGGCATGATTATTTCTATCCACTCTGGGGCGGGCCGAAGGGTCCCCTGAGGGTTTCGTAGCCTCTGGTGCGATTCCACGGATGAAATGAACGAACCACCCTGGGGCGGGCCGATAGGTCCCCTGAGGGTTCCGTAGCCTCTGGTGCGGTTCCACGGTATTCATATATGTATTGATGCAATGCCATGAGATTTAGTTATTCCGGAATACTAGTCTTAAATTGATGAATTGATGGTTACATTTACTTTATTGTCGAGGAGTATTGTGTTTCATACTTGATATACTTGCACTAGCTATTCGAAGGCTAACCCCTTTATGGGGGAAATACTTTTTATGTATTTCAGGTTCCAGGAGAACGGACAGGCGGGTATCGGGTCGGCATGAAGATGATGGGCAAGTGTGATACTGTGTCTTTCCTCCGGTTATGTTTTGAGTTTTCCATTCAGTGTTGTTGTACTGGAATGGTTATTGAATACTCGAGTATTGTTTTCCTTTTTCCTTGATGTTCCGGCCTGTGTTTGCCGAGGTATTGATTTGTGTTGTGATGTCTTTGGATACATTGGTTATGTTTTGAATACCCTTTGGATTGTTCTTCATTCCATTGTATGTAGACCTTCTCGGTCAAGTTTTATAGTTCCGCGTATGTTTAGCCTTGTGGGTCCCACGGCGGGGCTCACGGTGCTGTAATATACCCTGAATATCTTGGGGGTGTTACAGAATATGGTATCGGAGCTTAGGTTTATGGATACCTAGGCTGTTGGTCTTTTGGGTCGATTGGGTCGTCATTTGCCCACAGTATCACTACTCTGCCATCATCACAGTGCGACCGGTACTTGTAAGTTCTCTCACTCTTCTTGTATTTTTCTTAATCGTTTCGTTTATAGCTTGGTATTCTTGGGAATTGGCCACTTCGAGAATGTGCGATTTGGATTATACTTATGCACGTGTGTGCCCTTCAGAATGTTGGCTGAAAGGAGGAAGAATCGTGGCCGTGGTCACGGACGTGAACTCTTCCTTGAGATTTTGTTAAATTGCTAATTGCGATATTGGTGTGTATCGGTGTTATGTTGAGACTTTGTTTAGGAGTCGCATGCTAGTACCACGGGAGATCTTCGACTTCACAGACTTGTAAGTATGTTGTTCGGATTATTCGATAATTCTTGGTGATTTTGAATTTCCGTTGAAATGTTGTTTGTGCGAGTGATTGCAAGTTTCGAGGACGAAACTTATTTTTTTAGGGGGGGTAGAGTGTAATACCCCGATTTTCGGATATATTTTTTTTCGTTTATATGTTGGTCGTCGTTGATGGATAATTGTGCTTGAGGGTGATGTGAACGTATGACAATGTTATTGAATGCGTATATGTATTCATTGTGCCATATGATCGTTTGGTATGTCGAGATGTTGGTCGAGAATAGCGGAAAATGGCTAAGTACAGCCACGTTAGCGCACGCTACAAGGTATGCCTAGCGCACGCTAAGACATATATACTTAGCGTACGCCACGGTGCATACTTAGCGCACACTAAGAGGTTTGATTCGTACGCTAAGGAGGACCCCTAACGACGTAAGGTATTACGGATAAGGTCCTAAAGTGGCCGGTGTAGGCCTGCATATTTATTATCGGCGATTAGCGTACGCTAATGCATGTTCGTAGCGCACGCTAATTTCGATCGTCAACAGGAATCTTGGCTTTATTGGTTGCTTTCGCGTGTAGGACCCGGGCATCTTACGGGAAGGTACAGGTTGTCGGGTCAACGGCGATTAGCGCGTGCTAAGGTCGAAGAATAGCGCATGCTCTCGAGCATTTCGCCGTAGCAAGTCAACACCTATTTGCAAATGCGTTAATGCATGGGTATTACGACGTTAGATGAATTTCAAGCAATGCAAGAGCTTCGGATCGCCGATAGCGCACGCTATCAAGGAAGGATAGCGCACGCTAGTTACGTAGCGCACGCTAAATATAAGGTCAAGCGCGCTAGTGATGTGTTTTAAAAAGAGTATAGACGATACCAGAGATGCATTTTGTACATTCAACTTCCTTCAGACAATAGAGAGAGCCTTGGGAAGTACTTGAAGTTCCTAAACATTGAGAGATGATTCTCTTAAACAAGATTAAGATGGGGAGCTCGGATTTAAGTATTGTTCTTGAAGTTTTTGATGATTCTTGGAATGGAGTTCAATTATTCTTCTTCGTGGTTCGTCCATATAATGTAATCCTCATATCCCTTTGATAGTGGTTCGTTTTCTTTAAAGGATTACTACTTGGGAGGGAGCATGTTGGGAATCGTGTATTTTGATGTTCGTTTTATTTCAATGTAAATGCATATATTGGACTGTACTTTTATCCATTGCGTGAGTATTTTGAAATGGCTTTTGGTATTTTGCCAATTGATTTTTTTTTTGTAAAACCGATTCCCTAAACTGAGTTTTTGGCATTTTGGCCTTGATCGTTTTGACGGTATTTTTATGACGGTATTTGGAAAATGATTTTTTTAGTATTTGAAAAATATTATCGTCATCGGTCTTTTTGGCATTTTTGAAATGACGTGGAAAATTGTGCTTAGCCTGGTAAATCCTTGTGAGAAGGGTTTACGGCGTGTAATATTCCGAGGAGGATCTGGGGTGTTACAATTATGGTATCATGTGATAATGTTATACGAGATTTATTGGAATTGTAATAAGAGATTTCGGATGTTGATATGATTATTGAGATCTTCTTCATATGATGATAATGGTTTTGTTGCGATTCTTGAGGTTGTATGAATTGCATGATGAAGAAAATGGTAACATGGAGATATATACCTCAGATGTGTTGTTTTGAACGTGATTTCGGATATTTCATGTTCTTGAAGAACTCTTGAATTATACGAGGTGATGAAAATTTATAAGAAGTGTTGATGTTTTGAAAATGAATATGGAATATTCATATCTAGAGCTAAATTATGTGTTTGAAATAATATTCGTATAGGAATACGAATGTGATTATGAGTTTGATGAAATTATTATTCATCCCTGAATTTGGAAGCCCATACGTATGGAGCAAATATTCAAGTCGAATGATTGGATTGTTCGATAACCTTAGAATATGATTATCTATAATGTTGAACTAATTGGATGGTTCGAATTAACGATGATCATCGGAAAATTTTAACTACGGATTTACGAGAAGGGAACCTTGTCAATTCGTATTTAAGAATTGAGTTTGGAACCGGTAACATTTAGACCCTTATTGTTGGTCCGGATTGGTTGCTGATATGATCATCGGATTTCGGCTCGTATTGTGGACATGAATTCGTGAGGGTCTGAGTTGGACAGTTCGGACTGTGTTTAATCGAGATATTGTGGAACCGATGAGTTTGTGGCCTGGTTGTATTGATATTGATCGTCATCGAACCAGTTGATTATTAAGCCTTCGTTTTACAATAAGATATGATGTTTGATCGTGGATTATGACTGTTGGGTTACGGTTGAGGTTGAAGAGTTTGTAGATTAGCTTGGTCGGGACTGAGGAACTCGTAGACGAAAGCAACTGAATTGCTAACAGTTCGTGGCATTGATATCGAGACAAGTTTTATACTTGTACAGGTCAACGAGATTAATGTTATCATGTAGGTGTACGAATGCGTGTATCATTTCGAGACTTGGCCTCTTTATGATTTTGTTGATATTCGGGAATTGTTTGATGCAATACCCTTCGGTAATTATGATAAATATTATTGTTACTCGTTAACGGCCGGTTTAAGGCATTGAGATTCTTTTTGATACTGATGTTGGCGATAGCCGGTTCGCGGTATTGATGTATCGATTATTATTGTTCACGATTAGTGTCGTTCTGAGGCATCGTTGAATCTTTATTATCGAATTGGAACTATTGCTATGATGTTGCATTAGCCGATTGAAGGCGTTTAATATATTCTTTTATCATCTCTGTTTCGGTGGTCGGTTTAAGGCGCCGGGACATCTATTCTATCGTATCAGTGATTATCGATTGACCGTTCTAAGGTAATCGAGGTATTGAATTGGGATTATCGATGATAATTCCCATCCACTGTATAACTGTTATCGATTGACCGTCCTGAAGGTAATCGAGGTATTAAATTGAGACTGTCGAGGATAGTTCCCATCCGTTGAATTATTATTGCCGTGTTGGCTGACTCAAGGCAGCACACTATTATTCTTGTGAACTCGGTAATTTTGTGATCGTTGAGGGTTGAGGATTTCCCGAATTGTTGTGTTGTGATTATTACTCATGTTAATCGGTCCTTAGGGATTTAGATCCCAGGATGGTTGTTTTGGATATTGTTGGTCGTGTCGGTCTTTCATTATTCGTGCGTCATCGTTCACTTAGTGAGTCGCATGATTCGTATTGGATATGTTATCCTTTGAGTTTCGTTGTCATGTTGTATCGTGGCATATCTGGAATCATATCTGCATGCCGATTGGTTATGTGTAGTATTTTTAGCCGGGCACACGATGGGCATGCGTGGATGTTTCCGCATTGGACCGTGTACACGAGACGTAGTTCGTGAGGCTAATTAGGTACATTGTCACACGTATATTCCGGATTCCATATACGGGGTGGACATATCCACGGACACATTTACGGATCGGGCGTACTGTGATGTCCCTCTTGAGCTTTATTGTTTGGTCGTTCGTAGTCCATGTTGTATTGGATATGTCCGACGATTTGCGACTGGTTGTTCATACGCCGAGGGGTATGTCCGACAGTCAGGTTTGTTTCTTTGAGATCTGTATTGTGAGGATTTACAGCTTTGGGCTGTTTGGCTTTCAGGCCATTGTGATGTATTGGTATTTCCGTTGGAGCCTTCGGGCATTGTGATTCGTATTTATTTCGGCGTTGGTTTGGTTTACCTTCGGGTAATGTATCGTTGTGTTCTATACTGATGATTCACCGTTTGGGCGTAAGTTTTCGGTTCTTGTGTATCTCATTGAATTTTTCCTCGCGGGATATTTCTTCTCCCTACTTGTTTTAAGTTTCGGGACGAAACTTCTTTTAAGGAGGGTAGAATGTAATACCCGTAATTTCGATTTCCGGTAATTTCTTTTTTTTCGGCGGAAGTCCATTTTGATGACTCGTTCATGAACGTTTCGTCATCCTGAGAATGATTAATTCTACACTTTTTGACATCCGAGTTCGTTTTGGTGTCGTTTAGTTGAGTTCCGTGCTTTATAGCGACTTTTCCGCACTTGAGTTCGATTCTTGCGAATCTCGTTCGAAACTGCTGTTTCGAGTTTCCCGTAAGTTCGTTTAACTTCGTTATACGTGTTGTGAACTTCGGTTTGGTTATTCGATTTCGTATCGTGATTTTCGGGCGTTTTGGGCCATTTTGTAATTTACCCAAAGTTATGGGTATCCGTATCTGTATTTGTTGTCTCGACCCTTTTCTTGGTCGCGTATGATTAATTATTGCATTATGTTTTCATTTCGGGTCATTGATGTCGTCCGCGAACTTTTCGTCGTGTTCGTTCCGTACGTTTTCGGAAATCGGGTCGTCGAGCCCTGGTGTTCGAGCACTGGCCGGACGGTTGCGGGACTGGCCGGACGATTGCGGGCACTGGCCGGACGGGTGCGGAAGGAACCGGCGTAGCGCACGCTACGGCCGGAAGGCTGTGCGCGCTAACCGACAGGTGTAGCGCACGCTATCGGCTGGCCTAACGCACGCTATCGGGTCTGGACAGTGGAGTCCTGAGGTTCTGGAATCGGGTAGGCTCGGCAGGCAGCGCACGCTACTGCCGGACACTACGTACGCTACGGCCGGCAGGTAGCGCACGCTACGGCTGGAAGGCTGCGCATGCTACCTGGCCGAGCAGTCTAGTCCAGGAGGTCACTAGATTGCGGCCTGGGCCGATAGCGCGCGCTAGCTCGGCAGCCTAGCGCACGCTAGTCTGGCCCAGTATATAATTGACAGAGCAGCCACTTTTTCATTCGTTTTTCATTTCCTTTCTCTTCGGTCCGCGGCTGGAGCTTCGGAGTTGGTGAAGCCATGTTGTTAAACAACAAATCCATGAGGTTTCTGAGTTTATATCACTGATCAATCATCCTATAACATCCTTCGATCCAGTGAATCAAGGTTAGATTTTTAGAACCCTACATTTGGGGAGATTTGGGGGTTTTCGCGTTTTTGTCCGATTCATTCCGTTTTGTTGATTAATTCATGATGAATATGATTAATCTTGTTGGTATTCTTAGTTTCCCTACGGATTCATGGTATATTTCGTGGTTTTTACGGATTCGAGAGGGTTTGGTTGTGGTCCGCCCTCGTTGTCGTTTTTATACGAATATACATGAATCGTAGGCGGGTTTCCGGGTGTATTCCAATTCCATATTCGTTTAGAATTGGTTGTGATTGTATTCTTCCAATCGTTAGGTTCGGTTTCGTGAGTTCCTAGCATTTGTCGGTGACTTTCCTTTCCGTTCGTTGCGTCGTCGACTATTCAAGGCAAGTATATATTTATGAATGTGCGTTCTCGACTTTGAAAGTATGAAATATTAATGGCATGATTATTTCTATCCACTCTGGGGCAGGCCGACGGGTCCCCTGAGGGTTTCGTAGCCTCTGGTGCAATTCCACGGATGATATGAATGAACCACTCTGGGGCGGGCCGATAGGTCCCCTGAGGGTTCCGTAGCCTCTGGTGCGGTTCCACGGTATTCATATATGTATTGATGCAATGCCATGAGATTTAGTTATTCCGGAATACTAGTCTTAAATTGATGAATTGAAGGTTACATTTACTTTATTGTCGAGGAGTATTGTGTTTCATACTTGATATACTTGCACTAGCTATTCGACGGCTAACCCCTTTATGGGGGAAATACTTTTTATGTATTTCAGGTTCCAGGAGAACGGACAGGCGGGTATCGGGTCGGCATGAAGATGATGGGCAAGTGTGATACTGTGTCTTTCCTCCGGTTATGTTTTGAGTTTTCCATTTAGTGTTGTTGTACTGGAATGGTTATTGAATACTCGAGTATTGTTTTCCTTTTTCCTTGATGTTCCGGCCTGTGTTTGCCGAGGTATTGATTTGTGTTGTGATGTCTTTGGATACATTAGTTATGTTTTGAATACCCTTTGTATTGTTCTTCATTCCATTGTATGTAGACCTTCTCGGTCAAGTTTTATAGTTCCGTGTATGTTTAGCCTTGTGGGTCCCACGGCTGGGCTCACGGCACTGTAATATATCCTGAATAACTTGGGGGTGTTACATGAACTACGCAAGAGAAGTTGTAATCAAGATTGAGTATAGCGTTGTGATGTTATATATATCCTTGAATTCGAAGATGTCTTAAACCGTAAGATCATTCAAGGTTGCATGAGTATAATATGTATGAGGATAACGTAATTTAAACACTGAGAATTATGTATGCTATGTCATCAGACGAGGCAGTCGTCTGATCAGAGAAGACACTGTTAAATGCATTCTTAGCGTGCGCTAGGCATCGTAGCTTATGTATGCTAATGAGCAGGCTTAACGTACGCTACATTGGGTACGTAACGTACATTATGTCGGTTAGATATGATATGTTTTATTGAACTTCCGGTCGTAGTTAGATTGTAAGATGTTCGTACGTTAGTTATTTGATGTGAGATGATTATTTCTTCTGTTTAAGGTTCGAGCTTTCCAACGTGATAAATCGAAGGGGCGACCTTTGAGTGTATTGACGTTCGTCGAAGTTTTATCCTTGTCATCAATTCGAGGCAAGTACCCTAATTATAGTTGTTTGTATTATGTCGGTTATGTATTTGTTGTAATGTGCATATGTGTTGTGATTAATTGTAATACCCGGTTGTAATTCAGTCATTATCATTCAGTAATTTCATTCGGTGATTGTCACTCAGTGGATTTTCACTCAAGTATAATCATTCATCAATCATGTTCATTCACCGTGTTCACCGTTCGGAAAAACTTCGAGTTGTGTATCGTTATTGTTCATTATTTCAACTTTCCTCATATGAGTTCGACTTTGTTAGATCACCATTAATTTTTGGTAACTCCAAAAATTCTAAATCTTTGCAATATTATAGAGCATCGAGTTAGCTTTCCAATGGTTCAAACGGTGAGTCAATCGGAGTCCGGACGAGAGAGTTATGGTCGTTTTAGCTCAACCGCTCATTTTTCAAGATTGGCGATCATCGCGAACGAACTCGGCCGTGTCGTCCGACACGGCCCGTGCCGTACTCGTCCGGAAAATGCCGAAGTCTCTGCCTCAGGACCCGACCGTGTCGTCTGGCACGGCCGAGTCGGACTCTTCCGGATAAGCCAGAACCGACTGCCCAGCACGCCCGACCGTGTCCCAGGACACGGTCGAGTCATGCCGAGTCGCTGTCGGACGGGTCACTATCGGAAGGCCCTCCGCGCCGCGACCGTGTCAAGCAGGACACGGTCGAGTCCCTGTCGGCCAGCTGTCGGCCAGCTGTGCGACACGACCGTGCCGATCGGCACGGGCCGTGTCCGGCAGGGTAGTCAACCCCTTTAAATTCATTTTTTCAGCATTTCAGCCATTTCTCTCCCATTTTCTTCACCTTCAACCGAGAGAGCAAGCTTGAGGGAGGGTTTTTACTTCACAAATCATTTGGGTGTTTGATTTTCTTCATCTCCTTTCGATCGTGAAGCCCGGATAATTAATCTAACGCGTGTTCTTCGGATTAAAGTACTTGAATCTTCAAGAGGTAATTCCTTCAACACTTTGGACTTCGATTTTGTGTTGAGATATGATGTTTTGGACGTTATAATCATGTTATATGAAGGGATATGTATATGATTATGAGTTTGTATAAGGATTCATTGGATTATTGAGGAATTATTCAAGAACACCTTGAATATCGAGTTGGAATTGGGGATTTTCGACTAATTGTTGTTATAATCACGTTTTTGGATATTCATATCGGATTATTGATCGTATTGGAGATGTTTTATTGGTTTGAAACACTTCTTGGGGATTTGAGGTTGGTATTGTTGAGGTTTAGTTGTAAACAATCGGAGTTTGGCCACAACGTATTCGATATAATGCCCCAATGAACTTAGTTTAATCGTATCGACGTTTTGAGTTCATTATATTCGTGTTTAATTCGTATATTGATCGGATTGTCGGTAATTGTATTGAATTAAGGTTGTTCGTGCGACCGACACTTCATTTAGGACATTTGTTCGTGGAAGGACTTTCTTCATCGGTATTTTGTAAGTTAATTCTTACTCGGTTAAAAGGATATTCATACCTTTTGTTGTTGTTCATTCATAATCATAACTCATTCATCATTATATTAACCGTATCAAAACTTGTTGTTGTCAATTAATTACTTCAGTCATAAGGAGCGACGGTTCCAATCTTTTCATTGATTGTCATTTATTTCATTACCATTCCACCTCGGTGAGTCATTATTCATTTTCGATGTCACTTTTGTTATATCGTGGCATTCCGGGTCATACTGGCGTGCCGGTTGGTATGTGTTGGATTTTCATGTCGGGCACGTGATGGTCATGTATTGGGAGTGATACATTGGACTGTGCACACGGGTCATATTGTCTCGTGAGACTGATTAGGTACAAGACCACACGTGTATTTGATCGATACTCGTTGGTGGCTTGTGCACGGACACATTTCCATCCCGGGCGTAGTGTGGCGCCACCCTTTGAGCCGTACTGTTAGTTGATTCATATAGCATGTTTGATTGCGTATGTTTCGACAAGATATTTCATAACTTCATATATAATCATGATTGTGTATTTTCAACCCTTGAGGATTGTTGTTCTTTGTAACTGACCCCGTTTGGGGATTTTATTTTTCAGGTCATGGCAAGGCAAACGCACGGGAATATCATGTTGATGTCGAGGAGTCCTAGTGATACTAGTAGGGGGCCCCGATCTTTCAGTTATTCATGTTATTGTCCTTTATTTTCCGCTGCAGACTTTCATTTGAATACTCCGTTTCATTCAGTGTTGTGTATTTTATCTTCATATAAAATACACTAGTATTCGTATTGTCTGGTGAGATGAAACTAAACACCTCATCGGAGTAATTATTGTTGTAATGTAGTTCGGTACTACATTTATCTGTGTAATTCATTCATTTTCATTGCACGGTGGGTCCCGGTTGGGGATCTACGACCTTTGTAATATCCGCCTAGTTTGGGGTGTTACGAGTTGGTATCGGAGCGTGGTTTTGAATACTACCTTCCGAGTCATGTCTCATTTGAAATCATCGTCATCAGACTAGTATCATTGGACTTTCGCGTCACGTGTGACTTGTGGAAATGCCGAGCCAATCAGGCCGGAAGAACTGTAAGATTTCTAACGCCATGGTATAATTTCTGGCAATAGTCATTCATTCATAATTCTTCATTTAACAATCCTCAAACATCATCTTTCTTTATGATCGGACGATCATATTAACTCATTAATCACTTAATTCATTTCAATACTCAGTTAATGATCAGGACGATCATATTAACTCATTAATCACTTAATTC
The DNA here is from genome assembly GCA_033398695.1 of Orobanche coerulescens. Taxonomy (NCBI): domain Eukaryota; kingdom Viridiplantae; phylum Streptophyta; class Magnoliopsida; order Lamiales; family Orobanchaceae; genus Orobanche; species Orobanche coerulescens. The sequence goes on along the minus strand of CM065804.1, from coordinate 123,593,069 downwards.
ATTTCAATACTCAGTTAATGATCAGGACGATCATATTAACTCATTAATCACTTAATTCATTTCAATACTCAGTTAATGATCAGGACGATCATATTAACTCATTAATCACTTAATTCATTTCAATACTCAGTTAATAATCAGGACGATCATGTTAACTCATTAATTACTCAATTCATTTCATTACTCGATTGTCAACTGATGATCATATTATCAATCTTGTTAAGTTATTTAAGATAATCATTTTAAGAATTTCATCAGATAATCATGTAACTTCAGTAAATCATTCATATAATCACTAAGTTAGAGCATGTATACTCATTTTTATCATCTCATGACATAATCATAACGTGCTAATCATGCGGGAAATATAATCATTATGCGACCTTCCTACTTCCGTATGGAGAGAGCTGTCAGGGGATGCACGAGAAGAGGCTGCGGTGCGGACCGAAACCCGAGAAATAATCACTGGCACGGAAATCGTGCCTGTGACTCGGCTCAATCGAGAAGATGTTCGGGTTGATCCACTCACTTTTATGTGCCATGATGACCCTTGTGCGCTTGCTCAATCATCATTGCGCCACTGACCGGATTAATCGAGAGAACTCTCCGCATTTGAGCCACCGCTAAGGAAATTGGCGGCAAAGAACTTTGCATATGTCAACAGGAAATCAACGCGTAATTTATCCGAAGGCGGTCAAATAACCTTCAAGAAGCCTCGCGAGTCCTATCGTTTCGGCGACCTCCTACGGCGCATAATCGCGGGATCTCATTCCCGAGCGGCTTCCGCCATCACCTGTTTCAATTGTGGAACGCCGGGTCATTTCAGCACTGAGTGTCTGAAACCGTCTATCACGTGCTATAATTGTGGGAATTTCGGGCATAAGGCCCGTTTTTGCCAAAGGGACTCCAAGTCGGCTCCGGCGGCATCTCAGGCTCCGAAGCAATCAGCCTTTCAGAATCAGACTGCTTTGTCAACGTCGTTTAAGACACTGGAAGCAAATAGAGTTGGAGCTCGTATTTATCAGACGGGAGCGTCCGTTCGGGGCCAAGTCCTGCATTTATATGATGAAGAGGATCGACGATCCGGTGGCCCGAATGATTTCAGGTATACTCGTAATTTTATTTCAACTTGTGTGTACCTTTTGATTCTGGTACACCGCATTCATTCATTTTCGAGTCATGCTTGAATAGACTTATTTCGGGATAATCCTATTGCTTGTGGACCTCATACCATCGATCTACCTGACGATGGAAGAATTTTCGGAATCATACCGAATTAAGCTTAATGACCGCGATTGGTGGATGGATCTAATCGTGGTGAACTTATCTTAGGACGATGTAATTTTCGGTATTAGTTGGCTTAACCGTCTTGATACTATCCTCAGTGTTTGTTAGCGTTTGGTCGCTATCTTTCCGTCGTTGGTTGTCGAATGTGTGCTTCAGGGAAGTAATCCCCGTTGTTCCAGTAGAAATTTTATTATGGCGGAAGCAGAGAAATTCCGCAATCGAACTATTCAATCATTCATTGTATCATTTTCATCGATTGGCCTTTCTAGGGCAATCGAGTTATTCAAACATTCATTGTATCATCTTCATCGATTGGCCTTTCTAAGGCAATCGAGTTGTTCAATCATTATTGGTATCTCTTTTTATCGATTGACCATTCTAGGGCAATCGAAATGTTCAATCATTCGTGGTATCATTGTCATCGATTGACGATGTATTTCCGCATTTGTTATCTGGTTGCCTTCACATAGAGTAGGGGAATTCAGGAGTGAGTTGGAGCTGGTACGTCCCCTTTATCGAAGGCACCGTATCGGATGGCCCCGACCAGAATGCAGGAGTTGAAGATTCAACTTGAGGAATAGTTCGAGGAAGGTTATCTTCGACCGATTGCGTCCCCGTGAGGAGCACCAGTGTGATATGTCAAGGAGAAGGATGGTTCGTTCCGTTTGTGTATTGATTACCGGGAGTTGAACAGGGTGATGATCAAGAGTAGTATCCCTTACCCCGTATTAATGATCTTTTAGAGCAACTTCAGGGAGCCTCAGTATTTTCCAGGATCGACTTAAGATCTGGATATCACCAATTGCGGATTCGAGAGTCGGATATCGCGTGACGCCGCTTTTGTACACGCTATGGTCATTATGAGTTCGTAGTTATGCCGTTCGGGCTAACTATTGCACCTGCGGTATTCATGGAGTTAATGAATCGGGTTTTCATCGACTTTTTGGATCAGTTTGTTGTTGTCTTCATCGACGACATTTTGATTTATTCTCGTAGCCAGGAGGAACATGAGGTTCATCTTCATCAGGTTCTCGACGTGTTGAGACGAGAGCAACTTTATGGAAAGTTTTCCGAATGTGAGTTCTGGAGGTCCGAAGTGATTTCCTCGGGCATGTAATTTCATCTGACAGAGTTCGTGTCGACCCTCAGGAGACGGAGACTATCCGAGATTGGCAACCTCCGAAAGATATTAAGTAAATCCGATGTTTCCTCGGATTAGTTGGTCAATTATCCAACCCACGACCTGGAGCTAGCAGCCGTGATTTTCGCGTTGGGGATTTGGCGTCGTTACCTTTATGGCGTCACATTTCAGTTATTCACCAATCACAAGAGTTGAAGGATATATTTACTCACAAAGAGTTAAATATGCGACAGAGGCGGTGGTTGGAACTAATCAAAGATTTTGATATCGAGATCCTTTACCACCTGGGCAAGGCGAACGTTGTCGCCGACGCCTTGAGTCGTAAGTCCGTTCAGGAGCAGATGCTTGCTCGTTTAACAGTTCAGAAGGAGCTTCAGCAGGAATTCCTTAGACCCGAGATCGAGGTCTGGCTTCAGCGAGTTCAGGGACATCTTTGTATGTTAGAGATTTTATCGTCACTTGAGGAGGTAATCAGAGAGAATCAGAGTTCAGACCCTTCATTGTTGCGCATCCGTGAAGATGTGGCTCAGGGGAAAGCCCCTGGATTCGTGGTCCACGAGGATGGACTTTTGAGGTTTAAGAACCGGTTGTGTACCGGCGAATGACGAGTTGAAAAACTCTATTTTGAGAGAAGCTCATGCTACCCCTTATTCTGTTCATCCGGGGTCCAGCAAGATGTACAAGGACTTGAAACAAAATTACAGGTGGAGTAATATGAAGCGAGAAGTCGCGGAATTTGTTTCGAGATGCTTAACTTGCCAACAAGTCAAGATTGAACATCAGCCGGGCGGGTATGTCAAACCTCTCCCTATTCAGAGTGGAAGTGGGAAGACATTTCTATGGATTTCATCACGAGTTTGCCGACGAGTCGTCGTGGCATGAATACAATCTGGGTGATTGTGGACCGCTTAACTAAATCAACTCATTTTCTTGAGATTAAGGATACTTGGGGTCCCGAGAGACTTGCCCAGTTATTCATCAAAGAGATAGTGAGACTGCACGGTACTCCTAAAAGTATCGTTTCCGATCGTGACGGATGGTTTGTGTCACATTTTTGGAAATCAGTTCATCGTGCTATGGGAACTCAGCTTAATCTCAGTACTGCCTTTCATCCTCAGTCCGACGGACAATCAGAGAGAACTATTCAGACATTAGAGGACATGTTGAGGGCATGCGTCCTCGATTGGAAGGACGATTGGAAAGCACAACTACCACTGATCGAGTTCACGTATAATAATAGTTGGCATGCCTCCATTAAGATGGCACCTTACTAGGCCTTGCACGGTCGTCGTTGTCGATCTCCTTTGTGTTGGGATGACTTATCAGGATCAATCGGCACCGAGCCCGATATGCTTATAGCCGCCCGGGAGAAGGTAGCTTTGATCAAGAGTCGTATGTTGACAGCTCAGAGTCGACAGAAATCATATGCAGATAATCGTCGTCGACCACTAGAGTTCGAGACGGGTGACCATGTTTTGGTCAAGGTATCCCCGAGTCGAGGTATTTTCCGTTTCGGAAAACGGGGGAAGTTGAGTCCGAGATTCATTGGACCGTTTGAAATTTTGGATCGAGTAGGCGAGTTAGCTTATCGATTGGCTTTACCTCCGGCTTTGAGCCGAATTCATAATGTGTTTCACGTCTCTCAGTTGCGGAAGTATGTTACCGACCCGAGTCACATACTTCAGTTCGACGTAATCGAGATCGCGGATGATCATTCGTACGAGGAGCGTCCTGTACGAGTGTTGGAGCGGCGAATCAAACAGTTGAGAAATAAGTCGATTCCTTTGGTCAAGATTCAGTGGTCCAGACTCGGAGTCGAAGAGGCTACTTGGGAAACCGAGGATAGTATGCGGGAGAGTTTTTCCGAGTTGTTTGACCCTTAGTTTCGGGGACGAAACTCTTTTAAGGGGGGGTGTATGTAATACCCGGTTGTAATTCAGTCATTATCATTCAGTAATTTCATTCGGTGATTGTCACTCAGTGGATTTTCACTCAAGTATAATCATTCATCAATCATGTTCATTCATCGTGTTCACCGTTCGGAAAAACTTCGAGTTGTGTATCGTTATTGTTCATTATTTCAACTTTCCTCATATGAGTTCGACTTTGTTAGATCACCATTAATTTTTGGTAACTCCAAAAATTCTAAATCTTTGCAATATTATATAGCATCGAGTTAGCTTTCCAATGGTTCAAACGGTGAGTCAATCGGAGTCCGGACGAGAGAGTTATGGTCGTTTTAGCTCAACCGCTCATTTTTCAAGAATGGCGATCACCGCGAACGAACTCGGCCGTGTCGTCCGACACGGCCCGTGCCGTACTCGTCCGGAAAATTCCGAAGTCTCGCCTTAGGACCCGACCGTGTCGCAGCACGGCCGAGTCGGACTCTTCCGGATAAGCGTAACCGATCGCCAAAGACGCCCGACCGTGTCCCGGGACACGGTCGAGTCATGCCGAAGTCGCCGCTTCGACGGGTCACTATCGGAAGGCCCTCTGCGCCGCGACCGTGTCAAGGGGACACGGTCGAGTCCTGTCGGCCAACCGCCGCCGGTGCGGCGACACGACCGCGTGCCGATCGGCACGGCCGTGTCCGGCAGGTAGTCAACCCCTTTAAATTCATTTTTTCAAAGATTTCAGCCATTTCTCTCCCATTTTCTTCACCTTCAACCGAGAGAGCAAGCTTGAGGGAGGGTTTTTACTTCACAAATCATTTGGGTGTTTGATTTTCTTCATCTCCTTTCGATCGTGAAGCCCGGATAATCAATCTAACGTGTGTTCTTCGGATTAAAGTACTTGAATCTTCAAGAGGTAATTCCTTCAACACTTTGGACTTCGATTTTGTGTTGAGATATGATGTTTTGGACGTTATAATCATGTTATATGAAGGGATATGTATATGATTATGAGTTTGTATAAGGATTCATTGGATTATTGAGGAATTATTCAAGAACACCTTGAATATCGAGTTGGAATTGGGGATTTTCGACTAATTGTTGTTATAATCACGTTTTTGGATATTCATATCGGATTATTGATCGTATTGGAGATGTTTTATTGGTTTGAAACACTTCTTGGGAATTTGAGGTTGGTATTGTTGAGGTTTAGTTGTAAACAATCGGAGTTTGGCCACAACGTATTCGATATAATGCCCCAATGAACTTAGTTTAATCGTATCGACGTTTTGAGTTCGTTATATTCGTGTTTAATTCGTATATTGATCGGATTGTCGGTAATTGTATTGAATTAAGGTTGTTCGTGCGACCGACACTTCATTTAGGACATTTGTTCGTGGAAGGACTTTCTTCATCGGTATTTTGTAAGTTAATTCTTACTCGGTTAAAAGGATATTCATACCTTTTGTTGTTGTTCATTCATAATCATAACTCATTCATCATTATATTAACCGTATCAAAACTTGTTGTTGTCAATTAATTACTTGACCATAAGGAGCAGCGGTTCCAATCTTTTCATTGATTTGTCATTTATTTCATTACCATTCCACCTCGGTGAGTCATTATTCATTTTCGATGTCACTTTTGTTATATCGTGGCATTCCGGGTCATACTGGCGTGCCGGTTGGTATGTGTTGGATTTTCATGTCGGGCACGTGATGGTCATGTATTGGGAGTGATACATTGGACTGTGCACACGGGTCATATTGTCTCGTGAGACTGATTAGGTACAAGACCACACGTGTATTTGATCGATACTCGTTGGTGGCTTGTGCACGGACACATTTCCATCCCGGGCGTAGTGTGGCGCCACCCTTTGAGCCGTACTGTTAGTTGATTCATATAGCATGTTTGATTGCGTATGTTTCGACAAGATATTTCATAACTTCAGATATAATCATGATTGTGTATTTTCAACCCTTGAGGATTGTTGTTCTTTGTAACTGACCCCGTTTGGGGATTTTGTTTTTCAGGTCATGGCAAGGCAAACGCATGGGAATAGCATGTTGATGTCGAGGAGTCCTAGTGATACTAGTAGGGGGGCCCGATCTTTCAGTTATTCATGTTATTGTCCTTTATTTTCCGCTGCAGACTTTCATTTGAATACTCCGTTTCATTCAGTGTTGTGTATTTTATCTTCATATAAAATACACTAGTATTCGGTATTGTCCTGGTGTGTTGTAACTAAACTCCTCATCGGAGTAATTATTGTTGTAATGTAGTTCGGTACTACATTTATCCTGTGTAATTCATTCATTTTCATTGCCTGGTGGGTCCCAGTTGGGGATCTACGGCACTGTAATATCCGCCTAGTTTGGGGTGTTACATTAATTATCCACCATGTGTTGGTCCAACGGGATCATCATGGGAATCTATAGCTGGGTGCGCTGGATCGTTGGCCAGGTAATTCCACCATGCGTTGGTCCGACGGGATCATCATGGGAATCTATAGCTGTGTGCGCTGGAAAGTTGGAATACCATCAGTATGTTGAGATTGTCGTAATGTGTTATGTGGTGCTATTATTTCTCGTTGGAGAAACTTGTCATGATTATTGTGGAATAAATCATTGTTGCATAATTATCGTACTTGTATTAGCATCGTTGTGCTAACCCCTTCGGGGGTGAACATTTGTTTTATGTTCAGGATCCAGGAGAGCAGGAAAACAACGACTGGAGTTGCATGACGACAAGGGTACAGAGTGATGTTCCGGTCGGGTTTAATTGTCAGATGTTTGTGTGATTTAAATAAGTACTCGAATACGTTGTCTTTTATGATGTTGGATTTGGCTATGTATTATTGTTCTTCGTTGGACGTTTGTATTTTTCAGTACTGGTTCAGAACCATTGTATTTTATTTCAGTTACTTTCATTTGTTGGTATTTGTTATTGTCTTTTCGTCTCATTAGCCTTGTAAATTCTTACGTAAAGGATTTACGGCGCTGTAATATTCCTGAATATATCGGGGGTGTTACAGTACACGGGTTATGGAGGAAAATTGAGGCGGCCAATTTTTTGGATATTTTTTCATAATTTATCCCTATGGATTTATAAGATTGAATACGCATTTATTTGGGGTCATTCGGAGCCGAATCGGACCTGATACGACTGGAATTCGGTTTTGGGATAATTCTCATAGGGGGTAGTATACGGGTTATGGAGGAAAATCAAGGCAACCTGTTTTTTGGATATTTTTTCATAATTTGTCCCTATGGTTTTATAAAATTGAATATGCATTTATTTGAGGTCATCCAGAGCCGAATTGGAGCTGATACGGCTGGAACTCGATTTTTGGATAATTCTCATAGGGACGGGTTATGGAGGAAAATCGAGGCGGCCCGTTTTTTGGATATTTTTTCATAATTTCTCCTTGTGGATTTATAAAATTGAATACGCGTTTGTTTGGGTTCATCCGGACCCGAATTGGAGCTGATATGGCAGGAACTGGGTGTTTGGATAATTCTCATAGGGTATTACATGTGTTGTGGAGGAAAATCGAGGTGGCCTATTTTGGATATTTTTTTCATAATTTGTCCCTATGGATTTATAAGATTGAATACATGTTATTTGAGGTCATTCGGAGCCAAACCAAAGCTAATAAGGCAGAAACTCAGTTTTCGGATAATTCTGATAGAGGGTACACGGGTTATGGAGGAAAATTGAGGCGGCCCATTTTTTGGATATTTTTTCATAGTTTATCCCTATGGATTTATAAGATTCAATACGTGTTTATTTGTGGTCATTCGGAGCCGAATCGGAGCTGATACGGCTGGAACTCAGTTTCGGGATAATTCTCAGAGGGGGTAGTACACGGGTTATGGAGGAAAATTGAGGCGGCCTGTTTTTTGGATATTTTTTTATAATTTATCCCTACGGATTTATAAGATTGAATACGCATTTATAGGGTTCATCTGGATCCGAATCGGAGCTGATACGACTGGACTCGGTTTTGGGATAATCCTCATAGAGGGTAGTACACGGGTTATGGAGGAAAATCGAGGCGGTCTGTTTTTTGGATATTTTTTCATAATTTGTCCCTATGGATTTATAAAATTGAATAAACATTTATTTGAGGTTATCCGGAGCCGGACTGGGCTGATACGGCTGGAACTCGATTTTCGGATAATTCTCATAGGGACGAGTTATGGAGAAAAATCGAGGCGGCCCTTTTATGGATATTTTTTCATAATTTGTCCCTATGGATTTATAAAATTGAATACGCGTTTATTTGAGGTCATCCGGAGCCGAGCCGGAGCTGATACGCCTAGAACTCGGTTTTTAAAAAATTCTCATAGGGGGTACCGTACACGGGTTATAGAGGAAAATCGAGGTGGTCCATTTTTTGTATATATTTTTCATAATTTGTCCCTATGGATTTATAAAATTGAATATGCGTTTATTGAGGTCATCCGGAGCCGAACTGGAGCTGATATGGCTGGAACTCGTGTCACGCCCCCACACCGGGGTTGGACGAGAACACGACAGTTAACGTAATAAATAACGTTTGTGATAATATATTATAGTAAAGCATACATATGCCAGATCTCAGCCCGGTGAACTAAGACTGGTTATTTCATAGAAAAGAAATATTCAAGAGTACAACGGAATTATTACATCAAGTGCAAAAGAGTACATCGGAAACCAAAATACATTGTGACACAGGAATAAAAAGAAGCGTTAAAGCAGCATCCTAATTCCTACATCTTGGTAATACTTTGAGGATGATCTTCACTGGTCGTCAGCATCTCTCTCTTCTTCCTCTTGATTATCTTCATCTAGTGGGGTTTTAAAAAACAATTCGAAGTGGGGTGAGAATAATGGATTCTCAATGAGTGGGGTTTCGAGTATTTTCTCAATTTATATATATATATAACCATTTTGAAGGATAATATATTTACTCCCACTTTTGAAAATATCTTTGTCTATAGATAGTACAAGTTTTCAAAGGAATGTAATGAATTATGGCATGAGTGAACAGTCAATCTCCGTAGATTGATATTAAGTATGACAACATGTGGCGTCAAGCGCCTAGTGAATATTTAGCTTCGGGAGGTTGTCTATGTGACAAAGTCCCTTGGCCTCCTTATGACGTCTTAGACCGTCATCAGAGATCGGACTATGACTTTCGCCACGACCTTTGGTTTAATAACCGTAGCCTTCGGCGTTTGTCGGGCCGTCCTTATAACCTTGGCCTTTGAGCTAAAAGCTCTCACGCTTGGTGACGTGCTACCTTATCTCTTATCTGGGCTCGGTATGTCCTTATATGGGTTTTAATACCCGGATCACACCATAATCGCGATTATACCCTAAGTCTACGACCCCGGTCACCTCAGGATCACTCCGTCCTTCGGCTTCAAGGGAATAGGAAACGATGGTAGCCTTGTTCATGAACCACAGCCGTGCTATTCGATCCAAGACTTGGTATAACCGTCCCTGACACAAATTCGGGACTCTAGAGGTGGCCCTTCCAACTCAAGAGGTGGCCCCGGATCTTTGATCGACCCTCTATTTCGTATGGGCTCAAGAGGTGGCCCCCGTCCGTTGACGTGGCACTTTGTCCTGATAGAATTAGAGGCAGTCCTGTCCATGGCACTTTGTTTGTGAGGCACTTAGTTCCCGATTAGACGTGATTGTAAGTTAGTCACATTCTCAGTGCATACACATCATACAATCAGAGTCATACATTCAATTAATTACGGTACTTAGTGTAATTCGATTATATGATTGTGATTTGGAGTTTATTCGTGGCACGAGATTATGGTTCGGTTGTTGACATATCTTTAAGATATAATTGTGATTATTGATTTCAGATTAGGTAAATTTTCAATCTTTAATTTTTGAATTAAAATTCCCAAAATTACGGTCCCACCCATAATTCTTGCGAAGTGGGTTATTATACCCGTAAATTTTAGTTTCTGTCACGGATGGTGACGAAACTTACAGGAGAGTTCATGTTGAACTTGGAGCATATGTTTTGGGTAAATTTCCAGAATTTCGGTTCCGGACCGATTTTCCAAAATCAAGGTGGCCTATTTTTGGATATTTTTTCATAATTTGTCCCTATGGATTTACAAGATTGAATATGTGTTTATTTGAGGTCATCCGGAGCCGAACCAAAGCTGATGCGGCTGGAACTCAGTTTTCGGATAATTCTAATAGAGGGTAGTACACGAGTTATGGAGGAAAATTGAGGCGTCCCATTTTTGGATATTTTTTCATAATTTATCCATTTCGATTATAAGAATGAATACGCGTTTATTTGGGGTTATCCGGAGCCGAATCGGAGCCTCAGTTTTGGGATAATTCTCGTAGGGGGTAGTATACGGGTTATGGAGGAAAATCGAGGCGGCCTGTTTTTTGGATATTTTTTCATAATTTGTCCCTATGGATTTATAAAATTGAATACGCATTATTTGAGGTCATCCGGAGCCGAACTGGAGCTGATACGGCTGGAACTCGATTTTCGGATAATTCTCATAGGGACGGGTTATGGAGGAAAATCGAGGCGGACCTTTTATGGATATTTTTTCGTAATTTGTCCTTATGGAGATATTAAATTGAATACGAGTTTATTTGAGGTCATCCGGAGCCGAGCCGGAGCTGATACGGATGGAACTCAGTTTTTAAAATTTCTCATAGAGGGTAGTACACGAGTTGTGGAGGAAAATTGAGACGGTCTGTTTTTTGGATATTTTTTCATAATTTGTCCCTATGGATTTATAAAATTGAATACGCGTTTATTTGGGGTCATCCGGAGCCGAATCGAAGCTGATACGGCTAGAACTTGATTTGTAGATAACTCTCATAGGGCAGTACACGACTTATGGAGGAAAATTGAGACGGTCCGTTTTTTGGATATTTTTTCATAATTTCTCCTTATGGATTTATAAAATTGAATACGCGTTTATTTAGGTTCATCCGGACCCGAACTGGAGCTGATATGGCAGGATCTGGGTTTTTGGATAATTCTCATAGGGTAGTACACGAGTTACGGAGAAAAATCTAGGTGTCCTATTTTTGGATATTTTTTCATAATTTATGCATATGGATTTATAAGATTGAATACGTGTTATTTGAGGTCATCCAGAGCCGAATTAAAGCTGATACGGCTGAAACTCAGTTTTCGGATAATTCTGATAGAGGCTATCCAGATAATTATTGAGTATTTTCATCTGTATTTGAACCCTATATTATTCGAATTTGTGATATCAATAATCGAAGTATGATCTTTCCCGTATTCGTATCCACATGCATGATCATATCAACCTTGTAAATTTATTCATGCAACTACGTCGTAGCGTACGCTAGCTAGTAAGCGTAGCGTACGTTACGAGTCATAGGTAGCGTACGCTATGGACAAGGCATAGCGTACGTAAAATAGTCAATTATTGATCATTTTGGTCGGCACATGGGCTACCTCGAGACAAGGACAAGATAAGATTCCCCCGAGTGGCCTGGTCAGTTTTAATATTAAATAGGTTAACGGAAATTAACGCACACTAAGGGATGTGCATAGCGTACGCTAGGTATGTTTATTACATACATAACTTTGAGGATGTAGCATACGTAAGAGAGTACATAATGAGGCAGTAAGCTATCAATGGACGATAGCGTACGCTAAGTATAACAGATAGCGTACGCTAAGTATAAAACATTATAAATGGGCAGCACCCCATTTCATTTGTTTACGTTTTCTTCACTTGTCCTCCACTTCTTTGAAGTCCAGAGAGCCTCCCCCTTCTACATAAACACCCTTAGACCATCTATACTTGATCATTGGAGATTGAATATCACTTATACTTGATCATTGAAGTTGAGTAACATCTTGGATTGGCACACAAGCGGAGTTGGACTCTACTTATTGTCTCGGTGTTTTCTTCATCTTAAGGTATGTTAATGCTATCTCCAACCTTGGATTCGTGTTCTTAAGGATGTTATGATCACACTACCGAGAATATTAGGTTCCATAGATGATTTATACAACCAAACATCATGTTTAGAGGTTGGGATGATTATGCTTAAGTTATCATTGTTGAGAACATTATATTTGGAGTCTTGTTACGACAAACAATAAGTAGTGTTTTGAGATTGATAATCCGTATCGAATGGTGTTGCCATAATAATCGTAGGCTTGGTATGGATATCACTTTTGCTAAACGGACTTAAGGAAAGGACCATGAAAGGTTGTATCATTTCTTATAAGTTGGATTGGTTAATTAATCTTCCTGATGAAGTTTGAAGGTATTGATGATATTGGTAACAAATTTATCAACCTTAGATTACCTGAACTACGTAAGAGAAGTTGTAATCAAGATTGAGTATAGCGTTGTGATGTTATGTGTATCCTTGAATTCGAAGATGTCTTAAACCGTAAGATCATTCAGGTTTGCATGAGTATAATATGTATGAGGATAATGTACGTTAAACACAGAGAATTACATATGCTATGTCATCAGATGAGACACTCATTTGATCAGAGAAGACACTATCAAATGCATGCTTAGCATGCACTAGGCTTCGTAGTTTATGTACACTAACAAGCAGGCTTAACGTACGCTACGTTGGGTACGTAACGTACGTTATGTCGATCATGCAGGATACGTTTTGTTGAACTTTCGGCCGTAGTTGGATTGTTATATGTTCGTACGTTAGTTATTCAACGTAGGATGAACTCTATATTATTTCTTCTGTTTAAGGTTCGGGCTTTGCAACGTGATTAATCGAAGGGGCGACCTTCGAGTGTATTGACGTTCGTCGAAGTTTTATCCTTGTCATCAATTCGAGGCAAGTACCCTAATTATAGTTGTTCGTATTATGTCGGTCATGTATTTGTTGTAATATGCATATGTGTTGTGATTAATTGTCCACCATTTGTTGGTCCGACGAGACAATCATGGGAATCTATAGTTGTCTGCGCTGGATCGTTGGACAGGTAATTCCACCATGCGTTGGTCCGACGGGATCATCATGGGAATCTATAGTTGTGTGCGCTGGATCATTGGAATAACATCAGCATGTTGAGATTGTCGTAATGTGTTATGTGTTGCTATTATTTCTTGTTGGAGAAACTTGTCATGATTATTGTTAAATAAATCATTGTTGCATAATTATCGTACTTGTACTAGCATCGTTGTGCTAACCTCTTCGGGGGTGAACATTTGTTTTATGTTCAGGATCCAGGAGAGTGGGAAAACAGCCACTGGAGTTTCATGATGACGAGGGTACAGAGTGATGTTCTGGCCGGGTTTAATTGTCAGATGTTTGTGTGATTTAAATAAGTACTCGAGTACGTTGTCTTTTATGATGTTGGATTTGGCTATGTATTAATGTTCTTCATTGGACGTTTGTATTTTTCAGTACTGGTTCAGAACTATTGTATTTTATTTCAGTTACTTTCATTTGTTCGTATTTGTTATTGTCTTTTCGTCTCATTAGCCTTGTAAATTCTTACGTAAAGGATTTACGGCGCTGTAATATTCCTGAATATATCGGGGGTGTTATAGAATATGGTATCGGAGCTAAGATTATGGGTATCTTGGTCGTTAGGTTAAAATGGGGGTCGTATATATCTTTTGAGGTAACCGGCCATGGATAACATCACTGTACTGCCTACATCTTCGTGCGAGCGGTGGTTGTAAGTTCCTAAACTCTATCTCTTTATTTACATGTGATACCTCTTTATACTTGAACGTTAGAACGATATTATTACTCGTATATTGTGTATTTATGCTTACAATATGTTGAGAGGAGGACGTGGACATGGTCGCGGTCGCGGACGTGGACGAAGGAATGCTGAGAGAGAAGCTTCACCTTCAAATCAGGATAGCCACAGCTCAGGCGAGCCACAAGAGTCTATTAACAATGAACCAGAACCTGCTGTTCCCGACATCCTTTGTCAGGTGGTCAACCAGATGACTCAGTTTGCTCAAGTTGTGGACCGAATGCAGGTGGCAGTCGGATTGCAACAGGGAGAGAGACAGCAAGGCATCCCAGACTTGGGAAATCGAGGAGACCGATGGCTCCAGGAGGTGGCGAAAATGCATCCGCCAAAGTTTGGCGGTTTCTCGGAGACGCCGACGTGGGATCACTAGCTTAGGGAGTTGGAGAAAGTATTCACAGGGATTAACTGCCCAGACGACCGGTGAGTTCCCATAGCCCAGTACTTTCTAAAAGGGGAAGCGTCCGAGTGGTGGGAAGCCATCCGACCTATAGATCATGATGCCGACTGGGGAGAATTTAAATTGATGATGGAATCTCGATCGCCTCGTCCGGAGGGAAGCTAAAGTTAGAGAGTTTTTCTCCGCGCAGCCTTCGGATGTGCCAGTATCTCAGGCGATTAAGACGTTTAATCAACAGCTGGCATTTGTTCGACACCTAGTCAGGACAGATGCAGAAATGATAATCCACTTCGATATGAGATTGAAACTGGAGATACAGAGGTACATGTCTGGTTTTGAATGCATCACTCTCCGTCAGTATCAGGACAAAGCGTTGGCATATGAGATTAAAGAAACAGCGATGGAAAAATTCTCAGAATCCAAGAAACAGAAAGTGTCTGGTAATTTCACGGAGCACAAGAGCAGTGGGCCCCGCAAGGCCCAGTCATCCTATCATTCATTCAAGAAACCTCCACATCCTTCCAAGAGCGGAAAGAACTTCAGAGCGGTATCAACACCGACAGATGTGGTCAAGAGTTGTTTTAATTGTGGTTGCCCAGGACACCTTTGGCGTGATTGTTTCCATTCCCCAATAACATGTTATGATTACGGACAGGAAGGGCATCGTGTGATATTCTGCAAGTATGCCACGAAGTTAAATGGAGCTCGTACTTCGTAGCCGGCTCAGAAAGAAGCAAGTGTTCAGCAGATGCAGCAGAGTGTCCAGCTACCCCAGAGTTTTGGTCGAGGACGGGGCAAAGGACAGTTCGACCGAAAGGGGACATCGAGTGCCAGATCCGTTCCTCTACGCCTGTATGAGATGAGGAGGGCAAACAATCAGGATGCTGCTATCGCATTAGGTACCGTTCAGATCCTTTCACAACCAGTTAGCGT
Organism: Orobanche coerulescens; assembly: GCA_033398695.1. Lineage (NCBI taxonomy): Eukaryota > Viridiplantae > Streptophyta > Magnoliopsida > Lamiales > Orobanchaceae > Orobanche > Orobanche coerulescens. Next base: position 123,577,641 of record CM065804.1, on the reverse strand, counting down.
TTTATTCGATACAGGGGCTACACATTCATTTATATAATTGTCTTATGTAAATCGTTTGAACATTTCCGGTTTTCATAATTATGAACCTTATATTGTGGGTTTACCGAGTGGAGAGAAAATTGTGGGAACCTTAGAAACTCGAGATTTTCCTGTATCAATTGGAGGCAGAGAGTGGCCCTCAAATCTGATGTGATAGAAATGCAAGGCGATGACCTGATTCTCGGAGATGATTGGCTTAATCGATATGGAGCTATTGTAAACTACCGGAAGAGGAATATCTCTATGATAGCTGAAGATGGTTCCGAAATATTGTTCTAGGGATGGAGACCAGGAAGATCAGGAAAAATGGTCAAAGCAATGAAAGCTGTCAAACTGCTAAAACAGGGCTGTACTGGATACTGGTGTTACGCAATGAAGAAGGAAGACGGAAAAGTAGAACTTTCATCCATTCATGTTGTAAACGAATTTCTGGATGTGTTTCCTGACGAATTGCCTGGACTACCTCCATGACGAGATGTAGAATTCACCATCGAGCTGGAACCAGGAGCTACACCAATTTCTAAGGCGCCGTATTGTATGGCACCTACTGAGATGTACGAATTAAAGAAGCAACTGGAAGAGTTACTCGACAAAGGCTATATTCAGCCAAGCGTTTCGCCCTGGGTGCACCAGTTCTTTTTGTCCGGAAGAAAGATGGATTGCTTTGATAATGTTTTGACTATCGAGAACTGAACAAGATGACGATCAAGAACAAGTATCTGTTTCCATGGATTGATGATTCATTTGACCAGCTGCAAGGAGAAACAGTATTTGCTAAGATCGATCTGAGATCGGGATATCATCAGTTGAGGATTAAGGAGTCCGATGTTCCGAAGTCAGCATTCAGAACTCGCTACGGACATTATGAGTTTGTAGTGATGCCGTTTGGTCTAACTAATGCACCTGCTGTGTTCATGCAATTGATGAATCGAGTATTCATAGAGAATTTGGACAAATTCATAGTTGTGTTTATTGATGATATTCTGGTTTATTCTAAGAGCCCGGAAGAGCATGCATAACACTTACGGGTCATTTTGGATCTCTTGAGAAGCGAACAGTTATATGCCAAACTTTCTAAGTGTGAATTCTGGCTAAAGGAAGTGATGTTCCTCGGTCATGTGGTATCAGCAGAAGGAGTCCGAGTAGATCCCCAGAAAATTGATGATGTTATGGATTGAAAGTCTCCTAAGAACGTGAAAGAAGTCAGGAGTTTCTTAGGACTTGCAGGGTATTATCGTCGGTTCGTGGAAGAGTTTTCCAAAATTACCCGCCCACTTAATCGATTACTATAGATAACCCAAAAGTTTGAGTGGAATGAGATGTGCTAGACCAGCTTTGATGAATTGAAGAAGAGATTGATGACGGCACCGATTTTAGCACTCCCACAGGGAACTGGAGGATTCGTAGTTTGCAATGATGCTTCAAACCAAGGACTCGGGTGTGTACTGATGCTGAATGAGAAGGTGATCGCCTATGCATCACGACAGTTGAAGCCCTATGAAGTAAATTATCCAACGTACGATTTGGAGTTGGCAGTTGTGGTTTTTGCCTTGAAAATTTGGAGACATTATTTGTACGGGACTCACTGTCAGATCTTCACGGATCATAAGAGTCTCAAATATATATTCAGTCAGAAAGAGTTAAACATGCGGCAGAGGAGATGGTTAGAATTGATTAAGGACTATGACTTGGGGATTCTTTATCATCCAGGCAAAGCAAATGTGGTGGCTGATGCACTAAGCCGCAAATCCGTTTCTATTCGAATGTTGGAAACTCTTACCTCCCAGCCCAACATTCAACAAGAATTGATTCGCGAAGGAATTGAAATATGGTTGCAAAGAGTCCAAGGTCAGTTGTGTGTGATGGAACTAACTTCATCATTAACCGAAGAAATCAATTCTAAGCAATTAGATGATCCTCTGATGATTCGGTTACGTGATGAAGTGATCAAGGGAAAGGCCCCAGGATTCATAATTCATGATGATGGAGTTTTGAGATTTCAGAGCCGACTTTGTGTTCCCGATATCGATGTTCTGAAGCAGACAATTCTGAAGGAAGCTCACAGTACGCCCTATTCTATCCACCCGGGCACCAATAAGATGTATAAGGATCTGAAGCAGAATTTCTGGTGGGTAACATGAAGAAATATGTAGCGAATTATGTCTCAAAATGCTTGATTTGTCAGCAGGTTAAGATCGAACATCAACGACCTGCCAGAATGCTGAAGCCACTCCCAATTCCTGAATGGAAGTGAGAGGACATATCGATGGACTTTATCACTAATATGCCGAAGACCAGAACAGGGATGAACATGATTTGAGTGATAGTTGACCGTTTAACCAAATTAGCTCATTTTCTAGGCATTAAGGACAATTGGGGACCAGAGAAGTTGGCACGAGTGTTTATTACAGAGATAGTCCGATTGCATGGTACGCCGAAGACCATTATTTCTAACCGAGACGGTCGCTTCGTGTCTCATTTTTGGAAAGAACTTCATAAGGCCTTTGGAACTGAGTTGAACTTTAGCACAGCTTATCATCCGTAGACAGATGGACAGTCTGAGAGAACTATTCAAACAGTGGAAGACATGCTGAGAGCTTGTGCTATAGATTGGTCGACAGAGTGGGAAGTTCATTTGCCGCTGATTGAATTCACTTACAACAATAGTTAGCATGCTTCCATTAAGATGGCACCATTTGAGGCATTATACGGGAGGAGATGCAGACCGCCACTGTGTTGGGATGATTCATCAGACTTGATCGGGACGAAACTAGAGTTGATCGTACAGACGCGATAGAAGATAACTTTGATTCGTGAAAAACTGTTGACCGCCCAGAGTCGGCAGAAATATTATGCAGACGTGAGTCGTCGCCCATTAGAGTTCAACATTGGAGATCACGTGCTTTTAAAAGTTTCTCCTACTCGGGGAATTGTTCGTTTTGGGAAAAAGGGAAAGCTGAGTCTGAGGTATATCGGACCGTTCGAGATTCTTGAAAGAGTTGGAGAGTTAGGATATAGGTTGGCATTACCGCCGTCGCTGAGCCATGTCCATAACGTATTCCACGTATCCCAGTTACGGAAATACATACCAGATCCCAGCCATGTCAATGATTTCGGCGAGATTAAAGTCGCTAGGGATGGCACGTTTGAAGAGAGACCGATCAAGATATTCGAAAGTCGAGTCAAACAATTGAGAAATAAACCAATCACTTTAGTTAAGGTTCAGTGGTCGTGCCACGGAGTTGAAGAAGCCACTTGGGAGACGAAGGATAGTATTAAATCCAGATACCCAAAGTTATTTTCGTCTTGAGTTTCGGGATGAAACTCCTTTTTAGAAGGAGAGTATGTAATATCCGGATAATTGTTGAGTATTTTCGTCTGTATTTGAACCCTGTATTATTCGAATTATCTACGTGCATGATCATATCAACCTTGTAAATTTATTTGTGCAACTACGTCGTAGCGTACGCTAGCTAGTAAGCGTAGCGTACGTTATGAGTCACAGGTAGCGTACGCTATGGACAAGGCATAGCATACGTAAAGCAGTCAATTATTTATCAGATTGGTTGGCTCATGGGCTACCTCGATACAGGGACAAGATAAGACTCCCCCGCATGGCCCGGTCAGTTTTTAATATTAAACAGGTCAATGGAGATTAACGCACGCTAAGGGATGTGCATAGCATACGCTAAGTATGTTTATTACGTATGTAACTTTGAGGATGTAGCATACATAAGAGAGTACAGAATGAGGCAGTAAGCTATCAATGGACGATAGCATACGCTAAGTATAACAGAAAGCGTACGCTAAGTATAAAACATTATAAATGGGACACCACCCCATTTTATTTGTTTACGTTTTCTTCACTTGTCCTCCACTTCTTTGAAGTCCAGAGAGCCTCCCCCTTCTACATAAATACCCTTAGACCATCTATACTTGATCATTGGAGATTGAATATCACTTATACTTGATCATTGAAGTTGAGTAACATCTTGGATTGGCACACAAGCAACTGGAGTTGGACTCTACCTATTGTCTCGGTGTTTTCTTCATCTTAAGGTATGTTAATGCTATCTCCAACCTTGGATTCGTGTTCTTAAGGATGTTATGATCACACTACCGAGAATATTAGGTTCCATAGATGATTTATACAACCAAACATCATGTTTAGAGGTTGGGATGATTATGCTTAAGTTATCATTGTTGAGAACATTATAGTTGGAGTCTTGTTACGTCAAACAATAAGAGTAGTGTTCTGAAATTGATAATTCGTATCGAATGGTGTTTCCATAATAATCGTAGGCTTGGTATGGATATCACTTTTGCTAAATGGACTTAAGGAAAGGATCATCGAAGGTTGTATCATTTCTTATAAGTTGGATTGGTTAATTAATCTTCCTAATGAAGTTTGAAGGTATTGATGATATTGGTAACAAGTGTATCAACCTTAGGTTACCTGAACTGTAATACCCGTAATTTCGATTTCCGGTAATTTCTTTTTTTTCGGCGGAAGTCCGTTTTGATGACTCGCTCATGACCGTCTCGTCATCCTGAGAATGATTAATTCTACACTTTTTGACATCCGAGTTCGTTTCGGTGTCGTTTAGTTGAGTTCCGTGCTTTATAGCGACTTTTCCGCACTTGAGTTCGATTCTTGCGAATCTCGTTCGAAACTGCTATTTTGAGTTTCCCGTAAGTTCGTTTAACTTCGTTATACGTGTTGTGAACTTCGGTTTGGTTATTCGATTTCGTATCGTGATTTTCGGGCGTTTTGGGCCATTTTGTGATTTACCCAAAGTTATGGGTATCCGTATCTGTATTTGTTGTCTCGACCCTTTTCTTGGTCGCGTATGATTAATTATTGCATTTTGTTTTCATTTCGGGTCGTTGATGTCGTCCGCGAACTTTTCATTGTGTTCGTTCCGTACGTTTTCGGAAATCGAGTCGTCGAGCCCTGGTGTTCGAGCACTGGTCGGACGGTTGCGGGACTGGCAGGACGATTGCGGGCACCGGCCGGACGGGTGCGGCAGGAACCGGCATAGCGCACGCTACGGCCGGAAGGCTGCGCGCGCTAACCGGTAGGTGTAGCGCATGCTATCGGCTGGCCTAACGCACGCTATCGGGTCTGGACAGTGGAGTCCTGAGGTTCTGGAATCGGGTAGGCTCCGCAGGCAGCGCACGCTACTGCCGGACACTACGTACGCTACGGCCGGCAGGTAGCGCACGCTACGGTCGGAAGGCTGCGCACGCTACCTGGCCGAGCAGTCTAGTCCAGGAGGTCACTGGATTGCGGCCTAGTCCGATAGCGCGCGCTAGCTCGGCAGCCTATCGCACGCTAGTCCGGCCCAGTATATAATTGACAGAGCAGCCACTTTTTCATTCGTTTTTCATTTCCTTTCTCTTCGGTCCGCGGCTGGAGCTTCGGAGGAGGTGAAGCCATGTTGTTAAACAACAAATCCATGAGGTTTATGAGTTTATATCACTGATCAATCATCCTATAACATCATTCGATCCAGCGAATCAAGGTTAGATCTTTAGAACCCTACTTTTGGGGAGATTTGGGGGTTTTCGCGTTTTTGTCCGATTCATTCCGTTTTGTTGATTAATTCATGATGAATGATTAATCTTGTTGGTATTCTTAGTTTCCCTATGGATTCATGGTATATTTCGTGGTTTTTACGGATTCGAGAGGGTTTGGTTGTGGTCCGCCCTCGTTGTCATTTTTATACGAATATACATGAATCGTAGGCGGGTTTCCGGGTGTATTCCAATTCCGTATTCGTTTAGAATTGGTTGTGATTGTATTCTTCGAATCGTTAGGTTCGGTTTCGTGAGTTCCTAGCATTCGTCGGTGACTTTCCTTTCCGTTCGTTGCGTCGTCGACTATTCAAGGCAAGTATATATTTATGAATGTGCGTTCTCGACTTTGAAAGTATGAAATATTAATGGCATGATTATTTCTATCCACTCTGGGGCGGGCCGACGGGTCCCCTGAGGGTTTCGTAGCCTCTGGTGCGATTCCACGGATGAAATGAACGAACCACCCTGGGGCGGGCCGATAGGTCCCCTGAGGGTTCCGTAGCCTCTGGTGCGGTTCCACGGTATTCATATATGTATTGATGCAATGCCATGAGATTTAGTTATTCCGGAATACTAGTCTTAAATTGATGAATTGACGGTTACATTTACTTTATTGTCGAGGAGTATTGTGTTTCATACTTGATATACTTGCACTAGCTATTCGACGGCTAACCCCTTTATGGGGGAAATACTTTTTATGTATTTCAGGTTCCAGGAGAACGGACAGTCGGGTATCGGGTCGGCATGAAGATGATGGGCAAGTGTGATACTGTGTCTTTCCTCCGGTTATGTTTTGAGTTTTCCATTCAGTGTTGTTGTACTGGAATGGTTATTGAATACTCGAGTATTGTTTTCCTTTTTCCTTGATGTTTCGGCCTGTGTTTGCCGAGGTATTGATTTGTGTTGTGATGTCTTTGGATACATTGGTTATGTTTTGAATACCCTTTGGATTGTTCTTCATTCCATTGTATGTAGACCTTCTCGGTCAGGTTTTATAGTTCCGCGTATGTTTAGCCTTGTGGGTCCCACGGCGGGGCTCACGGTGCTGTAATATACCCTGAATATCTTGGGGGTGTTACAGAATATGGTATCGGAGCTTAGGTTTATGGATACCTAGGCTGTTGGTCTTTTGGGTCGATTGGGTCATCATTTGCCCACAGTATCACTACTCTGCCATCATCACAGTGCGACCGGTACTTGTAAGTCCTCTCACTCTTCTTGTATTTTTCTTAATCGTTTCGTTTATAGCTTGGTATTCTTGGGAATTGGTCACTTCGAGAATGTGCGATTTGGATTATACTTATGCATGTGTGTGCCCTTCAGAATGTTGGCTGAAAGGAGGAAGAATCGTGGCCGTGGTCACAGACGTGAACTCTTCCTTGAGATTTTGTTAAATTGCTAATTGCGATATTGGTGTGTATCGGTGTTATGTTGAGACTTTGTTTAGGAGTCGCATGCTAGTACCACGGGAGATCTTCGACTTCACAGACTTGTAAGTATGTTGTTCGGATTATTCGATAATTCTTGGTGATTTTGAATTTCCGTTGAAATGTTGTTTGTGCGAGTGATTGCAAGTTTCGAGGACGAAACTTATTTTTTTAGGGGGGGTAGAGTGTAATACCCCGATTTTTGGATATATTTTTTTTCGTTTATATGTTGGTCGTCGTTGATGGATAATTGTGCTTGAGGGTGATGTGAACGTATGACAATGTTATTGAATGCGTATATGTATTCATTGTGCCATATGATCGTTTGGTATGTCGAGATGTTGGTCGAGAATAGCGGAAAATGGCTAAGTACAGCCACGTTAGCGCACGCTACAAGGTATGCCTAGCGCACGCTAAGACATATATACTTAGCGTACGCCACGGTGCATACTTAGCGCACACTAAGAGGTTTCAGTTACGTACGCTAAGAAGGACCCCTAACGTACGTAAGGTATTCTGGATAAGGTCCGGAAAGTGGCCGACAGGTAGGCCCAGACTGTTTATTATCGGCGATTAGCGTACGCTAATGCATGTTCGTAGCGCACGCTAATTTCAGATCGTCAACAGGGAATCTTGGCTTTATTGGTTGCTTTCGGCGTGTAGGACCCGGGCATCTTCTGGGAAGGTACAGGTTGTCGGGTCAACGACGATTAGCGCGTGCTAAGGTCGAAGAATAGCGCATGCTACTAAGCATTTCGCTGTAGCAAGTCAACACCTATTTGCGTACGTTAATGCATGGGTATTACGTACGTTAGATGAATTTCGAAGCAATGCAGTAGCTTCTGGACTGCCCGATAGCGCACGCTATCAAGGAAGGATAGCGCACGCTAGTTCTGTAGCGCACGCTAAATATAAGGTCTAGCGCGCGCTAGTGATGTGTTTTATAAAGAGGATAGACGAGTGCTGAGAGGCATCTTGTCCATTCTCCTTCCTTCAGTCAATAGAGAGAGCCTTGGGAAGTACTTGAAGTTCCTAAACATTGAGAGATGATTCTCTTAAACAAGATTAAGATGGGGAGCTCGGATTTAAGTATTGTTCTTGAAGTTTTTGATGATTCTTGGAATGGAGTTCAATTATTCTTCTTCGTGGTTCGTCCATATAATGTAATCCTCGTATCCCTTTGATAGTGGTTCGTTTTCTTTAAAGGATTACTACTTGGGAGGGAGCATGTTGGGAATCGTGTATTTTGATGTTCGTTTTATTTCAATGTAAATGCATATATTGGACTGTACTTTTATCCGCTGCGTGAGTATTTTGAAATGGCTTTTGGTATTTTGCCAACTGATTTTTTTTTTGTAAAACCGATTCCCTAAACTGAGTTTTTGGCATTTTGGCCTTGATCGTTTTGACGGTATTTTTATGACGGTATTTGGAAAATGATTTTTTTAGTATTTGAAAAATATTATCGTCATCGGTCTTTTTGGCATTTTTGAAATGACGTGGAAAATTGTGCTTAGCCTGGTAAATCCTTGTGAGAAGGGTTTACGGCGTGTAATATTCCCAGGAGGATCCGGGGTGTTACAATTATGGTATCATGTGATAATGTTATACGAGATTTATTGGAATTGTAATAAGAGATTTCGGATGTTGATATGATTATTGAGATCTTCTTCATATGATGATAATGGTTTTGTTGCGATTATTGAGGTTGTATGAATGGCATGATGAAGAAAATGGTAACATGGAGATATATACCTCAGATGTGTTGTTTTGAACGTGATTTCGGATATTTCATGTTCTTTAAGAACTCTTGAATTATATGAGGTGATGAAAATTTATAAGAAGTGTTGATGTTTTGAAAATGAATATGGAATATTCATATCTAGAGCTAAATTATGTGTTTGAAATAATATTTGTATAGGAATACGAATGTGATTATGAGTTTGATGAAATTATTATTCATCCCTGAATTTGGAAGCCCATACGTATGGAGCAAATATTCAAGTCGAATGATTGGATTGTTCGATAACCTTAGAATATGATTATCTATAATGTTGAACTAATTGGATGGTTCGAATTAACGATGATCATCGGAAAATTTTAACTACGGATTTACGAGAAGGGAACCTTGTCAATTCGTATTTAAGAATTGAGTTTGGAACCGATAACATTTAGACCCTTATTGTTGGTCCGGATTGGTTGCTGATATGATCATCGGATTTCGGCTCGTATTGTGGACATGAATTCGTGAGGGTCTGAGTTGGACAGTTCGGACTGTGTTTAATCGAGATATTGTGGAATCGATGAGTTTGTGGCCTGGTTGTATTGATATTGATCGTCATCGAACCTGTTGATTATTAAGCCTTCGTTTTACAATAAGATATGATGTTTGATCGTGGATTATGACTGTTGGGTTACGGTTGAGGTTGAAGAGTTCGTAGATTAGCTTGGTCGGGACTGAGGAACTCGTAGACGAAAGCAACTGAATTGGTAACAGTTCGTGGCATTGATATCGAGACAAGTTTTATACTTGTACAGGTCAACGAGATTAATGTTATCATGTAGGTGTACGAATGCGTGTATCATTTCGAGACTTGGCCTCTTTATGATTTTGTTGATATTCGGGAATTGTTTGATGCAATACCCTTCGGTAATTATGCTAAATATTATTGTTACTCGTTAACGGCCGGTTTAAGGCAGTGAGATTCTTTTTGATACTGATGTTGGCGATAGCCGGTTCGCGGTATTGATGTATCGATTATTATTGTTCACGATTAGTGTCGTTCTGAGGCATCGTTGAATCTTTATTATCGAATTGGAACTATTGCTATGATGTTGCATTAGCCGATTGAAGGCGTTTGATATATTCTTTTATCATCTCTGTTTCGGTGGTCGGTTTAAGGCGCCGGGACATCTATTCTATCGTATCAGTGATTATCGATTGACCGTTCTAAGGTAATCGAGGTATTGAATTGGGATTATCGAAGATAATTCCCATCCGCTGTATAACTGTTATCGATTGACCGTCCTGAAGGTAATCGAGGTATTAAATTGGGACTGTCGAGGATAGTTCCCATCCGTGAATTATTATTGCCGTGTTGGCCGACTCGAGGCAGCACACTATTATTCTTGTGAACTCGGTAATTTTGTGATCGTTGAGGGTTGAGGATTTCCCGAATTGTTGTGTTGTGATTATTACTCGTGTTAATAGGTCCTTAGGGATTTAGATCCCAGGATGGTTGTTTTGGATATTGTTGGTCGTGTCGGTCTTTCATTATTCGTGCGTCATCGTTCACTTAGTGAGTCGCATGATTCGTATTGGATATGTTATCCTTTGAGTTTCGTTGTCATGTTGTATCGTGGCATATCTGGAATCATATCTGCATGCCGATTGGTTATGTGTAGTATTTTTAGCCGGGCACACGATGGTCATGCGTGGATGTTTCCGCATTGGACCGTGCACACGAGACGTAGTTCGTGAGGCTAATTAGGTACATTGTCACACGTATATTCTGGATTCCATATACGGGGTGGACATATGCACGGACACATTTCCGGATCGGGCGTACTATGATGTCCCTCTTGAGCTTTATTGTTTGGTCGTTCGTAGTCCATGTTGTATTGGATATGTCCGACGATTTGCGACTGGTTGTTCATACGCCGAGGGGTATGTCCGACAGTCAGGTTTGTTTCTTTGAGATATGTATTGTGAGGATTTACAGCTTTGGGCTGTTTGGCTTTCAGGCCATTGTGATGTATTGGTATTTCCGTTGGAGCCTTCGGGCATTGTGATTCGTATTTATTTCGGCGTTGGTTTGGTTTACCTTCGGGTAATGTATCGTTGTGTTCTATACTGATGATTCGCCGTTTGGGCGTAAGTTTTCGGTTCTTGTGTATCTCATTGAATTTTTCCTGGCGGGATATTTCTTCTCCCTACTTGTTTTAAGTTTCGGGACGAAACTTCTTTTAAGGAGGGTAGAATGTAATACCCGTAATTTCGATTTCCGGTAATTTCTTTTTTTCGGCGGAAGTCCGTTTTGATGACTCGCTCATGACCGTTTCGTCATCCTGAGAATGATTAATTCTACACTTTTTGACATCCGAGTTCGTTTTGGTGTCGTTTAGTTGAGTTCCGTGCTTTATAGCGACTTTTCCGCACTTGAGTTCGATTCTTGCGAATATCGTTCGAAACTGCTGTTTCGAGTTTCCCGTAAGTTCGTTTAACTTCGTTATACGTGTTGTGAACTTCGGTTTGGTTATTCGATTTCGTATCGTGATTTTCGGGCGTTTTGGGCCATTTTGTAATTTACCCAAAGTTATGGGTATCCGTATCTGTATTTGTTGTCTCGGCCCTTTTCTTGGTCGCGTATGATTAATTATTGCATTATGTTTTCATTTCGGGTCATTGATGTCGTCCGCGAACTTTTCGTCGTGTTCGCCCGTGACGCTGGAAATCGAGTCGCCGAGCCCTCGTGTTCGAAAGACCGCCGACGGCTATGGACTAGCCGGACGATTGCGGCATCCGGCCGGACGGGTGCGGCACGAACCGGCGAAGCGCACGCCACGGCCGAAGGTCAGGCGCGCTAACCGGCAGTGTAGCGCACGCTATCGGCCGCCTAACGACGCCATCGGGTCCGACAAAGGAGTCCCGAGGTTCTCGAATCGGTAGGCTCGGCAGGCCGCGACGCCATCGCCGACACTACGTACGCTACGGCCGGCAGTAGCGCACGCCACGGCCGGGAAGGTCTGCAGATGCTACCCGCCGAGCGCCTAGTCCAGAGGTCACTAGATTGCGGCCTGGGCCGATAAGGCTAGCTCGGCACTTAGCGCACGCTAGTCCGCCAAGATATAATTGATGAGCACCACTTTTTCATTCGTTTTTCATTTCCTTTCTCTTCGGTCCGCGGCTGGAGCTTCGGAGGAGGTGAAGCCATGTTGTTAAACAACAAATCCATGAGGTTTCTGAGTTTATATCACTGATCAATCATCCTATAACATCCTTCGATCCAGCGAATCAAGGTTAGATCTTTAGAACCCTACTTTTGGGGAGATTTGGGGGTTTTCGCGTTTTTGTCCGATTCATTCCGTTTTGTTGATTAATTCATGATGAATATGATTAATCTTGTTGGTATTCTTAGTTTCCCTACGGATTCATGGTATATTTCGTGGTTTTTACGGATTCGAGAGGGTTTGGTTGTGGTCCGCCCTCGTTGTCATTTTTATACGAATATACATGAATCGTAGGCGGGTTTCCGGGAGTATTCCAATTCCATATTCGTTTAGAATTGGTTGTGATTGTATTCTTCCAATCGTTAGGTTCGGTTTCGTGAGTTCCTAGCATTCGTCGGTGACTTTCCTTTCCGTTCGTTGCGTCGTCGACTATTCAAGGCAAGTATATATTTATGAATGTGGGTTCTCGACTTTGAAAGTATGAAATATTAATGGCATGATTATTTCTATCCACTTTGGGGCGGGCCGACGGGTCCCCTGAGGGTTTCGTAGCCTCTGGTGCAATTCCACGGATGATATGAATGAACCCTCTGGGGCGGGCCGATAGGTCCCCTGAGGGTTCTGTAGCCTCTGGTGCGGTTCCACGGTATTCATATATGTATTGATGCAATGCCATGAGATTTAGTTATTCCGGAATACTAGTCTTAAATTGATGAATTGACGGTTACATTTACTTTATTGTCGAGGAGTATTGTGTTTCATACTTGATATACTTGCACTAGCTATTCGACGGCTAACCCCTTTATGGGGGAAATACTTTTTATGTATTTCAGGTTCCAGGAGAACGGACAAAGGGTATCGGGTCAAAGATGAAGATGATGGGCAAGTGTGATACTGTGTCTTTCCTCCGGTTATGTTTTGAGTTTTCCATTCAGTGTTGTTGTACTGGAATGGTTATTGAATACTCGAGTATTGTTTTCCTTTTTTCTTGATGTTCCGGCCTGTGTTTTCCGAGGTATTGATTTGTGTTGTGATGTCTTTGGATACATTGGTTATGTTTTGAATACCCTTTGTATTGTTCTTCATTCCATTGTATGTAGACCTTCTCGGTCAAGTTTTATAGTTCCGTGTATGTTTAGCCTTGTGGGTCCCATGGCGGGGCTCACGGCACTGTAATATATCCTGAATAACTTAGGGGTGTTACATGAACTACGCAAGAGAAGTTGTAATAAAGATTGAGTATAGCGTTGTGATGTTATATATATCCTTGAATTCGAAGATGTCTTAAACCGTAAGATCATTCAAGGTTGCATGAGTATAATATGTATGAGGATAACGTAATTTAAACACTGAGAATTATGTATGCTATGTCATCAGATGAGGCAGTCGTCTGATCAGAGAAGACACTGTTAAATGCATTCTTAGCGTGCGCTAGGCATCGTAGCTTATGTATGCTAATGAGCAGGCTTAACGTACGCTACATTGGGTACGTAACGTACATTATGTCGGTTAGATAGGATATGTTTTATTGAACTTCCGGTCGTAGTTAGATTGTAAGATGTTCGTACGTTAGTTATTTGATGTGAGATGATTATTTCTTCTGTTTAAGGTTCGAGCTTTCCAACGTGATAAATCGAAGGGGCGACCTTTGAGTGTATTGACGTTCGTCGAAGTTTTATCCTTGTCATCAATTCGAGGCAAGTACCCTAATTATAGTTGTTTGTATTATGTCGGTTATGTATTTGTTGTAATGTGCATATGTGTTGTGATTAGTTATCCACCATGTGTTGGTCCAACGGGATCATCATGGGAATCTATAGTTGGGTGCGCTGGATCGTTGGCCAGGTAATTCCACCATGCGTTGGTCCGACGGGATCATCATGGGAATCTATAGCTGTGTGCGCTGGAAAGTTGGAATACCATCAGTATGTTGAGATTGTCGTAATGTGTTATGTGGTGCTATTATTTCTCGTTGGAGAAACTTGTCATGATTATTGTTGAATAAATCATTGTTGCATAATTATCGTACTTGTATTAGCATCGTTGCGCTAACCCCTTCGGGGGTGAACATTTGTTTTATGTTCAGGATCCAGGAGAGCAGGAAAACAACCACTGGAGTTGCATGACGACAAGGGTACAGAGTGATGTTCCGGTCAGGTTTAATTGTCAGATGTTTGTGTGATTTAAATAAGTACTCGAATACGTTGTCTTTTATGATGTTGGATTTGGCTATGTATTATTGTTCTTCGTTGGACATTTGTATTTTTCAGTACTGGTTCAGAACCATTGTATTTTATTTCAGTTACTTTCATTTGTTGGTATTTGTTATTGTCTTTTCGTCTCATTAGCCTTGTAATTCTTACGTAAAGGATTTACGGCGCTGTAATATTCCTGAATATATCGGGGGTGTTACAGTACACGGGTTATGGAGGAAAATTGAGGCGGCCAATTTTTTGGATATTTTTTCATAATTTATCCCTCTGGATTTATAAGATTGAATACGCATTTATTTGGGGTCATTCGGAGCCGAATCGGACCTGATACGACTAGAATTCGGTTTAGGGATAATTCTCATAGGGGGTAGTATACGGGTTATGGAGGAAAATCAAGGCAACCTGTTTTTTGGATATTTTTTCATAATTTGTCCCTATGGTTTTATAAAATTGAATAGGCATTTATTTGAGGTCATCCAGAGCCGAATTGGAGCTGATACGGCTGGAACTCGATTTTTGGATAATTCTCATAGGGACGGGTTATGGAGGAAAATCGAGGCGGCCCGTTTTTTGGATATTTTTTCATAATTTCTCCTTGTGGATTTATAAAATTGAATACGCGTTTGTTTGGGTTCATCCGGAGCCGAATTGGAGCTGATATGGCAGGAACTGGGTGTTTGGATAATTCTCATAGGGTATTACATGTGTTGTGGAGGAAAATCGAGGTGGCCTATTTTGGATATTTTTTTCATAATTTGTCCCATGGATTTATAAGATTGAATACGTGTTATTTGAGGTCATTCGGAGCCAAACCAAAGCTAATAAGGCAGAAACTCAGTTTTCGGATAATTCTGATAGAGGGTACACGGGTTATGGAGGAAAATTGAGGCGGCCCATTTTTTGGATATTTTTTCATAGTTTATCCCTATGGATTTATAAGATTCAATACGTGTTTATTTGTGGTCATCCGGAGCCGAATCGGAGCTGATACGGCTGGAACTCAGTTTCGGGATAATTCTCAGAGGGGGTAGTACACGGGTTATGGAGGAAAATCGAGGCGGCCTGTTTTTTGGATATTTTTTATAATTTATCCCTACGGATTTATAAGATTGAATACGCGTTTATAGGGTTCATCTGGATCCGAATCGGAGCTGATACGACTGGACTCGGTTTTGGGATAATCCTCATAGAGGGTAGTACACGGGTTATGGAGGAAAATCGAGGCGGTCTGTTTTTTGGATATTTTTTCATAATTTGTCCCTATGGATTTATAAAATTGAATAAACATTTATTTGAGGTTATCCGGAGCCGGACTAGGCTGATACGGCTGGAACTCGATTTTCGGATAATTCTCATAGGGACGAGTTATGGAGAAAAATCGAGGCGGCCCTTTTATGGATATTTTTTTCATAATTTGTCCCTATGGATTTATAAAATTGAATACGCGTTTATTTGAGGTCATCCGGAGCCGAGTCGGAGCTGATACGCCTAGAACTCGGTTTTTAAAAAATTCTCATAGGGGGTACCGTACACGGGTTATAGAGGAAAATCGAGGTGGTCCATTTTTTGTATATATTTTTCATAATTTGTCCCTATGAATTTATAAAATTGAATATGCGTTTATTGAGGTCATCCGGAGCCGAACTGGAGCTGATATGGCTGGAACTCGTGTCACGCCCCCACACCGGGGTTGGACGAGAACACGACAGTTAACGTAATAAATAACGTTTGTGATAATATATTATAGTAAAGCATACATATGCCAGATCTCAGCCCGGTGAACTAAGACTGGTTATTTCATAGAAAAGAAATATTCAAGAGTACAACTAATTATTACATCAAGTGCAAAAGAGTACATCGAAACCAAAATACATTGTGACACAGAATAAAAAGAAGCGTTAAAGCAAAGATCCTAATTCCTACATCTTGGTAATACTTTGAGGATGATCTTCACTGGTCGTCAGCATCTCTCTCTTCTTCCTCTTGATTATCTTCATCTAGTGGGGTTTTAAAAAACAATTCGAAGTGGGGTGAGAATAATGGATTCTCAATGAGTGGGGTTTCGAGTATTTTCTCAATTTATATATATATATATAACCATTTTGAAGGATAATATATTTACTCCCACTTTTGAAAATATCTTTGTCTATAGATAGTACAAGTTTTCAAAGGAATGTAATGAATTATGGCATGAGTGAACAGTCAATCTCCGTAGATTGATATTAAGTATGACAACATGTGGCGTCAAGCGCCTAGTGAATATTTAGCTTCAGGAGGTTGTCTATGTGACAAAGTCCCTTGGCCTCCTTATGACGTCTTAGACCGTCATCAGAGATCGGACTATGACTTTCGCCACGACCTTTGATTTAATAACCGTAGCCTTGGGCGTTTGTCGGGCCGTCCTTATAACCTTGGCCTTTGAGCTAAAAGCTCTCACGCTTGGTGACGTGCTACCTTATCTCTTATCTGGGCTCGGTATGTCCTTAGATGGGTTTTAATACCCGGATCACACCATAATCGCGATTATACCCTAAGTCTACGACCCCGGTCACCTCAGGATCACTCCGTCCTTCGGCTTCAAGGGAATAGGAAACGATGGTAGCCTTGTTCATGAACCGCAGCTGTGCTATTCGATCCAAGACTTGGTATAACCATCCCTGACACAAATTCGGGACTCTAGAGGTGGCCCTTCCAACTCAAGAGGTGGCCCCGGATCTTTGATCGACCCTCTATTTCGTATGGGCTCAAGAGGTGGCCCCCGTCCGTTGACGTGGCACTTTATCCTGATAGAATTAGAGGCAGTCCTGTCCATGGCACTTTGTTTGTGAGGCACTTAGTTCCCGATTAGACGTGATTGTAAGTTAGTCACATTTTCGGTGCATACACATCATACAATCAGAGTCATACATTCAATTAATTACGGTACTTAGTGTAATTCGATTATATGATTGTGATTTGGAGTTTATTCGTGGCACGAGATTATGGTTCGGTTGTTGACATATCTTTAAGATATAATTGTGATTATTGATTTCAGATTTGGTAAATTTTCAATCTTTAATTTTTGAATTAAAATTTCCCAAAATTACGGTCCCACCCATAATTCTTGCGAAGTGGGTTATTATACCCGTAAATTTTAGTTTTTGTCACGGATGGTGACGAAACTTACAGGAGAGTTCATGTTGAACTTGGAGCATATGTTTTGGGTAAATTTCCAGAATTTCGGTTCCGGACCGATTTTCCAAAATTTTTGTTTTGCCCCAATTTTTTTTAAAAATATCGTTTTAACCCAAATTTACTTCGATTGTTATAAGATTTTTCAGATATCATACTTACCTTTTTTGAAAATTTAATATTCCGGTCCAGAGTCTTGAAATTTTGTCTTAGATTTCAATTTTATTGTAATTTGCTATTTGACCCCAATTTTATTGATTATTATATTTTGGCCCCAAATCTCAAAACGACTCCCGATCTCTACAAAATTTTAAGGTCAAAATATTTATTCTTATATTTGAGCGATTCCAGACGAGGGTTAGGGCCGATTCCGACCAAATATCATCATCCACTACCATCCGTGCATTCCTTGCGTGAATTCTTCAAGTTCTTAACATTTTCCACTATCCGAATCAAGGTAAGAATCCCTGAAACCCTTGTTTTGAGATTTTGGGGAAATTTTGGGGATTTCTTGTGATTTGACTCTTTTAATCCGTATTGTCATGGATTATTGCTAAACTTCAATCGTGTTCTTGTAATCCTTCGTTTTTATTGAGGATTTGTGGTTTTAAACTCCGATTTTTCCATTGTTCGTCACTTATAATCGATGATACCCTAGTAATGTTCGACGAATTGTTCCAGTGGGTATAACTAGGATGTATTCCTACATTTTCGTAGTTTTAAGATTGGTTGTTTATCATTATTGTGTGAGGATCGGATTTGTGAAGATTATTCGGGCCAAAACCTTTCCGTTCACCATTTTTCTTCACGTCGTGTTAACCAAGGCAAGTACATGTATTACATTCCGTTATGTATGTTACGTTTTCAAAGTGAATGTTGAATTATGGTTTTCGGGTGCGTGAGTTGTGTTCCTTCCACGCGGAGCGTTCGACGGGATGTCTGGGGGTCGATACTAAGGGGTACGGCCGCGGAAGTGGACTTGGGTGCGTGTGTGGTTGAACTTCCACCCGGAGTGTCCAACGGGATGTCTGGGGGTCAATACTAAGGGGTACGGCCGCGGAAGTGGTATCCCACCCGGAGCGTTCGACGGGATGTCTGGGGGTCGATACTAAGGGGTATGGCCATGGGATACCAATTGTGATTTTGTGATATCGTGATGATTGAAAACTGATTTGATTGCCAATGTAGTATTCCGGAATATTTATGGCAAATGATTTCTGATTGAGATGATTGTGTAAAAATCGTGTTTGTATATAATGTTGTGTAATTGTGTACTTGCACTAGCTATTCGAATGCTAACCCCTTAAATGCGGGAAATGCGTCTTATGCATTTCAGGTACCGGGAGAGCTGAGGAGCAGGCACGGGACATGCACGCAAAGGATGGGTTGGCATGATTATGAGGCTCGAGTCTTTAATTATGTTGGGTCATTTATATTGTCTGAGTATTGGAATTTAAATGGTTTTATTGTATTCGGTTAAAGTCCCCTGCGTGGGCAATGACATGGTATCGACTTATACTTTCCCGTACTTCTATTAAAACGTTTTGGCCGAGGCCGCGGCCCATTTTTACATTAATGATTGTGTCTTTGGGATTTCTCCTGTACTGAATATGTGTTATGTGTTAGTCTGGTAGACCTCACGAGGGTTCTACGGGGTGTAATGTCCCATTTGAGAATTGGGGTGTTACATTTATGGTATCGGAGCCTAGGTTTTGAATGCCTAGGCTGTCGGTTAATTTTGGGGCTGTCATTTAAGTCGTTTAAGTCAGTCGTTGAGCCTAATATCATCATGCTACCGTCTTTTTGTGCAACCCGTGGCTGTAAGTCTCCTCGAACTCTTATACTTCTGTAAATCGTTTTCTTGCGTTGTTCGGAATTGTGAATTGTGATACCAACTTTGTAAATTGTGAATCTTTCTGATCTTGTCCTTTTCATATTTTCTTCAGTATGTTGAGAGGTCGTAGTAGACCAGCTAGGGGACGCGGCCGAGGTCGTGGTCGTGGTGCTAATGATAAGGAAGGCTCACTTTCTCAGTCCTCTGCGGATTCATCTTCTCATTCAGTTCCATCGGGTAATAACACCGACGCTGGGGCTACTGCCGTACTTCAGCAGTTGGTAGCCCAACTCACTCAGATAGCCCAGGGTGGATGCCAAAATCCGCCCCCGACTCCAGAGGACGAAGCTAGTAAATGGCTTCAGATAGTAACTAAGATGCACCCCCCTCGCTTCACTGGTTCTTCGGACTCCCTCGGTTGGGAGAATTGGCTCTTCCAGTTGGGCAGGACTTTTGATGCCGTAGCTTTTCCCGATGACAGGAGGGTACATATTGCTCAGTACCTCCTGGATAAGGAAGCTGCGAAATGGTGGGAGGCTGTGACGCCCAGAGACCGCCAGGCCACTTGGGAGGAATTTAAGGCTGCTATGGAAGCAGAATATTGTCCACCGCCAGTTAAGGAGCGCAGAATTGTGGAGTTCTTCACCGCTACACCTCAGGATGTGCCTATTTCTCAGGCCATCATCACTTAAAATCAGCAATTAGGATTTGTGAAAGATCAGGTGAGGACCGAGGTCGACAAGATCCGTTATTTCAATATGCGCATGAAACTGCATATCAGGCAGAGTATGGCAGCGCTCATGTGTGTCACTTTGAAGGAGTATCAGGATCGCGCTCTAGCGATCGAGATGGCCGCACCGGAATTAGAGTTGGGTACCGAGATCAAGAAACAGAAAACGGTTGGCAGTTTTTCATCCGGCAAGAGTGGCCGATTTTGGAGAGCACAGTCTGCCCCTACACCTGGGAAGAGGCCGTTTTATCAGGCTGGGGGATCACAGGGTAGTCGTTCAGTCCAGTTCGTTGCTTCTGGTGGCACGGTTTGTTTTAACTGCAACCAATATGAGCATTTGATGAAGGATTGCCCTTCTCCTCCAGTTACTTGCTTTACTTGCGGGCAGACCGGACACCAAGCAGCACATTGTGAGAGAGCCACCAGGGCTACCAGAGCTCCGACTACCACTGCCGTTCAGAGAGAGCACAGTATTGATCAGAAGACTCCAGTTACTCATGTTCCTCAGAGTTCGGGCCGGGGTCAGCTGGACCGCCAAGCTGCATCTAGTTCGGGCTCAGTCTACCCTCAGTTATATCAGATGAGGTGCACGGAGGAGACAGATGTTCCAGTGGCGTCAGGTACCACTCAGATCCTTTCTCATCCAGTTTTGGTGCTTTTAGATTCGGGTGCTACTCATTCTTTTATTGCTTCGGATTGTGTGTGTCGTATGGTATTGACTGCTTGTTTGAGTGCGAACCATTCGTAGTGGGTACGCCTAGCGGGGATCGTATGGTTGGGGACCGGGAAATTAGGGATTGTCCAGTGAGGATCGGGAGCCGAGATTAGCCCTCGAACCTTATTGTTATAGATCTTAAGGGTGAGGATTTGATCCTCGGGGACGATTGGTTGGATCGTCACAGTGCTATCATGAATTATCGGACTCGCACCATCTCGATAGTGGCTGAGGACGGCACCGAGCATACTCTCGTCAGTTGTAAACTGGGTAGATCGAGAAGTGTGATTAGCGCCTTGAAGGCAATGAAACTTCTGAATCAGGGTTGTGTCGGCTATTGGTGTTACGCTTTGCAGGCGGATGATGGTGGAGTCGACATGTCGTCGATTCCAGTTGTCAGCGAGTACCCCGACGTATTTCCAAATGACTTGCCGGGATTACCACCACAGCGAGAGGTTGAGTTTCCTATTGATCTTGAGCCGAATGCGGCTCCCATTTCTCGAGCGCCATACCGTATGGCACCATCGGAGATGTTAGAATTGAAGAATCAGTTGGGGGGATTGTTAGATAAAGGGTATATTCGATCGAGCGCATCGCCTTGGGGTGCGCCCGTACTTTTTGTTAAGAAGAAGGATGGATCGCTTCGTTTATGCATCGACTACCGAGAATTAAACAAGTTGACCATCAAAAACAAGTACCCTTTGCCCAGTATCGACGACTTGTTTGACCAGCTTCAGGGATCGACAGTCTTTTCGAAGATTGATTTACGATCGGGCTACTACCAATTGAGGATTCGGGACAGCGATATACCAAAAGCTGCCTTTCGGACGAGATATGGCCATTACGAGTTTGTGGTTATGCCTTTCGGGCTGACCAATGCCCCAGCAGTGTTCATGCAGTTAATGAACAATGTTTTTATCGAATATCTGGACAAATTTGTAGTCGTCTTTATCGACGACATCCTTATCTATTCCCGGAGTCGAGAGGAGCGTGCTTTACATATCCGGATTGTGTTGGACACTTTGAGAACTGAGCAGTTGTACACGAAGTTCTCTAAGTGTGAGTTTTGGCTCAAGGAAGTGATGTTCCTCGGGCACGTGATCTCAGCGGAGGGAGTTCAGGTAGATCCACAGAAGATAGAGGCGGTGATGGCATGGGCACCGCCCAAGAATGTGAAGGAAGTGAGAAATTTTCTGGGACTTGCAAGCTATTATCGTAGGTTCGTTGAAGGATTTTCTAAGATCGCTAGACCGCTCACTCAGTTACTCCAGAAAACTCAGAAGTTCGAGTGGACGGCAGACAAACAGGATAGTTTTGACGAGTTGAAGAGACGATTGACTACCGCACCCGTTTTAGCATTACCTCAGGGGAACGAGGATTTCGTGGTGTATAGTGATGCTTCGGGCCTTGGGCTCGGATGTGTTTTAATGCAGAAAGACAGGGTGATTGCTTATGCATCCCGCCAGTTGAAACCTTATGAGGTAAATTATCCCACGCACGATTTGGAATTAGCTGCAGTCGTTTTCGCTTTAAAGATATGGAGGCATTATCTCTATGGGTCGTCATGTAAGATTTTTATGGATCACAAGAGTATGAAGTATATCTTCAGTCAGAAAGAGTTGAATATGAGGCAGCGTAGGTGGTTGGAACTAATTAAAGATTACGACCTCGAGATACTTTATCATCTGGGTAAGGCTAACGTAGTGGCTGATGCGTTGAGACGGAAACCGATGGCATTATAGATGTTAGAGGCACTTACATCACAGAGCAGGATCCAGCGGGATTTGATTTGTCAGAATATCGAGGTTTGGGTTCAGAGAGTTCAGGGTCAGTTATGTGCATTGGAGATCACTTCGACCTTGACTGATAATATCAAGGCGAAACAGTATGATGATCCGTTTTTAGTCCAATTGAGGGAGGATGTGAGGAAGGGAAAGGCCCCTGGATTTGTAGTTCAGGAGGATGGCGTTTTGAGGTTTCGCGGCAGATTATGTGTACCGAATGACATTGAGTTGAGGCAGAAGATTTTGAGTGAGGCTCATACTACGCCTTACTCCATACATCCTAGTACGAGTAAAATGTATAAGGATGTGAGGAGTAACTACTGGTGGAGCAATTTGAAGGCAGGCGTTGGCGAGTTTGTGGCGAAGTGTTTGACCTGTCAGCAGGTTAAGATTGAGCATCAGCGGCCCGCGGGGTTGCTACGACCACTTCCCATTCCGAAATGGAAGTGGGAAGACATCTCTATGGATTTCATTACCGGGATGCCTAGGACTCGGACTGGAATGAATATGATTTGAGTTATTGTCGATCGAATAACCAAATCAGCTCATTTCCTGGGTATTAAGGACACTTGGGGACCGGAGAGGCTGGCACGAGTATTTATTGCAGAGATCGTGAGATTGCATGGGACTCCTAGGAGTATTGTTTCGGATCGAGATGGCCAGTTTGTATCACATTTTTGGCAAGCTGTTCATCGAGCTTTGGGGACTGAGTTGAGACTCAGTACGTCTTACCACCCTCAGACTGACGGGCAGTCAGAGCGGACGATCCAGACGCTGGAGGATATGTTGAGAGCATGTGCCTTGGATTGGAAGGATGATTGGGAGTCGCACTTGCCGTTGATCGAGTTTACGTACAACAATAGTTGGCACGCCTCGATCAAAATGGCACCGTTTGAGGCATTGTATGGGAGGAGGTGCAGATCGCTGTTGTGTTGGGACGATGCATCCGATCTGATTGGTACCGAGCCCGATATAGTAGTTGAGACGAGAGAGAAGATTGCTCTAATTCGCGATAGGTTGTTGTCGGCCCAGAGTCGGCAGAAGTCTTATGCCGATACGCGTCACCGGCCGTTGGAGTTTGAGGTGGGAGATCATGTCTTGCTTAAGGTGTCACCGACGTGGGGAGTTTATCGTTTCGGTCAGAAGGGTAAACTTAGTCCGAGATATATTGGATCGTTCGAGATTTTAGAGAGAGTTGGAGAGCTTGCCTATCGGTTAGGCTTGCTGCCGTCCCTGAGTCACGTGCATAATGTATTTCATGTTTCCCAGCTTAGGAAGTACGTGCCGAACCCTAGCCATGTTATTGGTTTCGGAGAGATCGAGTTGGGACCTGACATTACCATCGAGGAGAGGCCGATTCAGATTTTAGAGCATCGGGTGAAGCAACTTCGACACAAAACCATTCCTTTGGTTAAAGTTCAATGGTCGAGGCATGGATCCGAGGAAGCCACATGGGAGACGGAAGAGAGTATGCAGTCGAGGTACCCCGAGTAATTCGCGTTGTAAGTTTCGGGATGAAACTTATTTTTAGGGGGAGAGAGTGTAATATCCGTACTTTCTATTTTTGGTGATTTCTATTTTTGGGATATGTTCATTTCGGATGACTCGCTTGTTACTGTTTTGGGATTCTGAACCTATTTTGTTCTTGGAGTTATTCCGTTTGGTCGAGTTTCGAGGATGTTTTTACGTAATTTTATCTTGAATTATATCTTGTCGCATGTACGTCCGATTCTCGTAAAACTCGTTCGTTTTCGTTGTTTCTTGGTTTGCATAAGTTTGTATGGTTGAGTTGGTCGTGTTGAAACTTTCGGTCTGTTAATCCGACATCGTATCGTGATTTCGGGCACTTGGGCCATTTTTGTAATTTTCCATAAGTTTAGGGAATTTCACTTTCTTTGTCCTATTACGGACTCTCCGGTGGTCGGAAATGTATTTCCTTTCAGCGCTTAACTCTGTCGTCTTGAATATTCCGTGTTTGTGTTTCTGGATTCTGGCCTTGCTTCGCATTTCGACTTTTTTTTGTCAGCAGCAGCATCGAACAAGCATCGATCGCCGCTCGAGTAGCGCACGCTACTCCTGGTTTCCTTGCGTGTGCTATCGCTGTGTGGTTAGCGTATGCTAACTTGGAGTGCGTAGCGTGCGCTAACGATTTCAGCAGACTGGGCAGAAGGTTCCGTATTTCGGTACTGGACCAGATAGCGTATGCTAATTTAGCGTTAACGCACGCTAATTCCTAGCATTAGCGCACGCTAATCTTGTTAGCTTGCGTATGCTAACGAGAGGACAGTAGGCTGACTGTATTTCCACACCCCGTTATCGCACGCTAATTCTTGTGCGTAGCGTGCGCTAAGTCTATTTAATATAAATAGGACAACAACAGCCCAACTTCGTCATTTTCCATCATTACTTATTCTCTTTGGCTTTGAGCGATTCCAGACGAGGGTTAGGGCCGATTCCGACCAAATATCATCATCCACTACCATCCGTGCATTCCTTGCGTGAATTCTTCAAGTTCTTAATATTTTCCACCATCTGAATCAAGGTAAGAATCCCTGAAACCCTTGTTTTGAGATTTTGGGGAAATTTTGGGGATTTCTTGTGATTTGACTCTTTTAATCCGAATTGTCATGGATTATTGCTAAATTTCAATCGTGTTCTTGTAATCCTTTGTTTTTATTGAGGATTTGTGGTTTTAAACTCCGATTTTTCCATTGTTCGTCACTTATAATCGACGATACCCTAGTAATGTTCGACGAATTGTTCCAGTGGGTAGAACTAGGATGTATTCCTACGTTTTCGTAGTTTTAAGATTGGTTGTTTATCGTTATTGTGTTAGGATCGGATTTTTGAAGATTATTCGGGCCAAAACCTTTCCGTTCACCGTTTTTCTTCACGTCGTGTTAACCAATGCAAGTACATGTATTACATTCCATTATGTATGTTACGTTTTCAAAGTGAATGTTGAATTGTGGTTTTCGGGTGCGTGAGTTGTGTTCCTTCCACCCAGAGCGTTCGACGGGATGTATGGGGGTCGATACTAAGGGGCACGGCCGCGGAAGTGGTATCCCACCCAGAGCGTTCGACGGGATGTCTGGGGGTCGATACTAAGGGGTACGGCCACGGGATACCAGTTGTGATTTTGTGATATCGTGATGATTGAAAACTGATTTGATTGCCAATGTAGTATTCCGGAATATTTATGCAAATGATTTCTGATTGAGATGATTGTGTAAAAATCGTATTTGTATATAATGTTGTGTAATTGTGTACTTGCACTAGCTATTCGAATGCTAACCCCTTAAATGGAGGAAATGCGTCTTATGCATTTCAGGTACCGGGAGAGCTGAGGAGCAGGCACGGGACATGCACGCAAAGGATGGGTTGGCATGATTATGAGGCTCGAGTATTTAATTATGTTGGGTCATTTATATTGTCTGAGTATTGGAATTTAAATGGTTTTATTGTATTCGGTTAAAGTCCCCTACGTGGGGAATGACATGGTATCGACTTATACTTTCCCGTACTTCTATTAAAATGTTTTGGCCGAGGCCGCGGCCCATTTTTACATTAATGATTGTGTCTTTGGGATTTTTCCTGTACTGAATATGTGTCATGTGTTAGCCTGGTAGACCTCACGAGGGTTCTACGATGTGTAATGTCCCATTTGAGAATTGGGGTGTTACACCTGGTAGATCATTGAGGAAAGGTTCTACGGCGTGTAATATCCCTGAGCGGATTGTGGGTGTTACACGGATGACCTCAAATAAACACGTATTCAATCTTATAAATCCATAGGGACAAGTTATGAAAAAAAATCAAAAAATAGGCCACCTCGATTTTCCTCCATAACTCGTGTACGGTATTATCCGAAAACCCAGTTCCTGCCATATCAGCTCCAATTCGGGTCCGGATGAACCCAAATAAACGCGTATTCAATTCTATAAATCCACAAGGAGAAATTATGAAAAATATCCAAAAACGGGCTGCCTCGATTTTCCTCCATAACCCGTGTACCACCCACCCCTATGAGAATTATCCCAAAAACGAGTTTCAGTCGTATCAGCTCCGATTCGGCTCCGGATGACCCCAAATAAACGCATATTCAATCTTATAAATCCATAGGGATAAATTATGAAAAAATATCCAAAAAATGGGCCACCTCAATTCTCATCCATAACCTGTGTACTACCCTCTATGATAATTTTTCAAAAACTGAGTTCCAGCCGTATCAGCTCTGGCTAGGCTCCGGATGACCTCAAATAAACGCGCTTTCAAGTTTATACATCCATAGGGACAAATTATGAAAAAATATCCATAAAAGGGTTGCCTCGATTTTCCTCCATAACCCGTCCATATGAGAATTATCCGAAAACCGAGTTCCAGCCATATCAGCTCTAGTTCGGCTCTCGATGACCTCAAATAAACGCGTATTCAATTTTATAAATCCATAGGGACAAATTATGAAAAAATATATACAAAAAACGGGCCGCCTCGATTTTCCTCCATAACCCGTGTACTACCCCCTATGAGAATTTTTTTAAAAACCGAGTTCCAGTCGTATCAGCTCCGGCTTGGCTCCGGATGACCTCAAATAAATGCGTATTCAATTTTATAAATCCATAGGGACAAATTCTGGAAAAAAATATTCATAAAAGGGCCACTTCGATTTTTCTCCATAACCCGTCCCTACTAGAATCATCCTAAAATCGAGTTCCAGTCGTATCATCCCAGTTCGGCTCCGGATGACCTCAAATAAATGTGTATTCAATTTTATAAATCCATAGGGACAAATTATGAAAAATATCCAAAAAATGGGCCGCCTCAATTTTCCTCCGTAACCTGTGTACCCTCTATCAGAATTATCCGAAAACTGTAATATCCGTGTTTTCTATTTTTGATAATTTCTATTTTCGGTGTATATTCGTTTCGGACAACTCGCTTGGCACTGTTTTGGAATTCTGAATCTATTTAGTTCTTGGAGTTTCTCCGTTGGAATGAGTCTCGATGATGTTTTTACGTAATTTCATCTTGAGTTATATTTTATCGCATGTGTATTCGACTCTCGTTAAACTCATTCGATTTCGTCATTTTCCTATTTCCATGAGTCCGTGTGGTTTAGTAGAGCATGTTGTGAGTTTCGGATTGTTAATCCGACGTTGTATCGTGATTTTCGGATGTTTGGGCCATTTTTGTAATTTCCTAGAAGTTTAGGGAATTTGTTCCTTGTTCGATTTTGGTTGTGTACCTCAGATCGTTTTGGGGTTTCCGTACTTCCTATTCGTGTTATTGTTGCCCCAATATCGATTCCTATTGCTTTTATTCTCTTCCCGGATCATTTTTCATCATTTTGGGACCCAAGGGGGGTGTGGGTCACAAGACAAGGATCAGGCGCCGCGGCACACACATTGTCCGGCCGCCGAGCAGTCAGACCGTGTGCCGCGGCACTGGCCGGCCGGGCCGCGGCACACTCGTGTTGCACTTATCGGCCAAACCTTCTGTATCTTGTGCCGCGGCACATGCCGGCAGGCCGCGGCACAATGCCGAGTCACCGCCGCGGCACACTTCGGCCGGGCCGGCACACAGCGGCCCGCCGATCACCGGGCTGAATTTTTGCCCCGTGCCGCGGCACACTTCGGGCCGGGCTGCACACAGAAAGCCAACCTATAATCTGCTTTTTAATAAATTCACTCATTTTCTCTTTCCTCTTCTCTTCTTCACGTCGGGGCGATTTTCCAAGGCGAGGGTTCATCAGATTTTTCATCCAAACACCGTTTGGGAAGTATAACTTAACATCATATCATCACCACAACACCAAATCATCTATTGTTCGGCTTTGATTCAAGGTAAGATCTCCTATAACCCTAGTATGAATTTGGGGAGGGTTTGGTGGTGATCTTGCTTTTTAATCCGATTTAACCGAAGTTGTTGTTAGATTTCGATAGTTTACTCGTGATCCTTGATTCCCTTGTTATTGGATGGGATGAAATCCCGTTATTACACCATTGACCGACTTCAACTCCATATGCACTCGTGTTGTTCGATGAATTGTCCCAACGGGTAGAACTAGGATGAATTTCTTCGTATTCATGATGTTGAGATTGGTTGTATATCATTATTTTGTTAGGGTCGGAATTGAGAGGATTGTTCGGACCGAAAGGCAAGTACATGTATTACATTTCGTTATGTACGTTGTGTTTTCGAAATGATTGATGAATTATGATTTTCGAGTGCGTGAGTTGTGTTCCTTCCACCCGGAGTGTCCGACGGGATGTCTGGGGGTCGATACTAAGGGGTACGACCGCGGAAGTAGACTTGGGTGCGTGTGTGGTTGAACTTCCACCCGGAGTGTTCGACGGGATGTCTGGGGGTCGATACTAAGGGGTACGGCCGCGGAAGTGGTATCCCACCCGGAGTGTTCGACGGGATGTCTGGGGGTCGATACTAAGGGGTACGGCCATGGGATACCAGTTGTGACTATGTGATATCGTGATGATTGAAACTGATTTGATTGCCAATGTAGTATTCCGGAATATTTATGGCAAATGATTTCTGAATGAGGTGATTGTGTAAAATTCGTACTTGTATATAATGTTGTGTAATTGTGTACTTGCACTAGCTATTCGAATGCTAACCCCTTAAATGGGGGAAATGCGTCTTATGCATTTCAGGTACCGGGAGAGCTGAGGAGCAGGCAAGGGACAGGCACGCAAAGGATGGGCTAGCTTGATGATGTGGCTCGAGTCTGTATTTTTATGTTTTGTCATTGCATTTGTCGAGTACTGGAGTTAGACTGTCTACTTTTAAACTTGGTTTAAGTCCCCTGCGTGGGTAACGAATTGGTATTTATCTTATGTTCATGTACTCCGTTAAAATTGTTTTGGCCGAGGCCACGGCCTTACTTACTTTTTGAGTGCATCATTTGGAATTACATTGTGGTTTATGTGTCATGTGTTAGCCTGGTAGACCTCACGAGGGTTCTACGGCGGGTAATGTCCCATTTGTGAATTGGGGTTTTACATTTATGGTATCAGAGCTTAGGTTTTGAATACCTAGGCTGTCGGTGAATTTTGGGTCCTGCGCCAAGGCTGTTAGAGTCGGGCCGTTGAGCCTAATATCATCATGCTACCGTCTTTTCGTGTGACCCGTGGCTGTAAGTCTCCTCGAACTCTTATATTTCTGTAATTCGTTTTCTTGCGTTGTTCGGAATTGTGACTTGTGTTGCCAACTTTGTGAATTGTGAATCTTTCTGATCTTATTCTTTTCATTTTTCCTTCAGTATGTTGAGAGGTCGTGGTAGACCGGCTAGGGGATGCGGCCGAGGCCGTGGTCGGGGTGCTGATAATGAAGAGGGCTCACTTTCTCGCCCTCTGCGACTCACCTCTCACTCAAGACTGCCGGGTAATAATGCCGACACTGGCTACCGCCAGATTTCACAGCTAGTAACCCAACTTACTCGAGATAGCCTGTGGTGGACGCTGTAATCCTCCCCCGACACCGGGAGAGGAAGCTAGTAAGTGGCTTCAGACGGTGACTAAGATGCACCCACCTCGTTTCTCCGGATCTTCTGACTCCCTCGATTGGGAGAATTGGCTCTTTCAGTTGTCCAGAACCTTCGATGCCGTAGCTTGTCCCGAAGACAGGAGGGTACATATTGGCCAGTACCTCCTGGATAAGGAAGTTGCGGAATGGTGGGAGGCCGTTATGCCCAGAGACCGTCGAGCTACTTGGGAGGAATTCAAGGCTGCTATGGAAGCAGAATATTGTCCACCGCCAGTTAAGGAGCGCAGAATTGTGGAGTTCTTCACCGCTACACCTCAGAATGTGCCTATTTCTCAGGCCATCATTACTTACAATCAGTAGTTGGGTTTCGTGAGAGATCAAGTGAGGACGGAGGCTGATAAAATCCATTACTTTAATATGCGCATGAAACCGCATATCAGACAGAGTATGGCACCGCTCATGTGTGCCACTTTGAAGGAGTATCAGGATCGCGCTTTAGCGATCGAGATGGACGCACCGGAATCAGAGTTGGGTGCCGAGGCCAAGAAACAAAAAACAGTTGGCAGTTTCTCAGCTGGAAAGAGTGGCCGATTTTCGAGAGCACAGTCTGCCCCTACACCTGGGAAGAGACCGTTTCACCAGGCTGGGGGATCTCAGGGTAACCGTTCAGTTCAGTCCGTTGCTTCTGGTGGCAAGGTTTGTTTTAACTGCAACCAATATGCGCATTTGATGAAGGATTGCCCTTTTCCTTCAGTTACTTGCTTCACTTGCGGGCAGACCGGGCATCGGGCGACTCATTGTGAGAGGGCCACCAGGGCTGTTAGAGTTATGACTACCACTACCGATCAGAGGGATCACAGCACTCCAGCTACTCATGTTCCGCAGAGTTCGGGCCGTGGTAGGGGACGGGGTCAGCCGGATCGCCGCGCAGCCTCGAGTTCGGGTTCGCCACCCCCTGATCAGACGATGAGGCACACAGAGGAGGCAGACGTTCCGGTGGCGTCAGGTACCACTCAAATCCTTACTCATCCAGTTTCAGTGCTTTTTGATTCGGGTGCTACCCATTCCTTTATTGCATCGGATTGTGTGAGTCGTATTGGTTTTGACTGCTTGTTTGAGTGTGAGCCATTTGTAGTGAGTACGCCCAGCGGGGATCGTATGGTTGGGGATCGGGAGGTTAGGGATTGCCCAGTGAGGATCGGGAACCGAGATTGGCCCTCGAATCTCATTGTTATAGACCTTAAAGGTGAGGATTTGATCCTCGGGGACGATTGGTTGAATCGTCACGGTGCTATTATGAACTATCGGACTCGAACCATCTCGATAGTGGCCGAGGACAGAACCGAGCATACTCTCGTCGGTTGTAAGCCGGGTAGATCGGGGAGTGTGATTAGCGTCTTGAAGGCGATGAAATTTCTGAACCAGGGTTGTATCGGCTACTGGTGTTTCGCCCTGCAGGCAGAAGGTGGTGGGGTTGACATATCGTCGATTCCAGTTGTTAGCGAGTATCCCGACGTATTTCCGGATGACTTGCCGGGATTACCACCACATCGAGAGGTGGAGTTTCCTATTGATCTTAAGCCGAATGCGGCCCCTATTTCTCGAGCACCGTACCGTATGGCACCGTCGAAGATGCTAGAGTTGAAGAATTAGTTGGGAGATTTGTTAGATAAAGGGTATATTCGACCGAGCACATCGCCTTGGGGTGCGCCTGTACTTTTTGTTAAGAAGAAGGATGGATTGCTTCGTTTATGCATCGATTATCGAGAATTAAACAAGTTGACCATCAAAAATAAATACCCTTTGCCCCGGATTGACGACTTGTTCGATCAGCTTCTGGGGGCAACAGTCTTTTCGAAGATTGATTTGCGATCGGGCTACTACCAGTTGAGGATTCGGGACAGCGATATACCGAAAGCTGCCTTTCGGACGAGATATGGCCATTACGAGTTTGTGGTTATGCCTTTCGGGATAACCAATGCCCCAGCAGTGTTCATGCAGTTGATGAACAAAGTTTTTATTGAGTATCTGGACAAATTCGTAGTCGTCTTTATCGATGACATTCTGATCTATTCACGGAGTCGGGAGGAGCACGCCTTACATCTCCGGATTGTTTTAGACATTTTGAGAGCTGAGCAGTTGTATGCGAAGTTCTCTAAGTGTGAGTTTTGGCTCGAGGAAGTGATGTTCCTCGGGCATGTGATTTCAGCAGAGGGAGTTCGGGTAGATCCGCAGAAGATAGAGGCAGTGATGGCTTGGGAGCCGCCTAAGAATGTGAAGGAGGTGAGGACTTTTCTGGGTCTCGCCGGCTATTACCGTAGATTTGTTGAGGTGTTTTCAAAAATCTCTAGACCACTCACTCAGTTTCTCCAGAAGACTCAGAAATTCG
Organism: Orobanche coerulescens; assembly: GCA_033398695.1. Lineage (NCBI taxonomy): Eukaryota > Viridiplantae > Streptophyta > Magnoliopsida > Lamiales > Orobanchaceae > Orobanche > Orobanche coerulescens. The sequence goes on along the minus strand of CM065804.1, from coordinate 123,545,309 downwards.
AGTGGACTGCAGACCGACAGAGTAGTTTTGACGAGTTGAAGAGACGACTAACTACCGCACCCGTGTTAGCGTTGCCTCAGGGGAACGAAGATTTCGTGGTATATTGTGATGCTTCAGGCCTCGGACTCGGATGCGTTTTGATGCAGAGAGATAGGGTTATTGCTTATGCATCCCGCCAGTTGAAACCATATGAGGCGAATTACCCTACGCACGATTTGGAGTTAGCTGCGGTCATTTTCGCCTTAAAGATCTGGAGGCATTATCTCTATGGGTCGTCGTGTAGGATTTTTACGGATCACAAGAGCTTGAAGTATATCTTCAGTCAGAAAGAGTTGAATATGAGGCAGCGTAGGTGGTTGGAGCTAATTAAAGATTACGACCTCGAGATACTTTATCATCCGGGTAAGGCTAACGTAGTGGCTGATGCGTTGAGCCGGAAGCCGATGACGTTACGTATGTTAGAGGTACTTCCACCATAGAGTAGGATCCAGGGATATTTTATCTGTCAGAATATCGAGGTTTGGGTTCAGAGAGTTCAGGGTCAGTTATGTATGTTGGAGATCACTTCGTCCTTGACTGATGATATCAAGGCGAAACAGTATGATGATCCGTTTTTAGTCCAGCTGAGGGAGGATGTGAGGAAGGGGAAAGCCCCTGGATTTGTGGTTCAGGATGATGGCGTTCTGAGATTTCACGGCAGATTATGTGTACCGAATGACTTTGAGTTGAGACAGAAGATTTTGAGTGAGGCTCATACTACGCCTTATTCCATACATCCTGGTACGAGCAAAATGTACAAGGATGTGAAGAGTAACTATTGATGGAGTAATTTGAAATCGGACGTTAGCGAGTTTGTGGCGAAGTGTTTGACCTGTCAGCAGGGTAAGATTGAGCATCAGCGGCCCGCGGGGTTGCTACGACCACTTCCCATCCCGGAATGGAAATGGAAAGACATCTCTATGGATTTCATTACCGGGATGCCTAGAACTCGGACTGGAATGAACATGATTTGGGTTATTGTTGATCGACTAACCAAATCAGCTCATTTCCTGGGTATCAAGGACACTTGGGGACCGGAGAGGCTGGCGAGAGTGTTTATTGCAGAGATCGTGAGATTGCATGGGACTCCTAGGAGTATTGTTTCAGATCGAGATGGCCGGTTTGTATCACATTTTTGGCAGGCGGTTCATCGAGCTCTGGGAACCGAGTTGAGACTCAGTACGTCTTACCATCCTCAGACTGACGGACAGTCAGAACGGACGATCCAGATGTTGGAGGACATGTTGAGAGCCTGTGCCTTAGATTGGAAGGATGATTGGGAGTCGCACTTGCCGTTGATCGAGTTCACGTACAACAATAGTTGGCATGCCTCGATCAAAATGGCACCATTCGATGCATTGTATGGGAGGAGGTGCAGATCGCCGTTGTGTTGGGATGATGCGTCCGAGCTGATTGGTACCGAGCCCGATATGGTAGTTGAGTCGAGAGAGAAGATTGCCCTGATTCGCGATAGATTGGCGACAGCCCAGAGCCAGCAGAAGTCTTATGTCGATACACATCGCCGACCGTTGGAGTTTGAGGTGGGAGACCATGTGTTACTTAAGGTGTCTCCGATAGGGGGAGTTTACCGCTTCGGTCGGAAGGGTAAACTTAGTTCGAGATTTATTGGGCCGTTCGAGATTCTAGAGAGAGTTGGAGAGCTTGCATATCGGTTAGGTTTGCCGCCGTCCCTGAGCCACATGCATAACGTATTTCATGTTTCCCAGCTTAGGAAGTACGTACCGGACCCTAGTCATATTATTGATTTTGGAGAGATCGAGTTGGGGTCCGACATTACCTTCGAGGAGAGGCCGATTCAGATCTTAGAGCGTCGGGTGAAGCAACTCAGGCACAAAACCATTCCTTTGGTTAAAGTGCAATGGTCGAGGCATGGGTCCGAGAAAGCCACGTGGGAGACGGAAGAGAGTATGAGATTGAGATACCCCGAGTTATTCGTGTTGTAAGTTTCGGGACGAAACTTATTTTTAGGGGGAGATAATGTAATATCTGTGTTTTCTATTTTTGGTAATTTCTATTTTCGGTGTATATTCGTTTCGGACAACTTGCTTGGCACTGTTTTGGAATTCTGAATCTATTTAGTTCTTGGAGTTTCTCCGTTGGAATGAGTCTCGATGATGTTTTTACGTAATTTCATCTTGAGTTATATTTTATCGCATGTGTATTCGACTCTCGTTAAACTCGTTCAATTTTGTCATTTTTCTATTTCCATGAGTCCGTGTGGTTTAGTAGAGCATGTTGTGAGTTTCGGATTGTTAATCCGACGTTGTATCGTGATTTTCGGATGTTTGGGCCATTTTTGTAATTTCCTAGAAGTTTAGGGAATTTGTTCCTTGTTCGATTTTGGTTGTGTACCTCGGATCGTTTTGGGGTTTCCGTACTTCCATTTCGTGTTATTGTTGCCCAAATATCGATTCCTATTGCTTTTATTCTCTTCCCGGATCATTTTTCATCATTTTGGGACCCAAGGGGGGTGTGGGCCGCGGCACAAGGATTGTGCGCCGCGGCACACACATTGTCCAGTTTCTGGCCGAGCAGTCTGTACCGTGTGCCGCGGCACACTGCCGAGTCACTGCCATGGCACACTCGTCCGGGCCGCGGCACACTCGTGTTGCACTTATCGGCCAAACCTTCTGTATCTTGTGCCGCGGCACATGCCGGCAAGGCCGCGGCACAATGCCGAGTCACTGCCGCGGCACACTTCGGTTGGGCCGCGGCACACAGAGCGGTCTGCCGATCACTGGGCACAATTTTTGGCCCTGTGCCGCGGCACACTTCGGCTGGGCCGCGGCACACAGAGCAGTCAACCTATAACTGCGTTTTTTTCAGCGAAATTCACTCACTTTCTCTTTCCTCTTCTCTTCTTCACGTCGGGGCGATTTTCCAAGGCGAGGGTTCATCAGATTTTTCATCCAAACACCGTTTGGGAAGTATAACTTAGCATCATACCATCACCACAACACCAAATCATCTATTGTTCGGCTTTGATTCAAGGTAAGATCTCCTATAGCCCTAGTATGAATTTGGGGAGGGTTTGGTGGTGATCTTGCTTTTTAATCCGATTTAACCGAAGTTGTTGTTAGATTTCGATAGTTTACTCGTGATCCTTGATTCCCTTGTTATTGGATGGGATGAAATCCCATTATTACACCGTTGACCGACTTCAAATCCATATGCACTCGTGTTGTTCGATGAATTGTCCCAACGGGTAGAACTAGGATGAATTTCTTCATATTCATGATGTTGAGATTGGTTGTATATCATTATTTTGTTAGGGTCGGAATTGAGAGGATTGTTCGGACCGAAACCTATTCCTTCGTCGTTTCCTTCGCGTCGTATTATCCAAGGCAAGTACATGTATTACATTTCGTTATGTACGTTGTGTTTTCGAAATGATTGATGAATTATGATTTTCGAGTGCGTGAGTTGTGTTCCTTCCACCCAGAGTGTCCGACGGGATGTTTGGGGGTCGATACTAAGGGGTACGACCGTGGAAGTAGACTTGGGTGCGTGTGTGGTTGAACTTCCACCCGTAGTGTCCGACGGGATGTCTGGGGGTCGATACTAAGGGGTACGGCCGCGGAAGTGGTATCCCACCCGGAGTGTTCGACGGGATGTCTGGGGGTCGATACTAAGGGGTATGGCCATGGGATACCAGTTGTGACTATGTGATATCGTGATGATTGAAACTGATTTGATTGCCAATGTAGTATTCCGGAATATTTATGGCAAATGATTTCTGAATGAGGTGATTGTGTAAAATTCGTACTTGTATATAATGTTGTGTAATTGTGTACTTGCACTAGCTATTCGAATGCTAATCCCTTAAATGGGGGAAATGCGTCTTATGCATTTCAGGTACCGGGAGAGCTGAGGAGCAGGCACGGGACAGGCACGCAAAGGATGGGCTGGCTTGATGATGTGGCTCGAGTCTGTATTTATATGTTTTGTCATTGCATTTGTCGAGTACTGGAGTTAGACTGTCTACTTTTAAACTTGGTTTAAGTCCCCTGCGTGGGTAACGAATTGGTAGTTATCTTATGTTCATGTACTCCGTTAAAATTGTTTTGGCCGAGGCCATGGCCTTACTTACTTTTTGAGTGCATCATTTGGAATTACATTGTGGTTTATGTGTCATGTGTTAGCCTGGTAGACCTCACGAGGGTTCTACGGCGGGTAATGTCCCATTTGTGAATTGGAGTGTTACAAAAACTGAGTTCCAGCCGTATCAGCTTTGATTCTGTTTCGGATGACCTCAAATAACACGTATTCAATCTTATAAATCCATAGGGACAAATTATGAAAAAATATCCAAAAATATGCCACCTCAATTTTCCTCCATAACTCGTGTACTACCCTATGAGAATTATCCGAAAATCCAGTTCCTGCCATATCAGCTCCAATTCGGGTCCGAATGAACCCAAATAAACGCGTATTCAATTTTATAAATCCATAAGAAGAAATTATGAAAAATATCCAAAAAACGGGCTGCCTCGATTTTCCTCCATAACCCATGTACTACCCGCCCATATGAGAGTTATCTAAAAATCGAGTTCTAGCCGTATCAGCTCCGATTCAGCTCCGGATGACCCCAAATAAATGCGTATTCAATTTCATAAATCCATAGGGACAATTTATGAAAAATATCCAAAAAGCGAGCCGTCTCAATTTTCCTCCACAACCCGTGTACTACCCACTATGAGAATTTTTCAAAAACCAAGTTCCAGCCGTATCAGCCCCGGCTGAGCTCCGGATGACCTCAAATAAATGCGTATTCAAGTTTATACATCCATAGGGACAAATTATGAAAAAATATCCATAAAAGGGCCACCTCGATTTTCCTCCATAACCCGTCCCTATGTGAATTATCCAAAAATCGAGTTCCAGCCGTATCAGCTCCAGTTCGGCTCTGGATGACCTCAAATAAACGCGTATTCAATTTTATAAGTCCATAGGGACAAATTATGAAAAAATATCCAAAATATGGGCCGCCTCGATTTTCCTCCATAACCCATGTACTACCCTATGAGAATTATCCCAAAAACGAGTTCCAGTCGTATCAGCTCCGATTCGGCTCCGGATGACCCCAAATAAACGCATATTCAATCTTATAAATCCATAGGGATAAATTATGAAAAAATATCCAAAAAATGGGCCACCTCAATTCTCATCCATAACCTGTGTACTACCCTCTATGATAATTTTTCAAAAACCGAGTTCCAGCCGTATCAGCTCTGGCTAGGCTCCGGATGACCTCAAATAAACGCGCTTTCAAGTTTATACATCCATAGGGACAAATTATGAAAAAATATCCATAAAAGGGCTGCCTCGATTTTCCTCCGTAACCCGTCCCTATGAGAATTATCCGAAAATCGAGTTCCAGCCATATCAGCTCCAGTTCGGCTCCGGATGACCTCAAATAAACACGTATTCAATTTTATAAATATATAGGGACAAATTATGAAAAAATATCAAAAAAACATTTCGCCGCGATTTTCCTCCATAACCCGTGTACTACCCCGTATGAGAATTTTTTAAAAACCGAGTTCCAACCGTATCAGCTCCGGCTCGGCTCTCAATGACCTCAAATAAACGTGTATTCAATTTTATAAATCCATAGGGACAAATTATGAAAAAAAATATCCATAATAGGGCCGCCTCGATTTTCCTCCATAACCCGTCCCTATGAGAGTTAACCGAAAATCGAGTTCCAACCGTATTAGCCCAGTTCGGCTCCAGATGACCTCAAGTAAAAGCGTATTCAATTTTATAAATCCATAGGGATAAATTATGAAACAATATCTAAAAAATAGGCCGCCTCGATTTTCCTCCATAACCCGTGTACTACCCACTATGAGGATTATCCCAAAACCGAGTTCGAGTCGTATCAGCTCCTATTCGGCTCCGGATGACCTCAAATAAACGCGTATTCAATCTTATAAATCCATAGGGAAAAATTATGAAAAAATATCCAAAAAAATGGGCCGCCGCAATTCTCCTCCAAAACCCGTGTACTACCCTCTATCAGAATTATCCGAAAACTGAGTTTCAGCTGTATAAGCTTTGATTCGGCTTTGGATGACCTCAAATAAACACGTATTCAATCTTATAAATCTATAGGGACAAATTATGAAAAAATATCCAAAAATAGGCCACCTCGGTTTTTCTCCATAACTCGTGTACTACCCTATGAGAATTATCCGAAAAACCGGTTCCTCCCATATCAGCTCTAATTCGGGTTCGGATAAACCCAAATAAACGCGTATTCAATTCTACAAATCCACAAAGAGAAATTATGAAAAAAATAGCCAAAAAATGGGCCGCCTCGATTTTCCCCCGTAACCTGTGTACCCTCTTTCAGAATTATCCGAAAACTGAGTTCCAGCCGTATCAGCTTTGATTCGGCTCTGGATGACCTCAAATAACACGTATTAAATCTTATAAATCCATAGGGACAAATTATGAAAAAATATCCAAAAATATGCCACCTTGATTTTCCTCCATAACTCGTGTACTACCCTATGAGAATTATCCGAAAATCCAGTTCCTGCCATATCAGCTCCAATTCGGGTCCGGATGAACCCAAATAAATGCGTATTTAATTTTATAAATCCACAAGGAGAAGTTATGAAAAATATCCAAAAAACGGGCCGCCTCGATTTTCCTCCATAACCCGTGTACTACCCACCCCTATGAGAGTTATCTAAAAATCGAGTTCTAGCCGTATCAGCTCCGATTCGGCTCCGGATGACCCCAAATAAATGCGTATTCAATTTCATAAATCCATAGGGACAAATTATGAAAAATATCAAAAAAGCGAGCCGTCTCAATTTTCCTCCACAACCCGTGTACTACCCACTATGAGAATTTTTCAAAAACCAAGTTCCAGCCGTATCAGCCCGGGCTCAGCTCCAGATGACCTCAAATAAATGCGTATTCAAGTTTATACATCCATAGGGACAAATTATGAAAAAATATCCATAAAAGGGCCACCTCGATTTTCCTCCATAACCCGTCCCTATGTGAATTATCCAAAAATCGAGTTCCAGCCGTATCAGCTCCAGTTCGGCTCCGAATGACCTCAAATAAACGCGTATTCAATTTTAAAAGTCCATAGGGACAAATTATGAAAAAATATCCAAAAAACGGGCCGCCTCGATTTTCCTCCATAACCCGTGTACTACTCCCTATGAGAATTATCCCAAAAACGAGTTCCAGTCGTATCAACTCCGATTCGGCTCCAGATGACCCCAAATAAACGCATATTCAATCTTATAAATCCATAGGGATAAATTATGAAAAAATATCCAAAAAATGGGCCACCTCAATTCTCATCCATTGTAACACCCCAAACTAGGCGGATATTACAGTGCCGTGAATCCCCGACTGGGACCCACCAGGCAACGAAAATGATGAATTAAATAATATAATTGTAGTACCGAACCACATTATATTACCAAGTACTCCGATGAGGAGTTTAAGTACAATACACCAGGACAAAACAGAATACTAGTATATTTTATATGGAGATAAAATACACCACCCTGAACAAATAAACATCTCAAACGGAATTTGCAGCGGAGAAATACAAATGACGGAATAACTGAAATGACTGAAACAAACAAAATGACTGGGGCCCCCTACTAGTATCACTGGGACTCCTCGCCATCAGCATGCTCTTCCCGTGCCTTTGCCTTGCCGTGACCTGGAAACAAAATCCCTGACGGGCCGCCATACGTAACAACAATCCTCAACGGTTTAAATTACAAAATCTTGAATTAACTTAAGTTATTAAATATCCTTATTTTTGAATTACTTTGAATAGGAGTATCATAGTACGCACGTAGTGTCGTGCAAGTGTACAAGACGGATGACCGGACACACCCGTCCTTGTACCTAATTAGTCTCACGGAGGTAATCGTTACCGTGTGCACAGTCCAATGTATCACTCCCAATACATGGCCATCATGTGCCCGACTAAAAATTCCACACATCCGCACCCGGCCACGCAATATGAACCCAGAAGGTCATATGAACGAGAATGACCAAAATGAATATCAATGAATAATAATAATCTGACAAAGTAAAGAATGACTCACCGATATGAAAGTGGTAATAAAGTGATTGATAGTTTCAATGAAATAATTGGAACCGCCGTTCCTCGCTAATGAAGTGATTATTCGACAATTACAAGTCTCAATATGATTAATACAATGATGAATGAGTTATGATTATGAATGATCAACAACAAAAGGAATGAATATCCTTTTAACCGAGTAAGAATCAACTTACACAATACCGATGACAAAGTCCTTCCACGAACAATGTCCTAATCGAGATACCGGTCGCTCGAACAACCTTGAATAACATTAATTACCAACAACCGTTCAATACACGTATCAAGCAACAAAACACGACTAACCCAAAGGTCGAAACAATGATAATCAAACTCATAGGGGCATTCTAACGAATACGTAACCAACCACACAACTTCGAAAATATCCAATCCCGAATATGTCGAAACCAACACCAAAATGAGTATTACAAACCATCAAAACACTTCCAATGACATCAATAATCTCATAGAAATCCACAATTCAAGTTTACGACAACAACAATCGGAAAATCCCCAAATTAACCGAAGTCAACCCTAAGGGTTCTTGAAATAATTCCGAAAATAGCCATTAAATCCGTAGGAATACATTTATCCAAGGTAGATAGTCCATATCTAATGTATTCCAACAACAATCCAAGCTTACACGAAGAAATCGGAAGGAAAAACCTAAAAATCCGAAATTCTAGATCCAAGAGATTAATACCTTTGATTTGATGTTTTGGAGATGATGAAGTGATGATTAATCCAACTCAAAGACTTGAAGATAATGATTGATGATTACACCTTGAAGAATACTCTCTAAATCGCCCAAATCGCCTAGAACCGACGAGAGAAAGAGAATAGATGACAAATGACGAAATCTGGTTTAGACTGTCCAATATATAGTCACTCCAGGTTAGCGTGCGCTAGCCCTTGTGCGTAGCATGCTCTAACGGGTAATTTGGGTAGTCCAGTACCCACTGTCCGAAAACGGTAGCGCGCGCTACGTACCTTTTGTAGCGTGCGCTACAACCATACCATTAGCGTGCGTTAATACCCATGGTTAGCGTGCGCTAACGAATTATTAGATGCCCAGTACTGGAATCCAGAAACCGTCTGTCCTCTGATCTGACCTCGGTAGCGTGCGCTACAACCAATATTTAGCGTGCGCTATAATATCGATTGCGTACGCTAAAAACAACTCATAGCGTGCGCTATGGATTAATCCAGAGGTCCAAAGAGCCACTGGACTCAACCTGATCCGTCCTTAGCGCGCGCTACAGCAATTATTAGCGTGCGCTACTACAACCCACTAGCGCGCGCTACTTACCATTCGTAGCGTGCGCTACTTATAACTCACCTGCAGTCCAGTACCTTCTGGACTGCAGCCAGGGTAACCTTAGCGTGCGCTAATGCTGAGTGGTAGCGTGCGCTACCTATACTCAATTAGCGTGCGCTAAAAAGAGTACATAGCGTGCGCTACTCCTCACGCACAGTCCACAATGAAATGACGATGATGATAAACACGGCACGACACTCCAATTAGATTAGTGATGAATGACGATTGATACACGATACAATTACTCTGAATGATGAATACCATGATTGAATATGAGTGACAAATGATCATTAATGAGTGAAATTACTGAATGACAATTACTGAATGATAAATACTGAATGATAATAACTGAATTACAACCGGGTATTACATACACCCCCCATTAAAAGAGTTTCGTCCCCGAAACTAAGGGTCAAACAACTCGGGATAACTCTCCCGCATACTATCCTCGGTTTCCCAAGTAGCCTCTTCGACTCCGTGTCTAGACCACTGAATTTTAACCAAAGGAATCATCTTATTCCTCAACTGTTTGATTCGCCGTTCTAAAACTCGCATAGGACTCTCCTCATATGAATGATCGTCGGCGATCTCGATTTCATCGAACTGAAGTATGTGACTCGGGTCGGCAACATACTTCCGCAACTGAGAGACGTGAAACACATTATGAATTCGGCTCAACGCCGGAGGTAAAGCCAATCGGTAAGCTAACTCACCTACTCGATCCAAAATCTCAAACGGTCCAATGAATCTCGGACTCAACTTTCCCCTCTTCCCGAAACGGAAGATACCACGACTCGGGGATACCTTGACCAACACATGGTCACCAGCCTCGAACTCTAATGGTCGACGACGGTTATCTGCATATGATTTCTGTTGACTCTGAGCGGTCAACAAACGACTCCTGATCAAAGTTACCTTCTCACGGGCGGCTATAAGCATATCGGGCTCGGTGCCGATTGATTCTGATAAGTCGTCCCAACACAACGGAGATCGACAACGACGACCATACAAGGCCTCGTAAGGTGCCATCTTAATCGAAGCATGCCAACTATTATTATACGTGAACTCGATCAATGGTAGTTGGGCTTCCCAATCGTCTTTCCAATCGAGGACGCATGCCCTCAACATGTCCTCTAACGTCTGAATTGTCCTCTCTGATTGCCCGTCGGACTGAGGATGAAAGGCGGTACTGAGATTAAGCTGAGTTCCCATAGCACGATGAACTGATTTCCAAAAATGAGACACAAACCGTCCGTCACGATCGGAAACGATACTTTTAGGAGTACCGTGAAGTCTCACTATCTCTTTGATGAAAATCTGGGCAAGTCTCTCGGGACCCCACGTATCCTTGATCTCAAGGAAATGAGCTGATTTGGTTAAGCGGTCCACGATCACCCAGATCGTATTCATGCCACGACGACTCGTCGGCAAACTCGTGATGAAATCCATAGAAATGTCTTCCCACTTCCATTCGGGAATAGGAAGAGGTTTCAGTATACCCACTTGGCCGATGTTCAATCTTAACTTGTTGACAGGTTAAGCATCTCGAAACAAATTCTGCGACTTCTCGCTTCATATTACTCCACCAGTAATTTTGTTTCAAGTCCTTGTACATCTTGCTAGACCCCGGATGAACAGAATAAGGGGTAGCATGAGCTTCTCTCAAAATCGAGTTTTTCAACTCGTCATTCGCCGGTACGCACAACCGATTCCTAAACCTCAAAAGTCCATCCTCGTGGACCACAAATCCAGGGGCTTTCCCCTGAGCCATATCCTCACGGATGCGCAATAATGAAGGGTCTGAACTGTGATTCTCTCGGATTGCCTCCTCGAGTGACGATGAAATCTCTAACATACAAAGTCGTCTCGAACTCGCTGAAGCTGGACTCGATCTCGGGTCTAAGGAATTCCCGCCAAGCTCCTTCGAATTAAACGAGCAAGCATCGCTCTGAACGGACTTACGACTCAAGGCGTCGGCGACAACGTTCGCCTTGCCCGGGTGGTAAAGGATCTCAATATCATAATCTTTGATTAGTTCTAACCACCGCCTCTGTCGCATATTTAACTCCTTCTGAGTAAATATATACTTCAAACTCTTATGATCGGTGAATATCTGACAGGTAACGCCATAAAGATAATGACGCCAAATCTTCAAAGCGAACACCACGGCTGCTAGCTCCAGGTCGTGTGTCGGATAATTAACCTCGTAAGGTCTCAATTGCCGTGAAGCATAGGCAATAACCTTTCCATTCTGCATGAGCACACATCCGAGACCCTGTCCGGACGCATCACTATAAACCACAAATCCTTCCATCCCCTGCGGCAAGGAAAGTACAAGTGCTGACATTAACCGGCTCTTGAGTTCCTCAAAACTCCGCTGACACGCGTCGGACCACGTGTATTTCTTATCCTTCCGTAAAAGGCTCGTCAAAGGTTGAGCGATTTTAGAAAATCCCTCCACAAATCGCCGATAATAACCCGCAAATCCAAGAAAACTACGGATTTCCTTAACATTCTTCGGAGGTAACCAATCTCGGATAGCCTCCGTCTTCTGAGGATCGACACGAACTCCATCTGAAGAAATTACGTGTCCGAGAAACGTTACTTCGGACATCCAGAACTCACATTTGGAAAACTTCCCATAAAGTTGTTCTCATCTCAACACGTCAACACTTGATGAAGGTTAAACTCATGTTCCTCTTGGTCACGAGAATAAATCAAAATGTCATCGATGAAGACAACAACAAACTGGTCCAAAAAGTCGATGAAAACCCGATTCATTAACTCCATGAATACCGCAGGTGCATTAGTCAATCCAAACGGCATAACCACAAACTCATAATGACCATAGCGTGTTCGAAACGCCGTCCTCGCGATATCCGACTCTTGAATCCGCAACTGATGATATCCAGATCTTAAGTCGATCTTGGAAAATACTGAAGCTCCCTGAAGTTGATCTAAGAGATCATCAATACGGGGTAAGGGATACTTATTCTTGATCGTCACCCTGTTCAACTCCCGATAATCAATACATAAGCGAAATGAACCATCCTTCTTCTTGACAAACAACACTGGTGCTCCCCACGGGGACGCACTCGGTCGGATATAACCTTTCTCGAACAACTCCTCAAGTTGGTTCTTTAATTCCTGCATTTCCATCGGGGCCATCCGGTATGGTGCCTTCGATATCAGGGACGTACCAGGCTCCAACTCAATCGTGAATTCCACATCCCTCTGTAGAGGCAAACCAGGTAACTCGTCTGGAAAAACATCGGCATATTCCCTCACTACCGGAATATCCGTCAACATTACTGATGACTTCTCGGTTTTGGTCATAAAGCACCAATAACCAACACACCCCTGATTGAGTAATCTCACTGCTTTCATCAAATTAATGACCTTACCAGAACAGCCGGGATTACCTCCCTGAAACACACATTCAACCCCATCGTCTGAAATGATAGTGATCATACGCTTACGGACACTAATGATGGCATCATGACGATCCATCCAATCAATACCCAGGATGACGTCGTCCCTCGGAAAATCTACTACGATTAGGTCCGCTGGCCATACACTTCCATGAAACTGAATCGGATAATTTTGAATCTCACGATTACCGATGATTCGTCTACCATCAGGTAGGCCAATGACATAAGGCTCACAACTAGTAGCACTACCCAGACGTAGTCTACTCAAACATGACTCGGAAATGAAAGAATGCGATGCACCAGTATCAAAAAGGGTACACACAGGTTGAGATAGAATATCGAGTGTACATGAGATCATTCGAGCCTCTCGATCATCGGTCTTCTTCATCTCATAAATCCGGGGCTTGCTAGTCCAGACCGATGCTCCCGTCACGGCTATAGGCTCCACCTTTAGTCGCTCCTGTCGTTTTAAACGACGCTGATTGAGTGGTCTGATTCTGAACGGCTGACTGCTTAGGGGCCTGAGATGACGTCCGAGTAGGTTTGGAGTCCCTACGGCAAAAACGGGCCTTATGCCCAACAACTCCACAGTTATGACACGTGACAGACTGTCTCGGACACTTGGTGCTGACATGACCAAGATCCCCACAGTTATAACAGGTGATGGCCGAGCTGGCCGCTCGTGACTGGGATTCCGCGGGTTTAGACGTCACAGGAGGTCGCTCAGAAAAAGCAGAGCCCGCACGGGGTTTCTTAAAAGCGGCCTGACTGCCGTCAGACTGATTACGGTTCTTCGATTTCTTGCTAGCAGACGAAGGTTGCTGCTTAGCAATCTCTTTAGCAGTAAGCTCATAGGTGAGAGCTTTCTCGATGAATTCAGCCAACGTGGTGCAATTATGATTAAGCAACTGTAGTCTCATACGGGGTTTCAGCCTCTTGCTGAAATACTTAATCTTATCTGCCTCGGAATGAATGATAGATGAGGCGAACGGAAGAAGTTCCTGAAATTTCTCGGCAATGGCGAGAACATCCTCGTCTGCTGAGGGGTCAGGGGTGAGCAATTCTGACAGCTTGGCCTCTCTGAGTGGGGCCGGATATTACCTCTCCATCATGAGAGTCTTGAACTGATCCCAAGTACATGATCCTTCGGTGGGCTTCAACGACAACCACCAAGAATGTGCGCTCTTACCCAGGTAGTAAGCCGCAACAGAAACTTTGTGTCATTCGGGACACTCTACCATAGCAAACAACTTCTCGAAATGCTCGAGCCAATGAATAATATATGCCGACTCTGACGAGCCCTCAAAAGTAGGTGGCCTCTGGCGAGAGATGTCGCCGATGATATTGCTCACATTTTTCTCTTGCCTCTGAGGTGGCGGCGGAGGAGCCTGTTGATTTTGATTGACGGAGTTATGCATCGTCTCCATCAGTTGTGCCATCTGAGTCATTTGGGCCATCATGCCCTGCATAAAAGCGAGTGGGTCAACCCGGACACCCTCTGACTGAGCCGTATCCCGGGTACGACTCCCCGATAGTGAATGATCGCGTCCAGGAGAATGAGTGGCAGCGTCGCTGCTCGATGAATTAGCATTATTTCTCGCGTTTGCACGTGTATTCACATGAGCTCTCGGGATTTGGCCCGCACCACGGCCTCGTCCTCCTCGTCCTCTTCTTGCTCTCTCCATACTGAAGTAGAAAAGTCACATGATGATTATATTTCCCGCATGAATATCACGTTATGATTATGACATGAGATGATAAAAATGAGCATATGCGCTCTAACACAGTGATTACATGAATGATTAACTGAGGTGACATGATTATCTTGAACAAGTTAACATGATTAATGATTTGATCTTCCTGATCAACAACTGAATAATGAAATGAATTGAATGATTAACGAGTTAACATGACCGTCCTGGTCAAATGAAAATGATGGTTGAGGATTGTTAACTTATGAATTATGAATGAATGATTATTGCCAGAAATTATACCATGGCATTAGAAATCTTACAGTTCTTGGTCTGATTGGCTCGGCATTTGCACAGGTCACACGTGACGCGAAAGTCCAATGATACTAGTCCGATGACGATGATTTCAGGTGAGACATGACTTGGAGGGTAGTATTCAAAACCACTCTCTGATACCAACTCTGTAACACCCCAAACTAGGCGGATATTACAGTGCCGTGAATCCCCGACTGGGACCCACCAGGCAATGAAAATGATGAATTAAATAATATAATTGTAGTACCGAACCACATTATATTACCAAGTACTCCGATGAGGAGTTTAAGTACAATACACCAGGACAAAACAGAATACTAGTATATTTTATATGGAGATAAAATACACCACCCTGAACAAATAAACATCTCAAACGGAATTTGCAACGGAGAAATACAAATGACGGAATAACTGAAATGACTGAAACAAACGAAATGACTGGGGGCCCCTACTAGTATCACTGGGACTCCTCGCCGTCAGCATGCTCTTCCCGTGCCTTTGCCTTGCCGTGACCTGAAAACAAAATCCCCCGACGGGGTCGATACGTAACAACAATCCTCAAGGGTTGAAATTACACAATCATGAATTAACTGAAGTTATGAAATATCCTTAGTTATGAATTACGCTGAAGAGGAGTATCATAGTACGCCCGTAGTGTTCTGTGCAAGTGTAAAAGACGGATGACCGGACACACCCGTCCTTGTACCTAATTAGTCTCACGGAGGTAATCGTTACCGTGTGCACAGTCCAATGTATCACTCCCAATACATGGCCATCATGTGCCCGACTAAAAATTCCACACATCCGCACCCAGCCACGCAATATGAACCCAGAAGCTCATATGAACGAGAATGACCAAAATGAATATCAATGAATAATAATAATCTGACAAAGTCAAGAATGACTCACCGATATGAAAGTGGTAATAAAGTGATTGATAGTTTCAATGAAATAATTGGAACCGCCGTTCCTCGCTAATGAAGTGATTATTCGACAATTACAAGTCTCAATATGATTAATACAATGATGAATGAGTTATGATTATGAATGATCAACAACAAAAGGAATGAATATCCTTTTAACCGAGTAAGAATCAACTTACACAATACCGATGACAAAGTCCTTCCACGAACAACGTCCTAATCGAGATACCGGTCGCTCGAACAACCTTGAATAACAATAATTACCAACAACCGTTCAATACACGTATCAAGCAACAAAACACGACTAACCCAAAGGTCGAAACAACGATAATCAAACTCATAGGGGCATTCTAACGAATACGTAACCAACCACACAACTTCGAAAATATCCAATCCCGAATATGTCGAAACCAACACCAAAATGAGTATTACAAACCATCAAAACACTTCCAATGACATCAATAATCTCATAGAAATCCACAATTCAAGTTTACGACAACAACAATCGGAAAATCCCCAAATTAACCGAAGTCAACCCTAAGGGTTCTTGAAATAATTCCGAAAATAGCCATTAAATCCGTAGGAATACATTTATCCAAGGTAGATAATCCATATCTAATGTATTCCAACAACAATCCAAGCTTACACGAAGAAATCGGAAGGAAAAACCCAAAAATCCGAAATTCTAGATCCAAGAGATTAATACCTTTGATTTGATGTTTTGGAGATGATGAAGTGATGATTAATCCAACTCAAAGACTTGAAGATGATGATTGATGATTACACCTTGAAGAATACTCTCTAAATCGCCCAAATCGCCTAAAACCAACGAGAGAAAGAGAATAGATGACAAATGACGAAATTTGGTTTAGACTGTAACATCCCCAGATCGAACCGGGAATATTACACGCCGCAGACCCTCTCCGCGAGGATCCACCAGGCTAGACATCAAAACAACACATTACATTACATACCGACGAATCAAAATAACGAACCAATACACCGATTTGGTCTTTCGACACAGACTTACAAATAAAAATACATAAACTCATCCAGACTCATACCCACGCAAGGGTAAAATACTTGCAACAACGAACAATAAGACGGCGGAAAAGACAATACAATGGACTCCGACTAACTGAACCCAAAACTGGCCTTCGTGTGATTAGTATCATTCGTCTTTCATCATCCCTCGTACCGATCCTGTGTCTTGCTCCCGAAAACCTGCATGTACCTGGACACAATACAGATATCCAACCCCGACATTTCTGGGGTTAGCAAAACTCCACTGTTTCGCTAGTGCAAGTATAAAGTGCAAATACGAGCCATACACAACACATTTCGAGAATACATCGAAAGACTTCCCGAGATATATTTAGTAAAAAAAAATGGTTCAAGTCTTGAAAGCAGAAACAAGGCAAGTAAGCACTTTGAAAACATTTCGAAATCTCGGGAGTTTTGAAAACATTTGAAATCGAAAAGTTCTTAATTCCTCGAAAGTCATTTAGGGTCACAGCCCCAAAGTTCATTTTCCAAAATACAAATCCGTTAACAAAACACGGGGTCCACGGCCCAACCATTACGGTCACAAAACACAGGGTCCACGACCCGATCATCCACTTCAATTCACTTACAAGTGCACATTACACATAACACATTAACCTTATGCCATTCTAGCCAAGCACCAAGACTCGATATCTAATGTCTCTCGACCCCGAGCGCAAAGCATTGTGATACTCCGGACAATATCACAATTAATCATCAAAACATCAACATCAATATCACAGAAACCACACTTGGTAACCCGTGGCCGTACCCATTAGTATCGGCCCCCAGAGGCCCCGTCGGACCGTCTCCAGGTGGGAAACCACTTCCGCGGCCGTACCCATTAGTATCGGCCCCCAGAGGTCCCATCGAACCGTCCCCAGGTGGAAGAACATCAACACACGCACCCAAGTCCACTTCCGTGGCCGTACCCATTAGTATCGGCCCCCAGAGGCCACATGCCATCCCCAGGTGGAAGAGTAACAACTCACAGATTATAAAACCACAACTCTCAAAGGTCAAACACACAAAATATATATAGTCGAGGTACCTTGCAAAACCCAGTTCCTGCTATATCAGCTCCAATTCGGGTCCGGATGAACCCAAATAAATGCGTATTCAATTTTATAAATCCACAAGGAGAAATTATGAAAAACATCCAAAAAATGGGCCGCCTCGATTTTCCTCCATAACCCATCTAAAAATCAAGTTCTAGCCGCATCAGCTCCGATTCGGTTCCGGATGACCCCAAATAAATGCGTATTTAATTTTATAAAAATTATGAAAAAATATCCAAAAACAGACCGCCTCGATTTTCCTCCATAACCCGTATACTACCCCCTATGAGGATTATCCCAAGATCGAGTTCCAGTCGTATTAGCTCCGATTCGGCTTCGGATGACCCCAACTAAACGCGTATTCAATCTTATAAATCCATAGGGAAAATTTATGAAAAAATATCCAAAAATGGGCCGCCTCAATTCTCCTCCATAACCCGTGTACTACCCTCTATCAGAATTATCCGAAAACTGAGTTCCAGCCGTATCAACTTTGATTCGGCTCCGGATGATGTCAAATAAACATGTATGCAATCTTATAAATCCATAGGGACAAATTATGAAAAATTTCCAAAAATAGGCCACCTCGATTTTTCTCGATAACTCGTGTACTACTCTATGAGAATTATCCGAAAACCCAGTTCCTACCATATCAGCTCCAATTCGTGTTCGGATAAACCCATATAAATGCGTATTCAATTTTATAAATCCATAGGGACAAATTATGAAAAAATATCCAAAAAACAGGTCGTATCAATTTTCCTCCACAACCCGTGTACTACCCTCTATGAGAATGTTTTAAAAACCGAGTTCCAGCCGTATCAGCTCCGGCTCGGCTCTGGATGACCTCAAATAAATGCGTATTCAATTTTAAATCCATAGGGACAAATTATGAAAAAAATATCCATAAAAGGGCCGCCTCGATTTTTCTCCATAACCCGTCCCTATGAGAATTATCTTAAAATCGAGTTCCAGCCGTATCAGCCCAGTTTGGCTCCGGATGACCTCAAATAAATGTGTATTCAATTTTATAAATTCATAGGGATAAATTATGAAAAAAATATTCAAAAAATGGGCCGCCTCAATTTTCCTCAATAACCCGTGTACCCCTCTATCAGAATTATCCGAAAATTGAGTTCCAGCAGTATCAGCTTTGATTCGGCTCCGAATGACCTCAAATAAACACGCATTCAATCTTATAAATCCATAGGGACAAGTTATGAAAAAATATCCAAAAATAGGCCACCTTGATTTTCCTCCATAACTCGTGTACTACCCTATGAGAATTATTCGAAAACCCAGTTCCTGCTATATCAGCTCCAATTCGGGTCCGGATGAACCCAAATAAATGCGTATTCAATTTTATAAATCCACAAGGAGAAATTATGAAAAACATCCAAAAAACGGGCCGCCTCGATTTTCCTCCATAACCCATCTAAAAATCAAGCTCTAGCCGCATCAGCTCCGATTCGGCTCCGGATGACCCCAAATAAATGCGTATTTAATTTTATAAATCATAGAGGCAAATTATGAAAAAATATCCAAAAATAGACCACCTCGATTTTCCTCCATAACCCGTATACTACCCCCTATGAGGATTATCCCAAGATCGAGTTCCAGTCGTATTAGCTCCGATTCGACTTCGGATGACCCCAACTAAACGCGTATTCAATCTTATAAATCCATAGGGAAAATTTATGAAAAAATTTCCAAAAATGGGCCGCCTCAATTCTCCTCCATAACCCGTGTACTACCCTCTATCAGAATTATCCGAAAACTGAGTTCCAGTCGTATCAACTTTGATTCGGCTCCGGATGATGTCAAATAAACATGTATGCAATCTTATAAATCCATAGGGACAAATTATGAAAAATTTCCAAAAATAGGCCACCTCGATTTTTCTCGATAACTCGTGTACTACTCTATGAGAATTATCCGAAAACCCAGTTCCTACAATATCAGCTCCAATTCATGTTCGGATAAACCCATATAAACGCGTATTCAATTTTATAAATCCATAGGGACAAATTATGAAAAAATATCCAAAAAACAGGTCGTATCAATTTTCCTCCACAACCCGTGTACTACCCTCTATGAGAATTTTTTAAAAACCGAGTTCCATCCGTATCAGCTCCGGCTCGGCTCCGGATGACCTCAAATAAATGCGTATTCAATTTTAAATCCATAGGGACAAATTATGAAAAAAATATCCATAAAAGGGCCGCCTCGATTTTTCTCCATAACCCGTCCCTATGAGAATTATCTTAAAATCGAGTTCCAGCCGTATCAGCCCAGTTTGGCTCCGGATGACCTCAAATAAATATGTATTCAATTTTATAAATTCATATGGATAAATTATGAAAAAAATATTCAAAAAATGGGCCGCCTCAATTTTCCTCAATAACCCGTGTACCCCTCTATCAGAATTATCCGAAAATTGAGTTCGAGCAGTATCAGCTTTGATTCGGCTCCGAATGACCTCAAATAAACACGCATTCAATCTTATAAATCCATAGGGACATGTTATGAAAAAATATCCAAAAATATTCCACCTCGATTTTCCTCCATAACTCGTGTACTACCCTATGAGAATTATCTAAAAACTCAGTTCCTGCCATATTAGCTCCAATTCGGGTCCGGATGAACCCAAATAAATGCGTATTCAATTTTATAAATCCACAATGAGAAATTATGAAAAAATATCCAAAAAACGGGCCGCCTCGATTTTCCTCCATAACCCATCTAAAAATCAAGTTCTAGCTCCGATTCGGCTCCGGATGACCCCAAATAAATACGTATTTAATTTTATGAATCCATAAGGAAAAATTATGAAAAAATATCCAAAAAACGAGCCGTCTCAATTTTCCTCCACAACCTGTATACTACCATCTATGAGAATCTTTCAAAAATCGAGCTCCAGCCGTATCAGCTCCGGCTTGGCTCCGGATGACCTTAAATAAATGCGCATTCAAGTTTATACATCCATAGGGACAAATTATGAAAAAAATATCCATAAAAGGGCTGCCTCGATTTTCCTCCATAACCCGTCCCTATGAGAATTATCCGAAAACCGAGTTCCAGCCATATCAGCTCCAGTTCGGCTCCGGATGACCTCAAATAAACGCGTATTCAATTTTATAAATCCATTGGGATAAATTATGAAAAAATATATACAAAAAACGGGCCGCCTCGATTTTCCTCCATAACCCGTGTACTACCCCCTATGAGAATTTTTTAAAAATCGAGTTCTACTCGTATCAGCTCCGGCTCGGCTCCGAATGACCTGAAATAAATGCGTATTCAATTTTATAAATCCATGGGGACAAATTATGAAAAAAATATCCATAAAAGGGTCGCTTCGATTTTTCTCCATTGTAATATCCGCAATTTCGGATTTCCGGTAATTTTCATTTTTCGGCGGAGGTCCGTTTCGAAAACTCGCTTTTGACCGTTTCGTCATTCGGAGAATATTTAATTCTGCACTTTTTGTCATCCGAGTTCGTTTCGGTATCGTTTTGTTGAGTTCCGTGTTCTTAAACGACTTTTCCGCACTTGAGTTCGATTCTCGCGAATCTCGTCTGAAACTGTTGTTTCGAGTTTCTCGGAAGTTCATTTAATGTTATTATTCATGTTGTAAGCTTCGGTTTGGTGTTTCGATCACGTATCGTGATTTTCGGGCGTTTTGGGCCATTTTCGTAATTTCCCAAAGTTTGGGGTAATTACTTCCGTTGTCGAATTTCGAGCCCTCGGGTGGTCGGAATCGTGTGTTCTCTTAGTGCTCGGATTCGTCTTTGCGAGTACTTCGTAACCGTATCTTCGATTCGTACTCAGGTTCGGGTTTCGGGGTCGTTCGGGCCGTCGGAGTTGGTCCCGGCCGAGTCATGGCCGGGCATGCTGGGGCCAGGCCACCGCCGAGTAACGCATTTCTGAGCGACCGGGCGCCTACGTACGTAAGGCCGGTTACGTACGTAAGGCCCTGGCCGGTTACGTACGTAACGATGCCGGCATTTCTGGGCAGAGACTTCGGCCATGGCCGGTTACGTACGTAAGGGCCCGGCCGGTTACGTACGTAAGCGTCCGGCAGTGTCCGGCTATTTAAGGCCTGGACCGAGTCATATCCGGCATTTTTCCACTTTTCTTCGTTCCTTCCGCGATTTTTCACCATAGATCGATGGTTTTGAGTAGAATCAACTTATATAAACATGTTTTGGAAGTTGGAATCATGGATTAACATCATCTTCCACCCGGATCGAAGGTAAGAACACCTAAACTTTTGGTTTTTGGATGTTCTTGGGGTTTCTTGGTGTTTTGGCCGATTTTCTTTGTTTTGATTCATATTGCTGATGAAACTTGATTTTAAACTCGTAATCATTCAATACCCTTGAAGTTTTGTGGAACGGATTTGAGTATTTCTTTGAATAATCGATTGAATTGGACTACGCCTTCAAAGTGTCCGATAAAATGCTTCAATGGGTAGAACTTGGGAAGTTCCATACGTTTTCGTAGAATTGTGATTGAATTGATATCGTTGTGACTTAGGAACGAATTCTTGTGAAGAACTCTAGTCGGTTCCCTTCCGTTCGTTGCCTTCTTTGGGGTTCGAGCTTCCCGATCGAACCGTGTTCTTCTGGAGCGTTTGGTAGCGGTTATTAAGGCAAGTATCTTACTATACGACTTGTATCTTGCGACTAGTAATTACGTATGAGATGTATGATGACTTTTCTTGCCTTCGTGAATATGTTCCGTTTGAGTTGGTTGTGTTTTCCGCAATTTGAAGGCTTTGTGATAATAGTGTTATATCAGTATACGTGTTAGGCGTTGTGCCATTTGTGCAGGAATGCGACGTATGTATGGGATGGTTGTACACTTGGTTGTACAATGTATTGTGTACCGAATGTGTGTTATGTTGGTTAAATGTCGTTGATTGATGATAGTTGTTGCGAGTGTCGAGGTTGTGTTATGTGCGTGCAATGTACGATTTTGTGGTGATCAAGGTGATTGATTAATTGTGCTCATTGTTGTATGTAATGTGAATGTGAATATGTGTGTGACCGCTAAGTTCACTCGTGTTGGTTCGACGGAACCTACGAGGATTCGTGGCAGTGGACTACGGGATCGAACTTAGTGAGGTGCGAGGTCCAATCGTGGCCGGGTCCGACGAGGCCTACGATAACGCATGGCAGGACCATGAGTTTCGGACACGGCGCCCAACCGGTGAGCTCGACGGGCTTACGGTGACACGTGGCGGTGGACTACGGTGTCGGGACTGTGTGTGTGATTGTTGTGATTGATATAGTCCGTGCGGGTTGTTATGCCTACGGAGACACGTGATGTGGATCACGGTGTCGGAATTGGTTATGTTTGGTTAATAGTCCGTGTGGGTTGTTGAACCTACGAGACACGTGATGATGGATCACGGTGTCGGAATTGATTATGTTTGTTTAATTATGCGTGATGTAGTCCGTGCGGGTTGTTGAACCTACGGAGACACGTGATGGATCACGGTGTCATGAGCATGATACTTTTCAAATCAAAGTTTTTAAAGGAAAAGTTTTAAGAAAGAATGTTGGGCCGAGCCCCACGAGATTTATGGAAATGTTTCGGTATTGTAAATCGTTGAATTATGAAACAAGTTTTGGGTTAAGGCCCTTAAGTTTTTCGAAAGGTTTTGTGAATCGGGACTTGAGGTCTTAAAGTTTTGAAATTCTAAAAATTCGAGATGATAATCTTATTTTCGAATGCTTCATAGCTTATCTTCTCTTGTGAAAACCTCCGAGAATATTTGATACTTGATTATTATATTTGATCACGATTATTAATTGCTTGTTACATTTCGTATGATTTGATACTTGCACTAGTAAAACAAAGGAGTTTACTAACCCCGAGTAATCGGGGGTGGATGTCTGCTTAAGGCCCGTGCACATGCAGTATCTGGGGAGCAACACAGGATTGGCACAAGAGGATGACGAGTGCGATACTAATCATGAGTCGAGAGTTATTTTGATCCTTGTTGTGTTGTCGAGTTGATTTCGCCTTCCGTCAGATTGTATTTCGACCCCGTGTGGGTAATGTTATTTAAGTCGCTTTATCGATTGGGTTGTGTGACCTCATCGGTCCGTGTATTCACGTGTAGGTGACCATATCGGTCCGTATCATTTTATTGTTTGACTGAGTCTGGCAAGCATTTGGTTGTTTATGGATGTTTAGCCCGGTAGATCCTTGTGGAAAGGGTCTACGGCGTGTGATATTCCCGGACGTATTCTGGGGGTGTTACAATTATGGTATCAGAGCTTAGGTTTGCGAAAAACCTAGCCGGGTCGTTTCAAGTCGTGTTTTGTCGAGTAATGTGTTGTCTTGTCGTTCGAGTCGTCAGTGACAAATTGAGTTGTGCGTAGTCACAACGTGTTAGTTATGTTGTCGGACGAGATTAGTATCGTGGGCGACTGTCACCTCCGTGCGACCTGTGGATGTAAGTCTCCTCCTTTATGCGTAATACCTGTGTATCTCGATTTTATCTTAGTGAGTTAATTGCGGTGCATGATCTTGTTTACACAGTATTGTGTGATGTAGTTGTGCTTAATACTTGTGGTACATGGTATGAGTATAGCTGGGCGTATTGTTGTTTTACTTTTGAACCACCGTGAGGGGTGGTATGGTGTGAAAGATGTAAACCTTGATGGGTTCTGTGAAGATATCAATGGTAGAGTTTGTGAGAAACTCCGATGAATGATTTTGCTATGTGTTTAAACTTGATACCACGAGATGCATTTGATTGAATTGGCGACCCTGGTTGCCATTTGAGTATGTGGTTTTAAATTCGACTGTTTTTGGGATGTTGTAATTTTGTCCGCTATGGGTAACTTTAAGAATATTTTCTGAAGGACTTTACAGTTTGAGAATTTTTGTAGAAATCGATTTTTGGAAAATATTTTGGTGGTTCGGTCAAACCACGGTTTGTATGGATTTTTAAAATTTGTAAATTTTGACAAATGGGCCGTGTATTTTCAAATGACACCATCAGACGGTATTTGAAAAATGTGTTTTGAAGTACTTCAGACATTGTAAAATATTACCGTCGTTTTGTTTATGAACTAAAGCATTTTGGGAAAACTTTATTTTGCAGAACGATTTTTGGTTTTCGGAATTTTGAACTTCTTATGTCCATGTGTTGGGGGCTAAGTGGTGGTGATAAGTTTGTAGTGTTGTTGTGCTCGCCGGAGAATGTTTTAGTGTTTTCTAAATGTTGAGATACATGGTTTTGATTAAACGATCGAGGTATTAAAAATGTCTTCAAAAATTTCATTTCACCAAATTTTTCAAACTTGAAAATTTTAAAATTTTATCATTTGAATAATACCCCGGAAATATTTTATTTTTGCTGCGAGTGTTTGATCCCTACGATACGTGTGTGGTTTTGACTGTGTTTGGTTTGGTAAAATCCAAACACCTCTGTTGATGTGACTGTGTGAATTATTATTGAATAAAGTTCTTAAATTACAGTGTTAGTTCATGCCCTTGTGTGATGACTTGGAGTTGATGCTTTATCGCGGCCGCTATTATCGCCCCATGTTGACGTTGTGACGCTTGTTTGGTTGCGTTATTCGCTTAGTCGCCCTGCTCGTAATGCCGAGAGGTCGTGGCCGAGGACGTGGTCGTAGTCGTGGTCGTGATCGGGAGCATGAGAGGGCGACTCCTCCTTGCCGAGTACCGATCACCAAGACAGTCGTGACATTCGACTAGCGTTAATGTTGACGTTGGTGCCGCCAACATCCTTCGTCAGGTGGTTGATCAGTTAGTGCAGATGAATCAGGCCGTACATCGGAATGAGAACCCAGATGGGGATAACGGGGCTAGTAAGTGGTTACGAGATGTGATGAGGATGCAGCCGCCCCATTTTGTGGGTTCATCTGACTCGTTAGGTTGGGAAGGCTGGCTCTTCCAGTTGGACAGAACATTTGATGCTGTAGCTTGTCCGGATGAGAAGAGGGTACCCATTGCTCAGTACTTGCTTGACAAAGAAGCTGCAGATCGGTGGCGGTGTAGTGCTGCAGATCGTACACCTACATGGGCTGAGTTTAAGACGCCATGGAGGCAGAGTATTGCCTGTTACCTGCTCGTGAACGCAGGATCGTTGAGTTTTTCTCGGCCACGCCCAGATGTGTCGATATCCTGTGCGATAGTCGATTTTAATCGACGGTGGCTTATGTTCGTGATCAAGTGAGAAGTGAAGCGGACAAGGTCCGATACTTCAATATGCGCATGAAACCCCATATCCGTGAGAGTATGGCTCCGCTCATGTGTACCACCTTGAAAGATTATCGATCGAGCTCTAGCCATCGAGATGGGCTGCTTTCCATGTCGAGGGTAGCTCGGAGGTAAGAGGCGTAAGACCACGAGTAACTTTTCAAGAGGCCGAGAAGTGGGATCCGTGAGCCCGTTGCTTCACGCTTCTTCCGGGAGCACTCCTCGTTCGGTTGACTACCTAAGAACCTTACCCTGCAGGCGAGTAAGACGATCGGTGAAGACTCGCTTTAATCGCAATGTAGGCCATGCGAGATGTAATTGTCGTTTCGCCACCGGTTAATTGTTTTAAGTGCGGCCAATCGGGCACCAAGCGGTGCATTGTGAGACCGCTGCCGGGATGTTCGGGAATCGGGTTTCGTTCCTACTCGGGAGGGCCGGTGGTGTCCAGTGATGTAGTTGTGTATCGTACTTTGTGCCGTAATTCATGTAGAGATTGATATTTGCCGCGTGAACTTTTGGTTTTGTTTCTATTCTATCATGATGTTTTATTTTAAGTTTCGAACGAAACTTAATTTTAATCGGATAGAATGTAATATCCTATTCGTTTTCCGTTATTTTGAATTGTTTGGGTTTTGACGTCGGACATTTTCTTGTTGATGAGAATCTAATGATTTCTATCGTAATACTCTATTTGTTTCTATCGCATAGCCGTTTTAGTCGGGTGCGACTTGTTGTCGCGTACATTTCTTTGATTAAATGTGTGCATATGATGTGGTATGTGATGCGTCGTTAATTGATCGTTATTGTTTTGAATTATTGCCGGTGGTGTTGTTATGGTCGTCGTGTGGCATGTTGTCACGCTGTATATTCTTTCGCGTTCGTAATGTTTCGCCAATGGACGAAAGTTACGCGTTTCTTGTGTATCTCGTTGAGGTTTCCTATTGGGATATTGCTTCTCCCTACTTATTTTAAGTTTCGGGACGAAACTTCTTTTAAGGAGGGTAGAATGTAATATCCGCAATTTCGGATTTCCGGTAATTTTCATTTTTCGGCGGAGGTCCGTTTCGAAAACTCGCTTTTGACCGTTTCGTCATTCGGAGAATATTTAATTCTGCACTTTTTGTCATCCGAGTTCGCTTTGCATCGCTTTTGTTGAGTTACGTGTTCTTAAACGACTTTTCCGCACTTGAGTTCGATTCTCGCGAATCTCGTCCGAAACTGTTGTTTCGAGTTTCTCGGAAGTTCATTTAATGTTATTATTCATGTTGTAAGCTTCGGTTTGGTGTTTCGATCACGTATCGTGATTTTCGGGCGTTTTGGGCCATTTTCGTAATTTCCCAAAGTTTGGGGTAATTACTTCCGTTGTCGAATTTCGAGCCCTCGGGTGGTCGGAATCGTGTGTTCTCTTAGTGCTCGGATTCGTCTTTGCGAGTACTTCGTAACCGTATCTTCGATTCGTACTCAGGTTCGGGTTTCGGGGTCGTTCGGGCCGTCGGAGTTGGTCCCGGCCGAGTCATGGCCGGGCATCCGGGGCCAGCGACTCGGCCGTAAATGTCTGATAGCGGCCGGCCTACGCACGTAAGGCGATTACGCACGTAAGGCCACTGGCGATTACGTGCGTAACGATGCCGGCATTACGGCAGAGACTTCGGCCATGGCGATTACGTGCGTAAGGGCCCGGCCGATTCGTCGTAAGCGTCCGTGATGTCCGGCTATTTAAGGCCTCGGACCGAGTCATATCCGGCATTTTCCACTTTTCTTCGTTCCTTCCGCGATTTTTCACCATAGATCGATGGTTTTGAGTAGAATCAACTTATATAAACATGTTTTGGAAGTTGGAATCATGGATTAACATCATCTTCCACCGGATCGAAGGTAAGAACACCTAAACTTTTGGTTTTGGATGTTCTTGGGGTTTCTTGGTGTTTTGGCGATTTTCTTTGTTTTGATTCATATTCCGATGAAACTTGATTTTAAACTCGTAATCATTCAATACCCTTGAAGTTTTGTGGAACGGATTTGAGTATTTCTTTGAATAATCGATTGAATTGGACTACGCCTTCAAAGTGTCCGATAAAATGCTTCAATGGGTAGAACTTGGGAAGTTCCATACGTTTTCGTAGAATTGTGATTGAATTGATATCGTTGTGACTTAGGAACGAATTCTTGTGAAGAACTCGAGTCGGAACCCTTCCGTTCGTTGCCTTCTTTGGGGTTCGAGCTTCCCGATCGAACCGTGTTCTTCGGAGCGTTTGGTAGCGGTTATTAAGGCAAGTATCTTACTATACGACTTGTATCTTGCGACTAGTAATTACGTATGAGATGTATGATGACTTTTCTTGCCTTCGTGAATATGTTCCGTTTGAGTTGGTTGTGTTTTCCGCAATTTGAAGGCTTTGTGATAATAGTGTTATATCAGTATACGTGTTAGGCGTTGTGCCATTTGTGCAGGAATGCGACGTATGTATGGGATGGTTGTACACTTGGTTGTACAATGTATTGTGTACCGAATGTGTGTTATGTTGGTTAAATGTCGTTGATTGATGATAGTTGTTGCGAGTGTCGAGGTTGTGTTATGTGCGTGCAATGTACGATTTTGTGGTGATCAAGGTGATTGATTAATTGTGCTCATTGTTGTATGTAATGTGAATGTGAATATGTGTGTGACCGCTAAGTTCACTCGTGTTGGTTCGACGGAACCTACGAGGATTCGTGGCAGTGGACTACGGGATCAGAACTTAGTGAGGTACTGAGGTCCAATCGTCCGGTCCAGCGAGGCCTACGATAACGCATGGCAGTGGACCATGAGTTTCGGACACAGTGCGTCCAACCGGGTGAGCTCGACGGGGCTTACGGTGACACGTGGCAGTGGACTACGGTGTCAGGACTGTGTGTGTGATTGTTGTGATTGATATAGTCCGTGCGGGTTGTTATGCCTACGGAGACACGTGACAGTGGATCACGGTGTCGGAATTGGTTATGTTTGGTTAATAGTCCGTGTGGGTTGTTGAACCTACGGAGACACGTGACAGTGGATCACGGTGTCGGAATTGATTATGTTTGTTTAATTATGCGTGATGTAGTCCGTGCGGGTTGTTGAACCTACGGAGACACGTGACAGTGGATCACGGTGTCATGAGCATGATACTTTTCAAATCAAAGTTTTTAAAGGAAAAGTTTTAAGAAAGAATGTTGGGCCGAGCCCCACGAGATTTATGGAAATGTTTCCGGTATTGTAAACTGTTGAATTATGAAACAAGTTTTGGGTTAAGGCCCTTAAGTTTTTCGAAAGGTTTTGTGAATCAGGACTTGAGGTCTTAAAGTTTTGAAATTCTAAAAATTCCCGAGATGATAATCTTATTTTCGAATGCTTCATAGCTTATCTTCTCTTGTGAAAACCTCCCGAGAATATTTGATACTTGATTATTATATTTGATCACGATTATTAATTGCTTGTTACATTTCGTATGATTTGATACTTGCACTAGTAAAACAGTGGAGTTTTACTAACCCCGAGTAATCGGGGTGGATGTCTGCTTTGCGTCGGTACATGCAGTTCGAGGCGATCCACAGGATTGGCACAAGAGGATGACGAGCTGCGATACTAATCATGAGTCGAGAGTTATTTTGATCCTTGTTGTGTTGTCAGAGTTGATTTCAGTCTTCCGCTGTATTGTATTTCGACCCCTGTGTGGGTAATGTTATTTAAGTCAGTTTTATCGATTGGGTTGTGTGACCTCATCGGTCCGTGTATTCACGTGTAGGTGACCATATCGGTCCGTATCATTTTATTGTTTGACCCTGGTCGGGCAAGCATTTGGTTGTTTATGGATGTTTAGCCTGGTAGATCCTTGTGGAAAGGGTCTACGGCGTGTAATATTCCCATATGGTTTTGGGGATGTTACATCCATAACCCGTCCCTATGAGAATTATTTGAAAATCGAGTTCCAGCCGTATCATCCAAGTTCGGCTCCGGATGACCTCAAATAAACGTGTATTCAATTTTATAAATCCATAGGGACAAATTATGAAAAAATATCCAAAAAATGGGCTGCCTCAATTTTCCTCCATAACCCGTGTACCCTCTATCAGAATTATCCAAAAACTGAGTTCTAGCCATATCAGCTTTGATTTGGCTCCGGGCGACCTCAAATAACACATATTCAATCTTATAAATTCATAGGGACAAATTATGAAAAAATATCCAAAAATATGCCACCTCGATTTTCCTCCATAACTCGTGTACTACCCTAGGAGAATTATCCGAAAACCCAGTTCCTGCTATATCAGCTCCAATTCGGGTCCGGATGAACCCAAATAAATGCGTATTCAATTTTATAAATCCACAAGGAGAAATTATAAAAAATATCCAAAAAACGGGCCGCCTCGATTTTCCTCCATAGCAAATCTAAAAAATAAGTTCTAGCCGTATCAGCTCCGATTCGGCTCCGGATGACCCCAAATAAATGCGTATTTGATTTTATAACTCCATAGGGACTGCGTATTTAATTTTATAAATCCATAGGGACAAATTATGAAAAAATATCCGAAAAATGAGCCATCTCAATTTTCCTCCACAACCCATGTACGGTCTCGATGAGAATTTTCAAAAACCGAGTTCCAGTCGTATCAGCTCCGGCTCGGCTCCAGATGACCTCAAATAAATGCGTATTCAAGTTTATACATCCACAGGGACAAATTATGAAAAAATATCCATAAAAGGGCCACCACAATTTTCCTACATAACCCGTCCCTATGAGAATTATCCGAAAATTGAGTTCCAGCCATATCAGCTCCAGTTCGGCTCCGGATGACCTCAGATAAACGCGTATTCAATTTTATAAATATATAGGGACAAATTATGAAAAATTTCCAAAAATAGGCCACCTCGATTTTTCTCGATAACTCGTGCTACTCTATGAGAATTATCCGAAAACCCAGTTCCTACCATATCAGCTCCAATTCATGTTCGGATAAACCCATATAAACGCGTATTCAATTTTATAAATCCATAGGGACAAATTATGAAAAAATATCCAAAAACCAGGTCGTATCAATTTCCTCCACAACCCGTGTACTACCCTCTATGAGAATTTTTTAAAAATCGAGTTCCAGCCGTATCAGCTCCGGCTCGGCTCCGGATGACCTCAAATAAATGCGTATTCAATTTTAAATCCGTAGGGACAAATTATGAAAAAAATATCCATAAAAGGGCCGCCTCGATTTTTCTCCATAACCCGTCCCTATGAGAATTATCTTAAAATCGAGTTCCAGCCGTATCAGCCCAGTTTGGCTCCAGATGACCTCAAATAAATGTGTATTCAATTTTATAAATTCATAGGGATAAATTATGAAAAAATATCCAAAAAATGGGCCGCCGCAATTTTCCTCAATAACCCTTGTACCCCTCTATCAGAATTATCCGAAAACTGGGTTCTAGCTGTATCAGCTTTGATTCGGCTCCGGATGACCTCAAATAACACGTATTTAATCTTATAAATCCATAGGGACAAATTATGAAAAAAATATCCAAAAATATTCCACCTCGATTTTCCTCCATAACTCGTGTACTACCCTATGAGAATTATCTAAAAACCGAGTTCCTGCCATATTAGCTCCAATTCGGGTCCGGATGAACCCAAATAAACGCGTATTCAATTTTATAAATCCACAATGAGAAATTATGAAAAAATATCCAAAAAACGGGCCGCCTCGACTTTCCTCCATAACGCATCTAAAAATCAAGTTCTAGCTCCGATTCGGCTCCGGATGACCCAAAATAAATACGTATTTAATTTTATGAATCCATAAGGAAAAATTATGAAAAAATATCCAAAAAACGAGCCGTCTCAATTTTCCTCCACAACCTGTATACTACCATCTATGAGAATTTTTCAAAAATCGAGCTCCAGCCGTATCAGCTCCGGCTTGGCTCCGGATGACCTTAAATAAATGCGCATTCAAGTTTATACATCCATAGGGACAAATTATGAAAAAAATATCCATAAAAGGGCCGCCCCGATTTTCCTCCATAACCCGTCCCTATGAGAATTATCTGAAAACCGAGTTCCAGCCATATCAGCTCCAGTTCGGCTCCGGATGACCTCAAATAAACGCGTATTCAATTTTATAAATCTATTGGGACAAATTATGAAAAAATATATACAAAAAACGGGCCGCCTCGATTTTCCTCCATACCCCGTGTACTACCCCCTATGAGAATTTTTTAAAAATCGAGTTCTAGCCGTATCAGCTCCGGCTCGGCTCCGAATGACCTGAAATAAATGCGTATTCAATTTTATAAATCCATGGGGACAAATTATGAAAAAAATATCCATAAAAGGGTCGCTTCGATTTTTCTCCATAACCCGTCCCTATGAGAATTATTTGAAAATCGAGTTCCAGCCATATCATCCAAGTTCGGCTCCGGATGACCTCAAATAAATGTGTATTCAATTTTATAAATCCATAGGGACAAATTATGAAAAAATATCCAAAAAATGGGCCGCCTCAATTTTCCTCCATAACCCGTGTACCCTCTATCAGAATTATCCAAAAACTGAGTTCTAGCCATATCAGCTTTGATTTGGCTCCGGGCGACCTCAAATAACACATATTCAATCTTATAAATTCATAGGGACAAATTATGAAAAAATATCCAAAAATATGCCACCTCGATTTTCCTCCATAACTCGTGTACTACCCTATGAGAATTATCCGAAAACCCAGTTTCTGTTATATCAGCTCCAATTCGGGTCCGGATGAACCCAAATAAATGCGTATTCAATTTTATAAATCCACAAGGAGAAATTATAAAAAATATCCAAAAAACGGGCCGCCTAGATTTTCCTCCATAGCACATCTAAAAATTAAGTTCTAGCCGTCTCAGCTTCGATTCGGCTCCGGATGACCCCAAATAAATGCGTATTTGATTTTATAAATCCATAGGGACTACGTATTTAATTTTATAAATCCATAGGGACAAATTATGAAAAAATAACCGAAAAATGAGCCGTCTCAATTTTTCTCCACAACCCGTGTACGGTCTCGATGAGAATTTTCAAAAACCGAGTTCCAGTCAGATTACTCCGCTCGGCTCTAGATGACCTCAAATAAATGCGTATTCAAGATTATACATCCACAGGGACAAATTACGAAAAAATATCCATAAAAGGGCCACCTCAATTTTCCTACATAACCCGTCCCTATGAGAATTATCCGAAAATTGAGTTCCAGCCATATCAGCTCGATTCGGCTCAGGATGACCTCGGATAAACGCGTATTCAATTTTATAAATATATAGGGAAAAATTATGAAAAATATCCAAAAACGGGCCACCTCGATTTTCCTCCATAACCCGCGTACTACCCCCTATGAGAATTATCCCAAAACCGAGTTCAGTCGTATCAGCACCGAGTCTGCGCCGGATGACCCCAAATAAACGCATATTCAATCTTATAAATCCATAGGGATAAATTATGAAAAAATATCCAAATAATGGGCCGCCTCAATTCTCATCCATAACCCGTGTACTACACTCTATCAGAATTATCCGAAAACATAGTTCCAGTCGTATCAGCTTTGATTCGGCTCCGGATGACCTCATATAAACACATATTCAATCTTATAAATCCATAGGGACAAGTATGAAAAAATATCCAAAAATAGACCACCTCGATCTTCCTCCATAACTCGTGTACTACCCTATGAGAATTATCCGAAAACCCAGTTCCTGCCATATCAGCTCCAATTCGGATCCGGATGAACCCAAATAAACGCGTATTCAATTTTATAAATCCACAAGGAGAAATTATGAAAAATATCCAAAAAAACAGGCCGCCTCGATTTTCCTCCATAACTCGTGTACCACCCAGCCCTATGAGAGTTATCTAAAAATCGAGTTCTAGCCGTATCAGCTCCTATTCGGCTCCGAATGACCCCAAATTAACGCATATTCAATTTCATAAATTCATTGGGACAAATTATGAAAAATATCCGAAAAACGATCCGTCTCAATTTTCCTCCACAACCTGTGTACTATCCTCTATGAGAATTTTTTAAAAACCGAGTTCCAGCCATATCAGCTCCGGCACGGCTCCGGATGACCTCAAATAAACGCGTATTCAATTTTATAAATCCATAGGGACAAATTATGAAAAAAATATCCATAAAAGGGCCACTTCGATTTTTCTCCATAATCGGTCCCTATTAGAATTGTCCTAAAATCGAGTTCCAGCCGTATCAGCCCAGTTCGGCTCCAGATGACCTCAAATAAATGTGTATTCAATTTTATAAATCCATAGGGACAAATTATAAAAAAAATATCCAAAAAATGGGCCGCCTCAATTTTCCTCCATAACCCGTATACCCTCTATCAGAATTATCTAAAAACGGAGTTCCAGCCGTATCGGCTTTGATTCGGCTCTGGTTGACCTCAAATTACACGTATTCAATATTATAAATCCATAGGGACAAATTATGAAAAAAATATCCAAAAATATGTCACCTCGATTTTCCTCCATAACTCGTGTACTACCCTATGAGATTATCCGAAATCCCAGTTCCTGCTATATCAGCTCCAATTCGGGTCTGGATAAACCCAAATAGATGCGTATTTAATTTTATAAATCCACAAGGAGAAATTTCGAAAAAAATATCCAAAAAATGGGCCGCCTCGATTTTCCTCCAAAACCCATATAAAAATCAAGTTCTAGCCGTATCAACTCCGATTCGGCTCCGGATGGCCCCAAATAAATGCGTATTTAATTTTATAAATATATAGGGACAAATTATGAAAAAGATATCCGAAAAACGCGCCGTCTCACTTTTCCTCCACAACCCGTGTACTACCCTCTATGAGAATTTTTCAAAAACCGAGTTCCAACCGTATCGCTCCGACTTGCTCCGATGACCTCAAATAAATGCGTATTCAAGTTTATACATCCATAAGGACAAATTATGAAAAAATATCCATAAAAGAGCCACCACGATTTACCTCCATAACCCGTCCCTATGAGAATTATCCGAAAATCGAGTTCCAGCCATATCAGCTGTAACGCCCCGATTTTCAAGCATGCATTTATTTTATAATTTATAGAAAGCGCATGAATGATTATAAATGTCCAATAATTTATTTACGAATTTTATTCCCATTTATTAAATAAGGTCAAAATTTTCCTTATTCGCATATCATGATCGTAGTTTACGCTCCAGGCTCGAGTCCAAGTTCTCATATTATAATGGCCCGAGTCATTTCGTCATATATATAATTAAGTGATCATTATTTATTTTATGATAGTGTTATTAATTATACGACTGTAATATTGACACTACTATCAATAATATTATCATTATTATTAATATTATTAATACTATTTTATTAAGTATTAATATTATTATTATTATTGTTATCATTATCATTTTTCAGATTTATTTCTTGATCGATATTACCAATTAATTATTATTCTACATTTACTATTATTAGTATTATTATTATTATCATTATACCATTTATAAATTAACCAACTATAATTAAACCACACAAATCATAATTAAGAATTCTTTCCCCTAATTGATCGTACTCTCACTTCTCTCACTTTATCAAAACTCCTCAATACTTATTCAACCCAAATTCTAATGCAACTTAAACACTTCAAACCTATATCTATAAATACAATTCTCATCACAATAATTCACTTTCCACCAAATACACAATACATCATCTTTATTCACGGCTGAAACACAAAAAAAAAAGGGAGAACAGAAGAAGTCATCTGCTCTCGTCTCTCTAATAAAAGGATTTCCCTCCGTTGGGCCATTCCTTTCTCAATCCCAAAGTTTCAGTAGCAAGCAACCTGAGATCCCCCTACGGCTTCCATGCGAATGAATTTACAAACTCGTTAAAGGTAATCTCCCTCATGAAATACTTCCTATGTCAATGATATTATTTTTCTCTCGTTGAATATAATCCATATTGATCCGATTTCATAATCACATAAAATCAAATAGTGCTTATCTTTTTTTTCGAGTTCATATATCCAACCGGATCTGTCCGAACTCAAAGACCAGAATTTCGATATCAAATCCATCAAACCCAGTTGAACAAAACAACCCGTTTAAAATCATCCCTTAAACTTTAATCGGACCCAACCCTATTACATTAACCCGTAATCAAAATCAACAACAAAAACACATCTCGGCCCGAACCTAACCCAACCTGAATCCAGAAACCTCGAGCCTACGTTTAGATAACCAGAATCCGAATTCATCATCCTGACTTGAACTCAAAACTCGGAGACATCGAACCGTTAATTTAGGTTTTCAGTCACCAGTTGTTGCAAGCCAGATCGCCGGACCTGCACCTTGGTAGCGACCTGCTGCCGAACCACCGCACTGTCAAACCACCACCACCGCCGTTCCCGTTTGCACTAGTGTTGGTACGATTTGGTGTTTGTGCGTGAGTTTAAAATGTTTCCCTTGCGGTCGATGTGTATCTTCTTCAGGTTTGGGTGTGTGACTCTGACGAGCCGAGAGAGGAAGAGAGTGAGATGAATTTTCTCCTTCGCGATTTTTTTTTTCTCTCAACCCGTGATGTTAGAGAGAGAGAGAGAACAGAGGGTGAGGATGAGAGTGTAATGTGTCGGCCGGTCCTTAGGGCAAAGGGGTTTTTATACCCAGCCCTCCTTTTTGAGTTTTTTTCGATTGAGTCCCTAAGTTTCAGACCTTTCCAGTTAACCCCAAATCAACCTTTCGGTGTATTCAATTTCAGTCCCTCAATTTTCTCAATACTTTTAATTTGATCCCAGCCAGTATTTAATACTTAAAAACAGATCCCTTTTACTCATTTATAAATTCAATAATTTATATTAATTTATTTTGGGCACTATATTAATATTAAAATTTAATTGTTATTTTAGGAGATGAAGACTTGGAGCCTAGGGTTTGAACTGCATTCGCATCTCAAATTTTCAAGGATCATCATCGTATTTCGAGGTGGGGATTTTACGCTTGTTTTATTTAATGCATGATGTTACTTGTATATATGCTTGTTTCTTGTCAAACATTTATATGCTCAAAGTTTGCATATTAATTACGTTGTAGCCTCCAATGAGCAGTAGGCATAATGTGCTCAAAGTTTGCATATTATTTACGTTGTATCCTCCAATGAGTAGTAGGCATAATGTGCTCAAAGTTTGCATATTATTAACGTTGTAGCCTCCAATGAGTAGTAGGCATAATTTGCTCAAAGTTTGCATATTATTAACGTTGTAGCCTCCAATGAGTAGTAGGCAGTATGCACAAAGTTCGCATATGAATGGCCGTCGGGCAATCACCAGGTTCAGGCATGTCATATATACTTGACAACATGTATGGACTTAAATTTAACAAAGCGTTCCCTCCTCACTGAGCGAGTTGAAAGCTCACCCCATTATTTAAACCTTTCAGGTTGAGGAGTCTGGCGTGGCGGGCAAAGGCGTGGCGTGATAATAATATTTATCATCTTTTTATTTATTTCGTTCATTTAAAGTTTTAACTTTGATTTCAATGTCATGTTG
Source organism: Orobanche coerulescens (assembly GCA_033398695.1). Lineage (NCBI taxonomy): Eukaryota > Viridiplantae > Streptophyta > Magnoliopsida > Lamiales > Orobanchaceae > Orobanche > Orobanche coerulescens. Next base: position 123,507,557 of record CM065804.1, on the reverse strand, counting down.
AATATTATGGATGCTCGAAATGTTGAGAATTTATTTTTATTTACTTGCGAAATGGATGACTTTATTTCAGTTTCCGCTGTAATTATTCAATTATTTTTTTGGGATATTTAATCTCCCTTAAAATTATTTTTAAAAAGACATTTTGAAAAGTGGTCGCGACATAAGTGGTATCGGAGCAGGTTTACGATTCTGTAGACTCGTTAAAATAATTTCTTTTTCAAACTAAATTTCCTTTTTTCGCAAGTAGTTAAAACTTTAATGGCATCTATGATCATTATACGCCACCGTCGCTGCTCCACGTCAACTCCAAGGTACACATTTCAAGTTATGTTTACGTTGTAATCGTAACAAAATTTTACGGTTATGAGATTCAACACATTTTTGAAACATGTTGTAATGGCATGTTTATATTTTAGAGATGATATGGTATGGAGATTCATAATAAATGTTGGACATGTACGCGCTTTCTTATAAATTTATAAATACATGTAAATGTGTTAGTATAAAGATCGCTAGAACGTCTATTGGGAGCAGTTAACCCTTAGACGCGATGTATATTTTTCTTTCGATCCCCTATGAGGAGATTCCTAAGAAGTCATTGGCTATAATGCACCTTAAGACCATGGCAACTCGTGTACATGGACACCCAACTAATCGAGGTGCTGATAATCTCGGTGGTCATAATGCCAACTCAGGCCGGAGTGGTGGTGGTGGTAACGGAGGTCAAGATAACCACAATAATAATGTGCCAGCTCCTACCCAGGCATAAATTGTGCAGCAGTTTCGACGTTTCACATCACCATCATTCAACGGTCGAGAAGGGCCAGCATTTGTCGACGAATGGTTGATGTCGCTTGAGCGTACCCTTGAGATCATTAGGTGCACTGATGCACAATGATTCTATGCCTCTAGTATCAAATGGTGGAGGATGTTGGACGATGGTGAATAAGCTACTGGCGCTTGAGGCCGGCAGCCGAACGTGCAGCATTGACTTGGTATCGGTTCAAGGAAATAGTGATGGAGCAGTACTACCCACAACATTACCAAGAGAAAATGGAGAGAGTTTTGGAACCTCGAACGAGGAATAGAATTTGACGCTAGCCTATATATGATTAGCTTGATGGATTTTGACGTGATCCTTGGTATGGACTGGCTCGATAGACATGATGCCGATATAAATTGCCGTGAGAAGAATATGACATTGAGGTGTTCCGAAGACGAGCCGATCACCTTTTATGGCACTAAGAGTAGGGCAGCACCAAGAGTAATCACAGCCATGAAGGCACTGAGAAGTCTAAGGAAGGAGAAATGACAGGGTTACTTGGTGAGTTTGGTCGACACTCATACCAGTGAGGTGTCCCCTACAAACGTACTTATAGTACGGGAATTTTTGTATGTGTTTCCAAAAGTTTTGACGGGAGTCCCACACGATCGGCAAGTGGAGTTTAGTATTGATTTGGTCCCTGGGGCGGCTCCAACATCCAAAGCGCCATATAGAATGGCTCCGAAGGAACTTCAAGAATTGAAGGTCCAAATTCAAGAGCTGCTGGAACTCAGATTTATTCGTCCTAGTGTCACCATGGGGTGCACCAGTGCTGTTTGTAAGAAAGAAGAATGGGTCACTTCCGATGTGTATAGATTACAGAGAGTTGAATCGACTCACGGTAAAGAACAAGTACCCATTACCGAGAATCGAGGATCTATTCGATCAGTTAAGGGGAGCCGGAACCTTTTCGAAGATCGATTTGAGGTCGGGGTACCACCAACTGAAGATTAGGGAGCGTGATATTCCCAAGACGGCTTTCAGGACCCGTTATGGGCATTTTGAATTTGTAGTGATGCCATTTGGTCTGAGTAACGCACCTGTGGTATTTATGGATTTGATGAACAGGGTGTGCCAACCTTACTTGGATAAATTCGTGATCGTCTTCATAGATGACATCTTGGTGTATTCTAAGGACAATGAACAACACCAAGAGCATTTGAGGATTACATTGGAGACACTTCGCAAAGAGAAGTTGTATGCCAAGTTCAAGAAATGTGAGTTTTGGTTAAACAGAGTTGGATTTCTTGGACATGTGGTGACTTCAAAAGGAATTGAGGTAGATCCCAACAAGGTGGTAGCAGTGAGTAGTTGGGGAGTACCCATAAATGCGAGCGAAGTTCGCAACTTTCTTGGCTTAGCTGGCTATTATAGAAGATTTATCGAAGGATTTACGAAAATCGCCACTCCTATGACCCAGTTAACAAGGAAAGGCGTGAGTTTTGAATGGAGTGAGAGGTGCGAGGAAAGTTTTCAAGAGTTGAAAAGGAGACTAACCTCGGCAATAGTATTAACGATTCCACTCCTATCACTATTTATAGTGATGCCTCAAAGCAGGGCTTGGGTTGTGTTATGATGCAATATGGTAAAATAGTAGCCTATGCATCGAGATAGCTTAAACCACATGAGTTGAACTATCCAACGCATGATCTGGAGTTGGCTGCGGTAGTACATCCGCTGAAGATTTGGCATCACTATCTCTATGGAGGGAAGTGTGAGATATACACATACCATAAAAGTCTGAAGTATCTTTTCACACAGAAAGAGCTTAACATGAGACAAAGGCGATGGTTAGAATTGGTGAAGGACTATGATTGTACTATCTATTACCATCTGGGTAAGGCTAATGTGGTAGTTGATGCCTTGAGTCGGAAGACTAGAGGCGAGTTAGCTTGCTTGACCGATCAGGAGAGTTTGATAAAAGAGTTCTCCGAGTTGAGGATTGAGTTAGTTGAGTCTCCAAAGAGTTCGAAAGCAATCATATCATCTTTGGTCTTGCAACCAAACTTGAGGGATAAGATTAAGGAGGCTCAACATCGTGATAAGTTCTTGTGCAAGATGAAAGATCGAGCACAAGATGGGAGTATTGAGAAATTTGTCGTTGCCGCAGACGAAGTTTTGACTTATGATGGGAGGTTATGTGTTCCTAAGGATCTATCCCTTAGGAAGCAAATTCTTCAAGAAGCTCACAATGCACCATACTCCGCTCACCCGGGAGGTACAAAGATGTACCACGACCTGAAGAAGTTCTTTTGGTGGAGAGGAATGAAACGGGACATTGGTGTATTTGTAGAGAGGTGTATGATGTGTCAGCAGGTGAAGGCAGAACACCAACGGCCAGAAGGTTTACTTAAACCGTTGGAAATCCCAGAATGGAAATGGGAGCATATTGGAATGGATTTCGTGGTTGGTCTGCCGTGAACCGTGAGGAAGAACGATGCTATCTGGGTGATAGTAGATCGTTTGACGAAGTCATCTCATTTTCTACCTGTAAGGATGACTTATAGTATGGAACAGTATGCAAGGATTTATATTCGGAAGATTTTAAGGTTACATGGTGTTCCAGTGTCGATCATCTCTGATAGAGATCCGCGATTTACGTCGAAATTTTGGAAGAGTCTGCAAAGTGCATTGGACACTAAATTAAATTTCAGTACTGCATATCATCCGCAAATCGATGGTCAATCTGAACGGACTATCAAGACACTCGAAGATTTGTTGAGAGCGTGTGTTCTTGATACTGGTGACAATTGGGAAAATACTTTGTCGTTAGTAGAATTTGCTTATAACAATAGTTACCAAGTGACTATACAAATGTCCCCGTAAGAGGCTCTCTACGGAAGGAAATGTCGATCGCCTATTTATTGGAGTGAGGTTGGAGAAGGAAAGATTTTGGGTCCAGAATTGATTGAGCAGACTGTAGAGAAGATAGCCGAGATCAGAAGTAGAATTAAGACTGCCCAGGATCGGCAGAAGTCTTATGCTAATAAACGAAGGAAAGATATCCAATTTGAGATTGGAGAAAAAGTGTTCTTGAAGGTAGCGCCGATGAAAGGAGTGATACGATTCGGTAAAAAGGGAAAGCTACAACCTCGTTATATCAGACTTTTTGAGGTTTTGGGTCGTGTTGGTGATCTTGCTTATAGTTTGGCATTGCCGTTAGAGTTATCGGGAGTGCACAATGTCTTTCACGTCTCCATACTGACGAAATACGTACATGATCCTGGTCATGTATGCAATTTCAAAGAGTTGCACGTAGCCAAGAACTTGACTTATGAGGAAGTGCCTAAGGCTGTTTTGGAGCGTAAGGTACATCAGTTACGAAACAAAGAGGTTAAACTGGTGAAAGTTCAGTGGAGCCGTCATGGACCGAATGAAGCGACTTGGGAACGTGAAGAGGAGATCCGTTCTAAGTATCCGACGTTCGCTTTTGAAGGTACATGATTTAATTTTCAAGGACGAAAATTCATTTAAGAGAGGTAGGTTGTAACGCCCCGATTTTCGAGCATGCATTTATTTTATAATTTATAGAAAGCGCATGAATGATTATAAATGTCCAACAATTTATTTACGAATTTTATTCCCATTTATTAAATAAGGTCAAAATTTTCCTTATTCGCATATCATGATCGTAGTTTACATTCCAGGCTCGAATCCAAGTTCTCATATTATAATGGCCCGAGTCATTTCGTCATATATATAATTAAGTGATCATTATTTATTTTATGATAGTATTATTAATTATCTGAGTGTAATATTGACACTACTATCAATAATGTTATCATTATTATTAATATTATTAATACCATTTTATTAAGTATTAATATTATTATTATTGTTATCATTATCATTTTTCAGATTTATTTCTTGATCAATATTACCAATTAATTATTATTCTACATTTACTATTATTATAATTATTATTATCATTATACCATTTATAAATTAACCAACTATAATTAAACCACACTAATCATAACTAAGAATTCTTTCCCCTAATCGATCCTACTCTCACTTCTCTCACTTTATCAAAACTTCTCAATACTTATCCAACACAAATTCTAATGCAACTTTAACACTTCAAACCTGTATCTATAAATACAATTCTCATCACAATAATTCATTTTCCACCAAATACACAATACATCATCTTTATTCACGGCTGAAACACACACAAAAAAAGGGAGAACAGAAGAAGTCATCTGCTCTTGTCTCTCTAATAAAAGGATTCCCCTCCGTTGGGCCATTCCTTTATCAATCCCCAAGTTTCATTAGCAAGCAACCTGAGATCCCCCTACGGCTTCCACGCGAATGAGTTTACAAACTCGTTAAAGGTAATCTCCCTCGTGAAATACTTCCTATGTCAATGATATTATTGTTCTCTCGTTGAATATAATCCACATCTGATCCGAGTTCATAATCACATAAAATCAAATAGTGCTTATCTTTTTTTTTTCGAGTTCATATATCCAACTGGATCTGTCCGAACTCAAAGACCAGAATTTGGATATCAAATCCATCAAACCCAGTTGAACAAAACAACCCGTTTAAAATCATCCCCTAAACTACCCAACCCTATTACATTGACCCGTAATCAAAATCAACAATCAAAACACATCTCGGCCCGAACCTAACCCAACCCGAATCCAGAAACCTCGAGCCTACCTTTAGATAACCAGAATCCGAATTCATCATCCTGACTTGAACTCAAAACTCGGAGACGTCGAACCCTTAATTTAGGTTTTCAATCACCAGTTCTTGCAAGCCAGATCGTCGGACCTACACCTTGGCAGCGACCTGCTGCCGAACCGCCGCACTGTCAAACCACCACCGTCGCCGTTCCCGTTTGCACTAGTGTTGGTACGATTTGGTGTTTGTGCGTGAGTTTAAAACGTTTCCCTTGCGGTCGATGTGTGTCTTCTTCAGGTTTGGGTATGTGACTCTGACGAGCCGAGAGAGGAAGAGAGTGAGATGAATTTTCTCCTTCGCGATTTTTTTTCTCTCAACCCGTGATGTTAGAGAGAGAGAACAGAGGGTGATGATGAGAGTGTAATGTGTCGGCCGGTCCTTAGGGCAAAGGGGTTTTTATACCCAGCCCTCCTTTTTGAGTTTTTTTCGATTGAGTCCCTAAGTTCCAGACCTTTCCAGTTAACCCCAAATCAATCTTTCGGTGTATTCAATTTCAGTCCCTCAATTTTCGCAATACTTTTAATTTGATCCCAGCCAGTATTTAATACTTAAAAACAGATCCCGTTTACTCATTTATAAATTCAATAATTTATATTAATTTATTTTGGGCACTATATTAATATTAAAATTTAATTGTTATTTTAGGAGATGAGGACTTGGAGCCTAGGGTTTGAACTGCATTCGCATCTCAAATTTTCAAGGATCATCATCGTATTTCGAGGTGGGGATTTTACGCTTGTTTTATTTAATGCATGATGTTACTTGTATATATGCTTGTTTCTTGCCAAACATTTATATGCTCAAAGTTTGCATATTAATTACGTTGTAGCCTCCAATGAGTAGTAGGCATAATGTGCTCAAAGTTTGCATATTATTTACGTTGTAGCCTCCAATGAGTAGTAGGCATAATGTGCTCAAAGTTTCCATATTATTAACGTTGTGCCTCCAATGAGTAGTAGGCAGTATGCACAAAGTTCGCATATGAATGGCCCTCGGGCAATCACTAGGTTCAGACATGTCATATCTACTTGACAACATGTATGTACTTAAATTTAACAAAGCGTTCCCTCCTCACTGAGCGAGTTGAAAGCTCACCCCATTATTTAAACCTTTCAGGTTGAGGAGTCTGGCGTGGCGGGCAAAGGCGTGGCGTGGTAATAATATTTATCAGCTTTTTATTTATTTCGTTCATTTAAAGTTTTAACTTTGGTTTCAATGTCATGTTGAATATTATGGATGTTCGAAATGTTGAGAATTTATTTTTATTTACTTGCGAAATGGATGACTTTATTTCAATTTCCGCTGTAATTATTCAATTATTTTTTTGGGATATTTAATCTCCCTTAAAATTATTTTTAAAAAGACATTTTGAAAAGTGGTCGCTACATCACCTCTAGTTCGGCTCCGAATGACCTCAAATAAACGCGTATTCAATTTTATAAATCTATAGGGACAAATTATGAAAAAATATCCAAAAACGGGCCGCCTCGATTTTCCTCCATAACCCGTGTACTACCCCCTATGAGAATTATCCCAATAACGAGTTCCAGCCGTATCAGCTCCGATTCGGCTCCGGATGACCCCAAATAAACGCATATTCAATCTTATAAATACATAGGGATAAATTATGAAAAATATCCAAAAAATGGGCCACCTCAATTCTCATCCATAACCCGTGTACTACCCTCTATCAGAATTATCCGAAAATTGAGTTCCAGTCGTATCAGCTTTGATTCGGCCCGGATGACCTCAAATAAACACGTATTCAATCTTATAAATCCATAGGGACAAGTTATGAAAAAATATCCAAAAACGGGCCGCCTCGATTTTCCTCCATAACCCGTGTACTACCCACCTCTATGAGAGTTATCTAAAAATCGAGTTCTAGCCGTATCAGCTCCGGATGACCCCAAATAAACGCGTATTCAATTTCATAAATCCATAGGGACAAATTATGAAAAAATATCCGAAAAACGAGCCGTCTCAATTTTCCTCCACAAACTGTGTACTACCCCTCTATGAGAATTTTTCAAAAACCGAGTTCCAGCTGTATCAGCTCCGGCTTGGCTTCGGATGACCTCAAATAAACCATCCATAAAAGGGCTGCCTCGATTTTCCTCCATAACCCGTCCCTATGAGAATTATCCAAAATCGAGTTCCAGCCATATCAGCTCCAGTGCGGCTTCGGATGACCTCAAATAAACGCGTATTCAATTTTATAAATCCATAGGGACAAATTATGAAAAAATATTCAAAAATATGCCACCTCGATTTTCCTCCATAACTCGTGTACTACCCTATGAGAATTATCCGAAAACCCAATTCCTGCCATATCAGCTCCAATTCGGGTCCGAATAAACCCAAATAAACGCGTATTCAATTTTATAAATCCACAATGAGAAATTATGAAAAAATATCCAAAAAACGGGCCGCCTCGATTTTCCTCCATAACCCATCTAAAAATCAAGTTCTAGCCGTATCAGCTCCGATTCGGCTCGAGATGACCCCAAATAAATACGTATTTAATTTTATGAATCCATAAGGATAAATTATGAAAAAATATCCGAAAAACGAGCCGTCTCACTTTTCCTCCACAACCTGTGTACTATCCTCTATGAGAATTTTTCAAAAATCGAGCGCCAACCGAATCATCTCCGGCTTGACTCCGGATGACCTCAAATAAATGCGCATTCAAGTTTATACATCCATAAGGACAAATTGAAAAAATATCCATAAAAGGGCTGCCTCGATTTTCCTCCATAACCCGTCCCTATGAGAATTATCCGAAAACCGAGTTCCAGCCATATCAGCTCCAGTTCGGCTCCGGATGACCTCAAATAAACGCATATTCAATTTTATAAATCCATAGGGACAAATTATGAAATAATATATACAAAAAACGGGATGCCTCGATTTTCCTCCATAACCCGTGTACTACCCCCTATGAGAATTTTTTTACAAATCGAGTTCCAGCCATATCAGCTCTGGCTCGGCTCCGGATGACCTCAAATAAATGCGTATTCAATTTTATAAATCTATAGGGACAAATTATGAAAACAATATCCATAAAAGGACCGCCTCGATTTTTCTCCATAACCCGTCTCTATGAGAATTATCTGAAAATCAAGTTCCAGCCGTATCATCCCAGTTCGGCTCCGGATGACCTCAAATAAATGTGTATTCAATTTTATAAATCCATATGGACAAATTATGAAAAAATATCCAAAAAATGGGCCGCCTCAATTTTCCTCCATAACCCGTGTACCCTCTATCAATATTATCCGAAAACTGAGTTCCAGCCGTATCAGCTTTGATTCGGCTCCGGATGATCTCAAATAACACGTATTCAATCTTATAAATTCATAGGGACAAATTATGAAAAAATATCCAAAAATATACCATCTCGATTATCCTCCATAACTCGTGTACTACCCTATGAGAATTATCCGAAAACCGAGTTCCTGCCATATCAGCTTCAATTCGGGTCCGGATGAACCCAAATAAATGGGTATTCAATTTTATAAATCCACAAGGAGAAATTATGAAAAATATCCAAAAAACGGTCCACCTCGGTTTTCCTCCATAACCCATGTACTACCCACCTCTATGAGAGTTATCTAAAAATTGAGTTCTAGCCGTATCAGCTCCGATTCGGCTCCGGATGACCCCAAATAAAGGCGTATTTAATTTTATAAATCCGTAGATAAATTATGAAAAATATCAGAAAAACGAGCCATCTCAATTTTCCTCTACAATCCGTGTACGGTCTCCATGAGAATTTTTCAAAAACCGAGTTCCAGCCGTATGAGCTCCGACTCGGCTCCGGATGACCTCAAATAAATGCGTATTCAAGTTTATACATCCATAGGGACAAATTATGAAAACATGTCCATAAAAGGGCCACCTCAATTTTCCTCCATAACCCATCCCTATGATAATTATCCGAAAATCGAGTTCCAGACATATCAGCTCCAGTTCGGCTCCGGATGACCTCAAATAAATGCGTATTCAATTTTATAAATTCATAGGGACAAATTATGAAAAAATATCCAAAAAACAGACTGCCTCGATTTCCCTCCATAACACACGTACTACCCCCTATGAGAATTATCCAAAAACCGAGTTCCAGCCGTATCAGCTCCGATTCGGCTCCGGATGACCCCAAATAAACACATATTCAATCTTATAAATCTATAGGGATAAATTATGAAAAAATATCCAAAAAATGGGCCGCCTCAATTCTCATCCATAACCCGTGTACTACCCTCTATCAGAATTATCCGAAAACTGAGTTCGAGCCGTATCAGCTTGGATTCGGCTCCGGATGACCTCAAATAAACACGTATTCAATCTTATAAATCCATAGGGACAAGTTATGAAAAAAATCCAAAAATAGGCCACCTCGATTTTCCTCCATAACTCGGTATTATCCGAAAACCCAGTTCCTACCATATCAGCTCCAATTCGGGTCCGGATGAACCCAAATAAACGCGTATTTAATTTTATAAATCCACAAGGAGACATTATGAAAAATATCCAAAAAACGGGCTGCCTTGATTTTCCTCCATAACCCGTGTACCACCCACCCCTATGAGAGTTATCTAAAAATCGAGTTCTAGCCGTATCAGCTCCTATTCGGCTCCGAATGACCCCAAATAAACGCGTATTCAACTTCATAAATCCATAGGGACAAATTATGAAAAATATCCGAAAAACTAGCCGTCTCAATTTTCCTCCACAAACTGTGTACTACCCTCTATGAGAATTTTTCAAAAACCGAGTTCCAGTCGTATCAGCTTCGGCTCGGTTCCGGATGACCTCAAATAAACGCGCATTCAGGTTTATACATCCATAGGGACAAATTATGAAAAAATATCCATAAAAGGGTTGCCTCAATTTTCCTCCATAACCCTTCCATATGAGAATTATCCGAAAATCGAGTTCCAGCCATATCAGCTCCAGTTCGGTTCTAGATGACCTCAAATAAACGCGTATTCAATTTTATAAATCCATAGGGACAAATTATGAAAAAATATATACAAAAAACGGGCCGCCTCGATTTTCCTCCATAACTCGTGTACTACCCCCTATGAGAATTTTTTTAAAAACCGAGTTCCAGCCGTATCAGCTCCGGCTCGGCTCCGGATGACCTCAAATAAATGCGTATTCAATTTTATAAATCCATAGGGACAAATTATGAAAAAATATTCATAAAAGGGCCACTTCGATATTTGTCCATAACCCGTCCCTATTAGAATCATCCTAAAATCGAGTTCTAGTCGTATCAGCCCAGTTCGGCTCTGGATGACCTCAAATAAATGTGTATTCAATTTTATAAATCCATAGGGACAAATTATGAAAAATATCCAAAAAATGGCCCGCCTCAATTTTCCTCCATAACCTGTGTACCCTCTATCAGAATTATCCGAAAACTGAGTTCCAGCCGTATCAGCTTTGATTCGGCTCCGGATGACCTCAAATAACACGTATTCAATCTTATAAATCCATAAGGACAAATTATGAAAAAATATCCAAAATATGCCACCTCGATTTTCCTCCATAACTCATGTACTACCCGATGAGAATTATCCGAAAATCCAGTTCCTGCCATATCAGCTCCAATTCGGGTCCGGATGAACCCAAATAAACGCGTATTCAATTTTATAAATCCACAAGGAGAAATTATGAAAAATATCCAAAAAATGGGCCGCCTTAATTTTCCTCCATAACCCGTGTACTACCCACCCCTATGAGAGTTATCTAAAAAACGAGTTCTAGCCGTATCAGCTCCGATTCGGCTCCGGATGACCCCAAATAAATGCGTATTCAATTTCATAAATCCATAGGGAGAAATTATGAAAAATATCCGAAAAACAAGCCGTCTCAATTTTCCTCCACAACCCGCGTACTACCCACTATGAGAATTTTTCAAAAACCGAGTTCCAGCCGTATTAGCTCCAATTCAATCTTATAAATCCATAGGGATAAATTATGAAAAAATATCCAAAAAACACTCCGCCTCGATTTTCCTCCATAACCCGTGTACTACCCCCTATGAGGATTATCCCAAAACCGAGTTTCAGTCATATCAGCTCCGATTCGGCTCCGGATGACCCCAACTAAACGCGTATTCAATCTTATAAATCCATAGGGAAAAATTATGAAAAAATATCCAAAAATGGGCCACCTCAATTCTCCTCCATAACCCGTGTACTACCCTCTATCAGAATTATCCGAAAACTGAGTTCCAGCCGTATCAACTTTGATCCGGCTCCGGATGATGTCAAATAAACACGTATTCAATCTTATAAATCCATAGGGACAAATTATGAAAAATATCCCAAAATAGGCCACCTCGATTTTTATCCATAACTCGTGTACTACTCTATGAGAATTATCCGAAAACCCAGTTCCTGCCATATCAGCTCCAATTCAGGTTCGGATAAACCCAAATAAACGCGTATTAAATTTTATAAATCCGTATGGAAAAATTATGAAAAAATATCCAGAAAATAGGCCGTATCAGCTTCGGCTCGGCTCCGGATGACCTCAAATAAATGCGTATTCAATTTTAAATCCATAGGGACAAATTATGAAAAAAATATCCACAAAAGGGCTGCCTCGATTTTTCTCCATAACCCGTCCCTATGAGAATTATCTGAAAATCGAGTTCCAGTCGTATCAGCCCAGTTTGGCTCCGGATGACCTCAAATAAATGTATATTCGAGTTTATAAATCCATAGGGACAAATTATGAAAAAATATCCAAAAAATGGGCCGCCTCAATTTTCCTCCATAACCCGTGTACCCTCTATCAAAATTATCCGAAAACTGAGTTCCAGCCGTATCAGTTCCTGCTCGGCTCCGGATGACCTCAAATAAATGCGCATTCAAGTTTATACATCCATAGGGACAAATTATGAAAAAATATCCATCAAAGGGTTGCCTCGATTTTCCTCCATAACCCGTCCATATGAGAATTATCCGAAAATCGAGTTCCAGCCATATCAGCTCCAGTTCGGCTCTGGATGACCTCAAATAAACGCGTATTCAATTTTATAAATCCATAGCGACAAATTATGAAAAAATATATACAAAAAACGGGCCGCCTCGATTTTCCTCCATAACCCGTGTACTACCCCCTATGAGAATTTTTTTAAAAACCGAGTTCCAGCCGTATCAACTCCGGCTCAGCTACGGATGACCTCAAATAAATGCGTATTCAATTTTATAAATCCATAGGGACAAATTATGAAAAAATATTCATAAAAGGGCCACTTCGATTTTTCTCCATACCCGTCCCTATTAGAATCATCCTAAAATCGAGTTCTAGTCGTATCAGCCCAGTTCGGCTCTGGATGACCTCAAATAAATGTGTATTCAATTTTATAAATCCATAGGGACAAATTATGAAAAATATCCAAAAAATGGCCCGCCTCAATTTTCCTCCATAACCTGTGTACCCTCTATCAGAATTATCCGAATACTGAGTTCCAGCCGTATCAGCTTTGATTTGGCTCCGGATGTGTAACACCCCGATTTCGCATATACAATTTATTGTGAATTATAGAAAACATGTTTAATTTTATTAAATTAATGCCCGAATAATTTTGTCATTTAATTTATTTTATTTTCATGATCATGCAAATTCATTTGTCATTATAAGCCATGTCCAGTCATGTGATTCATGTCATTTCTCGTTTTAATTCATCGTGTTTCATGTCGTCGTTTCTAGGCCCGAGTCAAATTTTAAACAATATTAATTATTACCCAAAAGATTTTACAAGATAAATAATAATATTATTTATTATTATTATTATTACTATTATTGTTATTATTATCCCTATTATTTATTATTATTAGAAATAATATTAATATTATTATTATTATTATTATTTAATATTCAGCTCAACATTTGAGGAAAACATTTTTTTCGTTTTTTTTCTCTTCCTATACTCAAACTTTCCAAATTCTCCCCAAACTTCTCAAATCAATACATTTAACTTCAATTATTGACCCAAATTAAGACACATTTATTTTGGGTCTTTTCTAATTCTTCTTCTTAGAGTATATAATACACAAATATATCTTTTTCCTCCTTACTGCAATCGTCCCTTTTCTGCCGTTTTAATCTTTCACCTTCTCTAACAGTAAAACTCAGATCCCACTCTTCTTATCATTCTCAGAATCAATTTATTCTCTTCATTCATGTCATCCCCTGCTCATTATTTTTATAGAAACTGCTAGTTCGATTAAACGGTGTTAAGAATCAAACACCATACGTGTTATTTTCGCTTATTCCTTCCATCAGAACCACCCGAATAGCGATCCGCTCTTAATCCATCTTGGAACCAAACTCCCATCGTCCCTTCTTGAAAAAAAAAAGAAACGAACACAGAATCCGCAACCAAACTCAGAACCCATCTCCGCCGTCTCTGATCAGGGCACCCAAACCCGCCACATCTGCTCAATCGGACCGAACAGTCATACAACACATAACAAACCTTCTTCCTCGGGTAAAATCCAACCCGAATCCAGAAACCTCGAGCCTCATCTCCTCTTCGCCGGAAAACGCCGCCGCTCGTCTCAACCACGCGGTGCCGACGAACTTCCTTTTTTCTTTCATCTGTCGTGGTCGATTATGCGTGTGTGAGTGTGTGTAAGTGTGTGTGTGTGTGTGTTTCTTTTTGACGGTAAGAAAGAAGAAGAAGAGAGAGAGAGAGTGTGAACCGAGGAAGAAGAAGCATCGATAATGAATTCGGCCGACTGTTCTGGTGTTAGAAGGGTTATATACCCTAATTTCCTAGGGTTATTCAATCGAGTCCCCCTTGTTTCCAGACCTTTCAATTTAACCCCAGATTCTTTTTAGCCTTTCTAATTTCAGTCCTTGCGTTTTCTCAATTCTTTTAATTTGAACCCCAGCTAGTTTTCAACATTTTAAAATCACCCTTTCGCCAAACTTTTAACATGTTGACCTTTCCAATTGATATTATTATTCAATCGTAATTTAATTCTCGGTCATATAATAATAATAATTTTCTATTATTATTAATTGTAGATAACAACAAGAATTTACGCCTAGAATTGTCGAGTCAAGCATTTCATCACATTCAAGTTCGAATCGCAATTTTATCCGTGTGGGGATTTATTACGCTTTTGTTTATTTTAATTGCTTTATATATTGTCTCGTATGTGCACGTGAAATCACAAGCACTTAAATGTGCAACCAGAATCACTTAAATGTGCAATCAGAAGCACTTAAATGTGCAAATCACCAAGCACTTAATTGTGCATAAAGCCTTCTGCCAGCCGACGGCTTTAATTTATCACCATGTTGTTTATACTTGCTAATATATTTAGTAATTAACGTAGAAATATTGCGTACCCTCCACACTGAGCGAGTTGGAAGCTCACCCCACTATTTACCCCCTTTTCAGGTTGAGGAGCTCGATGTGGCATGCGTATGAGTGTGAGATGATCAAGCTTCAAGAGTTGTTATTTATTTATTTACTATTATTTTTCCTAAGCTACGCTTTATGAACAATTGTTCCATTTGTTTTATTTTTAAAGTCAAATTATGTTTTTATTTAATGGTGACTTGGGATTATTACTTGCTATTATTAAGTTTATTTTTTTCTTAAAAATGTATTTTCGCTGCAAAATTTTTATTTACATATGATAAAATTAGAATAATTATATTTTAGAAAAGTGGTCGCTACATAAGTGGTATCGGAGCGGGTCTACGGTTCTGTAGACTCGTTGAAATGTTTTATTTTTCAAAACTGAAATTTTATTTCGCAAGTAGTCAAATATTTTTAGCAATTATGATCATCCACCTCTGCCGCTCCACGTCGACTCCAAGGTACATTAAGTTATTATTATTCATTATGTGATGAATGCAGTTTACCAGATCAACCATGATTCATGCATTAAAGATGCATCTTCATTATATTTTGTACATAAGAATTTTATGATAAAGTATTTGGGCATGAAATTATTTTCTTATAAATCCATAAGTATATGTGTGACATGCGTAAATCATCATTGTTAGAGATGTAATATAACTCTCCATTTTATTTTCTCCCTGTCGTTGGGTAAGTACTGAAGGGTCGTTGCGTGTGGTATGCCATAGGATAATGGCAACTCGTGGACGTGGACGCCTAGCTAACCGAGGTGCAGATAATCTCGGTGGTCAGAATGCCAACCTTGGTGCTGGTGGTGGTGGTGACGGCAACAATAACGTGCCAGCTCCTACTCAGTCACAAGTTGTGCAACAGTTCCGGCGTTTCACCCCACCAACATTCAACGGTCGAGAAGGACCAACTTTTGTTGATGAATGGTTCATGTCGCTCGAGCGCACCTTTGAGCTCATTGGGTGTACTGATGCGCAAAGAATTCTTTGTGGCCAATATCAAATGGTGGAGGATGTCGACGCCGTGGATAAGCTATTGGCGTTTGAGGCCGCGACCGAGCGTGCCGCATTGACTTGGGATCGATTCAAGGAAATAGTGATGGAACAAGATTACCCACAACATTACCGAGAGAAGATGGAGAGAGAGTTTTGGAATCTCGAACAAGGAGGGATGACGGTTGAAGAATATGAGAGGAAATTCAACCAAATCAGCTTCTTTGTGGAGCACATGGTGGATAAGACCTAAGAGGGCCCTTAAGTTTCGGAGTGGTTTACGCCCGAGTATTCGTCACATCGTGGCTGGTCATGGGGTGTTACCATATACCGAGACAGTTGTTTCGAGCTCAAGAGGTTGAGGCTAGCCATAACTGGATCAACAACCACAACTAAGCCTAATACTGCAAGAGGCATTGGAATGGGAACCAAAATAAGGTTGTGGCTTCTAATAAATGTAAGAAGGTAGATGAGAAATCGTGACCGGTGCACCGATCACTAGGCCTCGCATGCCCAAAGTGTGGTAAAAATCATGGCGGAGAGTGTTTGTATGGAAAAGGTGTCTCGCTATAGATGCAAGGAGCTGTGACATTCATCTTCGAACTGTCATCTCCAAAGGGCCAAAGGTCAAGGTTCTGGAGGAAAAGCTCGCATTTATACTTTGACCCAAAGGGACGCAGATGAGAATCCCGGCACGGTGTCAGGTATGCTTATGATCTCTAATGTGCCTACTTTTGCTTTATTTGACACTGGTGCCACACATACTTTTATGTCTGCAAAGTTTTATCATTCCATTGGTCATAAAAGCGTTAGAACTGTTGAATCTCTCGAGGTTAGCTTACCGTCAGGAAATACGATCCTCACTAATACAATGATTGACGAGAATATTGAGATAGGAGGTAGAGAATTTGATGCTAGCCTGTATTTGATTAGCTCGATGGATTTTGACGTGATCCTTGGTATGGACTGGATCGATAGACATGATGCTGATATAAGGTGCCGTGAGAAGAAGGTGACATTGAGGTGTTCTGAAGGCGAGTCGATCACTTTTTATGGTACTAAGAGTAGGACGGTACCCAGAGTAATCACAGCCATGAAAGCACTAAGAAGCCTAAGGAAGGAGCGATGCCAGGGTTACTTGGTGAGTTTGGTCGACACTCGTACTAATGAGGTGTCCCCTACAGACGTACCTATAGTGCGGGATTTTGTGGATGTGTTTCCAGAAGATTTGCCGGGAGTCCCACCCGACCGGAAAGTGGAGTTTAGTATTGATTTAGTCCCTGGGGCGGCTCCAACGTCCAAAGCGCCATATAGGATGGCTCCGAGGGAACTTAAAGAATTGAAGGTCCAAATTCAAGAGCTGTTGGAGCTCGGATTTGTTCGTCCTAGTGTGTCACCAAGGGGTGCACCAGTACTATTTGTAAGAAAGAAGGATGGGTCACTTCGGATGTGTATAGATTACAGGGAGTTGAATCGACTCACGGTGAAGAACAAGTACCCACTACCGAGAATCGAGGATCTATTCGATCAGTTGAGAGGAGCTGGAACCTTTTCAAAGATCGATTTGCGGTCGGGATACCACCAACTGAAGATTAGGGAGTGTGACATTCCCAAGACGGCCTTCAGGACTCATTATGGACATTTTGAATTTGTAGTGATGCCATTTGGTCTGAGTAATGCACCGGAAGTCTTTATGGATTTGATGAACAGAGTGTTCCAACCTTACTTGGATAAGTTTGTGATCGTTTTCATAGATGACATTTTGGTGTATTCTAAGGACAAGGAACAACACCAAGAGCATTTGAGAATTACATTGGAGACACTTCGCAAGGAGAAGTTGTATGCCAAGTTCAAGAAATGTGAGTTTTAGTTGAACAGAGTTGGATTCCTTGGACATGTGGTGACTTCAAAAGGGATTGAGGTAGATCCCGATAAAGTTGTAGCAGTGAGTAGTTGGGGGGTACCCAAGAATGCGAGCGAAGTTCGCAGCTTTCTGGGCTTAGCTGGCTATTATAGAAGATTTATCGAAGGATTATCGAAAATCGCCACTCCTATGACCCAGCTAACAAGGAAAGGCGTGAGGTTTTAATGGAGTGACAAGTGTGAGGAAAATTTCCAAGAGTTGAAAAGGAGACTAACCTCGGCACCAGTATTAACGATTCTTGATCCGACGGAAGACTTTGTTATTTATAGTGATGCCTCAAAGCAGGGGTTAGGTTGTGTTCTGATGAAACATGGTAAAGTAGTAGCCTATGCATCGAGACAGCTTAAACCACATGAGTTGAACTATCCAACGCATGATTTGGAGTTGGCTGCTGTAGTACATGCGCTGAAGATTTGGCGTCACTATCTCTACGGAGGGAAGTGTGAGATATACACGGACCATAAAAGTTTGAAGTATCTTTTCACACAGAAGGATCTTAACATGAGGCAAAGGAGATGGTTAGAATTGGTGAAGGACTATGATTGTACCATCCATTACCATCCGGGTAAGGCGAATGTAGTAGCTGATGCCTTGAGTCGGAAGACTAGAGGCGAGTTAGCTTGCTTGACCGATAAGGAGAGTTTGATAAAGGAGTTCTCCCAGTTGAGGATTGAGGTAGTTGAGTCTTCAAAACGTTCGAAAGCAATCTTATCATCTTTGGTCTTGCAACCAAACTTGAGAGATAAGATTAAGGAGGCTCAACCACGTGATAAGTTCTTGTGTAAGATGAAAGATCGAGCACAAGATGGGAGTATTGAGAAATTTGTCATTGCCGCAGACGACATTTTGACTTACGATGGGAGGTTGTGTGTTCCTAAGGACACATCCCTTAGGAGGCAAATCCTTGAAGAAGCTCACAATGCACCATACTCTGCTCATCCGGGAGGTACAAAGATGTACCACGACTTGAAGAAGTTCTTTTGGTGGAGAGGAATGAAACAAGACATTGGTGTATTTGTGGAGAGGTGTATGATATGTCAGCAGGTAAAGGCAGAACACCAACGGCCAGGAGGTTTACTTCAACCGTTGGAAATTCCAGAATGGAAATGGGAGCATATCACAATGGATTTCATAGTTGGTCTGCCACGAACCGTGGGGAAGAACGATGCTATCTGGGTGATAGTAGATCGTTTGACAAAGTCATCTCATTTTCTACCTGTGAGGATGACTTACAGTATGGAACAATATGCGAAGATTTATATTCGGGAGATTGTGAGGTTACATGGTGTTCCAGTGTCAATCGTATCGGATAGAGATCCGTGATTTACGTCAAAATTTTGGAAGAGTCTTTAGAGTGCATTGGGCACTAAGTTGAATTTCAGTACTGCATATCATCCGCAAACCGATGGTCAATCTGAGCGGACTATCAAGACACTTGAAGATTTGTTGAGGGCGTGTGTTCTTGATACTGGTGAGAATTGGGAGAATATTTTGCCGTTAGTAGAGTTTGCTTATAACAATAGTTACCAAGCAACTATACAAATGGCCCCGTATGAGGCTCTCTACGGAAGGAAATGTCGATCGCCTCTTTATTGGAGTGAGGTTGGAGAAAGAAAGATTTTGGGTCCAATTGATCGAGCAGATCAGAGAGAAGATAGCCGAGATCAAGTAAAATTAAGACTACTCAGATCGATGTAAGTCTTATGCCGATAAACGACTAAAGATATATAATTTGAGATCGAGAGAAGGTGTTCGAAGGTAGCACCGATGAAAGGAGTGGTACGATTCGGTAAAAAGGGAAAGCTGCAGCCTCGTTATATCGGACCTTTTGAGATTTTGGGTCGCGTTGGTGATCTTGCTTATAGTTTGGCATTGCCGTTAGAGTTATCGGGAGTGCACAATGTCTTTCACGTCTCCATGCTGAGAAAATACATACATGATCCTGGTCACATATGCAATTTCAAAGAGTTGCATGTAGCCAAGAACCTGACTTATGAAGAGGTACCTACAGCTATTTTGGAGCGTAGGGTACATCAGTTACGGAATAAAGAGGTTAAATTGGTGAAAGTTCAGTGGAGCCGTCATGGACCAAATGAGGCAACTTGGGAACGTGAAGAGGAGATCCGTTCTAAGTATCCAACATTCATTTTTCAAGGTACGTAACTTAATTTTCGAGGACGAAAATTTGTTAAAGAGGGGTAGGTTGTAACACCCCGATTTCGCATATACAATTTATTGTGAATTATAGAAAACATGTTTAATTTTATTAAATTAATGCCCGAATAATTTTGTCATTTAATTTATTTTATTTTCATGATCATGCAAATTCATTTGTCATTATAAGCCATGTACAGTCATGTGATTCATGTCATTTCTCGTTTTAATTCATCGTGTTTCATGTCGTCATTTCTAGGCCCAAGTCAAATTTTAAACAATATTAATTATTACCCAAAAGATTTTACAAGATAAATAATAATATTATTTATTATTATTATTATTACTATTATTGTTATTATTATCCCTATTATTTATTATTATTAGAATTAATATTAATATTATTATTATTTAATATTCAGCTCAACATTTGAGGGAAACATTTTTTTCGTTTTTTTTTCTCTTCCTATACTCAAACTTTCCAAATTCTCCCCAAACTTCTCAAATCAATACATTTAACTTCAATTATTGACCCAAATTAAGACACATTTATTTTGGGTCTTTTCTAATTCTTCTTCTTACAGTATATAA
The DNA here is from genome assembly GCA_033398695.1 of Orobanche coerulescens. Taxonomy (NCBI): domain Eukaryota; kingdom Viridiplantae; phylum Streptophyta; class Magnoliopsida; order Lamiales; family Orobanchaceae; genus Orobanche; species Orobanche coerulescens. The sequence continues at coordinate 123,486,972 of CM065804.1, read as the reverse complement.
TACACAAATATATCTTTTTCCTCCTTACTGCAATCGTCCCTTTTCTGCCATTTTAATCTTTCACCTTCTCTAACAGTAAAACTCAGATCCCACTCTTCTTATCATTCTCAGTAAATCAATTTATTCTCTTCATTCATGTCATCCCTGTTCATTATTTTTATAGAAACCGCTAGTTCGATTAAACGGTATTAAGAATCAAACACCATACGTGTTATTTTCGCTTATTCCTTCCATCAGAACCACCCGAATAGCGATCCGCTCTTGCGTAATCCATCTTGGAACCAAACTCCCATCATCCCTTCTTGAAAAAAAAAGAAACGAACACAAGAACTCCGCAACCAAACTCGTAACCCATCTCCGCCGTCTCCGATCAGTGGCACCCAAACCCGCCACATCCGCTCAATCTGACCGAATACCATACCACCCATAACAAACCTTCTTCCTGCAAAATCCAACCCGAATCCGTAAACCTCGAGCCTCATCTCCTCTTCGCCGAAAACGCCGCCATTGCCTCAACCACGCGGTGCCGACGAACTTCCTTTTTTCTTTCATCTGCCGTGGTCGATTATGCGTGTGTGAGTGTGTGTAAGTGTGTGTGTGTGTGTGTTTCTTTTTGACGGTAGAAAGAGAAAGAAGAAGAGAGAGAGAGAGAGAGTGTGAACCGAGGAAGAAGAAGCATCGATAATGAATTCGGCCGACTGTTCTGGTGTTAGAAGGGTTATATACCCTAATTTCCTAGGGTTATTCAATTGAGTCCCCCTTGTTTCCAGACCTTTCAATTTAACCCTGCATTCTTTTAGCCTTTCTAATTTCACCTTGCATTTTCTCAATTCTTTTAATTTGAACCCGAGCTAGTTTTCAACATTTTAAAATCATCCCTTTCGCCAAACTTTTAACATGTTGACCTTTCCAATTGATATTATTATTCAATCGTAATTTAATTCTCATATAATAATAATAATTTTCTATTATTATTAATTGTAGATAACAACAAGAATTTACGGGCCTAGAATTGTTTAGTCAAGCATTTCATCACATTCAAGTTCGTAATCGCAATTTTATCCAGTGTGGGGATTTATTACGCTTTTGTTTATTTTAATTGCTTTATATATTGTCTCGTATGTGCACGTGAAATCACCAAGCACTTAAATGTGCAACCAAATAGAAGCACTTAAATGTGCAATCAAGCACTTAAATGTGCAAATCACCAAGCACTTAATTGTGCATAAAGCCTTCTGCCAGCCGACGGCTTCAATTTATCACCATGTTGTTTATACTTGCTAATATATTTAGTAATTAACGTAGACATATTGCGTACTCTCCACACTGAGCGAGTTGGAAGCTCACCCCACTATTTACCCCCTTTTCAGGTTGAGGAGCTCGATGTGGCATGCGTATGAGTGTGAGATGATCAAGCTTCAAGAGTTGTTATTTATTTATTTACTATTATTTTTCCTAAGCTACGCTTTATGAACAATTGTTCCATTTATTTTATTTTTAAAGTCAAATTATGTTTTTATTTAATGGTGACTTGGGATTATTACTTGCTATTATTAAGTTTATTTTTTTCTTAAAAATGTATTTCCGCTGCAAAATTTTTATTTACATCTGATAAAAATAGAAGAATTATATTTTAGAAAAGTGGTCGCTACAGGATGACCTCAAATAACATGTATTCAATCTTATAAATCCATAGGGACAAATTATGAAAAATATCCAAAAATATGCCACCTCAATTTTCCTCCATAACTCGTGTACTACCCGATGAGTATTATCCGAAAATCCAGTTCCTGCCATATCAGCTCCAATTCGGGTCCGGATGAACCCAAATAAACGCGTATTCAATTTTATAAATCCACAAGGAGAAATTATGAAAAATATCCAAAAAACGGGCCGCCTCGGTTTTCCTCCATAACCCGTGTACTACCCACCTCTATGAGAGTTATCTAAAAATTGAGTTCTAGCCGTATCAGCTCCGATTCGGCTCCGGATGACCCCAAATAAACGCGTATTCAATTTCATAAATCCATAGGGACAAATTATGAAAAATATCCGAAAAACGAGCCGTCTCAATTTTCCTCCACAAACTGTGTACTACCCTCGATGAGAATTTTTTCAAAACCGAGTTCCAGCCGTATCATCCCAGTTCGGCTCCAGATGACCTCAAATAAATGTGTATTCAATTTTACAAATCCATAGGGACAAATTATGAAAAAATATCCAAAAAATGGGCCGCCTCAATTTTCCTCCATAACCCGTGTACCCTCTATTAGAATTATCCGAAAATCGAGTTCCACCAGACGCCTTTGATTCGCTCTGATGATCTCAAATAACACGTATTCAATCTTATAAATTCATAGGGACAAATTATGAAAAAATATCCAAAAATATGGCATCTCGATTATCCTCCATAACTCGTGTACTACCCTATGAGAATTATCCGAAAACCCAGTTCCTGCCATATCAGCTCCAATTCGGGTCCGGATGAACCCAAATAAACACGAATTCAATTTTATAAATTTTGGAATATTTATTCCACACATTATTTAATTTGTGTTTTGATGATTAAAGTTGCTAAACAACAAAACAACATTAAGGCGAAGCAAAATGACGATGCAGACGAAGACGCAAAAAGTTGCAATCTAGACTGAAATATAAAGTGATTAACGCACGCTACGTGAAATACATTACGCACACTAAACCAAAAATGTGAGATAGCGCACGCTAAGAAGGAAGAGCTAGCGCACGCTAGCTAGTCAACTGGCAGCAACGGCTAGTTTATGGAAGGAAGGCTATAAATACCAAGGAGTTGGTATTATTCCATACAACAACATTGAGCAAAGCATACATACGTGTTATATCATTGTAAACATTATAGTTGTTGTTCTTGAGCTTAATTAAGAGTGATTGAGTGAGATCATACACGAGCGAGAAAAAGAAAAGATACGATTTGATTCGGTGTTATTAGGATCAAGGATCCGGCATTGTTAGAATCATAATCGCTATCTTAGTGAGGTTTATCTATTACCGATAGAAAGCTAGAGTGGTTGATTCCTTATCCAATAGATGCGTATTCAAGTTTATACATCCATAGGGACAAATTATGAAAACATGTCCATAAAAGGGCCACCTCAATTTTCCTCCATAACCCATCCCTATGAGAATTATCCGAAAATCGAGTTCCAGACATATCAGCTCCAGTTCGGCTCCGGATGACCTCAGATAAATGCGTATTCAATTTTATAAATCCATAGGGACAAATTATGAAAAAATATCGAAAAAACAGACCGCCTCGATTTTCCTCCATAACACACGTACTACCCCCTATGAGAATTATCCAAAAACCGAGTTCCAGTCGTATCAGCTCCGATTCGGCTCCGGATGACCCCAAATAAACGCATATTCAATCTTATAAATCTATAGGGATAAATTATGAAAAAATATCCAAAAAATGGGCCGCCTCAATTCTCATCCATAACCCGTGTACTACCCTCTATCAGAATTATCCGAAAACTGAGTTCGAGCCGTATCAGCTTGGATTCGGCTCCGGATGACCTCAAATAAACACGTATTCAATCTTATAAATCCATAGGGACAAGTTATGAAAGAAAATCCAAAAATAGGTCACCTCGATTTTCCTCCATAACTCGTGTACGGTATTATCCGAAAACCAAGTTCCTACCATATCAGCTCCAATTCGGGTCCGGATGAACCCAAGTAAACGCGTATTTAATTTTATAAATCCACAAGGAGAAATTATGAAAAATATCCAAAAAACGGGCCGCCTTGATTTTCCTCCATAACCCGTGTACCACCCACCCATATGAGAGTTATCTAAAAATCGAGTTCTAGCCGTATCAGCTCCTATTCGGCTCCGAATGACCCCAAATAAACGCGTATTCATTTTCATAAATCCATAAGGACAAATTATGAAAAATATCCAAAAAACGAGCCGTCTCAATTTTCCTCCACAAACTGTGTACTACCCTCTATGAGAATTTTTTAAAAACCGAGTTCCAGCCGTATCAGCTCTGGCTCGATTCCGGATGACCTCAAATAAACGCGCATTCGAGTTTATACATCCATAGGGACAAATTATGAAAAAATTCCCATAAAAGGGTTGCCTCGATTTTCCTCCATAACCCGTCCATATGAGAATTATCCAAAAATCGAGTTTCAGCCATATCAGCTCCAGTTCGGCTCTAGATGACCTCAAATAAACGCGTATTCAATTTTATAAATCCATAGGGACAAATTATGAAAAAATATATACAAAAAATGGGCCGCCTCGATTTTCCTCCATAACTCGTGTACTACCCCCTATGAGATTTTTTTCAAAAACCGAGTTCCAGCCGTATCAGCTCCGGCTCGGCTCCGGATGACCTCAAATAAATGCGTATTCAATTTTATAAATCCATAGGGACAAATTATGAAAAAGATATTCATAAAAGGGCCACTTCGATTTTTGTCCATAACCCGTCCCTATTAGAATCATCCTAATATCGAGTTCTAGTCGTATCAGCCCAGTTCGGCTCTGGATGACCTCAAATAAATGTGTATTCAATTTTATAAATCCATAGGGACAAATTATAAAAAATATCCAAAAAATGGCCCGCCTCAATTTTCCTCCATAACCTGTGTACCTCTATCGTAATTATCCGAAAATCGAGTTCCACCAGACGCCTTTGATTCGGCTCCGGATGACCTCAAATAACACGTATTCAATCTTATAAATCCACAGGGATAAATTATGAAAAATATCCAAAAATATGCCACCTCGATTTTCCTCCATAAATCGTGTACTACCCGATGAGAATTATCCGAAAATCCAGCCTCGCCATATCACCCAATTCGGTCCTGATGAACCCAAATAAACGCGTATTCAATTTTATAAATCCAAAAGGAGAAATTATGAAAATATCCAAAAACGGCCGCTTCGATTTTCCTCCATAACCCGTGTACTACCCACTCCTATGAGAGTTATCTTAAAAACGAGTTCTAGTCAGATTACCTCCGATTCGGCTCCTGATGACCCCAAATAAATGCGTATTCAATTTCATAAATCCATAGGGAAAATTATGAAAATATCCGAAAACAAGCCGTCTCAATTTTCCTCCACAACCCGTACTACCCACTATGAGAATTTTTCAAAACCGAGTTCCAAACAGATTAGCTCCTGGCCTCCTGATGACCTCAAATAAATACGTATTCAAGTTTATACATCCATAGGGACAAATTATGAAAAATATCCATAAAAGGGCCACCTCGATTTTCCTCCATAACCCGTCCCTATGAGAATTATCCAAAAATCGAGTTCCAGCCATATCGGCTCCAGTTCGGCTCCGGATGACCTCAAATAAATGCGTATTCAATTTTATAAATCCATAGGGACAAATTATGAAAAAATATCCAAAAAATGGGCCGCCTCGATTTTTCTCCATAACCCGTGTACTACCCTAGGAGAATTATCCCAAAAATGAGTTCCAGCCGTATCAGCTCCGATTCGGCTCTGGATGACCCCAAATAAATGCATATTCAATCTTATAAATCCATAGGGATAATTTATGAAAAAATATCCAAAAAACAGTCCACCTCGATTTTCCTCCATAACCCGTGTACTACCCCCTATGAGGATTATCCCAAAACCGAGTTCCAGTCATATCAGCTCCGATTCGGCTCCGGATGACCCCAACTAAACGCGTATTCAATCTTATAAATCCATAGGGAAAAATTATGAAAAAATATCCAAAAATGGGCCACCTCAATTCTCCTCCATAACCGTGTACTATCCTCTATCAGAATTATCCGAAAACTGAGTTCCAGCCGTATCAACTTTGATCCGGCTCCGGATGATGTCAAATAAACACGTATTCAATCTTATAAATCCATAGGGACAAATTATGAAAACTATCCCAAAATAGGCCACCTCGATTTTTATCCATAACTCATGTACTACTCTATGAGAATTATCCGAAAATCCAGTTCCTGCCATATCAGCTCCAATTCAGGTTCGGATAAACCCAAATAAACGCGTATTCAATTTTATAAATCTGTATGGAAAAATTATGAAAAAATATCCGTAAAAAAGCCGTATCGCCTTCGCCTGGCTCCTGATGACCTCAAATAAATGCGTATTCAATTTTTAATCCATAGGGACAAATTATGAAAAAAATATCCACAAAAGGGCCGCCTCGATTTTTCTCCATAACCCGTCCCAATGAGAATTATCTGAAAATCGAGTTCCACCAGACGCCTGGGCTTTGGCTCCGGATGACCTCAAATAAATGTATATTCGATTTTATAAATCCATAGGGACAAATTATGAAAAAATATCCAAAAAATGGGCCGCCTCAATTTTCCTCCATAACCCGTGTACCCTCTATCAAAATTATCCGAAAACTGAGTTCCAGCCGTATCAGTTTTGATTCGGCTCCGGACGACCTCAAATAACACGTATTCAATCTTATAAATCCAAAAGGACAAATTATGAAAAAATATCCAAAAATATGCCACCTCGATTTTCCTCCATAACTCGTGTACTACCCTATGAGAATTATCTGAAAACCTAGTTCCTGCCATATCAGCTCCAATTTGGGTCCGAATAAACCCAAATAAACACGTATTCAATTTTATAAATCCACAAGGAGAAATTATGAAAAAATATCCAAAAAACAGGCCACCTCGATTTTCCTCCATAACCCATCTAAAAATCAAGTTCTAACCGTATGAGCTCCGATTCGGCTCCGGATGACCCTAATTAAATACGTATTTAATTTTATGAATCCATAAGGATAAATTATGAAAAAATATCCGAAAACGAGCCGTCTCAATTTTCAAAATCGAGTTCCGTGCATATCACCCAGCTCGCCCTGATGACGTCAGATAAACGCGTATTCAATTTTATAAATCCATAGGGACAAATTATGAAAAAATATCTAAAAAACAGACTGCCTCGATTTTCCTCCATAACCCACGTACTACCCCCTATGAGAATTATCCGAAAACCGAGTTCCAGCCGTATCAGCTCCGATTCGGCTCCGGATGACCCCAAATAAACGCATATTCAATCTTATAAATCTATAGGAATTAATTATGAAAAAATATCCAAAAAATGGGCTGCCTCAATTCTCATCCATAACCCGTGTACTACCCTCTATCAGAATTATCCGAAAACCCAGTTCCTACCATATCAGCTCCAATTCGGGTCCGGATGAACCCAAATGAACGTGTATTCAATTTTATAAATCCACAAGGAGAAATTATGAAAAATATCCAAAAAACGGGCCACCTTGATTTTCCTCCATAACCCGTGTACCACCCACCCCTATGAGAGTTATCTAAAAATTGAGTTCTAGCCGTATCAGCTCCTATTCGGCTCCGGATGACCCCAAATAAACACGTATTCAATTTCATAAATCCATAGGGACAAATTATGAAAAATATCCGAAAAATGAGCCGTCTCAATTTTACTCCACAAACTGTGTACTACCCTCTATGAGAATTTTTTCAAAACCGAGTTCCAGCCGTATCAGCTCCTGCTCGGCCGGATGACCTCAAATAAACGCGCATTCAAGTTTATACATCCATAGGGACAAATTATGAAAAAATATCTATAAAAGGGTTGCCTCGATTTTCCTCCATAACCCATCCATATGAGAATTATTTGAAAATCGAGTTCCAGCCATATCACCCAGCCTGCCTGATGACCTCAAATAAACGCGTATTCAATTTTATAAATCCATAGGGACAAATTATGAAAGAATATATACAAAAACGGGCCGCCCGATTTTCCTCCATAACCCGTACTACCCCTATGAGATTTTTTTAAAAACCGAGTTCCAACAGATCACCTCCGGCCATCTCCTGATGACCTCAAATAAATGCGTATTCAATTTTATAAATCCATAGGGACAAATTATGAAAAATATTCATAAAAGGGCCATTTCAATTTTTCTCCATACCCGTCCCTATTCGAATCATCCTAAAATCGAAGTTCTAGTCAGACACACTAGCCGGCTCGATGACCTCAAATAAATGTGTATTCAATTTTATAAATCCATAGGGACAAATTATGAAAAATATCCAAAATATGGCCCACCTCAATTTTCCTCCATAACATGTGTACCCTCTATCAGAACTATCCGAATATCGAGTTCCACCAGACGCCTTGATTCGGCTCTGGATGACCTCAAATAACACGTATTCAATCTTATAAATCCACAGGGACAAATTATGAAAAATATCCAAAAATATGCCACCTCGATTTTCCTCCATAACTCGTGTACTACCCGATGAGAATTATCCGAAAATCCAGTTCCTGCCATATCAGCTCCAATTCGGGTCTGGATGAACCCAAATAAACGCGTATTCAATTTTATAAATCCACAAGGAGAAATTATGAAAAATATCCAAAAAACGAGCCGCCTCGGTTTTCCCCCATAACCCGTGTACTACCCACCTCTATGAGAGTTATCTAAAAATTGAGTTCTAGCCGTATCAGCTCCGATTCGGCTCCGGATGACCCCAAATAAATGCGTATTCAATTTTATAAATCCATAGGGACAAATTATGAAAAATATCCGAAATACGAGCCATCTCAATTTTCCTTCACAACCCGTGTACCACTCACTATGAGAATTTTTCAAAAACCGAGTTCCAGCCGTATTAGCTCTGGCTCGGCTCCGGATGACCTCAAATAAATGCGTATTCAAGTTTATACATCCATAGGGACAGATTATGAAAAAATATCCATGAAAGGGCCACCTCGATTTTCCTCCATAACCCGTCCCTATGAGAATTATCCAAAAAACGAGTTCCAGCCATATCGGCTCCAGTTCGGCTCCGGATGACCTCAAATAAACGCGTATTCAATTTTATAAATCCATAGGGGCAAATTATGAAAAAATATCCAAAATATGGGCCGCCTCGATTTTCCTCCATAACCCGTGTACTACCTTATGAGAATTATCCCAAAAACGAGTTCCAGCCGTATCAGCTCCGATTCAGCTCCGGATGACCCCAAATAAACGCATATTCAATCTTATAAATCCATAGGGATAAATTATGAAAAAATATCCAAAAATAAATTACTTCGATTTTCCTCCATAACCCGTGTACTACCCCTATGAGGATTATCCCAAAACCGAGTTCCACTATATCACCCGATTCGGCTCCGGATGACCCCAACTAAACACGTATTCAATCTTATAAATCCATAGGGAAAAATTATGAAAAATATCCAAAAATGGGCCACCTCAATTCTCCTCCATAACCCGTACTACCCTCTATCGTAATTATCCAAAATCGAGTTCCACCAGATCAACTTTGATCCGGCTCCGGATGATGTCAAATAAACACGTATCCAATCTTATAAATCCATAGGGACAAATTATGAAAAATTTCCAAAAATAGGCCACCTCGATTTTTATCCATAACTCTTGTACTACTCTATGAGAATTACCCGAAAACCCAGTTCCTGCCATATCAGCTCCAATTCAGGTTCGGATAAACCCAAATAAACGCGTATTCAATTTTATAAATCCATATGGACAAATTATGAAAAAATATCCAGAAAACAGGCCGTATCAATTTTCCTCCACAACCCGTGTTCTACCCTCTATGAGAATTTTTTAAAAACCGAGTTCCAGCCGTATCAGCTTCGGCTTGGCTCCAGATGACCTCAAATAAATGCGTATTCAATTTTAAATCCATAGGGACAAATTATGAAAAAATATCCATAAAAGGGCCGCCTCGATTTTTCTCCATAACCCGTCCCTATGAGAATTATCTGAAAATCGAGTTCCACCAGATCACCTCGCTTTGGCTCCGGATGACCTCAAATAAATGTGTATTCGATTTTATAAATCCATAGGGACAAATTATGAAAAAATATCCAAAAAATGGGCCGTCTCAATTTTCCTCCATAACCCGTGTACCCTCTATCAGAATTATCCGATAACTGAGTTCCAGCCGTATCAGCTTTGATTCGGCTCCGGACGACCTCAAACAACACGTATTCAATCTTATAAATCCAAAGGGACTAATTATGAAAAAATATCCAAAAATATGCCACCCCGATTTTCCTCCATAACTCGTGTAATACCCTATGAGAATTATCTGAAAACCCAGTTCCTGCCATATCAGCTCCAATTCGGGTCCGAATAAACCCAAATAAACACGTATTCAATTTTATAAATCCACAAAGAGAAATTATGAAAAAATATCCAAAAAATGGGCCGCCTCGATTTTCCTTCATAACCCATCTAAAAATCAAGTTCTAACCGTATCAGCTCCGATTCGGCTCCGGATGACCCCAAATAAATACGTATTTAATTTTATGAATCCATAAGGATAAATTATGAAAAAATATCCAAAAAACGAGCCGTCTCAATTTTCCTCCACAACCTGTGTACTACCCTCTATGAGAATTTTTCAAACATCGAGCTCCAACCGTATCAGCTCTGGCTTGACTCCGGATGACCTCAAATAAACGCGCATTCAAGTTTATACATCCATAAGGACAAATTATGAAAAAATATCCATAAAAGGGCTGCCTCGATTTTCCTCCATAACCCATCCCTATGAGAATTATCCAAAAACCGAGTTCCAGCCATATCAGCTCTAGTTCGGCTCCGAATGACCTCAAATAAACGCATATTCCATTTTATAAATCCATAGGGACAAATTCTGAAATAATATATACAAAAAACGGGCCGCCTCGATTTTCCTCCATAACCCGTGTACTACGCCCTATGAGAATTTTTTAAAGATCGAGTTCCAGCCGTATTAGCTCCGGCTCGGCTCCGGATGACCTCAAATAAATGCGTATTAAATTTTATAAATCCATAGGGACAAATTATGAAAAAAATATCCATAAAAGGGCCGCCTCGATTTTTCTCCATAACCCGTCCCTATGAGAATTATCTGAAAATCGAGTTCCAGCCGTATCATCCCAGTTCGGCTCCAGATGACCTCAAATAAATGTGTATTCAATTTTATAAATCCATAGGGACAAATTATGAAAAAATATCCAAAAAATGGGCCGCCTCAATTTTTCTCCATAACCCGTGTACCCTCTATTAGAATTATCCGAAAACTGAGTTCCAGCCGTATCAGCTTTGATTCGGCTCCGGATGATCTCAAATAACACGTATTCAATCTTATAAATTCATAGGGACAAATTATGAAAAAATATCCAAAAATATGGCATCTCGATTATCCTCCATAACTCGTGTACTACCCTATGAGAATTATCCGAAAACCCAGTTCCTGCCATATCAGCTCCAATTCGGGTCTGGATGAACCCAAATAAACACGTATTCAATTTTATAAATGTTGGAATATTTATTCCACACATTATTTAATTTGTGTTTTGATGATTAAAGTTGCTAAACAACAAAACAACATTAAGGCGAAGCAAAATGACGATGCAGATGAAGACGCAAAAAGTTACAATCTAGACTGAAACATAAAGTGATTAATGCACGCTATGTGAAATACATTACGCACGTTAAAGCAAAAATGTGAAGGAAGAGCTAGCACACGCTAGCTAGTCAACTGGCAGCAACGGCTAGTTTATGGAAGGAAGGCTATAAATACCAAGGAGTTGGTATTATTCCATACAACAACATTGAGCAAAGCATACATACGTGTTATATCATTGTAAACATTATAGTTGTTGTTCTTGAGCTTAATTAAGAGTGATTGAGTGAGATCATACACGAGCGAGAAAAAGAAAAGATACGATTTGATTCGGGGTTATTAGGATCAAGGATCCGGCATTGTTAGAATCACAATCGCTATCTTAGTGAGGTTTATCTAGTACCGATAGAAGCTAGAGTGGTTGATTCCTTATCCAATAGAAAAGGAAAAACGGTTTTACTCGGACCGATAGAAGAAGAGCTTGAAACGGTAATCCCTCGACCGATTGAAGAGAGGCGTAGAGGTTTTGATCTTAAACCTATAGAAAAATATCTTGATAGAGAGGACGTAGGCACATTTGGCCGAACCTCTATAAATCGATGTGTCGTTTATTTTCCACAATTTATTTTCGCTTCCGCACAAACGGTGCAATATCCGATTTTATACCAACAATTGGTATCGGAGAGGTACTCCAATATGCGGCTTAACATCCGAGGAGAAGATCCAAAATGGCGTTTCAAATAGCTCCCGTCGAAGGACTTGCTCTCAACCGACCACCATTTTTTGATGGATCAAATTTCATGACTTGGAAGAAGAAAATGTCTATTTTCATCCGAGCTTTCGATATCGAATTATGGAAGGTGATTTGCCTTGGTCCCAAAATTCCGACGAACTCAAACGGAACTCTCAAAACCTTTGAAGAGTATGATGATGCGGATTGGAAAAATGATCATTATAATTGCAAAGCCACGCAATTATTCCAAATGAAGGACGATGAATCCATCTCGATTATGCTCGATCGATTTTCGGTCATCACCAATGGATTGGCATGTTTTGGAAAACCACTTTCGAGTAGTGAGAAAGTAAAGAAAACTCTCCGATCACTACCTCGAGAATGGGACGGTACAGTTACGGCAATAATGGAATCAAAAGATTTAAATACTCTCGATTTTAGTGCTCTCGTTGGTTCGCTTATCAACTACGAGATTGTTCAAAAATCTCGGAATGCCAAACCAAAACCGAAGGAAAAGTCGATAGCCTTCAAGGCTAAGGTGCCGAGAAAGAAAGAAGAAATTCCGGTGGACGATAGCGACGAAGAAATGGCATATTATGCCAAGAATATTAATAAGTTCCAACACTTATTAAACCGGAGAAAGAAGGACATTCAAGCGGGCGAATTGAAGAAACCTGACAACACTTGTCGATTATGTGGGAAACCAGGCCACTTTGCTAAGAACTATCGAGTAAAGCAAAAGGAGGTTTTAATCGCAACATGGAGCGACGAAGATCCCGATGAAGATTTTCTTGACCAAAATAATCTCGCTCTCATGGCCCGGAGTTCATTCGACGATAACGACGTCGAAAGCCAAGTAAGTAACTCCTACGACGAACTCTTTGAAGCATTCGAGTTATTACATACGGACTATCAAAATGCTTTAAATGAAATTAAATCCCTCAAGTCTAAATATAAAACTTTGGAAGTTGAAAATTCCAAAATACTTGGAAAAGGGAAATTTGTCAAAATTGATCATTCGAAATGCCTTGAAAATGAAAATATTTTGAAAAATGATCTTTTAAAAGTTCAAGATGAACTAAAAATTTTGACAAAGAAATTCTCGTATGGGTAACGATAAATTTGAACAAATGTTATGTGTTCAAAAATAAACTCTAAATAAAGAGGGGTTGGGATTCAAACCACGCTCGAAAAATGAATCCACAATTTTAAGATACCCCATTGCGGAAAGTGTTTAAAAATCGGGCATCACGCTTCAAATTGCAAAAGCCCTCACGGACGATAAAAATTAAGAAAATTTGGGTTCCTAAAGGAACAAACGTTTCAAACATCGTCTATGTTTCAAAAGAAAAACCAACTATCGGTTGGATCCCCAAAAATAAATTTTAACAAGTGATATTTTAAAAAGGGAGAGAAGGAATATTTTTTTTTGAGGGGGAAATAATATTTTCAGGGGGAGTATTTTTTGCTTATTAATACATATTCATTTGTATCATGCTTATTAATACATACTCTATATTTTTTAATTTTTGATGAAGACAAAAAGGGGGAGAAGTAGATGAATTGAGATAAAAATGAGAAGGAGAAGAATTGAGATAAAAATGAGAAAAATCGAAGAAGTCGAAAATAAAAGAAAAGCATACAAATAGGGGGAGTTGAAAAATTGAAAAATGAGAAACGACGGAGTCGAAAAATAAACGAGATGTCGAAAAGAAATGAGGATTAGAGAAACTAACGAAACGATCAAAGCCGAAAACATTGATTCGTAGAAATATACATATATTATTTTTTTTCAGGATTTATCCAATTCAAGAGTTGTTTTGTAATCATCAAAAAGGGAGAGATTGTTGGAATATTTATTCCACACATTATTTAATTTGTGTTTTGATGATTAAAGTTGCTAAACAACAAAACGACATTAAGGCGAAGCAAAATGACGATGCATTTAAGACGCAAAAAGTTGCAATCTGGACTGAAACATAAAGTGATTAACGCACGCTACGTGAAATACATTACGCACGCTAAAGCAAAAATGTGAGATAGCGCACGCTAAGAAGGAAGAGCTAGCGCACGCTAGCTAGTCAACTGGCAGCAACGGCTAGTTTATGGAAGGAAGGCTATAAATACCAAGGAGTTGGTATTATTCCATACAACAACATTGAGCAAAGCATACATATGTGTTATATCATTGTAAACATTATAGTTGTTGTTCTTGAGCTTAATTAAGAGTGATTGAGTGAGATCATACACGAGTGAGAAAAAGAAAAGATACGATTTGATTCGGTGTTATTAGGATCAAGGATCCGGCATTGTTAGAATCACAATCGCTATCTTAGTGAGGTTTATCTAGTACCGATAGAAAGCTAGAGTGGTTGATTCCTTATCCAATAGAAAAGGAAAAACGGTTTTACTCGGATCGATAGAAGACGAGCTTGAAACGGTAATCCCTCGATCGATTGAAGAGAGGCGTAGAGGTTTTGATCTTAAACTTATAGAAAAAGATCTTGAGAGAGAGGAGGTAGGCACATTTAGCCGAACCTCTATAAATCGCTGTGTCGTTTATTTTCCGCAATTTATTTTCGCTTTCGTACAAACGGCGCAATATCCGATTTTATACCAACAATAAATCCACAAGGAGAAATTATGAAAAATATCCAAAAAATGAGCTGCCTCGATTTTCCTCCATAACCCATCTAAAAAATCAAGTTCTATCCGTATCACCCGATTCGCCCGAATGACCCCAAATAAATGCGTATTTAATTTTATAAATCCATAGAGATAAATTATGAAAACATATCCAAAAATGAGCCATATCAATTTTCCTCCACAACCCATGTACGGCCTCCTTGAGAATTTTTCAAAACCGAGTTCCACCAGATTACTCCGGCCTCCTGATGACCTCAAATAAATGCGTGTTCAAGTTTATACATCCATAGGGATAAATTATGAAAACATGTCCATAAAAGGGCCACCTCAATTTTCCTCCATAACCCGTCCCTATGAGAATTATCCGAAAATCGAGTTCCGCATATATCACCCAGCCTGGCTCCGGATGACCTCAGATAAACGCGTATTCAATTTTATAAATCCACAGGGACAAATTATGAAAAAATATCCAAAAAACAGGCCGCCTCGATTTTCCTCCACAACCCGCATACTACCCCCTATGAGAATTATCCGAAAACCGAGTTCCACCAGATTACCCGATTCGGCTCCGGATGACCCCAAATAAACACATATTTAATTTTATAAATCCATAGGGATAAATTATGAAAAATATCCAAAAAATGGACCGCCTCAATTCTCATCCATAACCCATGTACTACCCTCTATCAGAATTATCCGAAAACTGAGTTCGAGCCGTATCAGCTTGGATTCGGCTCCGGATTGTAATACCCGTAATTTCGATTTCTGGTAATTTCTTTTTTTCGGCGAAAGTCTATTTTGACGACTCGCTCATGACCGCTTCATTATTCCGAGAATTATTAATTCTGCACTTTTTGTCATCCGAGTTCGTTTCGGTATCGTTTTGTTGAGTTCCGTGCTTTTTGGCGACTTTTCCGCACTTGAGTTCGATTCTTGCGAATCTCATTCGAAACTCGCCGCTTTGAGTTTCTCATAAGTCCGTTTAACTTTGTTAGACGTGTTGTGAACTTCAGGCTTATTATTCGATCACGTATCGTGATTTTCGACATTTTGGGCCATTTTCGTAATTTCCCAAAGTTTGGGGTAATTACTTTCCGTTGTCGAATTTTGAGCCTTTGGGTGGTCGGAATTGTGTGTTCTCTTAGTGCATGAGTTCGCTGCTGCGAGTACTTCAGAATCGTATCTTTGATTCGTATTCGTGTTCGGTCGCTCGGGCCGTCGAGTTAGCCCTGGCCGAGTCATGGCCGGCAGCCTGGGTCCAGCAAGATCGCCGAGTTATGGCCGGTAGTGCTCGGCGCTACGCACGTAAGTCCGGTTACATACGTAAGCCTCGCCGCCACGCACGTAACGCTGCCGCATTTTCGGGCAAGTCTCGCTATGGCCTACATGCACGTAAGCCCTCGGTTACGCACGTAACTCCCGGCACAGCATTCTATTTAAGGTCCTGCAGTCGGGTTTTTCACCATTTTTCTCATTCCTTTCCTTCTATTCCGCGGCTGGAGGTGTGGTTACCATGGAGCCATGTTGTTTAACAACAAATCCACGAAGTTCTTGAGTTCATATCATTGATTGATCATCCTATATCATCCTTTGATCCAGCGAATCAAGGTAATCTCTTCCTAGAACCCTAGTTTCTTGAATTTTGGGTTTTTTGTGTTTTTGGCCGATTCGTTCCGTATTGTTGATTAATCCATGATGGGTATGATTAATCTTAGTAGTATTCTTGTGTTTAATATCATTTAATCCATTGTTCTTCGTCGAATCGAAGTATATTTCTTGATTTCCTTCGAATCGACTTTTTGGGGGATTTGTTCTTGATCTCGTTTTCCATCCATTTTTGATGGATCGATTGTTGTTAAATGATGTTGTTAAACATATCCTATGGATTGTATATCCATATTTCGATTTGGATTTCCATTTTCGTGTTTTGACAGGACGAATCGTGTTCTTGGCCATTTTGGGGGAAACACTTGAACTTTCGTCATTCGTTCTTTGAATTCAACGGCTTTAAGTCGTGCTATGGAATTCATTTTCATTGTTGTTATTGTCCTTCGTAGTTTATTATTGCGAGTTGGCGTTCGGTGGAGTCGGCGGGTTCTAGTCAGTTCGTGCCAACCTACTTCGGTCGATTCTCCGCGTTGTTCTTATTCGAGGCAAGTACCTTGTCCCTACATTTACTGTTTTGTGGATATGATGATTGGTGATCGTCTTGGTATGTTTGTTTGCTTGTTTGAAATGAGTTTTCAAAAGATTCGGCTAGCCTCGTTAAAGGCTCACTTTCAAAACGCGTGTGTTTTGTAAATTGTGTGGGTTGTAAGTGACTACGTGAATCCGTTGGATATGTTTGTTGTTGATGTTGCACTTGATAATGCGTGTGTACGTATATTTCTTATTTTCGTCGCGTTATGGTTGACGTGCATGTTGTTATTAATTCGTGTGGTCGTGGACTGACGGATAAATTATGTGAATTGGTGTATTGATTTAATAATTGTTATAACGATTGACTGTGTGCTTGATGTTTGTGACAATGTGAATACTTTTTGTGAGAGACGTCATATCCGGGAGCCTCTGAGGGCGGGGCGTGTACTCCGGCCTGGTGTACGCTGCAATGTGCGGCTCCATATGGTTGGTGAACGCCGGTGTTTAACCTGATGCGTGTTCAAGGGGCGGCTCTTACGGGAGTGACGCCGGCGCGGTGACATGTACAAGGGGCGGCCGACATAGTGGAGTGAACGCCGGTGCACAGATGTTTCAGTGGAGGCGCCTGGCAGGCTTATTGGTAACGGATATTTGAGTGATAGCTAAGACCCCGTTACCGAACGATTATCGTATTTCAATTTTTTTTCAACTCTTTTCAAAATGTTGGTCTTGATATAGACCGTGATTCGTGTTTCTAAAAGTGTGTTTCAACTTGTTTTAAACATTGGTATCAGGGTTAATTAACCAAGGACATTTGACGAGATTTCCGAGGGTTAATTAATCAGGGGTCTTGAGCAGTATTGGTCAGACGAGAGGCTGTGTCTTTGATGGGTTGTATTGACATTCTGTGTTTTGGGTCGAGGAACCCGTGTGATGTTGAGATGATTGATCTCGTGTTGATATTATTTGGATTGGGTCGATAAACCCGTGGAAATATTTGTGAAGACTCGCTTGTGTTGATTGAATGGTTTTCTTGCAAATTGCTTTCCGCCTACTGGTCGAGGACCCTGTTGATTTTGGAAAGAGAAGGATTTGATAATCCTAAATTATTTTCTATTAAAACTCTCGATGGCATCTTTAATCTGTTTTATAAACCGTTTCCTTGATTTGTGATCTTTCGGTTTTGGAATGTTTCACCCAGACTCTTGCCTCGGGGAGTACTTTTCGTCATGTTTGGATCTTGGAGGATTCCTGGTTATTGTTATTCGTGGAATGTGAATTGTATGACTCGTATTTTGCACTTTGTTCTTGTACTAGCAAAACAATGGAGTTTTGCTAACCCCCGAGTATTCTGGGGGTGGATGTCTGTTTTTGCATTCAGGTTTGGGAGCATAACACAGGGTTGGCACGAAGGATGATGAAAGATGAATAATACTAATCACACGAGGATCCGTATGATGTCATTGGTTTAGTTATAGTTTATTTTCCACTGCAGTTTTCGTTCCTGTTGTACGGGAGTGTGTTGTATTCGACCCCTGCGTGGGTATGTAATGTGTTTGAGTTGTATGTATTTATTGAAAGACCAAATCGGTCTACTGAGTCATTTTAGCCTTAAAAGCATTATTGAGATGTTCGATGTTGTTACCAGCCTGGTAGATCCTTGAGGAAAGGTTCTACGGCGTGTAATATCCCTGAGCGGATTGGGGGTGTTACATGTTGGAACATTTTGTTCCATACATAAATTAAAAGTGTTTTGATGATTAAAGCTGCTAAACAAAACAAAACAACGAAGAGACGAAGCGAGCATCGAAGGAAAACGAAGTGCAAAATGCTAAAGAAAAACAAAGCTAACGTACGTAACAGGAACATGGTAACGTACGTAATATGATGAAGCTAACGTACGTAATGCAAGAAAGATAACGTACGTAACACAGTTCAAACAAGTGAACGTTGGAGGAGTCAAAGCCAGAAAAGCATGCAACAGATATATGACGTCATCAGTGATGTAATGTTAACGTACGTGACAGAGTCTATGCTAACGTACGTAACTCAAAATGATGAAACTCCCTGGACTGAAACTGAAAGAGTCTTACGTACGTAACCCGTGACGGTTAACGTATGTAACGATGCTTACATACGTAAAGTGGTGATGATAGCGTACGTAATGAGCAGTGGCAACTAACGGCTAGTTTGAAGATGGAGCCTATAGATACCATGTCTATGGTATTGATTCATAACAACAACACAAAGCAAACAACTTATTGATCAAAGATTCATATACTTACATTGTTGTTGTAATATTGAGCTTAATTGTTAGTTTGAGTGTTTATACATTCAATATATACACAAGTGGTAAAAGAAAAATATATGATTGGATTCAGTGTTATTAGGATCAAGGATCCGGCATTGTTAGAATCGCAATCGCTATCTTAGTGAGGCTTATCTAGTGCCAATAGAAAGCTAGAGAGGTTGATTCCTTGTCCTACGAAAAGGAAAACGGTTTAACTTGGACCGACGCAAAGACAAGTATGAGTGGTTTATCATGGACCAATAGAAGACGTGATTGTAACGGTTATACCTCGACCGATAGAAGAGAGGCGTAGAGGTTTTTATCTTGATCCTATAAAAAAATATACCGAGAGAGGACGTAGGCTCGTTTATAGCCAAACCTCTATAAATCCTCGTGTCCTTTATTTTCCGCACTTATATTTATGCTTCCGCAAACGGTGCAAATATCCGACCCCGTACCCAACAATTGGTATCGGAGCGGTACTCCAATACGCGGCTTAACATCCGAGGAGAAAAGATCCAAAAATGGCGTTTCAATTCTCTCCAGTCGAAGGCCTTGCTCTCAACCGACCACCTTTCTTCGATGGCTCAAATTATTTGACATGGAAGAAAAAGATGTCAATCTTTATTCGTGCCTACGATATAGAGATTTGGAAGATTATTTGTCTCGGCACAAAAGTTCCTATCAAATCCGACGGTACGCTTAAGTCTTTTGAAGAATACGATGATGCCGATTGGAAAAATGACCATCTAAATTGTAAGGCCACCCAACTTTTATTTTGTGCCTTAAATCCCGAAGAGGTCAATCGAATCTCATAGTGTGAAAGTGCGAAAGAAATATGGAAAATTCTTGAAATCACACACGAAGGGACAACTCAAGTCAAGGAGACAAAGATCAATATGCTTCTCCATGACTACGAATTATTCATGATGAAGGGTGACGAGTCCATCACCAATATGCTCGACCGATTTTCGGTCATCACCAATGGACTTGCTTCGTTCGGAAAATCATTATCTAGTAGCGAAAAAGTTAAGAAAATTTTAAGATCACTACCGAGCGAATGGGACGGCATCGTGACCGCTATTATGGAATCCAAAGATCTCAACACTCTTGATTTTAGCGCCCTCGTTGGTTCGCTAATTAATTATGAGATCGTGTTAAAATCACGAAGTGTCAAACCTAAGCCGAAGGAATGATCGTTAGCCATGAAGGCTAAGATATCGAGAAAGAAAGAAGAAACCCCGGTGGAGGAAAGCGACGAAGAAGCGACATATTATGCCAAGAATATTAATAAATTCCAAACTTTATTAAACCGGAGGAAGAAGGATATCTCGAGCGAAACGAAGAAATTCGACAACTCTTGTCGACTATGTGGAAAATCAGGTCACTTCGCTAAGCATTGCCGTGCCAAACCCAAGAAGGAGGTCCTCGTGGCTACTTGGAGCGATGAAGACGAAGATGATGAATTCATCAATCAAAATAATCTCGCTCTCATGGCCCGAAGTTCGCTGGACGACAGCTGACGCCGAAAGCCGTGTTAGTACATCCTCCCGTGATGAACATTTTGACGCATTTGAATTACTTCATACGGATTTTCAAAATGCATTATCGGAAATCAAATCCCTTAAGTCCAAAATTAATCCTTGGAAATTGAAAATTCCAAAATTATCAAAAAGGGAAAATTTGTTGAAATCGATCATTCAAAGTGTATTGAAAATGAAAATATTTTGAAGAATAATCTCGCTAAAATCCAAACCGAGCTTAAATCTTTGACAAAAAAATTCTCGTGCGGAGACGAGAAATTTGAACAAATGCTTGGTGTTCAAAAATTTACTTTGAATAAAGAGGGGTTAGGATTCAAAACTCGTTTGAAAAACGAATTCGTTAATTTCAAGATACCCCATTGCGAAAAGTGTTTAAAAATCGGGCATCATATTTCAAGTTGCAAAAGCCCGAGACGGACGATAAAAATTAAGAAAATTTGGGTTCCTAAAGGAACAATTGTTTCAAATATCGTCTACATTTCTAAACAAAACCAACTATAGGTCGATCCCCAAACATTGATTTTTGGTATTTTACTCAGGGGAGTAATTTTTTAAAATAGATATTTCTCCGTCTAACATGAACATTTTGACTTTATATGGTCAATAATTTTTAAGTTTGACTATAAATTAATCTCAAACTATAATGGTAAAATATTTAACAAAATTATATTATGAAACTTTAGATGGTGAAGTTTTAGAATATAATTTTGTTAAATATTTTACCATTATATTTTGAGATTAATTCTTAGTCAAACTTAGAAATTATTGACCATATAAAGTCAAAATGCTCATGTTAGCTGGGACAGAGGGAGTAATATTTTTAGGGGGAGTTAATACCCTTGTATTTATTTTTGCATATTTCATATTTATGGAATTTTTTTTATTGGCATTTTATTGCATTTTTTGATGAATACAAAAAGGGGGAGAGACAGGAGAATGGAGAAATAAGTTGAAAATGTGATTAATCGTGAAAGGGGGAGAAAATCGAAGAAAATCGATAGCATACAAAAAGAATTGGAAAAACGAAGGAGTTGAACAAAAATGAGGAGACGTCGAAAAGATGATGAAAAATTAATGAAATTGAGAAAAGAAAAGGAGAAAAGAAAATAAGGAGTCGAAAAAGAAATGGGAGAAGATTCTAACAAAATGGACAAAGTCGAAAACTTTGGTCTGTACACATATACATATATTTGTATTTTTGTAGGTAAATCCCATTGACGAAGTGTTGTTTTGTAATCATCAAAAATGGGGAGATTGTTGGAACATTTTGTTCCATACATAAATTAAAAGTGTTTTGATGATTAAAGCTGCTAAACAAAACAAAGCAACGAAGAGACGAAGCGAGCATCGAAGGAAAACGAAGTGCAAAATGTCAAGAAAAACAAAGCTAACGCATTTAACAGAATATGGTAACGCACGTAATATGATGAAGCTAACGCATTTAATGCAAGAAAGATAACGACGAATACGCTTCAAACAAGTGAATGCTGGAGGAGTCAAAGTCAGAAAAGCATGCAATGGATATATGACGTCATCAGTGATGTAATGTTAACGTACGTAACGGAGTCTATGCTAACGTACGTAACTCAAAATGACAAAACTCCCTGGACTGAAACTGAAAGAGTCTTACGTATGTAACCCGTGACGGTTAACGTACGTAACGATGCTTACGTACGTAAAGTGGCGATGATAGCGTACGTAATGAGCAGTCTGGAAGCTAACGGCTAGTTTGAAGATGGAGCCTATAAATACCATGTCTATGGTATTGATTCATAACAACAACACAAATCAAACAACTCATTGATCAGAGATTCATATACTTACATTGTTGTTGTAATATTGAGCTTAATTGTTAGTTTGAGTGTTTATACATTCAACATATACACGAGTGGTAAAAGAAAAAGATACGATTGGATTCGGTGTTATTAGGATCAAGGATCCGGCATTGTTAGAATCGCAATCGGTATCTTAGTGAGGCTTATCTAGTGCCAATAGAAAGCTAGAGAGGTTGATTCCTTGTCCTATGAAAAGGAAAACAGTTTAACTTGGACCGACTCAAAGACAAGTACGAGTGGTTTATCACGGACCAATAGAAGACGTGATTGTAACGGTTATACCTCGACCGATAGAAGATAGGCGTAGAGGTTTTTATCTTGATCCTATAAAAAAAGATACCGAGAGAGGACGTAGGCTCGTTTATAGCCAAACCTCTATAAATCCTCGTGTCCTTTATTTTCCACACTTATATTTACGCTTCCGCAAACGGCGCAAATATCGGACCCCGTACCCAACAATACATAAATGGTATCAGAGCTTTAGGTTGTGGAAACCTAGACTTTTGGGTTTAGTGGTGTCTGTTGAGTTTTTGTCTCGTCAGATTTTGTCTGACTGAGTCGCGTCGCGACGCTATGTCTGAGTTGGTTGGTCGTGATTATTATCGTGGGGCGATCATCACCTTCGTGCGACCTGTGGATGTAAGTCTCCCCTCTTTGTGTTTGTGCCTCGTTTGATGCGAGCTACTGGTATGATTATGTGTTAATTGACGAAATCCTCTTATGGATTTTGATTTCGTGATATGTGGTTGAGTCTCATATTTCGTTCATATAAGGAGTAGTGTTGCTGGATTGTGCATGTTGAACTGTATTTCTTTTATCTGCGGCGTGAGTTCTTTTGTAATGGCTTTCGGTATTTTACCGACTGAGTTTTATTTCGAAAACTGATTCTCTTAACCGAGTTTTTGGCATTATGGCCTTGATCGTTTTGGCGAAATTCTTATGACGGTATTTAGTATTTTGTAAATGGCTTTTGTGAGTTTTTGAAATATTACCGTCATCGGCCTTTTTGGCATTTTTGTAAATGGTTTTTAGCTCATGGGTTCCACATGGACCAACGGCGCTATAATGTTCCGTATAATTACCTGAAATTTTTGGGCATTCTAGCCCATTGAATTATCTTTGAAAACCTCGAGTATCTTAGAAAATAAATTTCGAGACGTACTTTTAAAATGAATTATTTTCTCGTGGTACATCCAAGGTGCTACAATATGTTTCAAAATTCTTCTACCTCGAGGACCAAAATGTTTTGAGATATTTTCAATGTTTTAGGAACACTTTTACTTAGACCCGAGGGTCGAATATTCTGAAAGTTTTTCACTAAGAGAAAGTGTCCTCATTTTTATCAAATGCGAAATGGTTCTCCAAAGTCTCGATAACGATGTTTCACGTTTGTACTTTTTTTTGAAAGGTGATACTCAAGATCAACCGGTGTTTTTATAAATTATTTTCAAAATGAGGTTTTCGTTTTTAAAATCTATCCATTTCCGTTTGAGGGCTGGGTATGTATGTATTATGTTCGCGTTGTCGTTATGATGTTTGCTCCCGAGTATGATCGAGTTGGTGGCATGAACATCGAGGCGTTTCCACGCATTTGTTGTACTAGCCCTCTGTGAGAAGTGTGAACTGGTGTTTACTTGGTGTTTACTGTTTATCGCCTCGTGGTGATTTGCGTGTTGTCACACGAGTGTGAGTTGTTAAAGCTTGGATTTTTGTGCGTTTATGCACATGGGTGATTGTTTCATGATGTTTGTGATTGTATGCCGCTATCGCTCAGCCGTTGTAATCGCTTAACGATGCCGTTGTTGTTGTGATTTTTGTATGCGTTGATATGTTATGCTGAGTTGGCATCTCCAGTATGTTGTTTTGCGGTGTTATGTTCCATTATATCTAGCATCTGTATTTTCGGTATGCCGAGCCGAGGCATTTCAACCGTGAGGTGCCGTGGGAATGCACGTGTAATTTGTCCTTCTCGTTAGTAACGCGTTTCAAGTGCGGACTCGAGGGACACCGCATTCAGTTTTGCGAATTGGCTACCGAGACTTTCGGAGTTCGCGCTTCAGCATAGTTATCAGAATCGGCTTTGAGAGACCTTTGAAGGATGTTTCTGTCGGTTGCTTGTTGTGTCGTCACCTTGATTTCATTGTTGTAAGTTTCGGGGACGACACTTCTTTTAGAAGAGGTCGAATATAATACCCGTATTATTTTTGGCTTCTGCATTTTCTCCTTCTCAATTCTATCGACTCGCTCGTGTTCGTTGATACCTTCTACACTTGTTCTGTATTTCGGTTTCATGGTTCGAACGAGCTGTGATCTTGTTTTGAGTCGATCTGGTTATCGCTGTGACTTTTCCGAGTTCGGTTCGATTCTTGTGAACCTTGGAGTTGTTGTTTGAATTTTATTGTTCTTCGTGATTCGAACATGATTGTTCGATTTTTGTTGTCTCGATCGTTGTAGTTCGATCGTTTGAGGGTTCGGTTTTTGTTGATCTCGTCTCGTGATTGTTGAACGCCTGTGCCCTTCGTAATTCCCTTAAGTTCGAGAAATTAGTCTCGCTGATCTCCCAACCCTTGGGTGGTGGAATTCCGTATTTGTTCATCGATTGGCTCGCGTTTTGATTGATGTACCGTTGGGTTGGTCAATCATATTGATTTTCATTCGTTGTGTTTTGTGATTGTTCGGATAATCGACTCGATTGTATTGTCTATTTGATGACGCTTGTCACTTGTTGATTTTATTATGTCTCTATCGGTGGCGTTGGTTTAGTTGTCGTGGAGCGTGTTTTCACGCCGTATATTCCTTTGCGTTGCTTGTAACGTCTCGCCGATGGACGTAAGTTACGCGTTTCTTGTGTATCTCGTTGAGTTTTCTGTAACACCCCCAAAACCGTATGGGAATGTTACATGCCGTAGACCCTTTCCGCAAGGATCTACCAGGCTAAACATCCATAAACAACCAAATGCTTGCACGGCCAGGGCCAAACAACATAATAATACAGACCGTTAAGGTCACTTACACATAAACACACAGACCGATGAGGTCACACAACTCCATTAACTGAACTGACTAAACAACATTACCCACACAGGGGTTGAAACATAATACAGCGGAAGACTGAATCAACTCTAACAATACAACCAAACTCTACCAACTCTCGACTCTTGATTAGTATCGCAACTCGTCATCCCCTTGTGCCAATCCCGTGATCGCTCCCGAACCCGCATGTACCGGACGCAGTATCAGACATCCACCCCCCGATTACTCGAGGGTTAGTAAAACTCCACTATTTTACTAGTGCAAGTATAAAACGATACGAAATGCAACAAGTAAATAGCAACTACGAATTTAATACGGAAATCAATTATCAAAATGTTCCCGAGAAGTTTTAGAATTTCGAACTCAAGTAAGAGATATTTGAAAAGGAACACATCATCTCGGGGATTTTTAAAGAAGAAATTCTTTTGGACCTCGAGTCCCAATTTACAAAACCTTTTCGTAAATATTAGGGCCTTAGCCCGATTCTCGTTTCAAAGCACACTAAATAATATATCATTATGAGTCCGAGATCCATATTTAAAATGTTACCCAAACAGTCACTGCTACACGATCATTGTTCGTACACATCATGCACCGAACTCCGGAGGCCTCGACGGACCTTACCCGGACCACGCACACTGTTCGTACACATCATGTACCGAACTCCGGAGGCCTCAACGGACCCTACCCGGCCACACACACTATTTGTACACATCATGTACCAAACTCCGGAGGCCTCAACGGACCCTACCCGGCCACACACATCGTTCGTACACATCATGTACCGAACTCCATAGGTCTCGTCAGACCCTACCTGGATCACACACCTTGTTCATACACATCATGTACCAAACTCCAGAGGTCTCGTCAGATCCTACCTGGATCACACACCTTGTTCGTACACATCATGTACCGAACTCCAGAGGCCTCGTCAGACGCTACCTGGAACACACGCACACACATCGACACGACACAACTCATAATCATCAAATGTCAAGCCATTCCACATTACACCAAAATGTACAATCAAGTATGTAAACCAAAACAACACAAATATCATGATCATCACAACGACTCAACAATGACCAACCACGCCCGGCAGAAACTTAGATGATTTGCACATCCAACACAATTCCACGATGTTAACTAAGTGAAGGTATTATCGTTACCATCAATTGTTCGTAATAATCAATTCATACGAAGCATATACACGAAAGTAAACCAATGCACCACAACCATAATACGACGTCCCTATTCACAAGACACACCAGATAGTAAAATACTTGCCTTAATAACCGCTACCGAATACTCCGAAGAACACAACACCGGGAAGCTCGACCAAGAAGACAACGAACTAAGGGTTCCACTCGAGTTCTTCACAAGAATTTCGTCCCTAAGTCATACCAATGATAAATCAACAATCGTACGATGGATAATAATCATACAACGCCCAATCCCCCCTCTAAGACCTTTTGTCGGACACCTTCAAGGCGTTGACTAAGAACTCGACCAAAACAACGAATCGAAATGATCCAACCATGGAATAACAAGGGAAATGATAGAATACATCTAAATAATCATCAATACATCACAAAGCTAAGTTATTACGGTTAAATCGGACAAAACGAACAAAAACCCCCAATTCACCCAAAAGTAGGGTTTCAAGAATTTACCTTGGATTAATGATGAAGAACAATTGTTGGTGTCATTAATCCACACCAAGAACTTGAAGAATATGAAGTTCTCTGGGATTGATGATGCAAAAACGCCCAAAAATCGCCCACAAAATCGCCCAAGAGGAGGAGGAATGAAGGAAGAGATGAAATGAGCATTCATCTCACAAAATCCGCACAAATAGGCTGATTTGCACTGTGTGCCGCGGCCCAACCTAAGTGTGCCGCGGCACAGGGTACAGGCTGCTCGGCCAAAACTAGAAAATGAGTGTCTGAGCTATTTCGACCATAACTCTCTCGTCCGGACTCCGATTGATTCACCGTTTGAACCATTGGAAAGTTAACTTGATGCTCTATAATATTGAAAAGATTCAAAATCTTTGGAGTTTCCAAGAATTTATGGTGATTTTACAAAGTCGACTCATACTTGGAAAAGTCGTTTAATAACACTGAACTCAAGAAAACGACACCGAAACCCGAACCTGAATACGAATCGAAGGTACGGTCACGAAGTACTTGCAAAGACGAATCTAAGAGCTAAGAGAACACACGATTCCGACCACCCGAAGGCTCGAAATTCGACAACGGAAGGTAATTACCCCAAACTTTGGGAAATTACGAAAATGGCCCAAAACGTCCGAAAATCACGATACGTGATCGAATAACCAAACCGAAGTTCACAACACGCCTAAAAAGTTAAACGGACTTACGGAAACTCAAACAAGAATTTCGGACGAGATTCACAAGAATCGAACTCGAAAGGAAAAGTCGTTAAGAAAACACGGACTCAACAAAACAATACCGAAACGAACTCGTGACAAAAAGTGCGTAATTAATCATTCTCGTAATGATGAAACGATCCCAAGCGAGTCGTCAAATGGACCTCCGCCAAAAAAGAAAATTATCTGAATTGAATCATGATATTACATTCTACCTCTTAAAAGAAGTTTCATTCCAAACTTAAATCAAGTAGGAGAAGCAATATCCCACAATAAAAACTCAACGAGATACATAAGAACCGAAAATCGCGCCTAACGGCGAAACGTTACAAGCAACGCGAAGATCATACAACATGGAAAACACGCCCACGACGACCATAACAACGCCACCGACAATGATTCAAAACAATAACGAGCAATTAATGACGATCACATGCACACATTTAATCAAAGAAACGCACGCGACAACAAGTCGCACCACCACAACGACTATACGGTAGAAACAAATATAGTATTATGATAGAATTCACTCCGATTCTCACAACAAGAAAATGTTCGACGCCAAGACACAAACAATTCAAGATAACGTAAAACGAGAATACCGGACATTACATTCTATCCTATTAAAAATAAGTTTCATTCCGAAACTTGAAATAAAACATCATGGTAGAATACAAACAAAACCAAAATGTTCACGCAACAAATATCAATTTCTACACGAATTACAAGACGAAGTACGATACACACTACATCACGGACACCACTGTGCACTCCCGAGTAGGAACGAAACCCAATTCCCGAACATCTTGGCAACGGTCTCACAATGCACCGCCGTGACCCACTTGGCCACACTCAAACAATGACTAACGGTGAACGACAATTCTTCGCAGATTTAAATCGTGCAACAACAATGACAACCCCGCTCAACAACAACGATCGAACAACAACGATCAAATAACAATGATCGAACAACAATGATCAAATAACAATGATCGAACAACAACGATCAAATAACAATGATCGAACAACAATGATCAAAACAATGATCGAACAACAACGATCAAATAACAATGATCGAACAACAACGATCAAATAACAATGATCGAACAACAATGATCAAATAACGATGATCGAACAACAACGATCAAATAACAATGATCGAACAATAATGATCAAATAACAATGATCGAATTACAACAAATAACAATGACTCAAGTCCCCACTTCAACTCTGCATTAAAAGAACTCGTAGAAAGTGAAAGATATTACTTCCAAACAAGGTTCACAAGAATTGAACCGAACTCGGGAAGGTCACGATGATAAACAGGTCGATCTGAAACAAGGTCACAACCAGTTCGAACAATAACAACTGAGACATCAAACAAGTTCAAAAAGTATCGACGAACACGTGCAAGTCGATAGAATTTAGAAGGAGAAACTGCAGAAGTCAAATATAGTACGGGTATTACATCCGACCTCTTATAAAAGAAATGTCTTCCCCGCAATTCACAACAATGGAAAAAAGGTAACAACACAAAAAGCATCCGACAGGAAAATCTCCCATGGGTCTCTCAGAGCCGATCCTGATATCTGTGGCCAAGCGCGAACTCCGAAAGTCTCGTGAGCCACCCGCAAAATCAATTCGTGTCCTCGAGTCCGCACTTGAAACGCTGCATCGACGAGAAGGACAATTTACACGTGCATGCCCCGGCACATCACGGTTGAAACACCTCGGCTCGGCATACCGAAAATACAAATGCTAGATACAATGGGGCATAACGTCGCAAAACAATATAGCGGAGATGCCAACTCAGCACAACAAAGAATCATAACACATATCATATACAACGATTTCCATCGTAAAGTAATACACACACAAACACTACAACAACTACGGTATCGTTCGGCGACCTCAACGGCCCGGACGATAACCAGCACATAACTACAAACATTATGGAACAATCACACATGTACACAAACGTACAAACCTAAGCTTCAACAGCTCACATTCGTGCGACAACACGCAAATCACCACGAGGCGATAAACAGTAAACACCAATTCACACCTCTCACAGAGGGCTAGTACAACAAATGCGTGGCAATGCCTCGACGTTCATGCCACTAATTCGATCATACTCGGGAGCAAACATCATAACGACAACGCGAACATCACACATACATGCCCAACCCTCAAACGGGAATGGATAGGTTTTAAAAACGAAAACCTCCTTTTGAAAAAATTTTTGGAAACACCAATTGATCTTGAGTATCACCCTTCAAAAAAAAAGTGCAATCATGAAACATCGTTATCGAGCCTTTGGAAAACTATTTCACATTCGATAAAAATGAGGACACTTTCTTTTCGTGAAAAACTTTCGGAAATATTCGACCCTCGGGTCTAAGTAAAAGTGTTTCTAAAATATTGGAAATATCTCAAAACATTTTGGTCCTCGAGGTAGAAGAATCTTGAAACATATTGTGGCACCTTGGATGTACCACGAGAAAATAATTTATTTTAAAAGTACGTCTCAAAATTTATTTTCTAAGGTACTCAAAGTTTTCAAAGATAATTCAATGGGCTAGAATGCCCAAAAATTTCAGATAATTACACGGAATATTATAGCGCCATGGGTCCCGCGCCGGAACCCACCAGGCTAAAAACCATTTACAAAATGCCAAAAAGGTCGATGACGGTAATATTTCAAAAACTCACAAAAGCCATTTACAAAATACTAAATACCGTCATAAGAATTTCGCCAAAACGATCAAGGCCATAATGCCAAAACTCCTTAAGGGAATCGGTTTTCAAATAAAACTCACTGCAAAATACCGAAAGCCATTACAAAAGAACTCACGCAATGAAAAAGGAATACACCCAACATGCACAATCTAATTGAATACATCTCACATCATCTAGTTTAAACATACAACAAAACCATTCCTGAGTTTCTCACGAACTCAATCGCCGATACCTTATTCAAACCCAACAAGGTTCTCAATTTTCACACCATACCACCCTCACAAAGGGTTCAAAGGTAAAACAACAATAGGCCCAGCTTTATACGTATATTATATGTCACACGTATTAAATACAACTATATTCACAACACTGCAAATAAAATTATGCACCGCAATTAACTCATTTAGATAAAATCATGATACACAGGTACTTCGCATAAAAGAGGAGACTTACGTCCACAGGCCGCACGGAGATGAAGGTCGCCCACGATACTAATCTCATCCGAAAACATATCCGACACGTTGTGACTACGCACAACTCAACTTGTCACCTGACGACTCGAACGACAAGACAACACATTACTCGACAAACCACGACTCGACTCTGTAACACCCCCAATCCACTCAGGGATATTACACGCCGTAGACCCTCTCCTCGAGGATCTACCAGGCTGATAACTAAAATCAAACATCTAAACATCGCCTTTAAGGCTAAAATGACTCAGTAGACCGACTTGGTCTTTCAATAATAACATACAACTCAATTCCAAACACATACCCACGCAGGGGTCAAAATACAATAAACTCCCGTACAACGGGGAAAAGATACCGCAATGAAAAGAAAATACAACTAGACCAATACGACATCAACGGATCCTCGTGTGGTTAGTATCGTTCATCTTTCATCATCCTTCGTGCCGACCCTGTGCTATGCTCCAAAACCTGAATACAAAAATAGACATCCACCCCCCGAATACTCGGGGGTTAGCAAAACTCCACTGTTTTGCTAGTGCAAGTACAAGTGCAAAAATACGAGCCATACAATACAAGTTCCAAGAACAATAATAATCAGGAATCCTCAAAGTTCCAAACGTAACGAAAATCACTTCCCGAGGCATGAGTTTGGTAAAACATTCCAAAACCGAAAGACTACAGGTTAAAGGGAAACAATTTATAAAACAGTTTAAAATGCCATCGAGAGTTTTAATAGAAAACAATTTAGGATTACCGAATCCTTATCTTTCCAAAAATCAACAGGGTCACAGCCCAAAGGTTTTGTTTTCGCAAATAGAAAACCGACAACAGTTCACAGGGTCAAAACCCAAGTCACATGTCCTCGACGGACATAAAATCAAATACCAACTCATGAAGTTTTTACTCGTGATTCCTGGACTCACCCATTGGAATTCCCGTCGTGGCCCCGTCGAACCAACCCACGGTGAGTAAAATACATTCACTAAATATACAACAACCTGTGAAGTTTTTACTCGTGATTCCTGGACTCACCCATTGGAATTCCCGTCGTGGCCCCGTCGAACCAACCCACGGTGAGTAAAATACATTCACTAAATAACATATCACACCAAGCATCACCTTGGGAACAGGGTAATACCATTGATCCCGCCCGAGGCCTCGAAGGACCCTCCCGAGCTGGCTAGCTAAACAAATCACAACACATGCATCGCCTTGGGAACAGAGTAATATCATTGATCCCGCCCGAGGCCTCGAAGGACCCTCCCGAGCTGGCTAGCTAAACAAATCACAACACATGCATCGCCTTGGGAACAGAGTAATATCATTGATCCCGCCCGAGGCCTCGAAGGACCCTCCCTAGCTGGCTAGCTAAACAAATCACACACATAGCACAATGCAACAAAGATATCCAAACAATTCATTCAGAGGTATCAAACACTTAGCAAAACACCTCGTCAAACCACAATGCACCGAAATGAAACAATATACGTCCACACGCAAATACCAAGTGCATCATCAACACCAAACATATCCATAGGATTCACATAGCCACTTACAACCCACACAATTTACAAAACACACGCGTTTGAAAGTGAGCCTTTAACGAGGCTAGCCGAATCTTTTGAAAACACATTTCAAACAAACAAACAAATACACCAAGACGATCACCAATTATTATATCCACAAAACAAGAATAGTATGGGCAAGGTACTTGCCTCAAACCACAATCGCAACAAGACGACGGATGAAATACGGCCGACGGCCCCGAACTCCCGAACATTATCAAGAACGCGATAGCAAGACCGCAATTACTACGTGAATAACACCACACGAATCGTCAAACACCAACGAGATTCAACATCGGAATCCTCTAACACCTATAAACCTCCGGAACGAACAATAACACATGGTTACGACGAGAATCAAGGCCAAAACAACGGAAATCACAACAAACTATCGAAGGGAAACTCATTGGGACATTTAATCGAACACTCAATGTTCGATAACTCCCAAGAACACTGAATCACTAATCGAGTTGAACAAACTCAAATATGGATATACAACCCATAGAACACGATTAATAACATCAGTCTACACAAACCGTTGTTTGAATATCGGATTAGAATCGAAATCAAGAACAAATTCTCCGAAAAGTCAACTTGAAGGAAAATCAAGAAATATACCTTGATTCGATTTAAATACACGGATTGGATGATGATATGATCAACAAGAATCTTCCAAAACATCTTGGAATTGATTAGAATCGGCCAAGAACTCGATTCCCCGTCGCACCCGTCCGATAGCCGCAAGAAAAGTGAGGAAATGAACAAAAACGGGCTGCCAGGCCTTATATAGCCGGTCACTGCCGGACACTTACGGCCGTAACCGGCAGTGCCTTACGTCCGTAACTCGGCCCATACGGCCCTACTCGGCAAGCCTTACATCCGTAACCGGCATTCATCAAAAAAATCTGCCCAGCACCTGTCGGACACTTACGGCCGTAATTGGCACACATTACGGCCGTAATTGGCCTTCGTCTGGAAGATGCCCAACGCTCGTACGGCCGTACCCGATCATGCCTTACGGCCGTAACTGACATTCGTCCGGAAGCTACCAGGCGTCATACGGCCGTAACTCTCGGCCCTTACGGCCGTAACTCGGCCAGGCCAGGCCCTGCTCCGGCCGTGACTCGGCCGTGGCCACTCCGACGGCCCGGACGACCCCGAAACCCGAACCTGAGTATAAATCGAAGGTACGGTTACGACGTACTCGCAAAGACGAATCTAAGAGCTAAGAGAACATACAATTCCGACCACCCGAAGGCTTGAAATTCGACAACGAAAGTAATTACCCAAAACTTTGGGAAATTACGAAAATGGCCCAAAACGTCCGAAAATCACGATACGTGATCGAATAACCAAACCGAAGTTCATAACACGTCTAACAAAGTTAAACGGACTTACGGAAACTCAAACAATAGCTTCGAACGAGATTCGCAAGAATCGAACTCAAGTGCGGAAAAGTCGCTAAAAAGCTCGGAACTCAACAAAACGATACCGAAACGAACTCGGATGACAAAAAGTGAAGAATTAATCATTCTTGGAATGACAAAACGGTCATGAGCGAGTCGTCAAAACGGACTTCTGCCGAAAAAAAAGAAAATTACCGAAATTCGAAATTGCGGATATTACATTCTACCCTCCATAAAAGAAGTTACGTCACGAAACTAAAAATAATTAGCGAGAAGAAATATCCACAGACAAAAAAACTCGACGAGATACGCAAAAACCGAAAACTCGCGCCCGACGGCGAAACGCTGCAAGAAACGCAAAGAGACATACGGCGTGAAAACACGCTCCACGACGACCAACACAACGTCGCCGTTAGGAATATAATAAAACCAAAAAATGACAAGCGTCATCAAACGGATAATATAGTCAAGTCAATTATCCGAACAATCACAAAACACAAGGAACGAAAATCAATATGATCGACCACCCCAACGGCACATCAATCAAAACGCGAGCCAATCGCTAAAGAAATACGGAATTCCACCGTCCAAGGGTTGGAAGATCGAAAACGAGACAAATTTCCCGAATATAAAGAAATTAGGAAGGAGTCTGAACGCTCAACAATCACGAAACGAGATCAACAAAAACCGAACAATCAAACGATCGAACCACAACGGTCGTGTAACACCCCCAAAACCGTAAGGAAATATTACACGCCGTAGACCCTTTCCACAAGGATCTACCAGGCTAAACATCCATAAACAACCAAATGCTTTCCCGGTCAGGGTCAAACAATAAAATAATACAGACTGTTAAGGTCACTTACACGCGAACACACAGACCGATGAGGTCACACAACTCAATCAACAAAATTGACTTATACAACATTACCCACACAGGGGTCGAAACACAATACAGTGGAAGACTGAATCAACTCTAACAATACAACCAAACTCTACCAACTCTCGACTCTTTGATTAGTATCGCAGCTCGTCATCCACTTGTGCCAATCCTGTGGATCGCTCCCCGAACTCGCATGTACCGGACGCAAACAGACATCAACCCCCGATTACTCTGGGGTTAGTAAACTCCACCGCTTTACTAGTGCAAGTATAATACGATACGAAATGCAACAAGTAAATAGCAACTACAATTTTAATACGGAAATCTATTATGAAAATGTTCCTAGAAGTTTTAGAATTCGAACTCAAGCAAGAGATATTTGAAAAGGAACACATCATCTCGGGATTTTTAAAGGTAAATTCTTTCGACCTCGAGTCCCAATTTACAAAACCTTTTCGAAAACATTAGGGCCTTGGTCCGATTCTCGATTCAAAACACACGAGATAAGATATCATTATGAGTCCGAGACCCATATTTAAGAGGTTACCCAAACAAGCACTATAACACGATCATTGTTCGTACACATCATGTACCGAACTCCGGAGGCCTCGACGGACCTTACCCGGACCACACACATTGTTCGTACACATCATGTACCGAACTCCGGAGGCCTCGACGGACCCTACCCGGCCACAAACATCATTCGTACACAACATGTACCGAACTCCATAGGCCTCGTCAGACCCTACCTGGATCACACACCTTGTCCGTACATATCATGTACCGAACTCCAGAGGCCTCGTCAGACCCTACCTGGATCACACACCTTGTTCGTACACATCATGTACCGAAATCCAGAGGCCTCGTCAGACCCTACCTGGAACACACACACACACATATCGACACGACACAACTCATAATCATCAAATGTCAAGCCATTCCACATTACACCGAAATGTACAATCAAGTATGTCAACCAAGACAACACACACATCATAATCATCACAACAACTCAACAATGACCGACCACGCCCGACACAAACTTAGATGATTTGCACATCCAACACGATTCCCAAAATGTTAACTAAGTGAAGGTATCATCGTTACCATCAATTGTTCGTAATAATCAATTCATACGAAGTATATACACGAAAGTAAACTAATGCATCAGAACCATAATACGACGTCCCTATTCACAAGACACAATTCGTATAGTAAAATACTTGCCTTAATAACCGCTTCCGAATACTCCGAAGAACACGATTCGACCGGGAAGCTCGGACCCCGAAGAAGACAACGAACAGAAGGGTTCCGACTCGGTTTCTTCGCAAGAAACTCGACCCTAACAACATATAATCAATAAATCATCGATCATACGAGGAAGAATAATCGTAGAACGCCCGAAAACCCCTCTATGACATTTTACCGGACACCTTCAAGGCGTCGGTCAAGAACTCGACCCAAACAACGAATCGATACGATCCAACCATGGCATAACAAGGGAAATGATATAATACTGTTGAGATTCGGTGCCTAAAAACGAAGGCCCAGCGGAAGCGGTAAAACGAAAATTAATTCGATCCGAATCCCTACGGGGATCGATCGAGCTACGTATATACGAAAATATAAACGAAAAGCAAGAGTCATAAAAACTCACCCTTGTAGTCCGTTGATTAGATGGATAATCTTCTCTCGAGCTATTCCCCAAGCTTTAGGCAATCTCCTTGCAATTCAATCCGCTCCAAGCTCTTGAATGATCCAATGCCGAAAGCACCGCGTCTCTACTTGCCACGCGCCGGAGAAACGATCGGAACGACGATCACCTTGCTATCCTCCGAGGATGCGGCTAGAGCTAAGTGATGAAGCTTCCAATATGAGATCATCACACTCTAAGTGTATAACTCATAACTCTCAATTATACTCTTGAATTTTCTCTAAGAAAACCAAGAGGAAAGTGAAGAAGAAGAAGACTACTTTGAGAAGAACTTTTCTCTCTCTTGAACTCTCTATGATTGATCCGTATGAATGGCTATCAAAATGAGAGAATGAAGTCTACTTTTCTTATTCAAATTCCACTCACCTTAAAACAACTCATCAAATGAGAATCAACCCCACCATGTCATTATCACCCATTAATCAATGGGAACAAAAAACAAAAGGGAATAAGGTGGAAAGTGGGGCGGCGGCTATGATGAAAAACGGATGAGTTCGGTTCGTTTCGGACTCCCGTGAGTCCAAACAGATAAACTCCGATTCCGTTCCGATGTATTTATATCGATTAATTAATCCAATTAATTTTATCATATCAAATACATTATGACATAATTAATTCCTCCAAGAAATAATTATATCCATGAATTAAATTTATCACCCAGTAATTTATTTAATTCATTAGGCCGTAAATTAATTTATCCAATAAATCAATTTAAACATCCAATGTCCCAAATTAGATATCCAATA
Organism: Orobanche coerulescens; assembly: GCA_033398695.1. Classification (NCBI taxonomy): domain Eukaryota; kingdom Viridiplantae; phylum Streptophyta; class Magnoliopsida; order Lamiales; family Orobanchaceae; genus Orobanche; species Orobanche coerulescens. The sequence goes on along the minus strand of CM065804.1, from coordinate 123,449,413 downwards.
TCTAATATTCATAATGAGAGAATTAAGCTTGATTCATTCCGTCAATCCTAATGCGCGACTCAGAGGTCCGTCTCTACCAAGAATGGGAGGAACCAAAGAGTAGTAGCACCACCTAGCCACTGATGGCCTACACCGCACTTAACCGAGAACGAATGATTGGGATCATTCAAGAACCATTCTCTCGTGAATACCAAGATACGTATAAAACCCTTCTTTCAAATGTCCCGATCAAGTTATAGGTCACGGTCACCAAAACCTATCTCAGATTGACGCTATGCATGCGTTAATGCAAATCGAGATCATCGAGCTCTCGTGTATCCAATACAGCTAGCTCCAATGCTTTGGCCAAAGACTTATGATCTCATCTGCCAATAACCGCATAGGACATATAACCCGTTCACTAACCGGGGAAATAATTCTTTCTTGGTATTCATAGAGACTCGCTACTTGCCCGCCAAGATGCACGCCGAGGTTGACCCCGCCTTCCGCTTATAGGGTCGAACTACTCTAAAGAAAAACTAGAAGGCACAAGCACATCCCTACTAAAACATCAATACGAAGGTTCATCAAAACCTATCACAACATATCGATTCCGTCATTGATCGTCCCGAGTGAAATCCGTGTGACGAATCGAGGGTGAGTCGGTTCGAGTATACTAATCTAATTAGCATACCTATAACGTGTGCTCCCACTAACCATTAGTGTTCGACAGGCACTCTCCATGTCAAAGAACACGTCATACAAGTCTTCACATAAACTTAATGTAACACCCCCAAGTTATTCAGGGTATATTACAGTGTCGTGAGCCCCGCCGTGGGACACACAAGGCTAATCATACGCGGAACCATAAACTTTTGACCGATAAGGTCTACACACAATGGAATGAAAAACAATACAAAGGTATCCAAAACATAACCAATGTATTCACAAACATCACAACTCGAATCAATACTTCGGCGAACACAGGCCGGAACATCAAGGAAAAGGGAAAACAATACTCGAGTATTCAATAGTCAATCCAGTACAACAACACTGAATGGGAAACTCCAAACATAACTGGAAGAAGATACAGTATCACACTTGCCCACCATCTTCATGCCGACCCGATACCTGCCTCTCCGACCTCCTGGAACCTGAAATACATGAAACGTATTTCCCCCATAAAGGGGTTAGCCGTCGAATAGCTAGTGCAAGTATATCAAGTATGAAACACAATACTCCTCGACAATAAAGTAAATGTAATCCGTCAATCCATCAATTCAAGACTAGTATTCCGGAATGACTAAAATCTCATGACGTATGTGAATGCCGTAGAAACGGTTCGTTCATATCATACGCCATTACATGTAGGAATGCCGTCAAAACGGTTCGTTCGTTACATGCCAATAATACATATATGAATGCCGTAAAAACGGTTCGTTCATAATATGCCATCAATATATCTATGAATGCCGTAAAAACGGTTCGTTCATATCATACCATCAATTCCTCTTACTTTCAAAGTCGAGAACGCACAATCATAAATGTATACTTGCCTTTGAGACATCGAGAAATCGAACGGAGGAAGGGTATGAGTTCGGTAGGTCCAAGAACGCGCTTCCGGCACCTAAACGATTCGCAAGGAGTATGATAATCAATCATCCATATTCAAACTACACGAAGGAACTCCCCAAACCCATCTACGATTCATAAAGATATACGGATAATTAACTAGAGGTTGGAAAATCGTCCTAAATCTCACAAGTCCGAAAACGGCACAATCTAAACCATAAAATCGTAGGAAAAGTATGCATACGGTATAGATACATCATAATCTCAAAGTTCTCAAGCTTCAAAGCGGGTAAATCGGACGAATCTACGAAAAACCCCAAAATTCCCAAAAGTAGGGTTCTAAGGATTTTTACCTTGATTCGGACGTTAGGAGGAATTAGATGTTGAGAAATCCTTGTTCTCCAACCAAATATATTGTTGTTAGAAGGAAGATCGCTTCCAATCGCCTAAGATCGCCTCTCCCGAGTGATTCCCGTCGAAAAGGAGTGAAGAAGGTGAGAAATGACGAAAATAAAGTCAACTGCCATATTTATATCTGTCCAGTCTAGCGCTCGCTACGCCTCCTTCATTAGCGTGCGCTAGCGAAGTCACCGGATAGTCCAGTGGCTTCTGTCGGCCCCGTTAGCGTGCGCTAACCGTCTGTCCCTAGCGTGCGCTAGCCCAAAAATATGGCATCCAAGATCGGAGTCCGTAACTTACCGTCTCGCCCGCTCAAAACTTAGCGTGCGCTACCGCTATTGTTTAGCGTGCGTTATGCAATAGCTTTAGCGTGTGCTAGCCGAAGCCTAGCGTACGCTATCTCGATAGTCCGTAAAACCCGGCAACCTCATCGCCTGCTGACCAGCCCGGTAGCGTGCACTACGGACGGATGTTAGCGTGCGCTACTATCCATGGATAGCGCGCGCTAACAAACTCATAGCGTGCGTTAATCCGCCACCCAGAGCACCAAATACCGGTTCGACTCGATCGATCCTCTTAGCGCGCGCTACGGCTCAGAGCTAGCGTGCGCTAATCAAGCAGAATTAGCGTGCGTTAGCCTAGTCTTAGCGTGTGCTATATCTCTGGCACAGAACATTTCCGCAAGGTCTAAACGACATGATCAAAAACCAAACGAGATACGAAACTCCATAACAATATCAACAACATCTCCAAGCATTTACAGAGCGACAAAACGAGGAGGATGACAGAGTCAAACAGCCAATAAAAGTACGGGTATTACATTCTCCCCCTCTAAAAAGAAGTTTTGTCCCGAAACTTAAGAAATAAATAGTTCGGGGTATTCCACCCGCATCTTCTCTTCCGTCTCCCAAGTTGCCTCCTCGACTCCATGTCTCGACCATTGCACTTTAACCAGTGGAATGGTCTTATGCCGAAGTTGTTTCTCGCGACGCTTAAGGATCTTCACGGGTCTCTCCGGAAAGGTAATATCCTCGGCTACGTCAATCTCACTGTAGTCGATGATGTGGCTCGGATCCAGACGTACTTTCTCAACTGAGACACATGAAAAACACTATGGACGTGACTCAAAGCTGGAGGCAACGCCAAGCGATAAGCTAAATCTCCAACTCTGTCCAAAATCTCGAAAGGTCCGATATACCTCGGACTAAGTTTCCCCTTTTTCCCGAAGCGGAAAACCCCACGGGTCGGCGACACCTTGAGTAAGACGTGATCCCCCACTTCGAACTCCAAGGGTCGACGACGAGTATCAGCATAAGATTTCTGACGACTCTGGGCAGCCAGTAATCGGTCCCGGATAATAGTAATCTTTTCCTTAGTCTCCATCAACATATCCGGCTCCGTCCCAACTAGCTCAGAAGCCTCGTCCCAACATAATGGCGACCTACATCGCCTACCATAAAGTGCCTCGAAGGGTGCCATTTGGATCGACGCATGCCAACTATTATTGTAAGCAAACTCGATCAACGGCAAGTGAAGCTCCCAATCATTACTCCAGTCTAAGGCACAAGCCCGTAACATATCTTCCAACGTCTGAATCGTCCTCTCTGTCTGACCATCCGACTGAGGATGAAAAGAAGTGCTCAATCTCAACTCAGTACCCAAAGCCTGATGAACGGCCTGCCAAAAGTGCGATACGAAACGGCCGTCTCGATCAGAAACAATGGTTTTGGGGGCACCGTGTAACCTCACGATCTCAACAATAAAGGTTCGAGCCAGTCTATCCGGCCCCCAAGTATCCTTAATACCCAAGAAGTGTGCAGACTTGGTCAACCGATCGACAATTACCCAAATCATATTCATTCCGGCCCGAGTTCTCGGCATGCGAGTGATGAAATCCATAGAAATGTCTTCCCACTTCCACTCGGGAATGGGAAGCGCTTTCAACAACCCCGCTGGTCGTTGATGTTCGATCTTGACTTGTTGGCACGTCAAGCACTGTAGTACAAAATCCGTAACATCCTTCTTTATGTTATTCCACCAAAAATTACGCTTCAAATCTTTGTACATCATACTCGTCCCGGGGTGGATTGAGTAAGGCGTAGCATGCGCTTCTCGGAGAATTCTCTGTCTCAACTCTAAATCGTTCGGAACACAAAGCCTGCCCTGAAATCTCAGAATACTATCCTCATGTACCATAAAGCCAGGAGCTTTTCCTTTAATTACATCTTCCTTCAGTTGAGAAATCATCGGGTCACTCCACTGCTTCCCTTTGATGTCATCAACTAAAGACGAAGTAATTTCGAGAGTACACAGCTGCCCCTGTACTCGTTGAAGCCAAACTTCTATCCCTTGCTCAATTAAGTCCTGACGAATTTTCGTCTGAGGTGTAAGAACCTCGAGCATTTGAAGAGATGCCGATTTGCGGCTCAAAGCATCCGCAACGACATTAGCTTTTCCGGGGTGGTAAAGAATTTCCAAATCATAATCCTTTATCAACTCTAGCCAATACCTCTGTCTCATATTCAGCTCCTTATGACTGAAAATATATTTCAGGCTCTTGTGATCGGTATAAATCCGGCACGGCGAACCATACAAATAATGTCGCCAAATCTTGAGTGCGAAGACAATTGCGGCTAATTCCAAATCGTGAGTAGGATAATTCATCTCGTAAGGCTTTAATTGTCGTGACGCAAAAGCTATTGTCTTATCATGCTGCATAAGGACACAACCCAGGCCTTGACCAAGCGCCATCAGAACCGCAAAGCCTTCGCTACCATGTGGTAAAGTTAGAATCGGCGCCAAGTCAATCGTCTCTTTAGTTCATCAAGCTCACGTCTCTCATCCGTCCAAACAAACTTTTCGGTCTTCTCGAGTAATTTCGTAAGCGGTCGAGCGAGTTTCGAGAACCCTCGACAAACCGACGGTAATACCCAAAGAAGGCCCAAAAAGCTACGAACCTCCTTAACATTTTTAGGCGGTGCCTACCTAGCACCGCTCGATCTTCTCGGGTCTACACGAACCCCTTCTACCAAATCACATGGCCGAGAAACATAACTTCTTCCAACCAAAACTCACATTTCGAGAATTTTGCATAGAGGTGCTCGGTTCTCAAAATGTCTAAAACCAAACACAAGTGTCGGGCATGCTCCTCCTTATCTCGAGAATAAATTAAGATGTCGTCAATAAAGACGACTACACACCTGTCGAGGTACTCGATGAATATCTTATTCATTAACTGCATGAATACTGCCGGCGCATTGGTCAACCCAAAAGGCAATACTACAAACTCATAATGCCCATATCTCGTCCGAAATGCCGTCTTCGGAACGTCGTGTAATATCCGCGTTTTCTATTTTTAATAATTTCTATTTTCAGTGTATATTCGTTTCGGATAACTCGCTTGGCACTGTTTTGGAATTCTGAACCTATTTTGTTCTTGGAGTTTCTCCGCTTAGACGGGTCTCGATGATGCTTTTACGTAATTTCATCTTGTGGTATATTTTGTCTCATGCGTATTCGATTCTCCTTAAACTCGTTCAATTCCATCACTTTCTTACTTCCATGAGTTAGTATGCTTGATTAGAGCATGTTGTGAGTTTCGGATGGTTAATCCGACGTTGTGTCGTGATTTTCGGATGTTTGGGCCGTTTTTGTAATTTCCTAGAAATTTAGGGAATTTGTTCCTTGTTCAACTTTGGTTGTGTACCTCAGATCGTTTTGGGGTTCCGTACTTCCATTTCGTGTTATTGTTGCCCAAATATCGATTCCTATTGCTTTTATTCTCTTCCGGATCTTTTTCGTCATTTTGGGACCCGAGGGGGTGTGAGCCGCGACACAAGGATTGTGCGCCGCGGCACACATACTACCCATTGTTGGCCGAGCAAGCAGCACTGTGCCGCGGCACAAGGATTGTGCGCCGCGGCACACAGCCAGCCGCTGCAAGACACTTGTCCGGCCGCGGCACACCCGTGTGGCACTGCCGCTAAAACCTCTGTACGCGTGCCTCAAGATACCCCGGCAGTTGCCGGCACCTGCCGAGTCCGCGCCGCGGCACACTCCTAATGAGCCGCGGCACAACGAGCGGTCAGCCGACCACTGGGCGCAATTTTTGGCCCTGTGCCGCGGCACAGATTAGCTGAGCCGCGGCACACAATGCGGTCAGCGCTATAACTGTGTGTTTTCAGCGAGATTCGCTCATTTCCTCCTTTTTCTCCAACCGTGCGCGAGAGAGAGAGGGTTGAGAGGGGGATTTCTTCTCCATCTACCCTTTTGATTGTGTGTTTTTTCTTCATCTTCCTTCGATCGTGTATCTCGGATTGTGGATCTAGCACGTGTTCTTCGGATTATAGGGCTTGAATCTTCAAGAGGTAAGAACCCCTTTAACCCTAGTATGATTTTTGGGGAGGGTTTGGTGGTGATCTTGTGTTTTAATCCGAATTAACCGATGTTGTTGTTAGATTTTGATAGTACTCTCGGGACCCTTGGTTTTCTTGTTTTTGGTTGGGATGAAATTCCGTTAATTCACCGTTAACCGATTTCAATTCCCTACGCACTCTTGGTGTTCGATGAATTGTCCCAACGGGTAGAACTAGGAGTAATTTCTTCGTATTCATGATCTTGAGATTGATTGTATATCATTATTGTGTTAGGGTCGGATTTGAGAGGATTGTTTGGACCGAAACCTATTCCTTCGTCGTCTCCTTCGCGTCGTATTACCAAGGCAAGTACCTCGATATACGAATTGTAACTGCGTGAGATCATTGTTGTCGAAGTGTAGGAGTTTATGTGGATGTGTATATACGTATGTGTATATATATATGTGTTTATATATAGTTACATGTTAAATATATGTATGTATATACGTATATTGATATATATGTTTATGTCGGTGATCGACGAGTGTTGAATTCTAACATTAATTGACGTACTCAACTTGGATTGATGGACGAACTATAGTTACTCATATATAGTAAGGATATATATATATATATATATATCTATATATATAAATGTGTATATATTCGGTTGAGTCGCAACATAGAGATATATGTGCGGTGTTGATTGAGTTTGATTGATAACGTGCGTGTTATTGTTTATTTGTGTGGATATGGATCATGGAGAAATTGTGTGACTTGATGTACCGAGTTGAAAATTGTTGTGACGCTTGTCCGTGTGCTTGATGTTTGAACAATGTGGATACTTGTTGTGAGAAACGTCATATCCGGGAACCTCGAGGGCGGGGCGGTGTACTCCGCCCGGTGTACGCCGCAATGTGCGGCTCCATACGGGTGGTGAACGCCGGTGTTACATAATGCGTGTGTCAAGGGGCGGATCTTGGGAGTGATCGCGGAGCAATGACATGTTCAAGGAGCGGCCGACATAGTGGAGTGAACGCCGGTGCACAGTGTGTACAGTGGAGGCGCCAGCGTGTGCTTATTGGTTACGGTATTCGAGTGTTAGCTAAGACCCTGCTATCGAACGATGTTCGTATCTCAAATTCTTTCAACTCACTTTTTAATATTTGTCTTGATACATCGCAATTCATGTTTTTGAAAGCTTGTTTCAAATTGTTTTTAAAGCGTTGGTATCAGGTTAGTTAACCACAGAGGTTTGACGAAATCTCCGAGGGTTAATTAATCGGGGTCTTGAGCAGATATGTCGAATGAGAGTTTTGTACCTTTGATTGTATTGTGGTGCTATTCTCGTGTTTTGGGTCGAGGACCCCGTGGAATGTTGAGATGATTGATTTCATGATGATGTTATTTGGAATGGGTTGAGAACCCGTGAGATGTTGTAATGATTTCGTTTGTGACGGTGTTCTATAAATTGGGTCGAGAACCCCAAATAAGTTGACTTGGTTTTTGTGTAATCGTTTTCCATACGTTGGGTCAAGGACCCGAGAGTTTTTGAAATTATTTCCAAAAGTATTCCCTTTCGATTTTAAAAACCCAGACGGCCCGAGTCAACAATAACGCTTTGCAAACTACCTTATCAAAACATTTTTTTCCTTTTTCCAAAAGGGACTTTCCGACTCCTTGGGCTTGGTTAAAATTTTATTGAGGTTATGTTTCGTAAAGAGAATATGGCTATGTGATTATCTTTCACCTTTTGTATGCGAGTGTTACTCTGTGTTGATTATGGGAATGTATGGTTTATGTTAAGGCTTCACGGCGGTTGAATTTTATGTTGTTAATGTTGTTATATCTTTTATAGTATGTACTTGCACTAGCAAAATTCCGTTGCTAACCCCGAGTTTTCGGGGTGGTGCCTGTTATGCGCTCAGTTTTGGCAAATGGGAGCAACAAGTGGATCGCTTGGAAGGAGATGGAAGACGACGATGCTAATCACACCGCAGTCGAGTCTTTTCTTTTGTATCATTTTGGTCGGTATTTCTTTGTCGTTCGAGTATCCACCCTTGCATGGGTGTAGTTATCATTTATTAAATTGAGTTGTCATTCTTTTCTATGTTCAAGTTTATTGTGGTCATTGTAATATGAATGTCGTTAGTTTCGAATTGGTTTATGACCTTGTCGGTCTGTTTTCTATTTAATTTTGACCCGGTCGGTCAATCACCGAGTAGTCTTTTGGAGTTTAGCCCGGTAGATCCTTGCGATAAGGGTCTACGGCGTGTGACATTCCCGGTCATATTCGGGGTGTTACATTTATGGTATCGGAGCTTAGGTTTGCGAAAAACCTAGGCCGTGGGTCAAGTCCATGTCTTGTGTAAGTCGCGCGCATCGAGTTGTGATTAGTATCGTGGTTCCGACATCATCTTCGGCAATCCGTGATGGTAAGCCTCCCGATCGTAAGTCCCCTTATACACGTATTTGATTACATTGTGCTAATATGCTTAATGTGAACTAGGAATTGGAACTTGTTGGTGATATTATCGTTTTAGGATATTACATGGAAGTCGAACATGTTTATCTGTTTCGGTAATTTATTAGAATGAATTTACGAATGACAATTTTATCCACCGCATGAGTATTTTAAGATGGCTTTTAGTATCTTGCAAACCGAGTTTTGACATTTTGGTCTTGCATGTTTTGATAGTATTCTTATGACGGTATTTGATGTTTTATAAATGACTTTTGGGAGTATTTGAGAATATTACCGACTTCGCCTTTTGGCATTTTGATCATTTTTAAAATGATTTTTAGCCTCGGTGGGTTCCAGACGGACCCACGGCACAGTAGTATCACGAATATTTTAAAGTGATGCTTTGAAATTTTCTAACATTGTGTAAAGCCATGATTTAATATCGTCATGTTAATTGGTCACGTATCTCGGTGGAAAATTCTTTCAAATAAACATTTTGGAAGAAGAGGAAAGATTTGCAAAATTGTGGTATTTGGGACTCAACATTCTTGAAATATTTCAAATTAGTTACGAAATTATTTTCAATTTCTTTTTTTTTTCTTTTATACATCACTCGAAAATAATTTTTAGAGTCATTATATAAACTTCCTCTTCCGAAATAAAAGACAGTGTTTACAAGTCTTGGGCGCAACGTGACTAGCCCTCTTTTTCAAAAATTTATTTTCATTAAGTGCATACATATAATGACCGTCCTCGTCGAGGAACTCGAAATTGACTTCATAAAACTTTATGCTTTACGATAGTACCGTTATTCTAAGGATGCTAACTAAAACTCGGGTTGATAATTGTGGTATATCAGACGATCGATAAACTAATACTGTTGATCGGTGTTATCCGTATTAGTATGTCAAGCCTCGGCGGACGTGGACGTGATGATGGAAATGGAAGCGGCAAGGTGGTTTGTACGACCACGATCCATGCTACGGTGAAGGAGTATCTAGATCAATCGATATCCTATGAAATCTCCTCAGTGGTCGAGCCCACGAGCGGCCAAGAGACCGAGGATATCCGGGAAGTTTTGGGCGGTGAAGAGTCTAAGGCTCCCAAACCCCCACGCTGCTCGAACGCGCTGCCTTCGCGATCGGGAGTGAGCGCTTGGAATCCCAAGCCAAAGATCGGTGACTCTCGGTAAGAAGGGAGGGTGCTTCAACCGAAATTGTCGTGACATGTTCGTGCAAATTGTCCCTTTCCACTCTTGACTTGTTAATGCGGGTGTGAAGGTCATCGGGAGAAGCATTGTGAGATAATTTCCGAATCGCAAAGAATGCTACCCTATTGGCGAGCAGAGCAAGTGACTGGAGAATGTCCCAAACCCTATGTCTCCTTCTCAAGAACCTAACATGGGAGGATGAATATTTTGTAATATGCCCTAATCGTTCTTGTTGGACAATCGTGACTTTGATCGTTCTTCATTTCATTGCTCTATGTTACCAACTCTTGTCGTTTCTAAGTTCGGATCGAAATGTTTTCTTAGTATGGGGAAATGTACTACCCGTACTCTTCATAGTATTTTCGTGTTGGGTGACTTTCATTGCCGGTACTTCATCTATGACCCTCTCGATAATTTTTTTAAACTACCCCGTTGTACTTAGCCTACCGTTCTCCGAACGAATTTACGAACCGTGTTGTTAGACTCCGTGAATTATTGTGGTCTTTCCACATCTCGAGCTTGATTCTTGCGTAAATTTTGTTCAAGCTAATATTCCTCGCGTGCAATTAACATTTCCGGATGTATTATGAACTTGGATGCGGTTGGTTGAGCTCGAAACATGATTTTCGTGGACGTCCGAACTATTTTGTGATTTTCTTCACTGGGAGCTTTGGTATCCAAATTCATACTCCTCCACCTCAACTTATCGTGTTCCCATACGCTTTATCGTCTCGACTCACGATCGATGCTTGCTAGGTAAGTTCATCGTATTTCGAACCTTGCATTCGCTTTGCTCGTGATGATTTGGGGCTGAGCAAGTAGTTATTTCCTTGATTGTTCCGCCGCTTCTATTTTAAGTTTCGGACGAAACTTGTTTTAAGGAGGGTAGAATGTAATATCCGCGTTTTCTATTTTTAATAATTTCTATTTTCTGTATATTCGTTTCGGATAACTCGCTCAGACTGCTTTTGGAATTCTCGAACCTATTTTGTTCTTGGAGTTTCTCCGCTTAGACGGTCTCGATGACGCTTTTACGTAATTTCATCTTGTGGTATATTTTGTCTCATGCGTATTCGATTCTCCTTAAACTCGTTCGATTCCGTCACTTTCTTACTTCCATGAGTTAGTATGCTTGATTAGAGCATGTTGTGAGTTTCGGATGGTTAATCCGACGTTGTGTCGTGATTTTCGGATGTTTGGGCCGCTTTTGTAATTTCCTAGAAATTTAGGGAATTTGTTCCTTGTTCAACTTTGGTTGTGTACCTCGATCGCTTTTGGGGGTTCCGTACTTCCATTTCGTGTTATTGTTGCCCAAATATCGATTCCTATTGCTTTTATTCTCTTCCGGATCTTTTTCGTCATTTTGTGACCCGAGGGGGTGTGAGCCGCAAGACAAGGATTGTGCGCCGCGGCACACATACTACCCATTGTTGGCCGAGCAGTGCAGACTGTGCCGCGGCACAAGGATTGTGCGCCACGGCACACAACCGAGTCAAGCCGCGCACACTTGTCCGGCCGCGGCACACCCGTGTGGCACTGCCGGCTAAAACCTCTGCATCGCGTGCCTCGAAGATACCCGGCAGCTGCCGCGGCACATGCCGAGTCTGAGCCGCGGCACACTCCTAATGAGCCGCGGCACAACGAGCGGTCAGCCGACCACTGGGCGCAATTTTTGGCCCTGTGCCGCGGCACAGATTAGCTGAGCCGCGGCACACAATGCGGTCAACGCTATAAATGTGTGTTTTCAGCGAGATTCGCTCATTTCCTCCTTTTTCTCCAACCGTGCGCGCGAGAGAGAGGGTTGAGAGGGGGATTTCTTCTCCATCTACCCTTTTGATTGTGTGTTTTTCTTCATCTTCCTTCGATCATGTAGCTCGGATTGTGGATCTAGCACGTGTTCTTCGGATTATAGGGCTTGAATCTTCAAGAGGTAAGAACCCCTTTAACCCTAGTATGATTTTTGGGGAGGGTTTGGTGGTGATCTTGTGTTTTAATCCGAATTAACCGATGTTGTTGTTAGATTTTGATAGTACTCTCGGGACCCTTGGTTTTCTTGTTTTTGGTTGGGATGAAATTCCGTTAATTCACCGTTAACCGATTTCAATTCCCTACGCACTCTTGGTGTTCGATGAATTGTCCCAACGGGTAGAACTAGGAGTAATTTCTTCGTATTCATGATCTTGAGATTGATTGTACATCATTATTGTGTTAGGGTCGGATTTGAGAGGATTGTTTGGACCGAAACCTATTCCTTCGTCGTCTCCTTCGCGTCGTATTACCAAGGCAAGTACCTCGATATACGAATTGTAACTGCGTGAGATCATTGTTGTCGAAGTGTAGGAGTTTATGTGGATGTATATATACGTATGTGTATATATATATATGTGTTTATATATAGTTACATGTTAAATATATGTATGTATATACGTATATTGATATATATGTTTATGTCGGTGATCGACGAGTGTTGAATTCTAACATTAATTGACGTACTCAACTTGGATTGATGGACGAACTATAGTTACTCATATAATATAGTAAGGATATATATATATCTATATATATAAATGTGTATATATTCGGTTGAGTCGCAACATAGAGATATATGTGCGGTGTTGATTGAGTTTGATTGATAACGTGCGTGTTATTGTTTATTTGTGTGGATATGGATCATGGAGAAATTGTGTGACTTGATGTACCGAGTTGAAAATTGTTGTGACGCTTTGTCCGTGTGCTTGATGTTTGAACAATGTGGATACTTGTTGTGAGAAACGTCATATCCGGAACCTCGAGGGCGGGGCGGTGTACTCCGCCCGGTGTACGCTGCAATGTGCGGCTCCATACGGGTGGTGAACGCCGGTGTTACATAATGCGTGTGTCAAGGGGCGGCTCTTGCGGAGTGATCGCGGCGCAGTTGACATCTTCAAGGAGCGGCCGACATAGTGGAGTGAACGCCGGTGCACAGTGTGTGGAGGCGCCCGGCGTGCTTATTGGTTACGGGTATTCGAGTGTTAGCTAAGACCCCGTTACCGAACGATGTTCGTATCTCAAATTCTTTCAACTCACTTTTTAATATTTGTCTTGATACAGACCGCAATTCATGTTTTTGAAAGCTTGTTTCAAATTGTTTTTAAAGCGTTGGTATCAGGGTTAGTTAACCACGGAGGTTTGACGAAATCTCCGAGGGTTAATTAATCGGGGGTCTTGAGCAGGATATGTCGAATGAGAGTTTTGTACCTTTGATTGTATTGTGGTGCTATTCTGTGTTTTGGGTCGAGGACCCTGTGGAATGTTGAGATGATTGATTTCATGATGATGTTATTTGGAATGGGTTGAGAACCCGGTGAGATGTTGTAATTGTAATACCCGGTTGTAATTCATTCATTTTCATTCAGTAATTATCAGTCTGTAATTGTCACTCAGTAATTCTCACTCATTAATAATCACTCATCATTCATGAATCACTCAATTGCGTTCAATGTTGGCATGTTGTAATCGTATATCAGTTACCGATCGTCATTTTATCTCCGTTTTTAGATCGAGACGGGGGTATTATCATTTTCATTGTGATTGATAGCCTTGTACTGAGAGTATCATCTTTGGCTCGTGTTAGACTTGTTCATTTTCACATTCGTATGTTATGTCGGATCATTCATCAGTCGTATCGTGGAATCGGAATTATCGGATTGATTCACCTTGGCCAAGATCGAGTTACGGCCGTAAGGTTCTCGGGATACGGCCGTAAGTCACGGTACGGCCGTAAGGTCGGCCGATTACTGGCCGTAAGTGGTCCAAAGTTTGCCGGGCATTTTGGCCGAAGGTGAGTTACGGCCGTAAGGGAAGGTGAGATACGGCCGTAAGTGGCGTTCGTAAATTTCGGGTGTTGCCGATCAAGGGTGACTTACGGCCGTAAGGGTTGCGGCATACGGCCGTAAGTCGAGGCAGGTACGGCCGTAAAGCTTGGCCGGATACGGCCGTACGCTGCAGGAAGGATGTCCGGCCATTTTTGTCGAAGGCGGGTTACGCCCGTAAGGTTGGCCGGATACGGCCGTATCATCCGAGTTACGGCCGTAAGGTGTGCGGTACGGCCGTAAGGCCGCTGTCGGTGTTTTTGATTTAAGGCGAAGTTACGCCAGAACTAAGGAACGATTACGGCCGTAAGTCTGTGCCGCGAGCTTTCGAAAGCCGAGTTACGGCCGCATTTAGTTGGCGTTACGGCCGTAAGGCCGTTGACTTGAAAAGTTACGGCCGTAAGAGGGCCGAGTTACGGCCGTAACTTCCGGCAGTACTTAATGATTTGGCCGGGTCATTTCACCTCACTTTTTCATTTTTTCCTTCTTCATCCGAGAGAGAGTGTTGAGAGAGTGATTTCATCATCATCAATCACCTGAGTGTGTAATCTTCATCATCTTCATTCCTTTGGGAAGCTTGGATACTCGTTATAACTCGTGTTCATCGGATCGTAGTGGTTGGATCTTCAAGAGGTAAGCTCTTCAACACCTCGATTTCGATTTTGTGTTGAGTTATGATGTTTCGACGTTATAATCATGTTATATGAAGGGGTATGTATATGATTATGAGTTTGTATAAGGATTCATTGGATTATTGAGAGATTTTTTCAAGAACACTTTGAATATCGAGTCGATTTGGGGATTTCCGATTAATTGTTGTTATAATCACGTTTTTGGATATTCATAACGGATTATTGATCGTATTGGAGATGTTTAGTTGTTTTGAATCACTTCTTGGGGATTTGAAGTTGGTATTATTGAGGTTTAGTGGTAATCAATCAAAGTTGGCCTCAAAGTGTTCGATATAATGCCCCAATGAACTTGGTTTAATCGTATCGACGTCTTGAGTTCGTTATATTCGTGTTTAATTCGTTATTGATCGGATTGTTGGCAATTGTATTGTATTAAGGTTGTTCGAGCGATCGGTATCTTGGTTAGGACGTTGTTCGTGGACGGACATTCTTCATCGGTATTGAGTAAGTTAATTCTTACTCGGTTAAAAGGATACTCATTCCTTTTGTTGTTGATTACTCATAATCACAACTCATTCATCATTGTATTAATCATATTAAAACTTGTTATTGTCAATTAATCACTTCAGTCATAAGGAACGACGGTTCCAATCTTTTCGTTGAGCTATCATTCATTTCATTATTACTCTCATCTCGGTGAGTCATTCTTGACTTTGTCGATTATTACTTATTCATTGATATTCATTACGGTCATTCTCGCTCATATGACCTTCTCGGGTTCATATTGCGTGGCGGGTGTGGCCGTGTGGAATTTTTAGTCGGGCACACGATGGTCATGTATTGGGTTCACCGATACATTGGACGTGCACACGGTAACGCTTACCTCCGTGAGACTAATTAGGTACAAGGACGGATGTGTCCGGACATTCGCCTTGTACACTTGCATGTAACATTACGGGCGTATTATGGTACTCCTCTTCAGTAATTCATAATTAAGAATATTTCATAACTTCGCTTAATTCATGATTGTGTGATTTCAACTCTTGAGGATTGTTGTTCTCAGAATGGCGACCCGTTGGGGGATTTTGTTTTCGTGTCACGGCAAGGCAAAGGCACGGAAGAGCATGTTGACGGCGACGAGTCGATGATACTAGTAGGGGCCCCATCATTCCGTTTGTTGATCATTTTCGGTCATTTCATTATTTCGTCATTCGTATTTTCCGCTGCAAATCCCGTTTGTAATGTTTATTTATTCAGGGTGGTGTATTTTATCTTCATATAAAATACACTAGTATTCGGTATTGTCTGGTGTGTTGTACTTAAACTCCTCATCGGAGTGTTTGGTAATATAATGTGGTTCGGTACTACAATTATATTATTTAATTCACCATTTTCATTTGCTCGGTGGGTCCCAGTCGGGATTCACGACCGTAATATCCACCTAGTTTGGGGTGTTACGAGTTGGTATCGTGAGCGTGGTTTTGAATACTACCTCCAAGTCATGTCTCATTTGAAATCGTCGTCATTGGACTAGTATCATTGGACTTTCGCCACGTGTGACTGTGCAAATGCCGAGCCAATCGTATCAAGAATCGTAAGATTTCTAATGCCATGGTATAATTTCTCGCATTAATCATTCATTCATAATTCATCGATTAACAATCCTCAATCATCATTGTCATTTTGACCGGACGGCCAGTTAACTCATTAATCAGTCAATTCATTTCATTGTTCAGTTGTTGATCAGGAAGATCGAATCATTAATCTTGTTAACTCATTCAAGATAATCATTTCAGTAACTTCATCAGATAATCATGTCACGTCAATTGATCATTCATGTAATCGTTGTATTTGAGCGCGTATGCTCATTTTCATCATTTCATAATATAATCATAATGTGATACTCATGCGAGATATATAATCATCATGTGACTTTCCTACTTCAGTATGGAAAGAGCTGGCAGAGGACGAGGAGGACGAGGAGGACGAGGCCGTGGAGCGGGCCGAATCCCGAGAACTCGTGCGAACACACGTGCAAATGCCAGGAATAATGCTAACTCATCGAGCAGTGACGCTGCCACTCATTCACCTGGACGCGATCATTCCCTATCGGGGAGTCGTACCCAGACACGGCTCGTGAGGGTGTCCGGGTTGATCCACTCGCATTTATGCAGGGCATGATGGCCCAAATGACTCAGATGGCTCAGTTGATGGAGACGATGCATAACTCCGTCAATCAGAATCAGCAGGCTCCTCCGCCGCCATCTCAGAGGCAAGAGAGGAATGTGAGTAACATCATCGGCGATATCTCTCGCCAGAGGCCACCTACTTTTGAGGGCTCGTCTGAGCCGGCAGATATCATTCATTGGCTCGAGCATTTCGAGAAGTCCGTTTGCTATGGTAGAGTGTCCCAGGGACACAAGGTTTCGATTGCGGCTTACTATCTCGTGAAGAGCGCTCATTCATGGTGGTTATCGTTGAAGCCCACAGACGGATCATGTACTTGGGATCGCCAAGACTCTCATGATGGAGAGGTATTATCCGGCCCCACTCGAGAGAGGCCAAGTGTCGGAATTGCTCACCCCGACCCCTCGGCCAGACGAGGATGTTCTCGCCATTGCCGAGAAATTTCGTGAACTTCTTCCGTTCGCCTCATCTATCATTCACTCGAAGCGGACAAGATCAAGTATTTCAAAGAAGAGGTGAAACCCCGTATGAGACTTGATTACTTAATCATAATTGCACCACGTTGGCGAGTTCATTGAGAAAGCTCTCACCTACGAGCTTATCGCTAAAGAAATTGCTAAGCAAAGAACCTTCGTCGCTAGCAAGAAGTCCAGAATCGTAATCACCTGACGGAGTCGTGCCACTTTCAAGAAACCCCGTGCGGCTCCGCTTTTTACGAGCGACCTCCGTGTCGCCTAGACCCGCTGAATCTCGCCTCGAGCGGCCGATTCGCCATCACTGTTATAATCGCGGGGAACTTGGTCACCTCGGTATCAAGTGTCCGGCGACTATCACATGTCATAATTGTGGAATTGCCGGGCATAAGGCCCGTTTTGCCGTAGGGACTCCAAACCTACTCAGACGTCATCCTGTGCCCCTAAACAATTGCTCGTTGAATCGTGCCACTCAATCGGTGTCGTTTAAAACGACGGGAGCGACTAAAGGTGGAGCTTTTAGCCATCGACGGAGCGTCGGTCGGACTAGCAAGCCCCGGATTTATGAGATGAAGAAGACCGATGATCCAGAGGCCCGAATGATCTCGTGTACACTCGATATTCTATCTCAACTGTGTGTACTCTTTTCGATACCGGTGCATCGCATTCATTCATTTCCGAGTCATGTTTGAGTAGACTACGCCCGGGTAGTGCTACTAGTTGTGAGCCTTATGTCATTGGCCTACCCGATGGTAGACGAATTATCTAATCGTGAGATCTGTAATTGTCCGATCTGGCCATGGTCGTGTATGGCCAACAGACCTAATCGTGGTAGATTTGCCGAGGGACGACGTCATCTTGGGTATTGATTGGATGGATCGTCATGATGCCATCATTAGTGTCCGTAAGCGTATGGTCACTATCATTTCGCATTTACGATGGGGTTGAATGTGTGTTTCGTGAGGTAATCCTACTGCTCGTAAGGTCATTAATTTGATGAAAGCGGTAAGGTTACTCAATCGTGGATGTGTCGGTTATTGGTGCTATATGGCCAAAACCGAGAAGTCATCGTAATGTTAACGGATATTCCGGTGGTGAGGGAATATGCCGATGTTTTTCCGCACGAGTTACAGTTTGCCTCCACAGAGGGATGTGGAATTCACGATTGAGTTGGAGCACAGTACGCCCCGATATCGAAGGCGCCATACCGGATGGCCCCGACCGAAATGCAGAATTAAAGAACCAACTTGAAGAGTTGTTCGAGAAGGGTTATATTCGACCGAGTGCGTCCCTGGGGAGCACCGGTTATTTGTCAAGAAGAAGGATGGTTCATTCCGCTTATGTATTGATTATCGGAGTCAACAGGTGACGATCAAGAATAAGTACCCCTTACCCCGTATTGATGATCTTTTAGATCAAATTCGTGGAGCTTCGATTTTCCAAGATCGACTTAAGGTCCGGATATCATCAGTTGCGGATTCGAGAGTCGGACATCGCGAGGACGGCGTTTCGAACACGCTATGGCCATTATGAGTTTGTGGTTATGCCGTTCGGATTGACTAATGCACCTGCGGTGTTCATGGAGTTAATGAAACGGGTTTTCATCGACTTTTTGGATCAGTTTGTTGTTGTCTTCATCGATGACATTTTGATTTATTCTCGTGACCGGGAGGAACACGAGTTTCACCTTCATCAAGTACTCGACGTGTTGAGACGCGAACAACTTTATGGGAAGTTCTCCAAATGTGAGTTCTGGATGTCCGAAGTGACTTTTCTCGGACATGTAATCTCATCAGACGGAGTTCGTGTCGACCCTCAGAAGACGGAGGCTATTCGAGATTGGTTACCTCCGAAGAATGTTAAGGAAATCCGGAGTTTCCTCGGACTAGCGGGTTATTATCGGCGATTTGTGGAAGGATTTTCCAAAATTGCTCAACCATTGACGAACCTTTTGCGAAAGGATAAGAAATACACGTGGTCCGACGCGTGTCAGCAGAGTTTTGAGGAACTCAAGAGCCGGTTAATGTCAGCACCTGTACTTTCCTTGCCGCAGGGGACGGAGGGATTTGTGGTTTATAGTGATGCGTCCGGACAGGGTCTCGGATGTGTGCTCATGCAGAACGGGAAAGTTATTGCCTATGCTTCACGGCAATTGAGGCCTTACGAGGTTAATTATCCGACCCACGACCTGGAGCTAGCAGCCGTGGTGTTCGCTTTGAAGATCTGGCGTCATTACCTTTATGGCGTCACCTGTCAGATATTCACCGATCATAAGAGCTTAAAGTATATATTTACTCAGAAGGAGTTAAATATGCGTCAGAGACGGTGGTTGGAATTAATCAAGGACTATGATATTGAGATCCTCTACCACCCGGGCAAGGCGAACGTTGTCGCCGATGCCTTGAGTGGCAAGTCCGTTCAGGAGCAGATGCTTGCTCGTCTAACAGTTCAGAAGGAACTTCAGCAGGAATTCCTTAGACCCGAGATCGAGGTCTGGCTTCAGCGAGTTCAGGGACAGCTTTGTATGTTAGAGATTTCATCGTCACTCGAGGAGGTAATCAGAGAGAACCAGAGTTCAGACCCTTCATTGTTGCGCATCCGTGAGGATGTGGCTCAGGGGAAAGCCCCTGGATTTGTGGTCCACGAGGATGGACTTTTGAGGTTTAAGAATCGGTTGTGTGTACCGGCGAATGACGAGTTGAAAAACTCGATTTTGAAGGAAGCTCATGCTACCCCTTATTCTGTGCATCCGGGGTCTAGCAAGATGTACAAGGACTTGAAACAAAATTACTGGTGGAGTAATATGAAGCGAGAAGTCGCAGAATTTGTTTCGAGATGCTTAACCTGTCAACAAGTTAAGATTGAACATCAGCGGCGGGTATGTCAAACCTCTTCCTATTCCCGAATGGAAGTGGGAAGACATTTCTATGGATTTCATCACGAGTTTGCCGACGAGTCGTCGTGGCATGAATACGATCAGGGTGATCGTGGACCGCTTAACCAAATCAGCTCATTTCCTTGAGATCAAGGAAACGTGGGGTCCTGAGAGACTGGATCAGTTGTTCATCAAAGAGATAGTCAGACTTCATGGTACTCCTAAGAGTATCGTTTCCGATCGTGACGGACGATTTGTGTCTCATTTTTGGAAATCAGTTCATCGTGCTATGGGAACTCAGCTCAATCTCAGTACCGCTTTTCATCCTCAGTCCGACGGACAATCAGAGAGGACTATTCAGACATTAGAGGACATGTTGAGGGCATGCGTCCTCGATTGGAAGGACGATTGAGAAGCCCAACTACCATTGATCGAGTTCACGTATAATAATAGCTAGCATGCTTCCATTAAGATGGCACCTTACGAGGCCTTGTACGGTCGTCGTTGTCGGTCTCCTTTGTGTTGGGATGACTTGTCAGAATCAATCGGCACCGAGCCCGATATGCTTATAGCCGCCCGAGAGAAGGTAGCTTTAATCAGGAGTCGTATGTTGACGGCTCGAGTCGGCTGCAAATCCTATGCGATAATCGCCGCCGACCACTAGAGTTCGAGACGGCGACCACGTTTTGGTCAAGGTATCCCCGAGTCGAGGTATTTTCCGTTTTGGGAAGAGGGGAAAGTTGAGTCCGAGATTCATTGGACCGTTTGAGATTTTGGATCGAGTGGGCGAGTTAGCTTATCAATTGGCTTTACCTCCGGCGTTGAGCCGAATTCATAATGTATTTCATGTCTCTCGCCTTGCGGAAGTATGTTGCCGACCGAGTCACATACTCCAGCTGACGAAATCGAGATCGCCGACGATCATTCATATGAGGAACGTCCCTATTCGAGTTTTAGAGCGGCGAATCAAACAGTTGAGGAATAAGACGATTCCTTTGGTTAAAATTCGGTGGTCTAGACACGGAGTCGAAGAGGCCACTTGGGAAACCGAAGAGAGTATGCGGGAGAGTCATCCCGAGTTGTTTGACCCTTAGTTCCGGGGACGAAACTATTTTAAGGGGGAGTATGTAATACGGTTGTAATTCATTCATTTTCATTCGGTAATTATCGACCTGTAATTGTCACTCAAGAATTCTCACTCATTAATAATCACTCATCATTCATGAATCACTCAATCGCTCAATGTTGGCATGTTGTAATCGTATATCGATTACCGATCGTCATTTTATCTCCGTTTTTAGATCGAGACGGGGTATTATCATTTTCATTGTGATTGATAGCCTTGTACCGAGAGTATCATCTTTGGCTCGTGTTAGACTTGTTCATTTTCACATTCGTATGTTATGTCGGATCATTCATCACCGTATCGTGGAATCGAATTATCGGATTGATTCACCTTGGCCAAGATCGAGTTACGGCCGTAAGGTTCGGGATACGGCCGTAAGTCACGGCACGGCAGTAAGGCCGGGCCGATTACGCCATAAGTGGTCCAACAGTCGCCGGGCATTTTGGCGTAAGGTGAGTTACGGCCGTAAGGGAAGGTGAGATACGGCCGTAAGTGGCGTCGTAGAATTTCGGTGTTGCCGATCAAGGGTGACTTACGGCCGTAAGGGTTGCGGCATACGGCCGTAAGTCGAGGCAGTACGGCCGTAAGGCTTGGCCGGATACGGCCGTACCGCAGAAGGATGTCCGCCATTTTTGTCGAAGGCGGGTTACGCCGTAAGGTTGGCCGGATACGGCCGTATCATCCGAGTTACGGCCGTAAGGTGTGCGGTACGGCCGTAAGGTCGCCGGCGGTGTTTTTGATTTAAGGCGAGTTACGCCAGAACTAAGGAACGGTTACGGCCGTAAGTCTGCCGGCAGCTTTGACGAAGCCGAGTTACGGCCGCATCTGAGTTGGCCGGTTACGGCCGTAAGGCCGTTGACTTGGAAAGTTACGGCCGTAAGAGGGCCGAGTTACGGCCGTAACTTCCGGCAGTACTTAATGATTTGGCCGGGTCATTTCACCTCACTTTTTCATTTTTTCCTTCTTCATCCGAGAGAGAGTGTTGAGAGAGTGATTTCATCATCATCAATCACCTGAGTGTGTAATCTTCATCATCTTCATTCCTTTGGGAAGCTTGGATACTCGTTATAACTTGT
Source organism: Orobanche coerulescens (assembly GCA_033398695.1). NCBI lineage: Eukaryota > Viridiplantae > Streptophyta > Magnoliopsida > Lamiales > Orobanchaceae > Orobanche > Orobanche coerulescens. Next base: position 123,427,214 of record CM065804.1, on the reverse strand, counting down.
GTTCATCGGATCGTAGTGGTTGGATCTTCAAGAGGTAAGCTCTTCAACACCTTGGATTTCGATTTTGTGTTGAGTTATGATGTTTTGGACGTTATAATCATGTTATATGAAGGGGTATGTATATGATTATGAGTTTGTATAAGGATTCATTGGATTATTGAGAGATTTTTTCAAGAACACTTTGAATATCGAGTTGGATTTGGGGATTTCCGATTAATTGTTGTTATAATCACGTTTTTGGATATTCATAACGGATTATTGATCGTATTGGAGATGTTTAGTTGTTTTGAATCACTTCTTGGGGATTTGAAGTTGGTATTATTGAGGTTTAGTGGTAATCAATCAAAGTTGGCCTCAAAGTGTTCGATATAATGCCCCAATGAACTTGGTTTAATCGTATCGACGTCTTGAGTTCGTTATATTCGTGTTTAATTCGTTATTGATCGGATTGTTGGCAATTGTATTGTATTAAGGTTGTTCGAGCGATCGGTATCTTGGTTAGGACGTTGTTCGTGGACGGACATTCTTCATCGGTATTGAGTAAGTTAATTCTTACTCGGTTAAAAGGATACTCATTCCTTTTGTTGTTTATTAATCATAATCACAACTCATTCATCATTGTATTAATCATATTAAAACTTGTTATTGTCAATTAATCACTTCAGTCATAAGGAACGACGGTTCCAATCTTTTCGTTGAGCTATCATTCATTTCATTATTACTCTCATCTCGGTGAGTCATTCTTGACTTTGTCAGATTATTACTTATTCATTGATATTCATTACGGTCATTCTCGTTCATATGACCTTCTGGGTTCATATTGCGTGGCCGGGTGTGGCTGTGAGGAATTTTTAGTCGGGCACACGATGGTCATGTATTGGGTTCACCGATACATTGGATCGTGCACACGGTAACGCTTACCTCCGTGAGACTAATTAGGTACAAGGACGGATGTGTCCGGACATTCGTCTTGTACACTTGCACAGAACATTACGGGCGTACTATGGTACTCCTCTTCAGCGTAATTCATAATTAAGAATATTTCATAACTTCAGTTAATTCATGATTGTGTGATTTCAACTCTTGAGGATTGTTGTTCGTAATCGATTCCGTTGGGGGATTTTGTTTTCGTGTCACGGCAAGGCAAAGGCACGGAAGAGCATGTTGACGGCGACGAGTCGATGATACTAGTAGGGGCCCCGATCATTCCGTTTGTTCGGTCATTTTACCATTTCGATTATTTCTGTCATTCGTATTTTCCGCTGCAAATCCCGTTTGTAATGTTTATTTATTCAGGGTGGTGTATTTTATCTTCATATAAAATACACTAGTATTCGGTATTGTCCTGGTGTGTTGTACTTAAACTCCTCATCGGAGTGTTTGGTAATATAATGTGGTTCGGTACTACAATTATATTATTTAATTCACCATTTTCATTTGCCTGGTGGGTCCCAGTCGGGGATTCACGGCACTGTAATATCCGCCTAGTTTGGGGTGTTACAGTAATGATTTCGTTTGTGACGGTGTTCTATAAATTGGGTCGAGAACCCCAAATAAGTTGACTTGGTTTTTGTGTAATCGTTTTCCATACGTTGGGTCAAGGACCCGAGAGTTTTTGAAATTATTTCCAAAAGTATTCCCTTTCGATTTTAAAAACCCCCAGACGGCCCGAGTCAACAATAACGTTTGCAAACTACCTTATCAAAACATTTTTTTTCCTTTTTCCAAAAGGGACTTTCCTGACTCCTTGGGCTTGGTTAAAATTTTATTGAGGTTATGTTTCGTAAAGAGAATATGGCTATGTGATTATCTTTCACCTTTTGTATGCGAGTGTTACTCTGTGTTGATTATGGGAATGTATGGTTTATGTTAAGGCTTCACGGCGGTTGAATTTTATGTTGTTACTGTTCGTATATCTTGTATATTATGTACTTGCACTAGCAAAATTCCAGTTTGCTAACCCCCGAGTTTTCTGGGGTGGGTGCTGTTATGCGCTCAGTTTTGGCGGCTCGGGAGCGATCACGGATTGGCTTGGAAGGAGATGGAAGACGACGATGCTAATCACACCAGAGTCAGAGTCTTTTCTTTTGTATCATTTTGGTCGGTATTTCTTTGTCGTTCGAGTATCCACCCTTGCATGGGTGTAGTTATCATTTATTAAATTGAGTTGTCATTCTTTTCTATGTTCAAGTTTATTGTGGTCATTGTAATATGAATGTCGTTAGTTTCTGAATTGGTTTATGACCTTGTCGATCTGTTTTCTATTTAATTTTGACCCCGGTCGGTCAATCACCGAGTAGTCTTTTGGAGTTTAGCCTGGTAGATCCTTGCGATAAGGGTCTACGGCGTGTGACATTCCTGGTCATATTCTGGGGTGTTACACGTCGGACTCCCTCACCCTGAGTTGATAATACCCAGATCTTAAATCAATTTTCGAGAAAACTGCAGCCCCTTGCAATTGATCAAATAAATCGTCTATACGTGGCAAAGGATACTTGTTCTTGATGGTTACTTTGTTCAGCTCATGGTAGTCAATGCACAAACGTAGTGAACCATCCTTCTTCCTCACAAAAAGAACAGGCGCGCCCCAAGGCGAAGCACTCGGTCTGATGTACCCTTTTTCCAGAAGTTCTCCCAACCGATTCTTCAATTCTTGCATTTCGGAAGGTGCCATCCGGTAAGGTGCTTTAGAAATCGGAGCCGCATCTGGCTCTAAGTCCACGGTAAACTCTATTTCTCGATCTGGCGGTAATCCCGGGAGGTCATCCGGAAAAACATCAGGATACTCATTAACAACCGGAATCGAAGAGAGATCGACTTCGTTTCCTTCCATTTTCAAGGCATAACACCAATAGCCCGCACAACCTTTATTCAAAAGTTTTACGGCCTTCATGGCACTGATAAGTAACTTGGGTAGTCCCGACTTACGCCCCAAAAATGAGTACTCAGACCCGTCTTCAGTCATCATGGTGATAACCTTGGTACGGTAATTCACAATCGCTTGATGACTATCAAGCCAATCCTCACCGAGGATTACATCCTCGCCTTCCATATCAACTACAATCAGATTCGACAACCATTCCATACCGGATATAATCACCGGAAAATCTCTAATCTCCCGGTTCCCCACAATTCTATCCCCGCTAGGCAGTTTCATGATGAAGGGATCGCAAGCAGTCAAACAAGTTATATTCAAACGGCGTACACACTCCAAAGAAATAAAAGAATGTGTAGCACCCGAATCAAAAAGTACACGGACTGGACGAGATAGAATATGAATGGTACCTGAAGCCACCGCCGCGTCGGGTTCGTCTGCTCGGCGCATCTCATAAACCCGTGGTTGTACCGAACCGACGCTAGAGTTCCCCCCTCCAGCATTCTGGCCCCGTCCCCGGCCCCTGCCGAAGTTCTGCTGAGGTTGACCAAAAGATTGCCGCTGATTAATACCTTGATCAAGTGGTGTTGGGGCAGAAGCCCTAGTATCCAAAGTCTGGTTCGGCTCGGAGCAATAAACCGCTCTATGCCCCATCTGTCCACACGTGTGACACTTTAATGGTGGAAAGTAGCATTCCGAATTTAAGTGGCCTGGGCGGCCACAATTATAGCAAGTCACCGTGCGATTTGAGGTACCCGGAGTGGGACGGTAACCCCTCCTCCCTTTATTAGAACGCGACGACTGTCCGGAGAAACGGTTAGTCGTCTGAGACTTCTGAAAGTTGCCACCTTTAGATCCAGAAAAATTTCCCGCGACTTTCTGTTTCTTCGGTTCTTCAACGGTATCGTTGTCGGGGCTCAACATATCATGGGCTAAGGCTCTGTCCTAATACTCTTTCAGCGTGGTACAAGCAAATCCGGCCATGTACCGTCGTAAGTCCAAATTCATCCGCATATCAAAATAACGGATCTTATCACGCTCGTTACACACTTGATCCTTCACATGGATCAATTGTTGGTTGTACTCTACGATCGCCTGCGAAACGGGAATATCCTGTGGTTTAGCCTCGAAGAAGGCTCGGATTCGGCTCTCTCGTACCGGCCAAGGGCAAAACTCGGCCTCCAAGAGCTCCTTAAATTCATCCCACGAGGCAATACGATTCTGTGGCTTGATGACCTTCCACCAAGTAGCGGCCTCCTTAGTGAGGAAATACTGAGCAATTGGTACTTTCCTCACCTCGGGGCAATCAACTGCCTCGAAAATCTTCTCTAATTCCGCTAGCCAGTCTTACCAGCCTAACGGGTCTGTGGCACCGCCAAACTGTGGAGGGTGCATACGGATTACATTCTGAAGCAAGGCATCCGTGTTTGGGTTCGGGTTATTCAGCTGAACAGTTTGGGCCAAAATAGTCATTTGAGTAGCCAATTGTTGAAGTGCATTCGCCACTCCAACGTCCGCGTTGTTCCACTGACTGGCCCGATCGTCGTCGACTCTCGGTGTCGGGATGCACCGAGTTCGACAAACTGGGGTTGGTCGACCCCGCAACTGAACTGATGGAAACGGCCACGCCACGACCTCTTCCTCGTCCACGGCCACGACCACGGCCACGGCCCCTACCAGCTGACATACTGAAGAACACACAAGGTACGTAAGCACAATTCAAACACACGTCATTAAGGTGATCGATTCTCAAGAACATCCATAGATGAAGCATAATGAATAAGGAAACATCATAAAAGTAAGAGGTCTTACAAGTACCGGTCGCACTTGTAATATCCGCAATTTCGGATTTCCGGTAATTTTATTTTTTCGGCGGAAGTCCGTTTCGACGACTCTCTTGGGACCGTCTCATCATTCTGAGAATGATTAATTCTGCACTTTTTGTCATCCGAGTTCGTTTCGGTGTCGTTTTGTTGAGTTCCGTGCTTTTTAGCGACTTTTCCGCACTTGAGTTCGATTCTTGCGAATCTCGTCCGAAACTGTTGTTTCGAGTTTCTCGTAAGTTCATTTAATGTTATTATTCATGTTGCGAGCTTTGGTTTGGTGTTTCGATCGCGTATCGTGATTTTCGGACGTTTTGGGCCATTTTCGTAATTTCCCAAAGTTTTGGGTAATTACTTTCCGTTGTCGAATTTCGAGCCTTCGGGTGGTCGGAATCAGGTGTTCTCTCAGTGTTCGGATTCGTATTTACGAGTACTTCGTAACCGTGCTTTCGGTTTACGTTCAAGTCTGAGTTTCGGGATTTTTCGGACCGTCGGATCGACCGAGTCAAGGCTGGCCGGACCTGTGCGAAACGGCCCTGGAAACGGCGCTGCCCAGCGCCGTGTCTTGCGCCGGGTCGGCCAGGACCAGCAGCCTGCCGAGACACGGCCGAGACACCCGGCGCTGGTCTGGGCCGTTTGCTGCGCCGTGTCCAGCAGGGGTATAAATATGGCAGAGCAGTCGGGTTTTTCTTCATTTTTCTCACTCGTTTCTTCCTCTTCCGCGGCTGGAGACTTGATGATCATGGAGGGATGTTGTTAGGGGTTAAATCCATGAAGTTTTGAAGTTCATAACATCGATTAATCCTTCCATAACTTGCTCCGATCGACCGAATCAAGGCAAGTTTTCTTAAAATATAGTTTTGGGGATTTTGTTCGATTTGTCCGTTTAATCCGTTTTAACTCAGAATATTGATCGATTGATGATTGTTAAGCTATATTATATCTAAATCCTTGTTATTCCACGGTTGGATTGCCACGGATTGTCATTTTATTGAGTATTTTATCGACGCCTTGAAAGTGTTCGATAAAATGTCACAAAGGGAATTCGAGCGTTCTACGATTATTCTTCCTCATTCGTTCGTTAATTTATTGATGGTATGATGTTAGGGTCAGATTTCTCGCAATGAATTCGAGTCGGAACCCTTCCGTTCGTTGTCTTCTTCGGGGTCCGAGCTTCCCGGTCGAACCGTGTTCTTCGGAGCGTTTGGTAGCGATTATTAAGGCAAGTATCTTATTATACGACTTGTATCTTGTGACTAGTAATTACGTATGATATGTATGACGATTTTGCTTGCCTCCGTAAATATGTTCCGTTTGAGTTGGTTGTGTTTTCCGAAATTTGAAGGTTTTGTGATAATAGTGATATATTGGTATACGTGTTAGGCGTTGTGCCATTTGTGCAGGATTGCGATGTACATATGAGATGGTTGTACACGTGGTTGTTCAATGTATTGTGTACCGAATGTGTGTTATGTTGGTTAAGAGTCGTTGTGATGATCATGATATTTGTGTTGTTTTGGTTTACATACTTGATTGTACATTTCGGTGTAATGTGGAATGGCTTGACATTTAATGATTATGAATTGTGTCGTGTCGATTTGTGCGTGTTCCAGGTAGGGTCCGACGAGGCCTCTGGAGTTCGGTACATGATGTGTACGAACAAAGTGTGTGATCCAGGTAGGGTCTGACGAGGCCTCTGGAGTTCGGTACATGACGTGTACGGACAAGGTGTGTGATCCAGGTAGGGTCTGACGAGGCCTCTGGAGTTCGGTACATGATGTGTACGAACGATGTTGTGGCCGGGTAGGGTCCGTTGAGGCCTCCGGAGTTCGGTACATGATGTGTACGAACAGTGTGTGTGTCTGGGTAGGGTCCGTTGAGGCCTCCGGAGTTCGGTACATGATGTGCACGAACAGTGTGTGTGTCCGGGTAGGGTCCGCTGAGGCCTCCGGAGTTCGGTACATGATGTGTACGAACAGTGTGTGTGGTCCGGGTAAGGTCCGTCGAGGCCTCTGGAGTTCGGTACATGATGTGTACGAACAATGATCGTGTAGCAGTGATTGTTCGGGTAACATTTTAAATATGGATCTCGGGCTCATAATAATATATTATTTAGTATGCTTTGAAACGAGAATCGGGCTAAGGCCCTAATGTTTACGAAAAGGTTTTGTAAATTGGGACTCGAGGTCCAAAAGAATTTCTGCTTTAAAAATCCCCGAGATGATGTGTTCCTTTTCAAATATCTCTTACTTGAGTTCGAAATTCTAAAACTTCTCGGGAATATTTTGATAATTGATTTCCGTATTAAATTCGTAGTTGCTATTTGCTTGTTACATTTCGTATGGTTTGATACTTGCACTAGTAAAACAGTGGAGTTTTACTAACCCCTGAGTATTCGAGGGGTGGATGTCTGCTTTGGCCCGGTACATGCATTGTGGGGAGCAGTCACAGGATTGGCACGAGAGGATGACGAGCTGCGATACTAATCATGAGTCGAGGGTTGTTTGATTTTTGTTGTGTTGTCAGAGTCGATTTCAGTCTTCCGCTGTATTGTATTTCGACCCCTGTGTGGGTAATGTTATTTAAGTCAGTTTTGTCGATTGGGTTGTGTGACCTCATCGATCTGTGTATTCACGTGTAAGTGACCATATCGGTCTGTATCATTTTATTGTTTGACCCTGGCTGGGCAAGCATTTGGTTGTTTATGGATGTTTAGCCTGGTAGATCCTTGTGGAAAGGGTCTACGGCGTGTAATATTCCCTTATGGTTTTGGGGGTGTTACATTTATGGTATCGGAGATTAGGTTGCGGAAACCTAGGCTATCGGGTCGAGTCGAGTCGTGGTTTGTCGAGTAATGTGTGGTCTTGTCGTTCGAGTCGTCAGGTGACAAGTTGAGTTGTGCGTAGTCACAACGTGTCGGTTATGTTGTCGGACGAGATTAGTATCGTGGGCGACCGTCACCTCCGTGCGACCTGTGGATGTAAGTCTCCTCCTTTATGCGTAATATCTGTGTATCTCGATTTTATCTTAGTGAGTTAATTGCGGTGCATAATTTTATTTACACAGTATTGTGTAATATAGTTGTGTTTAATACTTGTGACACATAGTATGTGTATAAAACTGGGGACGTTATTGTTTTATCTTTGAACCACCGGGTGGGGTGGTAGGTTGTGAAAGTTTTAAACCTTGATGGGTTTCGAATATGTACCGACGGTAGAGTTTGTGAGAAACTCCGATGAATGATTTTGCTGTGTGTTTAAACTTGATACCACGAGATGCATTTGATTGAATTGGCGACCCTGGTTTCCATTTGAGTATATGGTTTTAAATTCGACTGTTTTTGGAATGTTGTAATTTTTGTCCGCTATGGGTAAGTTTGAGAATGTTTCCTGAAGGACTTTACAGTTGAGAATTTTGAAGAAATCGATTTTTGGAAAATATTTTGGTGGTGCGGTCAAACCATGGTTTATATGAATTTTTAAAATTTGTTAAATTTTGACAAATGGGCCGTGTATTTTCAAATGACACAATCAGGCGGTATTTGAAAAATGTGTTTTGAAATACTTCGGACATTTTAAAATATTACCATCATCGACCTTTTTGGCGTTTTGTAAATGGTTTTTAGCCTGGTGGGTTCCGGCTGTAATATCCGCAATTTCGAATTTCGGTAATTTTCTTTTTTCGGCGGAAGTCCGTTTTGACGACTCGCTCATGACCTTTCGTCATTTCGAGAATGATTAATTCTGCACTTTTTGTCATCCGAGTTCGTTTCGGTGTCGTTTTATTGAGTTCCGTGTCCTTAATCGACTTTTTCACGTGGGAGTTCGACTTTGTAAAGTCACCATTAATTTTTGGTAACTCCAAAAATTCTAAATCTTTGCAATATTATAGAGCATCGAGTTAGCTTCCCAATGGTTCAAACGGTGAGTCAATCGGAGTCCGGACGAGAGAGTTATGGTCATTTTATCTCACCCGATCGTTATTGGCCGATCACCACGGCCGAACTCGGCCGTGTCGTCCGACACGGCCCGTGCTGCACTTGTCCGGATAAGCCGGAAGTCTCGCCTCAGACCCGACCGTGTCGTCAGCACGGCCGAGCGAACTCTTCGGATAAGCCAAGCGATCGCTTGCAGGCCCGACCGTGTTCCAGACACGGCCGAGTCAATGCCGAGCGCCGCGGATGTGTCACTATCGGTAGCCCTCGCGGCGCGACCGTGTCTAGCAGGACACGGTCGAGTCCTCGCTGCCAGCCATGACACGACCGTGTCGCGGACACGGGCCGAGTTTATCACCCTATTTAAGGCCCAGAATGGGTTTTTCTTCATTTTCTCACTCGTTTCTTCCTCTTCCGCGGCCGGAGCTTTGATGATCATGGAGGGATGTTGTTAGGGGTTAAATCCATGAAGTTTTGAAGTTCATAACATCGATTAATCCTTCCATAACTTGCTCCGATCGAATCAAGGCAAGTTTTCCTAAAATATAGTTTTGGGGATTTTGTTCGATTTGTCCGTTTAATTCTTTTTAACTCAGAATATTGATGGATTGATGATTGTTAAGATATATTATATCTAATTCCTTGTTATTCCACGGTTGGATCGCCACGGATTTGTCGTTTTATTGAGTATTTTATCGACGCCTTGAAGGTGTTCGATAAAATGTCTTAGAGGGGTTTTTGGGCGTTCTACGATTATCCTTCCTCGTATGATCGATGATTTATTGATTATATTGTTGTTAGGGTCGAGTTTCTTGTGAAGAAACCGTGTTAAACCCTTCCGTTCGTTGTCGTCTTCCTTTTCGTTAACATCGGGCGTTCCGAAGCTTTCCGGTTGAGCCGTATCCGTTCGTGGTTCCGTGCTCGTGGTATCGAGGCAAGTACCTTGTCCATACCATTCTTGTTTTGTGGATATGATAATTGGTGATCATCTTGGTGTGCTTGTTTATTTGTTTGAAATGAGTTTTCAAAGGATTCGGCTAGCCTCGTTAAGGCTCACTTTCAAAACGCGTGTGTTTTGTAAATTGTGTGGGTTGTAAGTGATTACATGAATCCTTTGGATATAATTGATGTTGATGTTGCGCTTGATAATGCGTGTGTACGTGTATTGCTTATTTCCGTCGCGTTATGGTTGACGTGCGTGTTGTTATTTATTCGTGTGGTCGTGGACTGACGGATGAATTATGTGATTTGGTGTATCGATTTGATAATTGTTACAACGATTGGTGTGTGCTTGATGTTTGTGATAATGTGGATACTTGTTGTGAGAAACGTCGTATCCGGGAACCTACGAGGGCGGGCGTGCACTCCGGCCTGGTGTATGCCGCAATATGCGGCTCCATATGGGTGGTGAACGCCGGTGTTACCTAATGCGCGCGCAAGGGGCGGCTCTTGCGGGAGTGACGGTGCGGTGACATGTTCAATGAGCGGCCAACATGATGGAAGTGAACGCCGGTACACAGTGCGCAAGGGAGGCGCTGGCAGGCTTATTGGTTACGGGTATTTGAGTGATAGCTAAGACCCGCTATCGAACGATGTTCGTATCTCAAATTCTTTCAACTCACTTTTAAATGTTTGTCTTGATATAGACCGCGATTCGTGTTTTTGAAAGCTTGTTTCAACTTGTTTTTAAAGCGTTGGTATCGGGGTTAATTAACCAAGGAGGTTTGACGAAATCTCAGGGTTAATTAATCGGGGTCTTGAGCAGACTTGTCGAATGAGAGATTGTACCTTTGATGGTATTGTGGTGCTATTCTGTATTTTGGGTCGAGGACCCTGTGGAATGTTGAGATGATTGATCTCGTGTTGATATTATTTGGGTTTGGGTCGAGAACCCTGTGGAATGTTGAGATGATTGATCTCGTGTTGATATTATTTGGGTTTGGGTCGAGAACCCCGTGTGATGTTGAGATGTTTGATCTCGTGCCGATATTATTTGATTTTGGGTCGAGAATCCCGTGGAAATATTTGTGAAGATTCGTTTGTGTTGATTGAGTGGCTTTCTTGCAAATTGTTTTCTATTAAAACTCTCGATGGCATCTTTAAAACTGTTTTATAAATGGTTTCCCTTTATCGGTGATCTTTCGGTTTTGAGAAATGTTTATCAAACTCATGCCTCGGGAAGTACTTTTCGTTACATTTGGATTTTTGAGGATTCCTGGTTATTGTTATTCGTGAAATGTGAATGGTATGGCTCGTATTTGCACTTTGTTCTTGCACTAGCAAAACAGTGGAGTTTTGCTAACCCCCGAGTATTCGGGGGGTGGATGTCTGTTTTTGGATTCAGGTTTGGGAGCATAACACAGGGTCGTCACGGAGGATGATGAAAGATGAACGATACTAATCACACGAGGATCCGTATGAGGTTATTGGTATAGTTATAGTTTATTTTCCGCTGTGGTATTCTTTCCCGTTGTACGGGAGTGTGTTGTACTCGACCCCTGCGTGGGCATGTAATGAGTTTGAGTTGTATGTATTTATTGAAAGACCAAATCGGTCTACCTAATCATTTTAGCCTTAAAGGCATTGTCGAGTTGTTCTATGTTGTTACCAGCCTGGTAGATCCTTGAGGAAAGGTTCTACGGCGTGTAATATCCCTGAGCGGATTGGGGGTGTTACATTTATGGTATCAGAGCTTTAGGTTGTGGAAACCTAGGCTGTCGGGTCAGTGGTGTCTATTGAGTTTTTGTCTCGTCGGATTTTGTCTGACTAAGTCGTGTCGCGATGCGTCGTCTGAGTTTGTTGGTCGTGATTAGTATCGTGGGCGATCATCATCTTCGTGCGACCTGTGAATGTAAGTCTCCCTTCTTTGTGTTGTGCCTCGTGTGACACGAGCTATTTTTATGATTATTTGTTAAGTGACGGAATCCTTTTATGGATTTTGATTTCGTGATATGTGGTTATTTGACTCTCATATTTCGTTCATATGAGGAGTAGTGTTGTTGGATTATGCATGTTGAACAGTATTTCTTTTATTCGCTGTGTGAGTTCTTTTGTAATGACTTTCGGTATTTTACCGACCGAGTTTGATTTCGAAAACCGATTCCCTTAACCGAGTTTTTGGCATTATGGCCTTGACCACTTTGACGAAATTCTTATGACGGTATTTAGTATTTTGTAAATGGGTTTCGTGAGTTTTTGAAATATTACCGTCATCGGCCTTTTTGGCATTTTTGTAAATGGTTTTTAGTCTGGTGAGTTCCGGCGTGGGACCACGGCGCTATAATGTTCTGTGAAATTACCTGAAATTTTTGGGCATTCTAGCCCATTGAATTATTTTTGAAAACCTTGAGTATCTTAGAAAATTAAAATTCGAGACGTACTTTTAAAACGAATTATTTTCTTGCGGTGTTTTCAAGGTGTTTTCTAATGCCGCAATACATTTCAAAAATTTTCCGGTTGAGGACCAAAAACATTTGTGAGATATTTTCAAATGCAGTTGCTTAGACCCAAGGGTCGAATATTTTTGAAGGTTTTTCACTACGTGAAGGTATCCTCATTTTTGTTCAAACGCAAGATGATTTTCAAAGTCTCGAAAATGATGTTTGTTCAACTTTTTGTAAAATGATACTCAAGATCAACTGGTGTTTCCAAACTGTATTCAAAGGTGGTTTTCGTTTTTAAAACCTATCATTCCTGTTTGCGGACCGGAAATGCGTGTATGGTTTTCGAACTTCCGTTACGGTGTCAACCCCGAATTGTGATTGAATTGGTGGCGTGAGCGTCGAGTTGTTCGCCACGCATATGTTTTGTTGGCTCTCTGTGAGAGGTGTGAACTGGTGTTTACTGTTTATCGCCTCGTGGTGATTTGCGTGTTGTCGCACTAGTGTGAGTTGTTAAAGCCTGGATTTTTGTGCGTTATACACATGGGTGATTGTTTCATGATGTTTGTGATTGTGTGCTGACTGTCGTTCGGGATGTTGTAATCGTCGAATGATGCCGTTGTTGTTGTGATTTTTGTATGCGTTGATATGTTATGCTGAGTTGGCATCTCCGGTAAGTTGTTTTGCGGTGTTTTGATCCATTGTATCGAGCATTTGTATTTTCGGTATGCCGAGCCGAGACGTTTCAACCGTAATGTGCCGGGGCATGCACGTGTATATTGTCCTTCTCGTCGGTAACACATTTCAAGTGTGGACTCGAGGGACACCGAATTCAATTTTGCGAATTGGCTACCGAGACTTTTGGAGTTCGCGCTTCAGCACAGTCATCGGAATCGGCCTTGAGAGGCCTTTGAAGGATGTTTCTGTCGGTTGCTTGTTGTGTCGTCACCTTGATTTCGCTGTTGTGAGTTGCGGGGGCGACCTTCTTTTATAAGAGGTCGAATGTAGTACCCGTGTTGTTTTTAAACTCCTGCATTTTCTCTTTCTCGAGTCTATCGACTCGCTCGTGTTCGTTGATACTTTCTGAACTTGTTCTGTATTTCGGTTTCGTCGTTCGAACGAGCTGTGATCTTGTTTTGAGTCAATCTGGTTATCGCTGTGACTTTTTCGAGTTCGGCTCGATTCTTGTGAACCTTGTTCGGAAGTGACATCATCTGGTTTTACTAGTTCTCTTATTCGAAGTGGATCGGATTTGGAACTTCTGTATATTCTACTTTGTTGACTCATTTATGTTCGTTGACATTTCTGAGCTTGTCCTGCCCCTTGTTTTTGTTTATCGAACGAGTGTGGCATCATTTCGGAATAACTCGTTTGTCGTTGTGACTTTTCAATTGTTATTCCCTTTCCTGTGGATCTTATGCGAATGTGCATCTTGTTGTTTTCACCGGATCTTGTTTTGTCTCGAGTCGAGATGTGAACCTCGGAGTTGTCGGTTGAACCTTATTGTTCTTCGTGATCCGAACATGATCGTTCGATTTTTGTTGTCTCGATCGTTTGTTTGTTCGGTTTTGTTCTCGTTTCGTGATTGTTGAGCGTTCAGGCTCCTTCCTAATTCCCTTAAGTCTCGTTTCCGATCTTCCAACCCTTGAGCGGTGGAATTCCGTATTTGTTCAGCGATTGGCTCGCGTTTTGATTGATGTACCGTTGGGTTGGCCAATCATACTGACTTTCGTTCGTTGTGTTTTGTGATTGTCGATAATTGACTTGGCTATATTATCCGTTTGATGACGCTTGTCATTTGTTGGTTTTATTGTATCCCTAACGGCGACGTTGTGTTGGTCGTCGTGGAGCGTGTTTTCACGCCGTATGTCTCTTTGCATTTCTTGCAGCGTTTCGCCGTTGGGCGCGAGTTTTCTATTTTTGTGTATCTCGTCGAGTTTTCCTGGCGGGTATATTGCTTCCCCCCTACTTGTTTTAAGTTTCGGGACGAAACTTCTTTTAAGGAGGGTAGAATGTAATATCCGCAATTTCGAATTTCGGTAATTTTCTTTTTTCGGCGGAAGTCCGTTTTGACGACTCGCTCATGACCTTTCGTCATTTCGAGAATGATTAATTCTGCACTTTTGTCATCCGAGTTCGCTTTGTCGTTTTATTGAGTTCCGTGTCCTTAATCGACTTTTTCACGTGGGAGTTCGACTTTGTAAAGTCACCATTAATTTTTGGTAACTCCAAAAATTCTAAATCTTTTCAATATTATAGAGCATCGAGTTAGCTTCCCAATGGTTCAAACGGTGAGTCAATCGGAGTCCGGACGAGAGAGTTATGGTCGTTTTAGCTCACCCGCTCGTTATTGCCGATCACCACGGCCAACTCGGCCGTGTCGTCCGACACGGCCCGTGCTGCACTTGTCCGGATAAGCCGGAAGTCTCGCCTCAGACCCGACCGTGTCGCTGCACGGCCGAGCCGAACTCTTCGGATAAGCCAAGCGATCGCCAGAGGCCCGACCGTGTTCCAGGACACGGCCGAAGTCAATGCCGAGCGCCATGGACAGTCACTATCGGTAGCCCTCGGCGGCGCGACCGTGTCTAACAGACACGGCCGAGTCCTCGCCGCCACCGCGCGACACGACCGTGTCAGCGGACACGGCCGAGTCTGTCACCCTATTTAAGGCCCAAAGAATGGGTTTTTCTTCATTTTTCTCACTCGTTTCTTCCTCTTCCGCGGCTGGAGCTTTGATGATCATGGAGGGATGTTGTTAGGGGTTAAATCCATGGAGTTTTGAAGTTCATAACATCGATTAATCCTTCCATAACTTGCTCCGATCGACCGAATCAAGGCAAGTTTTCCTAAAATATAGTTTTGGGGATTTTGTTCGATTTGTCCGTTTAATTCGTTTTAACTCAGAATATTTATGGATTGATGATTGTTAAGATATATTATATCTAATTCCTTGTTATTCCACGGTTGGATCGCCACGGATTTGTCGTTTTATTGAGTATTTTATCGACGCCTTGAAGGTGTTCGATAAAATGTCTTAGAGGGGTTTTTGGGCGTTCTACGATTATCCTTCCTCGTATAATCGATGATTTATTGATTATATTGTTGTTAGGGTCGAGTTTCTTGTGAAGAAACCGTGTTGAACCCTTCCGTTCGTTGTCGTCTTCCTTTTCGTTAACATCGGGCGTTCCGAAGCTTTCCGGTTGAGCCGTATCCGTTCGTGATTTCGTGCTCGTGGTATCGAGGCAAGTACCTTGTCCATACCATTCTTGTTTTGTGGATATGATAATTGGTGATCATCTTGGTGTGCTTGTTTATTTGTTTGAAATGAGTTTTCAAAGGATTCGGCTAGCCTCGTTAAGGCTCACTTTCAAAACGCGTGTGTTTTGTAAATTGTGTGGGTTGTAAGTGATTACATGAATCCTTTGGATATAATTGATGTTGATGTTGCGCTTGATAATGCGTGTGTACGTGTATTGCTTATTTCTGTCGCGTTATGGTTGACGTGCGTGTTGTTATTTATTCGTGTGGTCGTGGACTGACGGATGAATTATGTGATTTGGTGTATCGATTTGATAATTGTTACAACGATTGACTGTGTGCTTGATGTTTGTGATAATGTGGATACTTGTTGTTAGAAACGTCGTATCCGGGAACCTCTGAGGGCGGGGCGTGCACTCCGGCCTGGTGTATGCTGCAATGTGCGGCTCCATATGGGTGGTGAACGCCGGTGTTACCTAATGCGCGCGCAAGGGGCGGCTCTTGCGGGAGTGACGCCGGTGCGGTGACATGTTCAATGAGCGGCCAACATGATGAAAGTGAACGCCGGTACACAGGTGCGCAAGGGAGGCGCCTGGCAGGCTTATTGGTTACGGGTATTTGAGTGATAGCTAAGACCCCGTTACCGAACGATGTTCGTATCTCAAATTCTTTCAACTCACTTTTAAATGTTTGTCTTGATATAGACCGCGATTCGTGTTTTTGAAAGCTTGTTTCAACTTGTTTTTAAAGCGTTGGTATCAGGGTTAATTAACCAAGGAGGTTTGACGAAATCTCCGAGGGTTAATTAATCGGGGGTCTTGAGCAGGACTTGTCGAATGAGAGATTGTACCTTTGATGGTATTGTGGTGCTATTCTGTATTTTGGGTCGAGGACCCTGTGGAATGTTGAGATGATTGATCTCGTGTTGATATTATTTGGGTTTGGGTCGAGAACCCTGTGGAATGTTGAGATGATTGATCTCGTGTTGATATTATTTGGGTTTGGGTCGAGAACCCCGTGTGATGTTGAGATGTTTGATCTCGTGCCGATATTATTTGATTTTGGGTCGAGAATCCCGTGGAAATATTTGTGAAGATTCATTTGTGTTGATTGAGTGGCTTTCTTGCAAATTGTTTTCTATTAAAACTCTCGATGGCATCTTTAAAACTGTTTTATAAATGGTTTCCCTTTATCGGTGATCTTTCGGTTTTGAGAAATGTTTATCAAACTCATGCCTCGGGAAGTACTTTTCGTTACATTTGGATTTTTGAGGATTCCTGGTTATTGTTATTCGTGAAATGTGAATGGTATGGCTCGTATTTGCACTTTGTTCTTGCACTAGCAAAACAGAGGAGTTTTGCTAACCCCCGAGTATTCGGGGGGTGGATGTCTGTTTTTGCATTCAGGTTTGGGAGCATAACACAGGGTCGGCACGGAGGATGATGAAAGATGAACGATACTAATCACACGAGGATCCGTATGAGGTCATTGGTATAGTTATAGTTTATTTTCCGCTGTGGTATTCTTTCCCGTTGTACGGGAGTGTGTTGTACTCGACCCCTGCGTGGGCATGTAATGAGTTTGAGTTGTATGTATTTATTGAAAGACCAAATCGGTCTACCTAATCATTTTAGCCTTAAAGGCATTGTCGAGTTGTTCTATGTTGTTACCAGCCTGGTAGATCCTTGAGGAAAGGTTCTACGGCGTGTAATATCCCTGAGCGGATTGGGGGTGTTACACCAGCGCGGGACCCACGACGCTATAATGTTCTGTGTAATTATCTGAAATTTTTGGGCATTCTAGCCCATTGAATTATCTTTGAAAACTTTGAGTACCTTAGAAAATAAATTTCGAGACGTCGTTTTAAAATGAATTATTTTCTTGTGGTACATCCAAGGTGCCACAATATGTTTCAAGATTCTTCTACCTCGAGGACCAAAATGTTTTGAGATATTTTCCAATGTTTTAGAAATACTTTTACTTAGACCCGAGGGTCGAATACTTCCGAAAGTTTTTCATGAAAAGAAATTGTCCTCATTTTTATCGAATGCGAAATAGTTTCCAAAGTCTCGATAACGATGTTTCACGATTGTATTTTTATTGAAGGGTGATACACAAGATCAATCGGTGTTTCCAAAATTATTTTCAAAAGGAGGTTTTCGCTTTTAAAACCTATCCATTCCCGTTTGAGGGCTGGGTATGTATGTATGATGTTTGCGTTGTCGTTATGATGTTTGCTCCCGAGTATGATCGAATTGGTGGCATGAACGTCGAGGCGTTGCCACGCATTTGTTGTACTAGCCCTCTGTGAGAGGTGTGAACTGGTGTTTACTGTTTATCGCCTCGTGGTGATTTGCGTGTTGTCGCACGAGTGTGAGCTGTTGAAGCTTGGGTTTGTACGTTTGTGTACATGTGTGATTGTTTCATAATGTTTGTAATTAGGTGCTTGTTATCGTTCGGGCCGTTGAGGTCGCCGAACGATACCGTCGTGATTCTTTGTTGTGCTGAGTTGGCATCTCCGCTATATTGTTTTGCGACTTTATGCCCCATTGTATCTAGCATTTGTATTTTCGATATGCCGAGCCGAGGTATTTCAACCGTGATGTCCGGGCATGCACGTGTAAATTGTCCTTCTCGTCGCTGACGCGTTTCGAGGACACCGAATTCGCTTTTGCGATTTGGCTATTGAGACTTTCGGAGTTCGCGCTCAAAGACGTATATCGTGATCAACTCGAGAGACCCATGGGAGATTTTCTGTCGGATGCTTTTGTGTTGTTACCTTGTTTCCGTTGTTGTGAGTTGCGACGACATTTCTTTTATAAGAGGCCTGGATGTAATACCCGTACTATATTTGACTTCGCAGCTTTCTCCTTCTAAATTCTATCGACTTGCACGTGTTCGTCGATACTTTTTGAACTTGTTTGATGTCTCAGTTGGCATCATTCGAACTGGTTGTGACCTTGTTTTAGATCGACCTGTTTGTCATCGTGACCTTTCCGAGTTCGGTTCGATTCTTGTGAACCTTGTTTGGAAGTAACATCTTTCACTTTCTACCAGTTCTTTTAATGTTTGGAGTTGAAGTGGGGACTTCGGAGTCATTGTTCGACTGTTGTCATTCGATCATTGTTATTTGATCATTGTTATTCGATCATTGTTATTTGATCATTGTTGTTCGATCATTGTTATTTGATCGTTTTTGTTCGAACGGGGTTGTCTCACTGTTGTTGCCTGATCTCGTACTTCGAAGAATTGTCGTTCACCGTTAGTCAACTATTTCGAGTGTGGCCAAGTGGGTCACCGAGCGGTGCATTGTGAGACCGTTGCCACGATGTTCGGGAATTGGGTTTTCGCCTACCGAGAGTGCCTGGTGGTGTCCCGTGATGTAGTTGTGTATCGTACTTCGTGCTGTAATTCGTGTAGAAATTGATATTTGTTGCGTGGACTTTTTGGTTTTGTTTGTATTCTACCATGATGTTTTATTTTAAGTTTCGGGACGAAACTTATTTTTTAAAAGGATAGAATGTAATGTCCGGTATTCTCGTTTTCCGTTATCTTGAATTGTTTGTGTTTTGACGTCGGACATTTTCTTATTGATGAGAATCGGAATGATTTCCATCGTGATACTCTATTTGTTTCTATCGCATAGCCGTTTTAGTCGGGTGCAACTTGTTGTAGCGTACGTTTCTTCGATTAAATGTGTGCATGTGATGTGGTATGTGATGCGTCGTCGTTAATTGCTCGTTGTTGTTTGAAACATAGTCGGTGGCGTTGCGTTAGTCGTCGTGGGGCGTGTTTTTACGCCGTATATTCCCTTGCGTTGCTTGTAACGTTTCGCCGTTGGGCACGGATTTTTTTCGATTCTTGTGTATCTCGTTGAGTTTTCCTGGCGAGATATTGCTTCTCGCTACTTGATTTAAGTTTCGGGACGAAACTTCTTTTAAGGAGGGTAGAATGTAATATCCGCAATTTCGGATTTCTGGTAATTTTATTTTTTCGGCGGAAGTCCGTTTCGACGACTCTCTTGGGACCGTCTCATCATTCTGAGAATGATTAATTCTGCACTTTTTGTCATCCGAGTTCGTTTCGGTGTCGTTTTGTTGAGTTCCGTGCTTTTAGCGACTTTTCCGCACTTGAGTTCGATTCTTGCGAATCTCGTCAAATCGTTGTTTCGAGTTTCTCGTAAGTTCATTTTATGTTATTATTCATGTTGCGAGCTTTGGTTTGGTGTTTCGATCGCGTATCGTGATTTTCGGACGTTTTGGGCCATTTTCGTAATTTCCCAAAGTTTTGGGTAATTACTTTCCGTTGTCGAATTTCGAGCCTTCGGGTGGTCGGAATCAGGTGTTCTCTCAGTGTTAGGATTCGTATTTACGAGTACTGCGTAACCGTGCTTTCGCTTTAAGTTCAAGTCCGAGTTTCGGATTTTTCTGACCGCCGCATCGACCGAGTCAAGGCGGACCGACTGGCGAAACGGCTCGAAACGGCGCGCTGGCGCCGTGTCTTGCGCCGGGTCGGCCAGGACCAGCAGCCTGCCGAGACACGGCCGAGACACCCGGCGCTGGTCTGGGCCGTTTGCTGCGCCGTGTCCAGCAGGGGTATAAATATGGCAGAGCAGTTGGGTTTTTCTTCATTTTTCTCACTCGTTTCTTCCTCTTACGCGGCTGGAGACTTGATGATCATGGAGGGATGTTGTTAGGGGTTAAATCCATGAAGTTTTGAAGTTCATAACATCGATTAATCCTTCCATAACTTGCTCCGATCGACCGAATCAAGGCAAGTTTTCTTAAAATATAGTTTTGGGGATTTTGTTCGATTTGTCCGTTTAATCCGTTTTAACTCAGAATATTGATGGATTGATGATTGCTAAGCTATATTATATCTAAATCCTTGTTATTCCACGGTTGGATTGCCACGGATTGTCATTTTATTGAGTATTTTATCGACGCCTTGAAAGTGTTCGATAAAATGTCACAAAGGGAATTCGAGCGTTCTACGATTATTCTTCCTCATTCGTTCGTTAATTTATTGATGGTATGATGTTAGGGTCAGATTTCTCGCAATGAATTCGAGTCGGAACCCTTCCGCTCGTCTTCTTCTGGTCCGAGCTTCCTGGCCGAACCGTGTTCTTCGGAGCGTTTGGTAGCGATTATTAAGGCAAGTATCTTATTATACGACTTATATCTTGTGACTAGTAATTACGTATGATATGTATGACGATTTTGCTTGCCTCCGTAAATATGTTCCGTTTGAGTTGGTTGTGTTTTCCGAAATTTGAAGGTTTTGTGATAATAGTGATATATTGGTATACGTGTTAGGCGTTGTGCCATTTGTGCAGGATTGCGATGTACATATGAGATGGTTGTACACGTGGTTGTTCAATGTATTGTGTACCGAATGTGTGTTATGTTGGTTAAGAGTCGTTGTGATGATCATGATATTTGTGTTGTTTTGGTTTACATACTTGATTGTACATTTCGGTGTAATGTGGAATGGCTTGACATTTAATGATTATGAATTGTGTCGTGTCGATGTGTGTGTGTTCCAGGTAGGGTCTGACGAGGCCTCTGGAGTTCGGTACATGATGTGTACGAACAAAGTGTGTGATCCAGGTAGGGTCTGACGAGGCCTCTGGAGTTCGGTACATGATGTGTACGGACGATGTTGTGGCCGGGTAGGGTCCGTTGAGGCCTCCGGAGTTCGGTACATGATGTGTACGAACAGTGTGTGTGTCCGGGTAGGGTCCGTTGAGGCCTCCGGAGTTCGGTACATGATGTGCACGAACAGTGTGTGTGTCCGGGTAGGGTCCGCTGAGGCCTCCGGAGTTCGGTACATGATGTGTACGAACAGTGTGTGTGGTCCGGGTAAGGTCCGTCGAGGCCTCCGGAGTTCGGTACATGATGTGTACGAACAATGATCGTGTAGCAGTGATTGTTCGGGTAACATTTTAAATATGGATCTCGGGCTCATAATGATATATTATTTAGTATGCTTTGAAACGAGAATCGGGCTAAGGCCCTAATGTTTACGAAAAGGTTTTGTAAATTGGGACTCGAGGTCCAAAAGAATTTCTGCTTTAAAAATCCCCGAGATGATGTGTTCCTTTTCAAATATCTCTTACTTGAGTTCGAAATTCTAAAACTTCTCGGGAACATTTTGATAATTGATTTCCGTATTAAATTCGTAGTTGCTATTTGCTTGTTACATTTCGTATGGTTTGATACTTGCACTAGTAAAACAGTGGAGTTTTACTAACCCCCGAGTATTCGAGGGGTGGATGTCTGTTTTGCGTCCAGGTACATGCAGATTCAGGGGAACAGTCACAGGATTGGCACGAGAGGATGACGAGCTGCGATACTAATCATGAGTCGAGGGTTGTTTGATTTTTGTTGTGTTGTCAGAGTCGATTTCAGTCTTCCGCTGTATTGTATTTCGACCCCTGTGTGGGTAATGTTATTTAAGTCAGTTTTGTCGATTGGGTTATGTGACCTCATCGGTCTGTGTATTCACGTGTAAGTGACCATATCGGTCTGTATCATTTTATTGTTTGACCCTGGCTGGGCAAGCATTTGGTTGTTTAAGGATGTTTAGCCTGGTAGATCCTTGTGGAAAGGGTCTACGGCGTGTAATATTCCCTTATGGTTTTGGGGGTGTTACAGCACTGTGATGATGGCAGAGTAGTGATACTGTGGAAAATTGACGACTCATTCGACCCAAAAGACCGACAGCCTAGGTATCCATAGACCTAAGCTCTGATATCATATTCTGTAACACCCCTAAGTTATTCAGGGTATATTACAGCGCCGTGAGCCCCGCCGTGGGACACACAAGGCTAATCATACGCGGAACCATAAACTTTTGACCGATAAGGTCTACACACAATGGAATGAAAAACAATACAAAGGTATCCAAAACATAACCAATGTATTCACAAACATCACAACTCGAATCAATACTTCGGCGAACACAGGCCGGAACATCAAGGAAAAGGGAAAACAATACTCGAGTATTCAATAGTCAATCCAGTACAACAACACTGAATGGGAAACTCCAAACATAACTGGAAGAAGATACAGTATCACACTTGCCCACCATCTTCATGCCGACCCGATACCTGCCTCTCCGACCTCCTGGAACCTGAAATACATGAAACGTATTTCCCCCATAAAGGGGTTAGCCGTCGAATAGCTAGTGCAAGTATATCAAGTATGAAACACAATACTCCTCGACAATAAAGTAAATGTAATCCGTCAATTCATCAATTCAAGACTAGTATTCCGGAATGACTAAAATCTCATGACGTATGTGAATGCCGTAGAAACGGTTCGTTCATATCATACGCCGTTACATGTAGGAATGCCGTCAAAACGGTTCGTTCGTTACATGCCAATAATACATATATGAATGCCGTAAAAACGGTTCGTTCATAATATGCCATCAATATATCTATGAATGCCGTAAAAACGGTTCGTTCATATCATACCATCAATTCCTCTTACTTTCAAAGTCGAGAACGCACAATCATAAATGTATACTTGCCTTTGAGACATCGAGAAATCGAACGGAGGAAGGGTATGAGTTCGGTAGGTCCAAGAACGCGCTTCCGGCACCTAAACCATTCGCAAGGAGTATGATAATTAATCATCCATATTCAAACTACACGAAGGAACTCCCCAAACCCGTCTACGATTCATAAAGATATACGGATAATCAACTAGAGGTTGGAAAATCGTCCTAAATCTCACAAGTCCAAAAACGGCACAATCTAAACCATAAAATCGTAGGAAAAGTATGCATACGGTATAGATACATCATAATCTCAAAGTTCTCAAGCTTCAAAGCGGGTAAATCGGACGAATCTACGAAAAACCCCAAAATTCCCAAAAGGTAGGGTTCTAAGGATTTTTACCTTGATTCGGACGTTAGGAGGAATTAGATGTTGAGAAATCCTTGTTCTCCAACCAAATATATTGTTGTTAGAAGGAAGATCGCTTCCAATCGCCTAAGATCGCCTCTCTCGAGTGATTCCCGTCGAAAAGGAGTGAAGAAGGTGAGAAATGACGAAAATAAAGTCAACTGCCATATTTATATTTGTCCAGTCTAGCGCACGCTACGCCTCCTTCATTAGAGTGCGCTAGCGAAGTCACCGGATAGTCCAGTGGCTTCTGTCGGCCCCGTTAGCGTGCGCTAACCGTCTGTCCCTAGCGTGCGCTAGCCCAAAAATATGGCATCCAAGATCGAGTCCGTAACTTACCGTCTCGCCCGCTCAAAACTTAGCGTGCGCTACCGCTATTGTTTAGCGTGCGTTATGCAATAGCTTTAGCGTGCGCTAGCCGAAGCCTAGCGTACGCTATCTGATAGTCCAGAAAACCTGGCAACCTCACTGCTTCTGCTGACTAGCCCGGTAGCGTGCGCTACGGACGGATGTTAGCGTGCGCTACTATCCATGGATAGCGCGCGCTAACAAACTCCTAGCGTGCGTTAATCCGCTACCGCAGAGCACCAAATCGGTTGGACTGATCGATCCTCTTAGCGCGCGCTACGGCTCAGAGCTAGCGTGCGCTAATCAAGCAGAATTAGCGTGCGTTATCCTAGGCCTAGCGTGTGCTATATCTCTGGCACAGAACATTTCCGCAAGGTCTAAACGACATGATCAAAAACCAAACGAGATACGAAACTCCATAACAATATCAACAACATCTCCAAGCATTTATGTTGTTGCCCAAAATATTTATCCGAAGATTAATACTGCTGGATGACGGGCAACAAACAACAATTGCGGGAGCACTTCCGAGAGTAGATAAATAATACAAGATTTGCCGGGTTTGTTAGGCCCGGGCTTGAATGCTCTCGCGAGATGTTATTAATACAAATATTCGTGGGTACAAGTATTAATGAGAGAAATCTAAATACAATGAGTGTAAAAAGACTCTGTTAATCCGGCTCTTGAGCGAAGCTTGGTGTTCTTCGTCCCCGCCGATAATCTGCTGGATGAGATAGGCCGGGAGAAGTAAGACCGAATGATAGCTGTTGCCAAGAGTTGGAGATTAGCCAAGTGTTATGTATTTTGCTTCTGTATGGTGTGAAATGCGAGAATTCCATAGAGACAATCCAAGTGCAGGCTGCCTTCTTTATATAGGGGTTGAGGTGCCTTGTTCCCTGGTGGGCGATCGCCTTTCGGCCATTAATGTAATGGGGCGATCGTCCTAAAGGTCACATGGGCTGCCTGCCAAAAGTCTAAGGCTACACTGGTAGCCACTGTGCGGTCCAATGAGGAGCCGCACGCGTCCTAAGTACTGTCACAGGAGGTCCCACTTTGTTACTTTCGGCGGACTTTGTCGGTAGGAAAGGTAGGTGACAGCCGTGGTCACCGCCTTGTCCGTCGGCTCCTTTCGCAGGTCTGTGGCCCTGTTGGTAGGTGAGGTAGGTGACAGGTTTGTCAGCGCCTTTTGTGGATCTGCACGTGGGTGCTGTCCTGTGGCTCGGCCTTGGCCGACTGGATGGCCATCGGCCCAGATCGTCATGATGCGGTCGTCTCTAGCTGGACACCGAGGATCGTTCTCGGCCAGTCACTGAAGGTCGGCATTGGTCGGTTACCAAGGGTCGGTCGGCAAAGCGCTGAGAGATGATCGTCCATAAGTCGGTCGCCAGAAGTCGGTCGCCAGGAGTCGGTCGCCGAGTACCGAGAGGCGATCGTATCTGAGGTCGATCGCTCGGCACCGGGACTTGTCCTGGGACCTTCGGTTGGCCGATATAGCTTGTCCGCTGGGTTAAGGCTCGGCCGCCTGGTCGCTGATCGGTAGATCTGCCTTGGCCGCTCGGCAGTAAGTCGGTCGCCCGACCTCCTAGGCGATCGCCGGTCGGAAGGTGTTAATTCTTGACACAACAATTGCCCCCCAGCTTGCTCCTATGTTGAAGACATGGGGCGAGGTGGTTCTTGCTGGCTATCGTGTAAGGATGAGGACGGGCGATCTTGCTGAGCTGACTTATGATTTCGGACTTGGGCTATCATGGTCGATTGGCTTAGCTATCTTTCGGTCTTGTACCTGCAAAAACAACATAGGCCGATCCCCCATGGAAACTTGGTGGTTTCGCTTTGTTTGAGGAATCGTGCACAGTCGCGGAGATCGATGGACCGACTCCATGACCGTGTCTTGGTGCGCGAAGACATTGAGTGTCTCGTGACTCACTTTATTATGAGGGTCCTCTGTTAGCCGCGCCGCCTCGTATTTAAACGAAGGGCGTGCGGTCTTGGTCTAGAGGGGTCCTTGCGCGGGGCAGCGTCGGATGAATCAACTCCACGCCCGCGGCTTGTTAGCTCTGCTTCCACCTCGGCCAGCCATGGAGATGGCCGACCTCGACGGTGTACGTTGAGACGGGGTTGTGGCATGTGTCCACCGACACGTTGAGAGCCCTCGACTACACCGGCCTCGTATTTAAACGAAGGGCGGGCGATCTCGGCCGAAAGGGACCTTGCATGGCCGGGCAGCCGGTTCCATCGATCGCTGTGACCATGGCTTTATGAAGTGCGGTGGAGGCGATCTTATGCCTTAGTCCGTCATGTTATATGCTGGACTGTAGATGGCGATCGTGTCCACCGGGTTGCAGATGATGTAGCGTGATGATCGGCGATCGGGCTGGAAGACTGCCGATCGCTTTATTCGTAGGTCGATGTCGGCGATCGGGCGGGAGATCGTCGTCCGGGCGCCGATCGCGCTGCTCACAGGGTAAGAAGGAATCTTTGCCTGGCCAGAAAATCTGCGGCTCTAGCCCGGAAGGCTGCGTAGGTTGTAGGTTGGGTCTTCGTGAAATGCCTGAACATAGGCGAAAAACCCTGAAATCCTCCTAGGACCGCGTAGAGGGCGGTCTCATCGCTTATGGGCTCGCCATTGAGGATGATTACGTCTACCCGATCGATGTAGTCCGAGTCGGACTCTTCTTCTCCCTGCTTGATTTGCATCATGCGGAGGGGACCTTCGGGCCGGACGACCCTGGTGGCGAAGTACTCCGTGAAGACGTGCGCCAGCTCGTTAAAGGAGCCAATGGACCGAGGTGGCAGTGAAGTGTACCACCGGCGGGCGAGGTCGTCCAGCGTCAGAGGGAACATTCGGCACCTGGTCGCGTCAGATGCCCCACACCCGGTCATGTAGATGTTGAACTTCCTCAGGTGCACCTGGGGGTCCGATCGCCCCTCGTACACGGGTGTTTGCGGGGGAGCGATCTTGTGCTGCACGGGGGCGAGCTCGATGTCGATCGTGAGCGGATCGCTTGGCACTGCGATCGTATTCTTGGCGCCGTCCATTGATTACAGGAGCGCCTTCATGTCGTCGAGTTGACGTTGCATCGCAGCCATTGCCGTGGCTTGGTCGCTTGCAGATCGGCTTTGGGAGCAGGAGCCGAGGCGATCGTGTACCGATCTCCGGGCTCCGCTCCTGCCGGCCTCGGTAGTTTGGCGAGGGGGATCCAGACGGCTAGGCTGCCTTCTGGGAGTCGGGTAGGCCGAGCTCCTGGTGACGGACTCAAACTCCGTCGTCTCGTAGCTGGGGCCGGACTGCCCCGGTCGCGCTGTGTCGGGTCACCGCCTGTGCGATCGAAGACAGAGGTGCCCCGGCTGGCGAGCGCCTCTTCCTGCGGACGGAGCCTCCCGGCGATCGCTCGGCCGCTGACGCCTTGAGCTTCCGCTGACTTCGGCGACGGCCGAGGGGGCGATAGCAGAGGCGCGCCGAGAGCACTCCATCGCCTCGTAGACGGCGGGGCCTTCGATCTGTTCCTTGGTTCGAACCGATCGAGCGAGAGGTTGGCCGCCGTGGTGGACGGATCGAGCGTCTCGACCGTGGCGGCCGCTCCACCATCGGGCCGTGGCTCTGTGGGACGGAACAGGGTCCGCCGTCGGCGGCTTTCTTCGACGCGGAGGCAGAAGACATGATTTCTGAAGGATTTCTTTGAAGTGCAGTGAGTGTCACTTCAAGTATCTGCCCCGAGAACAGTGAGTGTTCTTCGGGACGGTAGGTATAAAAATTCGAAGGTTCGAGCCCTCCTTCTAGCGCCAATTGTTGTTGCCCAAAATATTTATCCGAAGATTAATACTGCTGGATGACGGGCAACAAACAACGCACTTCCGAGAGTAGATAAATAATACAAGATTTGCCGGGTTTGTTAGGCCCGGGCTTGAATGCTCTCGCGAGATGTTATTAATACAAATATTCGTGGGTACAAGTATTAATGAGAGAAATCTAAATACAATGAGTGTAAAAAGACTCTGTTAATCCGGCTCTTGAGCGAAGCTTGGTGTTCTTCGTCCCCGCCGATAATCTGTTGGATGAGATAGGCCAGGAGAAGTAAGACCGAATGATAGCTGTTGCCAAGAGTTGGAGATTAGCCAAGTGTTATGTATTTTGCTTCTGTATGGTGTGAAATGCGAGAATGCCAGAGAGACAATCCAAGTGCAGGCTGCCTTCTTTATATAGGGGTTGAGGTGCCTTGTTCCCTGGTGGGCGATCGCCTTTCGGCCATTAATGTAATGGGGCGATCGTCCTAAAGGTCACATGGGCTGCCTGCCAAAAGTCTAAGGCTACAGCTGGTAGCCAGCTGTGCGGTCCAATGAGGAGCCAGCACGCGTCCGGAAGTACTGTCACAGGAGGTCCCACTTTGTTACTTTCGGCGGACTTTGTCAGTAGGAAAGGTAGGTGACAGGCTGTGGTCACCAGTCTTGTCCGTCAGCTCCTTTCGCAGGTTTGTGGCCCTGTTGGTAGGTGAGGTAAGTGACAGGTTTGTCAGCGCCTTTTGTGGATCTGCACGTGGGTGCTGTCCTGTGGCTCGGCCTTGGCCGACTGGATGGCCATCGGCCCAGATCGTCATGATGCGGTCGTCTCTAGCTGGACACCGAGGATCGTTCTCGGCTAGTCACTGAAGGTCGGCATTGGTCGGTTACCAAGGGTCGGTCGGCAAAGCGCTGAGAGATGATCGTCCATAAGTTTGCCGCTGAAGTCGGTCGCCAGGAGTCGGTCGCCGAGTACCGAGAGGCGATCGTATCTGAGGTCGATCGCTCGGCACCGGGACTTGTCCTGGGACCTTCGGTTGGCCGATATAGCTTGTCCGCTGGGTTAAGGCTCGGCCGCCTGGTCGCTGATCGGTAGATCTGCCTTGGCCGCTCGGCAGTAAGTCGGTCGCCCGACCTCCTAGGCGATCGCCGGTCGGAAGGTGTTAATTCTTGACACAACAATTTACAGAGCGACAAAACGAGGAGGATGACAGAGTCAAACAGCCAATAAAAGTACGGGTATTACACTTAACGCCCAGTCAAGTTTCATCGACTTGCGAACGATTACGTATTTGAGCTATAACCTTTCCAGTGCCGACCCCCTTATCCAATAAGGAGTGGAACGTTTTTGCTCTCAAATACACGGACTAGTTTCTATATGTTTATTTACGAGTTAGGAATGCCAGTAACTACCAGTAAATAAAGAAACATTTATTTGCCTTATATAAATGGTTTACATAATTACAAGTACAATGCCCTCACTCAACAACCTCTGAGTGGCATTCGAGGGAATACTCCTAACAATCTCCCACTTGCACTCAATGCCACACACTATGGTATCTAATACCCATGTTCTCTAGATGACGCTCCAAGCTAGTCTGAGAAAGTGGCTTGGTCAGTGGATCAGCGACGTAGTCGGCTGACTCTACTCTATGGAGCTCAATGTATCTCTTTGCGAACGAATGCTCTTACGAGATTCTACTCTCTCTCAATATGTTTGGAACTGTTATGAAACCTTGGCTCCTAGGCCTGTGCTACTGCTCCGGCAGTGCAGCACCAGGTGTCACGTGAAGTTTACCCAGTAACTTCTAAATTCTTCCTTTGGAGACCTCCGAGGCCGCTTTATACTCAGCCTAACAGGTGGAATTAGCAGTCGCGCTATTCTTGGCACTATGCCAAGATACTGCTCCTCCATTAAGAGTAAATGTAGCCAGAAGTAGACATAGAATCGTCTTTCTGTCCTTGGAAGTTCAATACAGTGAATCCCATCACATTCAGTTCTCCACCGCCATATATAAGAACCATATCTCTAGTCCTTCTAAAGTACTTGAGAACGTTCTTTACGGTGGTCTTAATGTTCCCTACCTGGGTTTGCCTGAAACCTACTCACCACGCTTACAGCATGCGCAAGTCAGGTCTCGTACACAATATAGCATACATAAGGCTACCCACTGCCGAATCATATGGTATATAACTCATTTCCTTTCGTTTTTCCTCGCTTTGAGGACACATCTTCAAGGAGAGTTTTATTCCATGTCGCATCGGAAGGAACCCTCTTTAAGATCTAATCTATATAGAGGGCTTGGGAAAAACTTATCATTCTCTTCGATCTATCCCAGTAAAATCGAATCCCAAGAATATATGTTTCTTCTCCCAAGTCTTTCATGGAGAAATTACTCGAAAACCAAGCTTTCCCATAACTGAGCATCCCCACATCATTCCCTATTAGTAGAATGTCATCTACATATAGTACTTAGAATGTGATCTTGCTCCCACTAACCCTCTTGTATACACAAGATTCCTCTTCATTTTGAACGAAGTCAAACTCTTTGACTGTCTCATCAAAATGAAGGTCCCAACTACGTGAAGACTACTACAGTCCATTTCATGGAGTCTACATCCACCATTGCTAGGTCATTGGTCGTGGGTCGGTCTCTTGTTTATCACTTGGAACCTCGAGGAAACCCAGTTCCTCCAAGTGCATAAAACTATACATCTCGTAATTGAGACACCCTACTAGACCTACTAGGTGGTTGTACTTGTGTTTGAAGGTTCGGTTCCAATTTCTTGCACAGTGTCTCCTTAGGAGTTTCATTGTATTCTTCCAAAGAAATACTTCTACCTGCTCCGCCTTCCTGAATGAACTCATCTTCCAGGAAGTGTGCTTGTAAAGCAACAACGATCTTTCGATCTTCGGGCATGTAGAATAGATATCCCATCGTCCCAGACGGGAATCCAATGAAATGTCCCTTCGCAGACCTAGCTTCCAACTTTTCCACCTTAGTTTTCTTGACATAGGCGGGACATCCCCAAATCCTAATATGATTAAGACTTGGTTTCCTTCCTTCCCACATCTCATGTGGAGTTTTAGGAACGGATTTGGAAGGACATCTGTTCAAGATATACACGGCAGTCAGGAGTGCATACCCCCACAGGTAAATCGGCAAGTCAGTATAGCCTATCATGGAACGGACCATGTTCAACAGGGTCCGGTTCCTTCTTTCTGTCACACCATTTAACTGAGGAGTACCTGGAGGTGTTAGTTGTGAAACTACTCCATGTTCCTTAAGGAACTCGTCAAACTCCGTACTCATATACTCGCCACCTCGGTCCGACCGAAGTGCTTTGATATGATTACCAGTTTGTTTCTCGACTAGGGCCTTGAATTCCTGGAATTTCTCAAAGGCCTCGAATTTATGTTTCATTAAGTATACATAACCATACCTAGTATGATCATCTGTAAACGTAATGAAATATTTATATCCGTCACGTGCTGCTTCCAAAGCACCACATACGTCGGTATGGATTAATCCCAGTTTATCAGCGGCTCTTTCAAAAGTCCCTGTGAAGGGGGACTTAGTCATTTTACCTTTAAGGCAAGATTCACAAGTAGGAAAGGGATCCGATCCCAATGGACCCATAAGTCCATCCTTTTCCATCTTGTAAACCTTGGTCTGACCAACATGACCAAGTCTAAGATGCCATTTCAAAACTTGATTGGTTTCATCCCTACCACGTTTTCTAGTCATAGTATTCACAACTACTTTGTTGCTGAGATTTAGATGATACAATCCATTTAACAATGTAGCAGTACCCACTAGTTTATTTCTGAAATAAATTTGCAGGAACCATCACCAATGAAAAATGAAAAGCCTTTTCGGTCCATGACCAGAATGGATACAATGTTTTTGTGCCCCTTGGGCAAAACAAGTACATCTTCTAAAGTCAAAACAAAGCCGAATTCTAAACCCAAAAGAAGTGATCCTATGTCGGTCGCCTCGACACTATGCCCGCTTCCTACTGTGATCATAACTTCTCCAGCTCCAAGCTTCCTACTTTGTTCCAGATCCTGATTCACGGTACAAATATGAGAACTAGCACCAGAATCCAAAGATCCAGAAGTAGAAAATACAAGAGCAGAACAATTTGTTTCCAAAACTAAAAGTTCAGACTGAAGTTCCATGAAGAATCGGACAGTATCTAGCCCAGTGGCCCAGCTCACCGCACTTGAGACAAGCATCCTTCTTCTTCTTGTTCTTTGGAACCATCGGGGCCTTGCCCTTTCCCTTAAGGTCCTTAGCTTGTGGTCCAGTCCGCTTCTTGGTCTTTTTCTTCTTATTCTTAGACTTCCAAGTCCTTAAGAAATCAAAAGTGCAGACTCCTTCATCCGCGGGGTCTTCATCTGAGACTGAGCGGTCACCAGTTTGTTCATTAGCCCAGCTAAGTTACATGCAATCTCATTGCATTTGAAGTTCATAACAAACTGTGAGAAGGAATCAGGGAGAGACTGTAGGATAAGGTCGGTTTGGAGAGAAGTATCCATTTTAAAATCAAGAGCCTCCAATCTCTCGATCATGGATATCATTTTGAGGACGTGTTCCCAACCTTCTCACCTTCCTTCATCCTTGCACCGAACAGCTTGCTTGGATATCTCATATCTAGCGATTCACGTGCTCACCATAAAGCTCGGTTAAGTGAGATAGAATCGCCTAGCGAAGTCATTTTCTCATGAGCTCTGAAGCTCATTAGACATGGAAGCCATCATATAAGCACGGACTTTCACGTCATCCTTAACCCACTTTTCGTGGTTTTCAATCTCTTCCTGATTGGCTCGAGTCCGCATAGGAGGCGCCGGAATGTCCGTCTCCAAGACGTATCCCAGTGCCTCTATACTGAGGACAATCATCAGATTGCGGAGCCAATCCACAAAGTTAGGTCCCATTAAGGTGTTCTTTTCGAGTAGAATTGCGAGTGGATTCATTGTCATATTGAGATTTGTCTGCATTAAGTATAACAGATTAATTAGTGACTCATTCAATTATGTTCTGAGTATAGAATTTAAGGTCTTTTCTATTCTTGTTACCCAGCTCCCACTATTTTATCGGAATAACACACTCCCATGTGAAATCCGGAAGTATCGTCGCTCTACTTCATAGTGGTGATCGAGTTCTTTATAAATCTTAATAGAGGGCAACCGAACAGGTTTCTAGTCTATTAATTTTCATAAAGTGGTGTCCAACACCAACCCATCTAATGGATGATTCGATCTTCTTTTTCCCCTTGTTCACTCCCCTCAACCTATACGGTTTCTATGGTTCGTGAACAAGTTAAGTTTATACCATCGACGCAAATCAGTTTCACAATTAATCTTATCCGGCAACCTATCAGGTTTCTAGGGATAAAATTTGCTCCAACCGAAGGCATCCAATGCGCTCCCGGTAATTTATCCGTCCTCCCCGAACGACTACCCCGATAACTCGGAAGCATAGCACATCCGGTTTGGATTTCAATTTCCCGAAAACTCGATGGAGGGAAGGAAAAAACTTGAAACCTTATAAACTTAATTATTTGTTGTGGGAGAATTATCGCGATTAACGTTACACTTTGCACATTAATCGTTTAAGCGCGTTTGTGGCATTCATACAATATGAAACAACCATTCACAACCTAGTTGCTACCAACATGTGGTTCATGGACCGTTCCTAGAAAACAAAAACTCCGTAATCTAATTACAAGTCTTCGTCTTGAATCTTCGTCTTCTCGAAACGGATCTTCATCCGGTCTTCGTCATTACATATAAATTTTATATTGAAAAATTGCATCCTAGATACAAATATTTCTAGTAAAATAAATAGGCTCAAAACGGCCTTTACAACCCAATCGAATAAAACGAACGATTCAAAAACTAAGTCCACGAACCACATCCCCATTCAAAAGCATTCATTCAATAAATACTAAATAAATGGAAAGCGTAGAGATACATTGATCCAATCAACAATATGAACCGCTCCAATCGATTCACACAATCGGTAATATAATAACGTTCAAAATAATTCGGTCGACCATAAATATTCCAATTAATCAAATTTCCCTTATAAAATGAAATACCATAAATCATTTTAATCATATTAAATCCAATTTAACATGCGGGAGATTAATTTTCAAGAATACGGAAAAATCGAGCCGACGAAATTGGCTGCCATGGCCGAGTCACCGCGGCATCTTTCCGGCATCGCTCGCATGGCGAGTCACGCTCGGCGGCTACCGGCTGTGCACGGCCCGTGTCTCGACACGGTCGGGTCTGCACTGGCAATGGCTCGGGATCGCCGACACGGCCGTGTCACTGACACGGCCGAGTCACCTGGCGACTTCTCGCCCTTTGTCCGAAAAGTCGTCCGACGACGATTCGGAGCTCGATTTTCGACCGGATATCCAATATCAATATTTTTCAACATTCATATCTTCAATATAAATCATATTTCCAAGAAATTAAGATTTATATTTAGACATAAACTTACGAAAAATATAACTACAACGAACGTAAAAATATATACCACGATTATGACTATAATGATTCCAAATCATTCACCATCTAATCAAGCATTCCAAATGCCAATATCGTATATACGATCGCAAGACCTACGCTCCGATACCACTGTTGATATTCGGTGCCTAAAAACGAAGGCCCAGCGGAAGCGGTAAAACGAAAATTAATTCGATCCGAATCCCTACGAGGATCGATCGAGCTACGTATATACGAAAATACAAACGAAAAGCAAGAGTCATAAAAACTCACCCTTGTAGTCCGTTGATTAGATGGATAATCTTCTCTCGAGCTATTCCCCAAGCTTTAGGCGATCTCCTTGCAATTCAATCCACTCCAAGCTCTTGAATGATCCAACGCCGAAAGCACCGCGTCTCTACTTGCCACGCGCCGGAGAAACGATCGGAACGACGATCACCTTGCTATCCTCCGAGGATGCGGCTAGAGCTAAGTGATGAAGCTTCCAATATGAGATCATCACACTGTAAGTGTATAACTCATAACTCTCAATTATACTCTTGAATTTTCTCTAAGAAAACCAAGAGGAAAGTGAAGAAGAAGAAGACTACTTTGAGAAGAACTTTTCTCTCTCTTGAACTCTCTATGATTGATCCGTATGAATGGCTATCAAAATGAGAGAATGAAGTCTACTTTTCTTATTCAAATTCCACTCACCTTAAAACAACTCATCAAATGAGAATCAACCCCACCATGTCATTATCACCCATTAATCAATGGGAAAAAAAACAAAAGGGAATAAGGTGGAAAGTGGGGCGGCGGCTATGATGTAAAACGGATGAGTTCGGTTCGTTTCGGACTCCCGTGAGTCCAAACAGATAAACTCCGATTCCGTTCCGATGTATTTATATCGATTAATTAATCCAATTAATTTTATCATATCAAATACATTATGACATAATTAATTTCTCCAAGAAATAATTATATCCATGAATTAAATTTATCACCCAGTAATTTATTTAATTCATTAGGCCGTAAATTAATTTATCCAATAAATCAATTTAAACATCCAATGTCCCGAATTAGATATCCAATATCTAATATTCATAATGAGAGAATTAAGCTTGATTCATTCCGTCGTCAATCCTAATGCACGACTCGGTAGGTCCGTCTCAGTCAGCAATGGGAGGAACCAAAGAGTAGTAGCACCACCTAGCCAGCCTGGTGGCCTACACCGTACCCCAACTGAGAACGAATGATTGGAATCATTCAAGAACCATTCTGTCGTGAATACCAGTATACGTATAAAACCCTTCTTTCAAATGTCCTAATCAAGTTATAGGGTCACGGTCAGTCAAAACCTATCTGTACTTGACGCTATGCATGCGTTAATGCAAATCGAGATCATCGAGCTCTCGTGTATCTAATACAGCTAGCTCCAATGCTTTGGCCAAAGACTTATGATCTCATCTGCCAATAACCGCATAGGACATATAACCCGTTCACTAACAGGGGAAAGAATTCTATCTTGGTATTCAGTAGGACCTGCTACTTGCCCGTCAAGATGCACGTCGAGGTTGACCCCCGCCTTCCGGTTTATAGGGTCGAACTACTCTAATGAAAATCTTGACGTCACAAGCACATCCCTACTAAATCCTCAAGTCGAAGGTTCACGAATACCTATCACAACCTTTCGATTCTGTCATTGACTGTCCCGGAGTGAAATCCGTGTGACGAATCGAGGGTGAGTCGGTTCGAGTATACTAATCTAATTAGCATACCTATAATGTGTGCTCCCACTAACCATTAGTGTTCGACAGGCACTCTCCATGTTAAAGAACACGTCATACAAGTCTTCACATAAACTTAACGCCCAGTCAAGTTTCATCGACTTGCGAACGATTAAGTATTTGAGCTATAACCTTTCCAGTGCCGACCCCCTTATCCAATAAGGAGTGGAACGTTTTTGCTCTCAAATACACGGACTAGTTTCTATATGTTTATTTACGAGTTAGGAATGCCAGTAACTACCAGTAAATAAAGAAACATTTATTTGCCTTATATAAATGGTTTACATAATTACAAGTACAATGCCCTCACTCAACAACCTCTGAGTGGCATTCGAGGGCATACTCCTAACAAATACATCTAAATAATCATCAATCCATCATAATCCTAAGTTAAATCGGATAAAACGGATGAAATCAACCCAAATACCCAAATTCCCCAAAACTAGATTTCTAGGAAATCTGACCTGATTCGGTAGATCGGAGGATGTTATAGGATGGGTGATTGATGATATGAACTCCAAGACTTCATGGATTCATTGTCCAACAACATCTCTCCATGATTAACAAAGCTCCAGCCGGGAAAGGGAAGAAAACGAGTGAGAAATGGCTGAAGAAAAACGTCTGCTGGCATTAAATAGGCTGTCTGCCGGCCGCCTTACGTACGTAACCGGCCATGGCTTACGTACGTAACCGGCCACGGCCGAACTCGCTGCCTAGAAATGCCGGAAACGTTACGTACGTTACCGGCCAGGGCCTTACGTACGTAACCGGCCTTACGTACGTAACTGCCGAGCACTACCGGCCGTAACTCGGCCAGTGCCGGCCTGGGCCCAGACTGCCCGGCCATGACTCGACCGGGGCCAACTCCAACGGCCCGAACGACCCCGAAACCCGAACCTGAATACGAATCGAAGATAGGGTTACGAAGTACTCGCAAAGACGAATTCGAGCACTAAGAGAACACACGATTCCGACCACCCAAAGGCTCGAAATTCGACAACAGAAAGTAATTACCCCAAACTTTGGGAAATTACGAAAATGGCCCAAAACGTCCGAAAATCACGATACGTGATCGCATAACTAAACCGAAGTTCACAACACGTCTAACAAAGTTAAACGGACTTACGGGAAACTCGAGACAGCAGTTTTCGACGAGATTCGCAAGAATCGAACTCAAGTGCGGAAAAGTCGCCAAAAAGCACGGAACTCAACAAAACGACACCGAAACGAACTCGGATGACAAAAAGTGCAGAATTAATCATTCTCGGAATGACGAAACGGTCATGAGCGAGTCGTCAAAACGGACTTTCGCCGAAAAAAAATAAATTACCGGAAATCGAAATTACGGGTATTACATTCTACCCTCCTTAAAAGAAGTTTCGTCCCGAAACTTAAAACAAGTAGGGAGAAGCAATATCCCCACCAGGAAAACTCGACGAGATACACAAAACCGAAAACTTGCGCCCAACGGCGAAACGCTGCAAGAAACGCAAAGACACATACGGCGTGAAAACACGCTCCACGACGACCAACACAACACCACCGATAGAGACATAATAAAACCAACAAGTGACAAGCGTCATCAAACTGATAACACAAACAAGTCGATTATCCGAACAATCACAAAACACAAAGCACCCATTACAAGGAAACACGCACAATCAAGAAAACAGAAATAAACACACAAACGATCCACAAGGACAACCACAAACAATTAGGACTACGCCGAAGTCCTCAAAAACTACACTAGGCATTTCTGTGTCCTTTCAGAGCAGAGATGCAACCTCAATCCCCAAATCTCTCAACTACCGTCTCACAATGCACGGTTCGGTGACCCACTTGGCCACACTCGAAACAGTTGACTAACGGTGAACGACAATTCTTCGCAGTACGAGATCAGGCAACAGTCATACAACCCCGATCGAACAAAAAAGATCGAACAACAACGACCGAACAACAATGATCGAACAACAACGATCAAATAACAATGATCGAACAAGAATGATCAAATAACAATGATCGAACAAAAACGATCAAACAACAATGATCGAATGACAACAGTCGAATAATGACTCCGAAGTCCCCACTTCAACTCCAGACATTAAAAGAACTGGTAGAAAGTGAAAGACGTTGCTTCCAAACAAGGTCAACAAGAATCGAACCGAACTCGGAAAGGTCACGATGATAAACAGGTTGATCTGAAACAAGGTCACAACCAGTTCGAACGATGACAACTGAGACATCAAACAAGTTCAAAAAGTATCGACGAACACGTGCAAGTCGATAGAATTTAGAAGAAGAAACTGCAGAAGTCAAATATAGTACGGGTATTACATCCGACCTCTTATAAAAGAAATGTCATCCCTGCAACTCACAACAACGGAAACAAGGTCACAACACACAAAGCATCCGACAGAAAAATCTCCCATGGGTCTCTCAAAGCCGATCTTGATATCTGTGCTGAAGCGCGAACTCCGAAAGTCTCAGTAGCCAATTCACAAAATTGAATTCGGTGTCCCTCGAGTCCGCACTTGAAACGCGTTACTGACGAGAAGGACAATTTACACGTGCATGCCCTGACACATCACGGTTGAGACACCTCGGCTCGGCATACCGAAAATACAAATGCTAGATACAATGGGGCATAACGTCGCAAAACAATATAGCGGAGATGCCAACTCAGCACAACAAAGAATCATAACACATATCATATACAACGATTACCATCGTAAAGTAATATACACACAAACACTTACAACAACGACGGTATCATTCGGTGACCTCAACGGCCCGAACGATAACCAACACATAATTACAAACATTATGAAACAATCACACATGTACACAAATGTACAAACCCGAGCTTCAACAGCTCACACTCGTGCGACAACATGCAAATCACCACGAGGCGATAAACAGTAAACACCAGTTCACACCTCTCACAAAGGGTTAGTACAACAAATGCGTGGTAACGCCTCAACGTTCATGCCACCAATTCGATCATACTCGGGAGCAAACATCATACAACGCGAACATCATACATACATACCCAGCCCTCAAACGGGAATGGATAGGTTTTAAAAACGAAAACCTCCTTTTGAAAATAATTTAGAAAAACACCAGTTGATCTTGAGTATCACCTTTCAAAAAAAAAAGTACAAACGTGAAACATCGTTATCGAGACTTTGGAGAACCATTTCGCATTTGATAAAAATGAGGACACTTTATCTTAGTGAAAAACTTTCAGAATAACACAACCAACCTAACATCCCAACGTCAACATAGGACGACAAATAGCAGCACGATAAAACATCAACTCCAAGTCATCACACAAGTGCACGAACTAACACTGTAATTTAAGAACTTCATTCAAAAATAATTCACACAGTCACATCAACAGAGATGTTTGGATTTTACCAAATCAAACACAGTCAAAACCACACACGTATCGTAGGGATCAAACACTAGCAACAAAAATAAAATATTTCCGGGGTATTATTCAAATGATAAAATTTTAAAATTCTCAAGTTTGAAAAATTTGGTGAAATTAAATTTTTGAAAACACTTTTAATACCCCGATCGTCCAATCAAAACCATGTATCTCAACATTTATAAAACACTGAAACATTCTCCGGCGAGCACAACAACACCACAAACTTATCACAACCACTTGCCCCAATATGTGGACATATGAAGTTCAAAATTCCGAAAACCAAAAATCGTTCTGCAAAATCAAAATTTTCCAAAATCCTTTAGTTCATAACCAAAACGAAGGTAATATTTTACAATGTCCGAAGTACTTCAAAATACATTTTTCAAATACCGTCTGATTGTGTCATTTGAAAATACACGACCCATTTGTCAAAGTTTAACAACTTTTAAAAAATCCATATAAACCGTGGTTTGACCGCACCACCAAAATATTTTCCAAAAATCGATTTTTACAAAAATTCTCAAACTGTAAAGTCCTTCAGAAAACATTCTCAAACTTACCCATAGCGGACAAAAATTACAACATTCCAAAAACAGTCGAATTTAAAACCACATACTCAAATGGAAACCAGGTCGCCAATTCAATCAAATGCATCTCGTGGTATCAAGTTTAAACACACAGCAAAACCATTCATTGGAGTTTCTCACAAACTCTACCGTAAAACCCATCAAGGTCCACAACTTTCACACCATACCAACCCACATGGTGGTTCAAGGACCAAACATCAATACATCCAGTTCTATACACATACGGCGTATCCAAGTATCGAATACAACTTAATTGCACAACACCGCATAAATAAAATTATGCACTACAAATATCACACATAAATGAAATCATGAACACATATATTATGCATAAAAGAGGAGACTTACGTCCACAGGCCGCACGGAGATGACGGTCGCCCACGATACTAATCTCATCCGACAACATATCCAACGCGTTGTGACTACGCACAACTCAACTTGTCACCTGACGACTCGAACGACAAGACAACACATTACTCGACAAATCACGACTCGACTCGACCCGACAGCCTAGGTTTCCGCAACCTAAGCTCTGATACCATAAATGTAACACCCCCAAAACCGTATGGGAATATTACACGCCGTAGACCCTTTCCACAAGGATCTACCAGGCTAACCATCCATAAACAATTCAAATGCTTGCCCGGTCAGGGTCAAACAATAAAATAATACAGACCGTTAAGGTCACTTACACGCGAACACACAGACCGATGAGGTCACACAACTCAATCAACAAAATTGACTTATACAACATTACCCACACAGGGGTCGAAACACAATACAGTGGAAGACTGAATCAACTCTAACAATACAACCAAACTCTACCAACTCTCGACTCTTTGATTAGTATCGCAGCTCGTCATCCACTTGTGCCAATCCTGTGACTGCTCCCCTGAACCTGTATGTACCTGGACGCAAAACAGACATCAACCCCCCGATTACTCGGGGGTTAGTAAAACTCCACTATTTTACTAGTGCAAGTATAATACAATACGAAATGCAACAAGTAAATAGCAACTACAATTTTAATACGGAAATCTATTATGAAAATGTTCCCGAGAATTTTTAGAATTCCGAACTCAAGCAAGAGATATTTGAAAAGGAACACATCATCTCGGGGATTTTTAAAGCAGAAATTCTTTTGGACCTCGAGTCCCAATTTACAAAACCTTTTCGAAAACATTAGGGCCTTGGTCCGATTCTCGATTCAAAACACACGAGATAAGATATCATTATGAGTCCGAGACCCATATTTAAAAGGTTACCCAAACAAGCACTATAACACGATCATTGTTCGTACACATCATGTACCGAACTCCGGAGGCCTCGATGGACCTTACTCGGACCGCACACATTGTTCGTACACATCATGTACCGAACTCCGGAGGCCTCGACGGATCTTACCCGGACCGCACACATTGTTCGTACACATCATGTACCGAACTCCGGAGGCCTCGACGGACCCTACCCGGCCACAAACATCGTTCGTCCACATCATGTACCGAACTCCAGAGGCCTCGTCAGACCCTACCTGGATCACACACCTTGTCCGTACACATCATGTACCAAACTCCAGAGGCCTCGTCAGTGTAACACCTCCAGAATACATCCGTAAATGTTACACGCCGTAGGCCCTTCTTACAAGGATCTACAAGGCTAAACTCTACTAGACTACAAAATGATTGACCGACCGGGGTCAATCTAAATACAACGCAGACCGACAAGGTCATTTAAACAATTCAAAAACAAATGAACTTTACATCTCAATG
This sequence comes from Orobanche coerulescens, assembly GCA_033398695.1. Lineage (NCBI taxonomy): Eukaryota > Viridiplantae > Streptophyta > Magnoliopsida > Lamiales > Orobanchaceae > Orobanche > Orobanche coerulescens. The sequence goes on along the minus strand of CM065804.1, from coordinate 123,385,826 downwards.
ACAAAAATAAACTTGAACACAGAAAAGAACGACAACTCAATTTAATAAATGAAAACTACACCCATGCAAGGGTGGATACTCGAACGACAGAGAATTACCGACTAAATGAAACAAAAGAAAAGACTCTGACTCTGGTGTGATTAGTATCATTTGTCCTCCATCTCCTTCCCAGCCAATCCCGTGACTGCTCCCGAGCTGCCAAAACCTGAGCGCATAACAGGCACCCACCCCCCGAAAACTCGGGGGTTAGCAAACTGGAATTTTGCTAGTGCAAGTACATAATACACAGGATATACGAATAATAATAACACAAAACTCAACAGTCGTGAAATCTTAACACAAACCACACATTCAAATGGTCAACACAGAATAGCATTACATACGCAAGGTGAAAGATAATCACATTGTCATATTCTCCATACAGAACATAACACCAATGAAACTTCAAACGAGCCCAAGGAGTCAGAAAAATCCCTTTTTATAAAAGGAAAAGTATTTTGATAAGAAAGTTCGAAAACATTAATATTGACTCGGGCCATCTTGGGGTTTTGAAAATCAGATGGAAATATTTTAGAAAATACTTCAAAAGCTCTCGGGTCCTTGAACCAACATGTGGAAAACAATTTGCAAGAAAACTATTACAACGTTATTCGGGGTCCTCGACCCAAATGATAAAGCACTATAACAAGCGAATCATTACAACATCTCACGGGGTTCTCGGCCCAATCTAAATAATATCATCACGAGATCAAATCTCAACATCTCACGGGGTCCTCGACCCAATACACAGAATAATCAACACAGTACAATCAAAGGCACAACCTCTCATTCGACAAAACCTGCTCAAGACCCCTGATTAATTAACCCTCGGAGATCTCGTCAAATATCCTTGGTTAGTTAACCCTGATACCAACATTTAGAACAAGTTGGAATGAACTCCAGAAAACACGAATCGCGGTCTATATCAAGACCAACATTTAAAGCAAGTTGCAAAGATTTAAATTTCGAAAATCATTTGGTAACGGGGTCTTAGCTATCACTCAAATATCCGTTACCAATAAGCTTGCCAGGCACCTCCCTTGCACACCTGTGTACCGGCGTTCACTCCACTATATTGGCCGCCCATTGCAGATGTCACCGCGCCGGCGTTCACTCCCATAGGAGCCGCCCCTTGCTCGCGCATTAAGTAACACCGGTTTTCACCAATCATATGGAGCCGCTCATTGCAGCGTACATCAGGCCGGAGTGCACGCCCCGCCCTCAGAGGTACCCGGATATGACGTCTCTCATAACAAGTATTCACATTATCACAAATACCAAGCACACAGTCAACCGTTGCAACAATTATCAAATCAGTTCATCAATTCACATAATTTATTCACCAGTACGCAACTACGCAAAATAAACAATAACTCGCACGTTATTCATCAAGACTTAGCACATTAGGCCTTCAACACTATCAATTAATACTACATAAATATCCTTATACCGTAACTCAACCGAAAATACAAACATTACCATAGTACCTCTATAAATATTATTCGTACTTTAGTCTAAGTTGAGTACGTCGACTAATATTGGTATGAATCACCCAACATTTATCTCCATATGTATATTCATATACATATACATATATCTATACATATATCCATGCATATATATATATATATATAATATAAATGCAGATATTCATAACATGATTCATACACTTCAGCAACAATGATTTCACGTAATTATAATTCGTATATCAAGGTACTTGCCTTGGTAATCTCTCGCGAATACTCCGGAAATCCAGTTGATTGGAACAATCCAGAACTCCAACGAAAACGACGATCGGAGAGGCTCAACACTGGATTATCGTAGGAAATTCGTCCTTAATATCCTATCATTAAATAAGCAATCAATCACACGAGGAAAAGCATAAAAAGATGGCCGAACCCTAACTGTTCTCTTCGTAACGTACGTTACACACACACGTAACGTACGTTACGTCTGCACGTTAGCGCACGTAAGCTACAAGGATTAGCGCACGCTAAGCATGCATTGGACACTTCTTCTCAGTTCAGACGACTGCCTTGCCTGAGGGTATAACGTACGTAATGCATAGAGCTTAAGGTACGTTATATTCACACATATCATACTCATGTGAATCATAATGATCCTACGGTGTTGATGTCTACGAATTCCCGGTTAATCCTCCCATCATAAGACTCACTCCAAATATTGATTATAGATCCTCAAAGGTAGTTTGGAAAATCTGAGGTTGTTACCTGTAGGGGTGATTCCTACAATTGATGATGATGACGTCAGGCAGGTCAGTCAGGTTGATTGAATCGGGCACTAGCAACCTGTCAACACAAAACACGTAAGAGCCCTCAGAGAGCACTGGTGGGGTGTCAGCCGAAGAGCCTCCGACGCTCAAGTCAGTAAGCAATTTTAGTATTGAATAAAGTTGAGATAAACGAATTAAATATAATAAATAATAGAGCAGTTGATGATGTTGGTGGTATTGGACGGTCAGGTACGTCCGATGAGCGATGGAGGTAAGGCGGTGGTTGAGAGCGCCGGAGATCGGTGATATTAGACGGTCAGGTACGTCCGGATAGTGAAGGAGATAAGGCGGTGGTTGAGAGCGCCGGAGATCGGTGATATTAGACAGTCAGGTACGTCCGGCTAGTGAAGGAGATAAGGCGGTGGTTGAGAGCTCAGGATGATGATAAGGAATTATCAGAGAGAGTAAGTTCAGTAGAGAATGACTTCGAATTCAATGAATCGATTGGGTTGGTTGTCTTGTCATTATATAGGACAACTTGGGATCCTTATTCCCTTATTCGTCCATCACGTTGATTCGTTTGTCTGGCACATTCCTGTTGATTCGCTTTGTCTGTCACATGCCTGTTGATTCGCTTTGTCTGTCACATGCCTGTTGATTCGTTTTGTCTTGTCACATGTCCATTGTTGACCTCCTTGGCCCTCAATTCTATTCATCCGTTACTTTAGCATGCTTTTTTGACCTTTGACTGGCTCAAAAGTCATTTTATCTGACCGTTCGAATACGCATGGCTGACGTGGCGAACCCCTGGATCCGGGTTGGTTTGCGGATCTTTCCAAGCCTGGGGCCCAACAAATTTTATCTTAGACAAAGTGTCTAGTCTATTGGGTTTGTTGGGCTGATCGGAAAGACTTTGTTGGGCTTGGGCTGGATTGACAAAATTTGTCCACTACAGTTTGTCCCCCACTCTCTAATTAGAATTTTTCTAATTGGAGAGTTAATGAGGTCAAGTAATCGAGATTATTAGTGTTGCGTTCGAGCCAACATTTGGGTCCAATATGCCAGTTCGTTGGAGTTTGTTTGTTTAAACATATGTGGCATCGTCCATGGCGAATTTTCGTTTATTTAAACAATAAATCGAAAAAAAGAAAAAAAAGGAAAAGTTTTTCTTGACAAGCCGCTTCTAAGAAACCTCTACGAGTAGGCTTTGTCATCTGACCACTCAAATAAAACCGTTCGGATCGGCTGATTCATCTTTTGAATCTGAGGAGAAAGTGGACCAACGACTATATATAAAGCGCATCCGATATAGCATAGCGGCGACCTAGCCGAGTGGCGCGGACAAGCCTTCCGGCTTCATCAACCCGAGTTCGAGTCCTTGCTTCATCAAAATGTTTTTGCTGATTTTGGCACAAGGCACAACCTGCGGGTGCCTTATGGCGGGCGAATCCGGGTGACCTGTTCATCCCAAATGACCGCGGATCGATTGTTTGCGGCAAAGACAAGCATAGCGGCGACTGGCCGAGTGGCGCGGACAAGCCTGCTGGCTTCATCAACCGCGTTCGAGTCCTTGCTTCACAAAATGTTTTTCTTGATTTTGGCACAAGGCACAACCCGCTGCGCTTGTGGCGGGCGAATCCGGGTGACCCGTTACGTCCAAATGACCGCGGATTCAGCTTGTTTGCGGCACGGCTAGCTTCTTGTCCAATTGATCCGGTCCGATCGATCCGTTCTGTCGATTGGTCCATTGCAGCGATCGCGACCCGCGTCCGATTGAAGGTAGCCGTGGCCCCCATCCGATTGAGCCGCCGTGTCCGGTTGGATCCAGCTCGCGTCAGATTGAGGGTAACCGTGACCCATGTCCGATTGGATCTAGCTCGCGAGAGATCCGTTTGTCTCATTGGTCATGCATCCAGTCAATTGATCCGGAAGCGCGATCCGGCTTCATCAACCCGCGTTCGAGTCCTTGCTTCAGCAAAATGTTTTTGCTGATTTTGGCACAAGGCACAACCCGCGGGTCTGCTTGTGGCGGGCCGAATCCGGGTGACCCGTTCTGTCTAAATGACCCGCGGATCCAGTTGTTTGCAGCACAGCAGCAGTTCTTGTCCAATTGATCCGGTCCGATCGATCCGTTCTGTCCGATTGGTCTAATTGCAACCAGTCACGACCCGCGTCCGATTGAAGGTAGCCGTGGCCCCCATCCGATTGAGCCGCCGTGTCCGATTGGATCCAGCTCGTGTCAGATTGAGGGTAACCGTGACCCATGTCCGATTGTTCCGTCCGATTGGATCTAGCTCGCGAGAGATCCGTTTGTCTCATTGGTCATGCATCCAGTCAATTGATCCGGAAGCGCGATCCGGCTGTCTGATTGGTCATGCATCCAGTCGATTGATCCAGAAGTGACTCAATTTGAATACATGTGTCTGATTGGAGAGTCCGATTGAAATTGGTCTATCTACTTGAATACATGTGGCCAATCTAGTCTGTCTGGTTGATTGTTTCGATGACCCATTTAATTGGTGTCGGGTGGATAGGTCCGTCCAATCCATCCGTTCGTTCATAATCGGACCGTGTCCGTTAATTAAATGAGGTAAGATAGATCCGGCACGCATTTTATAATGTCCTGTACGTGTTTCGAGAAGGACTCTCCTATAAGAGTTTGATGAAGCATGTGTTCATTTCTCACTACTTCATTCTATACTTTGAGGGTTGCGAGCTTGGAAGTGTTGCGATATTTCTTACACGCAAGTGCACGTCATCGTTTACAAGTAATAAAGTGATAAGTAGAGTATCATTCCCACGAGGATTGAATCTCTAACTACCGATTTTTGTGTATTCCAATTTTATTTGAACAATCAAATTTGGGTTTTGCAATTAATAACTAAAAGAATTACTAAAAGACTAAACAGTAGAAAATGATAGCTTGAATAAAAGAAATCAAATGATGAATAAGTCTAGGATTCTGAATCCACCTCGGTTTATCTGAATTTACTCTCGATTATCCATAATAAATAATTTTCCCAATTTATTGAAGGCGGAGATTGCTAATATATTCTACCGCCTCTCCCGAGGTCAATAGATTTATCTAAAGGCGAATAACGCACTCTATTCCTAGGTGAATTAATTCGTCAATAGGCGAAAAGTATAAAATCCCCCAAAGGCCACATAGTTCCTATGAGTATATTCCTATCTCACAGAATAAAACGGTCCTCACCAATAGTTCCTCACCAATTCTCCTCTCCCGATTCGAATTGAGTGATTAAATCAATACAACTATTGGCCAGATAATTGCAAGCATTAAACACAATTGGGAAAACTCAACAAAAAGGTAATTAATTGGATAATCTCAAGCAATTCGTCAAAACATAGGTTTCATCAAAACCCTAGATTAGGGCTTTAGCCTGACATACTAATAATTGAAAATACAGAATAGATAAATGAAAGCATAAAAATCAAACGCAGATGAAGCTCGGATGCCTCCGTTCTTCAGCTTCCGCCCTCTGCCCTTGAAGTCTTCTGCTTCCCTCTCTTTCTCCGTCTCCAAGCTTAAGCTCCAAAAGATAAAAGATCCAAAGATAAATTAATTAGGGTCTTAAACCCTATTTATAGCTCAGCATATCCTCCAAATCGCGTCCATATCCGTAGGTCGAAAACTGGCTTCGAAACGGCCCTAATCCGCGCGGACAACCAAAAACCGCCAAGGGCCTTGGTCAAAATGCAGCGGCGAAAGGGCCTTGGTGGATGCAGGCGTCCTTAATTTCTTACGTGCGCGGCTCACAGGGCATTCAGCGGCCAGAGTCTGATTACTCTACCTTTGGCTGGGTGTCTTCCTGTGCCGCGTCCCTGCTTCCTTGTGCCGCGGCTCATAGTCCAGATTTGCCGTTTTCGCCCGTTTTGCCTCGTTTTAGCTTCTGGACTTCAATTTCCTGACAAATATACAAAATTAAGGCATTAAAGACTCATTTTATCAAATTCACTCTCCAAAATAATACAAAATAATGACAAATAAGCGTATAAAAATACGCCTAACAAATACCCCCAAACTTAAGCCTTTGCTTGTCCTCAAGCAAAAAGAATTAAATTCAATAGAAGAATGTCGTGAATCATCGTGCAACTCATAGTGTTCAACCTAATCAATACTATCCTGTAATTCTCTCTAAATAATATGAGTGTCAAAATAGCGAGCTGCACTCAGAATAATGATTCCGCAAAGTAATCAAGTTCAGTCCTAATCACTCGTTCATGAAGAAAATCCAGCTCAAAGATTAACAAAACGTGAGTCAAATCGACCGTCAATATGAAAGGCTAAAATAAACAAGCTAGTTCGTCCCGTTCCACAGTCTAATGGCACAATTTTCACGAGTTTCATAACAAATAAACCTCGGACAGTATCCCCTTATATATATGTTCAAGAATTTGATTCGAGTTGACCACTAGGTTAGGATCTAGGGATGTTTCATCGGGATAATCCTAGGGTGGAACTTCCATTCTCATGTATTGGGAAACCGTTTGACGTAAAAGACACTCATGGGGCACATGGATGCTTCTAGTTACTAAGTTCCCGTCTACAGCGGAGAAACAACTCGAATATATAATTTCCGCATGTCCGAAACAAGGTTGCCGTTTTACGCGAGAGTAAACAGCGGGTCACGCGAATACCCCCGGTTACTAGGCTCCCTAACATCGGCACATGTGAAACCTCTAAATCACTAGTCTAATCAGGGTCGTCGTTTTACGCGAGAGTAAACAGCGGGTCACGCGAATGCCCCCGGTTACTAGACTTCCCTTCTTAGAACAACATTATCTCGACTTTTGGGAAAAACTGACCGACTCTAAACTCAATCTAAGTGCCAACACGACTAATATAACTGGACGACTAACTAACCGAAAAATGTAACCAAACGTATTGACGGTGATTTTAAAACAAGTATGTATCCTCTCTTATCCACTAAGACCTCTACAATCACGAAAAAATTTCGGACCTAAATGAATACTAAGTAGAACAGAAATTACTGACTACAACGCGACTAGAACTCAACCGTTTCTTCAGAGAGAAAAACAGTGTCGTAACATCAGTATCACATAAATAGAAGCACGAAAAATTCACGAATAGAGAAAAATTAAGACAAGCAAGGCTATCGAAAAGAAAAAATAACGCAAAGCAATGAAAAGTGCAACAAAATCAGTAAAACAATGAATGTAGCGACGAAAAGTAAAACCCCCCCAAACTTAGGACGTACATTGACCTCAATGGACAAAAAAATTGATATGCAATAAAAGAAAAGGTCAAGTACTCCCCTCCAGTCCGCTCACGAGCTGGTGCCGGCATCATCCGGTGAGGAGGGTGGTGTGGCTGGCTGAGCGGGTGCAATAAATGGCCCGTCGGGATGCATGATATGGGCCGTCCATGCGGCAAGGTGCTCCTGATGATAAGCATCCCTCGCATCCAGACGCCTCGCCTCTCGTCGGCTGGCCCGGAGGGCCTGCTCTCGCATCTCGGCTCTGACGGCAGCAATAACGCTCTCCCGCTCCGTCCGCTGCTCCTCTCGCATGGCAGCCATCAAACTCTCCCTCTCTCTTCTCATCTCATCTCTCTCTCTCCTCGTATCCTCTCTCATATCCTCTCTCTCTCCTCGTCTCCTCTCTCAGCTCCTCTCTCTCTCTCCTCAGATCCTCCCTCAGCCCATCAAACAACTCCTGCAACCTCGCTCTGTCGGGCGGCGGGCCGGCATCTCCATGTGTCAGCAAAAGAGGCTCGGGGGATCCCTCGTGGGCCTCCTCTAGCAGAAATCCTCTCCCCCGAGCGTGCGCCGGCGCTCCTCCCCACTGGTCAAAGTGTGATATGATGCGGTGGTCGATCGGGGCCTGGGGGGCAAGCATCGGCTCGTCGTCTGACCACGTCGCCCCATTGCACGGCACAAGGCGCAGATGAGAGAGAGGTGCTTCAATCCCGTCTTGGCCCCCCCTGGATACACTAGAAGATAGATCGGACCAGGATGGGGGCCACATCGAAACGCAGCCCGGAAGTGATAGCGTAAAGTGTCCGGGCGCAGGAGAGAAACACAGTACGGATCTGGGAGGTGGGGTCAATGCGTGCGCAGATAAAATAAAGCCAGGCACGCCCGAGCCGGCTGAGGCGCGAGCTCTTGAAGTGAAAAGTGGAAGAACCACATGCGCCTTGCTCCCGATCGGAATCGGGCCGTGCAATGGTCTCGGCGGTGGCCTCCTTCGTGAGGTGGTCATCACTCGGTCATAGGCCGACTCATCAACCAGGAAGCCCAAACTGACCTCCGAATAGCAGCCATGGAGAAATCAACGTAAGCCCTCGGACATCGACTGAGTCCGAGACTCTAATGACGGCAACGTATGCCTGCCCGAATGTGCTTGATAGTGCTGGCGTAGAACTCTGCCTGATCGAGATAACCGGCCTCGGGGGTGCGGCAAATCGCCCACCCCATCTCATCAATCATGGTAAGCAATTCCCGTCTGAGGAGCTGGAGTAAATCCCCTCTCTGGAATAAGCGGTCGTGGCCGAATCTTCTCATTGAAGATCTTGTGAATTTCGTGGTCCGAACCGATGCCCCTCCGACTCGGCCCGACTACGAGAGGTCTCCCCTCGAGTAGGGGATGACTGGGTCCTAGCTCTCTTGCTCAGCTTCTTTGTTCTCGCCATAGTTAATCCTAAAAAATAAAAACACCAGAGTTTATTTACGCAAACAATAATAACAATGATCTATACTCGGCTAAAGATGTCCAGCCAGAAATCCCGAATTTAACAAAATAGCACATTCGTGAGAGAAGGATGAAATTGGACTTAAACGTCTAAACTGGACGTAAGGGTTGGGCTTGTCAGTAAATTGAACGAACACGTTGCACGAAGATTCAAAAGATTGCTTTAACAAAGAAAATTTTTCACTTAGACATTTTATCAAACACCTTAAGGGCACGAGTTTACTTGAAGAATAAACATGGCTATAGCTCGATTCAACCCCCAAGAACAGAAACACAATTCATTCATCATCAACACAACACACTTAATTCATTCATATTCCGATTTAACCATGAAAATTCGATTAAAACTACTATGTTATTTCCTAAACCATCCTACAAATTTTGAAGGAAAATAAACATGTTCAATCCATCCAAAGCATAAACAACTTCAAATTTAAATCCATAAACAAGTAGAGATTAAAGATTGGAACATACCTTGATTGGTTTTGTGAAGAGTGCAAGAAGAAATCGCAAGAAAAAAATTGGAAGATTGTTTCGGCCGATTCGCGCGTTGGGGAGGGAAGGAGAAGGAAAGAAGGCGTACCTGGAAATGCCGGCCGAATGCGTGTTATATGCTACCTGGGCCTTTCAGATTCCGCATAGTATGCCGCGGCACAGCTAAAGTGAGCCGCGGCACAGGGTACAACCCCTTTTACCTGTTTTCTCGTGTTGTCGTGTGCCGCTGCACAGATTTCGTGTGCCGTGGCTCAGTGCTCAAGTGTGCCGCGGCTCATTTATGCCGTGCCGCGGCACAAGGTACAGTGGGTTTAGCTCATATCCTTCGTTTTGTGTGTGCCGCGGCTCACAATACACTTGCATGGCTCGGACTTGATTTCTCCCAGGACTTTCTGCATGAATTTTGAGAAGATCACGTTAAAAGCGAGAGGCGAAGCAAATTGAAGCACAAAAATGATGAAAAATAAGAATCACGATCGCAAGAAAAATAAAGAAACGCAAAAATCTACAACTACGAACTCGGGTTGCCTCCCGAGAAGCGCTAAGTTTATAGTCTTCAGCCGGACCTATTTGAAAATATTAGTTCGCTTTTCGCAAACTCCATTTGGTTTCCGCCCCGATCATCGAACCGTTCATATGGTTTTCAAAATTATGACCATCAGTCATTAACGATTTGACTTTCGGTTCGGGCCTCAAATGTTGTTTGCGGAAAGGTTTCGATGTGAACAACTTCCCGAAACACCCGTTTTTCTCATGACTATATGTCCGCTGGGCTTCCGGCTTACTCTCCTCCTTCACGAACGCACTCAAGACTGCAGCAGATTTGTCTGCATGCTCGAGAAACGCTACTCGTTCTGCACCCTTCTTAAAAATTGAACCATCTGCCACCGAATCTGAATTTTTCAACCGACTATGTTTTCGGTGCTTTCCTCTTTCAACTACATCTACACTTTCACCTTGTGACCTTTTACCAACACTTCCGGGACATGGGAAAGATTTGAATACTTGAAAAGTAACTTGCTCGTCTTGGACCCTCAGAGTTAACTCCCCTTTTTCCACGTCTATAAGGGTTCGGCCAGTCGCTAAAAATGGTCGTCCCAAGATGATTGGGATATCTTTATCTTCCTCCATGTCGAGTACGATGAAATCGGCCAGAAAGATGAACTTATCAACTTTGACTAATACATCCTCAATCACTCCCCTCGGATACTTAATCGATCGATCCGCCAATTGTAAGGAGAATGTGGTTGGCTTGGCTTCCCCAATATCCAGCTGTTTGAAAATTGACAGAGGCATGAGGTTGATACTAGAACCGAGATCGCACAGTGCCTTATTAAACGAAAGATTCCCCATGGTGCACGGTATGTTGAAGCTTCCTGGATCTTTTAATTTAGGTGGGAGCTTCTTTTGTAAAATTGCGCTGCATTCCTCCGTCAAGGCGACAGTTTCAAACTCCTCGAGTTTTCTTTTCTTCGACAATATCTCCTTCATGAATTTAGCGTAGCTCGGCATTTGTTCCAATGCGTCGGCGAACGGAATGTTAATGTGAAGCTTTTTAAATACATCAAGGAACTTAGAAAATTGTTTGTCCGCCTTTCTCTGCTGTAGTCTCTGCGGAAACGGGACGGGGGGCACACATGTCTTCGGGTTGTCCGGCAACGTTATTGAAGGTTTCAAATCTTGCGACTCCTCTGGCTCTAAATCATTCTTTTCCTCAATTTCCTTCTTCTTTTCACACCGCTTGGGCTGATCCAGCACCTCTTTCCCGCTTCTCAAGCTGATTGAGAATAGACTCTCGCAAGGATTTGTCTCTGTTGTACTAGTCAAAGCTCCCTCCGGGCGAGTGTCAACACATTAGCAATTTGGCCCAGTGGACCTCCAAGTTTCGAATGGAAGCGGAATGATTTTGCAATGTCGCTTCAGTACGGGTCATAAATTGACTCGTATTCGCCGCCAATTTTGCAAGTGCTTCCTCGAGAGAAACTTTGGGAGCGGGAGGGGGCTGCTGTTGATTCTAAGCGAACGGGGGCTGGTTTGAGTTCTGTCCGTTTCTCCACGAAAAGTTGGGATGATTGCGCCACCCCGGATTATAAGTGTTGGAGTACGGGTTATTCTGCCGATTTCCATTTCCCACGAATTGAGCCTGCTCCATCTGATGTTGCTCGAACGGGTTTCCAACTTGACACTCCGCGCTCGGGTGTGATCCGTTACACCAATTGCATGTCTCTATGGTAACGGGGGAAGGTGCGTGCGAAAATGCTTGGAGCTGTTGGGTCAAAGCGGCAACTTGAGCTGACAAGGTGGAAAACGGATCATTACTTGAAACTTCCATAACTCTCTTCGGTTTCAATCTTTCCGATGGCCATTGATATGCGTTTGCGGCCATAGCTTCCAAAAGCGAGTGTGCCTCGGCCATAGTCTTTCCCATCAAGGCCCCACCAGCGGCCGCATCCACGAGAGTGCGTGTAGAAGCACTCAAACCAGTATAGAACGTCTGAATCTGAAGCCAATCAGGAAGGCCGTGATGAGGGCATCTTCATAACAAATCTTTATATCGCTCCCACGCCTCGTGGAGCGATTCCATATCGTACTGACCAAAGGTGGTTATTTCGTTTTTCAACCTCGCCGTCTTAGCAGGTGGGAAGAATTTGGCAAGGAAGGCTTGCGCTAACTCTCCCCATGTTGTAATCGACCCCAGCGGTAAGGAATTTAACCAAAATTTCGCTTTATCCCTCAAAGAGAAAGGGAAAGGCCTCAATCGGATGGCATCGTCGGTGACACCATTAGTCTTGAACGTGTCGCATATCTCAAGGAAAGAAGCATTATGGGCATTCGGGTCGTCATTCGGCAGTCCACAGAATTGGCTCGCCTGCACCATCTGAATGATAGCGGGCTTGATCTCAAAATTATTGGCTTGGATAGTGGGACGCCGAATTCCCGAAAAATTAGCATTGATCTGCGGCATGGCATAATCTCGAAGAGCTAGTTCCGGTTGAACTTGCCGCACATGGTTATCTCCTCCTTGGACTTCGATATTCTCGGCCATGTTGACCGTCGTCTGCAACTCTCTTTTCTCCTTCTTGTTCCTTCTTAGAGTGCGCTCGAGCTCGGTATCCAAAGGTAGTAGGCCTTCGTTACCGAGTTTTCTCATACACTACACGAAAGGTCCTGAAAGGAAAAACAAATAAACGAAATTAAATAGACAAAAATAAAAATAAAGCGTTCAAATTAAGACTAGAAATACTTAAATCGATATTAGAAAATTTCAATTCCCCGGCAACGGCGCCAAAAATTTGTTGTGGAAAATCCCTCACAATATGCCGCAAGTGCACGGTGTCAACAAGTAATAAAGTGATAAGTAAAGTATCGTTCCCTCGAGGACTGATTTCACTAAGTACCAAAATTTAGTCAACTCACAAATTTATTTGAAGAACAATTAAATAGAGTTTATATCTAAACTAATTGCAGAAAGTAAATAATAGTACTACTACTAATAATAATAATACTAATAAGGGGTAGGATTATGATTTTCACCTCAAACAATCGGGAATGATATTTATTCGATTCAATTCACTGTTATTCAATTGATTGTAAGCCAGGAATTCCTAAATTATTCTAAAGCCTTTCCCAAGGTCGATAGAAAATACTAAGAATTACTAACTCGATATATCCCTATTCGAGTCAGATAATTAATAGCTAAAACAGTTCGAGAATTCCCACAATAACAGGCTTCACAATTCGCATGAGTATATTCCTATCTCACGAAAATTATGATTCGTCTAACAAGAACTATGCCTAAATTTCATCTCCCGAATCCATAAAGACATTCAAAACAAATTAACTGTTGGCCAGACAATTAAAAAGCATTAAGAACAGTAAGAAGAATCAAATTCAATAGAATAACGAGTAAATCGAAATAATAATAAATAATCAAACCGTCATGAAATTGGCTACAATCAAAATCCTACTCAAATAAATCTAAAAACTAAGATGCAGAAAAACCGTAGGGATCCGTGTCTTGTCGTCGCCTACAAATCTCCTCCTTGTGTTCCCTTGATTTCTTCCGCCGAAAACTCTTCCTCTCGGTTCTCCCCCGTTCTTCCCTTTTTATAGATTTTTTCTCTCTTTTTAATTCCCCCTCCAGTAGGTCCCTCCAAAAAAAAAGTCCTCAAATCTCCTTTTTCCCAGTGCTCCTCACGGCACACAAAAACCAAAAGCCCAAGCGGCCCAATTATCAAATTCAGCCCACTTCTTTTCTCCCACACACCAACAAAGAAATATGGCAGTGGCGTCTTTTTTGCGCATTCTGTGCCGCGGATCACTTGATGTGTGCCGCGGCACACAGTACAGTGTGCACATCATTCGCTGGTTGTCTTCGTGTGCCGCGGTTCACTTGGTGTGTGCCGCGGCTCATGACCAAAAACTTCTATTTTCGCCCGTTTTTCATCGTTTTGGCTTCCGGACCCCGATTTCCTGCAAAACATATAAAAATAATGCATTAAAAGCTCATTTATGCTGATTTAGGCTCAAGATGGATATAAAATAATGATATAAAAACGCATAAAAATACGCCTAACAAGAAGCAAGGAGGGGTTAGAAGGAGAAGGGCAAGGTGCAAGATCTTTGTCAGGTCAGTTCTTCGAGTGTTCTTCATATTGTTTGAATGTTCTTCAACAAATTTGAATGTTCTTCATGTGTTCTTCACGTTCTTGATTGCTCTTCATACCGTTTGATCATTTCGAAGTTTCATGATTCGCCAAATTATGTGTTTGTGTTTGATTGCTCTTAATCAAATAGGAGGTTGGTTTCCTTTGTTTAACCCCGTAGAGGCTTTATAGTGTAAGAGACCGATGGTCTCGTATGGCTTCTTCCACGTAGGTAGTATGGCCTTGTTATGTCCGGTCGACCCATAAGATGTGTTTTGATTTGTCTTCTTGTTGACTTGTTTATGATGGGTTTGTTGCTTTCGTTTAATTGTGATGATTCTAACTAATGATATGCCTGGATGGTCGTCCAAGTAGTTTTGTCAACTTCTTTCGATTGACACCATCCGCCTCTCCCTCTTATTTTATCATTAGGTAACCTGTTAGTAGGACATCTAGTCATAATGTCTTTCTTCGACCGAACTCAGTTTAGCGGGTCGACTAGTGAGAGGTTCGGGGAGTCCGATGATAGAGACATTTGCGGCGAGGTGTTAACCGGCGTACCGTGTTGTGATTTGAAAGGATGGAAGGATAGTCAGGGTAGTTATACCTATACCTCCGGTATTGGTGTAGACTGTGTTGGGCCGGTTAGAGATAGCCAACCTAAAAAATTGCTCTTGGGGAGGAACCCAAAGTCTGAGATCACCTTAGAGCATCTCAAGAGTTTTCGCCAGAGCTACGACATCCCAAGACATATCTGTCTGGTTGCTCCCTCTTACCTAGAGAGGGTTGATTGGATTTATCCAGATTGGTTGGTGATGTACGAGCTTCCATTTGTGCTAGGTGCTCGGTTTCCGCTTCCCCGACTGGTGCTAGAAGCTTGTAAGTTCCACGTTATTGCGCCAAGTCAGTTGATGCCGAATGTCTGGCGTGTTTTGATGGCCATCCAGACGTTCACTGAGGCGAGGGAAGTTAGCTTTTCTTATGAGGACGTTCTGGTTGTCTACAGCCTTAAGATGCATAAGAGCGACTATGGTCGATACCAGTTTTTGAGTTGTTCAAAGACGCCTTTGATTCTTGGCCTTAAGGATTGTGATAAGAGGTGGAAGGAACATTACTTTCTTGTTCCTTTTGATGTGTTGGGAGTGTCGACTGATCACGGCATTCCGCAAGCATGGTCTGTTGCCCGTGAGTGCCTGATTTTGACGAGTTAGAATATTTAGTCTCATTTATATGCTTCTAATTTGTCTGATTGATTCATTCCTTTATCCCTTGTGCAGAGTGCTTGAAGAGAAGGAATCCTGTACCTTCCAAGGCTACTCAGGAGAAGATTGCCTGGTTCTTTAGATTCTCTGAAGAGGATCGTGATTATCGCAACATTATATCTGTGCAGAGTGTTTCGACCAGTTCTTTTCTTACAGGTATTGTCGGTCTACATGTTTGTGTAGTTATTTTAATTGATTTGGATATATCTTGGCTAACGTGTCTGATTGTCTTATTGATAGGCGAAAACATGTCTGACGTTTTTCTCCCCCCACTAGCCGGCAAGAATGCCATGGAGCTATATCGCCAGCGCCGCAAAAAAAAGATGGTTGCTGGCACAAGTGATGAAGGTCCCAAAGGTATTGAAGAGGTTATTGCTCTTCCTAGTCCCCCGGCTCGCGTGCTGAAGAAAAACCATGATGGTGCGTTTGATCTGACGGACTTGTCCGATTCTATCACTTTGTCATTTCCTTCTTCTGCTGCTGCTCATTCTGAATTTGCTCCTCATGTCGGGGAGGTTGAAAAGTTGTTATTTGACGAAGACAATGATCAGCTCGAGGCCATGGGGGATGATTCCTTTGGTGCTGCTAGTTTAGAAGGTGTCTTCATGGTAAGTGTGTCTATTAGTTACCACAACTTTACTAGAAATTATTGTGCAACTAATGTATTGACTTGGTCTTCGTATATTGTAGGTTCTTCAGAAGACTATTTTCGCGAAAAAGAGGATAAAAGAGTTGGGTGAGAAGGTTGTTGGGCTCCGATCCGAGAAAAGCCAACTGCGGAATGAAGTAAGGGAAGTCAAGTCCCTTCATGAGAAAACCGGACGGGACATTGCCGATTTGAAGGCCAAGCTGTTTGCTCGGGATTAGGACGCCCGACGTGCTGCTATCAACTACGCCGCTCTTGAAAAGAAGGCAAAAATGTTAGAAGATCGGATGACCGACATGTGTCTCGAAGCGGAAGTCAGAATCCGAGGCATGTTAGTTGAGGAGTATGAGAGTTGTCCCACGGGAACATGGGATGTCTCGAGATACAAAGCTGAATATGAAGAGTTCAAGCAAATGCAGGCCGAGGACGCTGAGCAGGCGGGTCAAGATAGAGGCTCCGTCCCTCCTCCTGAAGATTGATCTTTATGCCATTATTATTTGTTGTTTGTTGTTCTTATTTCCGACTGGTTTTATTTTTCATGTAGTTTTTGTCTTCTCATAGCTCAAGTTTAAGTCCGTTTGTAAGGCTTTTGACTGATATCTATGATTGAAGCTTTTTATCTTCTTCTGATTGTCTTGGTTGTCTTATACTTCATGTATGATGAGTTATCGACGGGTTGGCCCGCTTATTTGCTGGGTTTTCAGCTTGTATAAACATCTTCCGCCTATTTTTAGGGGCGTTGCTTTGATGGGCTGCGCTCCGTAGAGCTGCCTACATACCCTATTTCAGGGATCAAGCCCAGATGTAGTTCTGAGAAGGACCTGCGTAGAAGTGTTAGACATAATATGGTTGTAGTGCTGGTCTCGTAAGACCAAAAATATATTTGAAATCATGAAAAAGTTTTAAGCGTGATACAGTTTCAGATGGTTGGCATTCCAGCTATTGCTTATGTCTCGTCCGTCTGGTGTCTGTAGCTTGTAAGCTCCACCTCCGACCACCTTGGTGATCAAGTACGGTCCTTCCCAGGTTGGGGCCAACTTGCCGGATCCAGCTTCCTTTGTATTATGAAAAACTCGTCTGAGCACCCAGTCTCCTGGTTTAAACGTACGAGTGCGCACATTTTTGTTGTAATATTTGGCGACACTTTTTTGGTAGGCTGCCATCCTGATTCTTGCATTATCTCTCTTTTCATCAAGTGTGTCGAGTTCGTGGCACATATCCCTCCAATTTTGATAAATGCATTGTGAGTTCGTGCCTTGCAGTAGGTACTTTGCTTTCTATTGGAATGACGACTTCCATCCCATAAGCCGTGGAGAATGGAGTTTCTCCAGTTGATGTCCCGTTTGTAGTTCGATATGACCAAAGGACTCCGGGAAGTTCATCTGCCCATTTTCCCTTGGCTTTTTCTAGTCTCCTCTTTAAAGTGTTGATGATCATCTTGTTAGATGACTCTTCCTGTCCATTGGCTTGCGGGTATCTTGGAGTTGAGAAGCTTAATTTGATGTTCCAGAATTGGCAAAAGTCCTGGAATGTAGTGCTTATAAATTGCGAGCCGTTGTCTGTCACGATTTCTTTAGGTACTCCGTATTGACATATTACGTTCTTCCATATAAAGCCTTTCACTTCCCTGTCTCGGACTTGATGGAATGATTCTGCTTCAATCCATTTGCTGAAGTAGTCAGTTACCGCTAGCATGTACACCTTTTGTCCAGGTGCTGTAGGTAACTTGCCTACTATATCCATTACCCATTTCATGAATGGCCATGGTGACGTGATCGCGGTCATTTTTTCTGGATGAAGATGGGACACCTGGGCAAAACGTTGGCACTTGTCACATTTTCTCGCGTAATCTGCCGAATCAGTCCTCATTGTAGGCCAGTAGTACCCACTTGTCAGAGCTTTGTGAGCCAAACTTCTTCCGCCTGAGTGGTTTCCACATTCCCCCTCATGTAGCTCCGCCAGAACGTATTTTGCTTCTTCGGGGTTAATACATCTCAAGTATGGACCAGAATAAGAACGTTTGTAAAGTTTACCTCGGATGATGGATAATCAGGCTGATTGAGCTTTGACTCGACGTGCTTCGTTCCTGTCATCAGGGAGTATATCTTGCTCTAGATATTCCATCAGTGGGGTCATCCAGGTCTGATTGCTTGATATGTCTGAAACTTGTTCTTCTGCGTCTTTCCAAACTGCCGGCCATTGCAGGTAGATGATAGGGATTGTTTTTGGATCCGTTGTCAGGGTTGATGACCCCAAGTTATCTAGTGCCTCCGCATGGCTGTTCTCTCCTCTTGGTATTTGGCTGATGGAAAACTCCTCAAAATGTGCCTGTAGTTCTTTGGTTTTCTGGAGATAGGCGATCATCTTGTTGTCCCGAGCTTGGTAGTTACCTTGCATTTGGTTGACTACTAGTTGGGAGTCACTGTAGACATTGATTCGTTTCACCCCCATCTCTTTAGCTAAGGCAATTCCGGCTATCATGGCCTCGTATTCTGCCTCGTTGTTGGTTGCTTTGAAGCCACATCTGACTGCCTGTTCAATCGTGTCTCCATGCAGTGAAACTAGGACAAGTCTGAGTCCACTTCCTTTCAAGTTACTTGACCCGTCCACACTTAGCTTCCAGGTTCCAGTTGTCTCTCCTTCACCATGCAAAGACAATTCCGTTTCGGCCTGCACTTGGAGGTTAGGCGTATAATCTACAAGGAAGTCGGCCAATACCTTAGATTTTAGCGAGGTCCGTGGCCTGTAAGTGATGTCGTATTCGCTCAACTCCACTGACCATTTATCTAGTCTTCCAGATAGCTCTAGTTTGTGCAGTATGGTTTTCAGCGGAAAGGTGGTAAGCACCACTATTGGGTGACACTGGAAGTATGGCCTTAACTTTCTTGCAGTGTGAACGAGTGCCAATGCTAGTTTTTCTAGCTGTCCGTACCTGGTTTCTGCATCTAAAAGAGACTTACTTACATAATAAATAGGATTTTGTTTACCTTGGTCCTCTCGGACTAGATCGCACCGACTACTGTCTCGGAGATGGCTAAGTAGACAAACAATACTTCGCTGTCCTTTGGTTTGGCCAATAGCGGGGGGCTAGTCAGGTACTGTTTGAGTTGTTGCAGAGCTTCCTCGCACTCATTTGTCCATTCAAATGTTTTTGACTTCCTCAGTGTGTTGAAGAAGGGTTGGCACCGTTCTGAGGATTTTGAGATGAACCGACTGAGGGCGGCTATCCGGCCGGTCAGCTTTTGTACGTCTTTGATTCAAGTTGGAGATGTGATCCTCTGGATTGATTCAATTTGAGCCGGGTTGTCTTCGATTCCTCGTTGTGTCACAAGGTATCCAAGGAATTTTCGTGCAGTTACACCAAAAGAACACTTAGAGGGGTTTAACTTCATGTTATATTCTTTAATTACCTCAAAAGATTGTCTGAGATGGTTGATATGGTCTTCGGCATGCAATGACTTGACGAGCATGTCATCAATGTATAGTTCCATAGTTTTCCCAATGAAGTTGTTGAACATTCTATTGACCAGGTGTTGGTAAGTTGCCCCTGCATTCTTAAGCCCAAAGGGCATCGCTTTGTAACAGAAAATGCCCAGGTTGGTCATGAAGGCAGTCTTTTCTTGATCGTATGGATGCATCATGATCTGATTGTTGCCAGATTAGACGTCCATAAAGCTGAGAAGTTCATGTCCGGCAGTCGCATCTACTAGCATATCTATGTGAGGTAATGGGAACGAGTCCTTGGGGCACGCCTTGTTTAAGTCGGAGAAGTCTATGCAGACCCGCCATTTCCCGTTCTTCTTTTTTACCACCACCACATTTGCTAGCCATTCTGGGTAACAGACCTCACGGATCAGACCGCTATCAAGAAGTTTTTGGACTTCTTCATTGATCACTTTATTTCTTTCGGGAGCAAACTTTCTCCTTTTTTGTCTTCTGGAAGGGTAATCCGGGTCGACCTGCAACCTGTGAACAATAATATTTGGATTAATTCCAGTCATATCTGCATGAGACCAAGCGAAGCAATCATAATGGTAAGTGAGAAATTGAATAAGCTTCTCTCTGAGGTCGGGGTCTAATTGCGCCCCGATCCGAACTTTGTGGTCTGGAAACTCCGTATTAATGGCGACTTCATCTAGCTCCACCATGTCGGGTTCGTCCACATGGACCGGCAAGCTCGGTCGATGGTTAGACGATCCCTCCTCCTGTAATTGCTATAAAGAAGCTTGCTTGGCTTTCATCATCGTCTGGTAGCAGGCCCTCGAATCCTCCTGGTCTCCCCTTAGCTCTTTCGCCCCCCACTTGGTCGTAAATTTGAGTACTTGATGGTAGGTGGATGGGACTGCCTCCATTTCGTGTATCCATGGTCGGCCCAAGATGACGTTATAGGCAGACGGAGAATCCACCACCAGGAATCGACTGCACAGATTGACACCTTCAGCATAGACAGGCAACTCGATTTCACCGATCGTGCTTTTTTGTTCTCCACTGAAGCCGATGAGGACAGTGGCCTTTCTGATGATCTTGGATTCATCAATTGCCATTTCCCTGAGAGCAGACAAAAACAAGATATTGGCAGAACTGCCATTGTCAATCAACACACGTTTGGTTAGACAATTTGCAATAAATAAGGAAATAACTAAAGCATCATGATGAGGATTTAGAAGTCTCGTTGATTCAGATGTTGTGAAGCTGATGGTTTGTGCTA
Source organism: Orobanche coerulescens (assembly GCA_033398695.1). NCBI lineage: Eukaryota > Viridiplantae > Streptophyta > Magnoliopsida > Lamiales > Orobanchaceae > Orobanche > Orobanche coerulescens. The sequence continues at coordinate 123,365,065 of CM065804.1, read as the reverse complement.
GCTGGATAGTTGTGTTTCTTCCGGTCTTGCTTGATTCTGTTCCCATTCGTCCGGCCTCTCTGGTATGTCTCTTGGCCGCTGAGTGAGTGACTCCACTAACTTCGGAGCCACCTGTGATTACATTTACTATCCGCTCATGGGTCGGTGGTCTAGGTGGTGATCTCTCTCGAGTATCGCGTCTGTCTTGATTTTGCTAGTAAGTCCGCTTGCCCTTGTCGGTCAAGAGGTCTCGCTGTATCCCTTCTTGATGGGTGGGATACTTCCAACTTCGAGCAATGCGGTCGTCCGTTCGGTGCCCATGGTCGGCATGAAACTCGCACCACTTCGATCTCTTTGGTTGGGGCGATCTCATTTTTCTCGGCCATTTGACTTTGCCCCGAGTCCTTTGAGAGTTGCCAAAGCTTGGTGGTGAGATGGATAGGTTATATTCGAACCTTAGCTTTATCACGCGGTCGTGTTTCCGGCATTTGTCCGTATTCCCTTCTACGATATTCTTGTCGCCGAGGGGTGGGTAAGGTTCAACTCTCTGTCATTTATCCTTCGTTCCATTCGAGTGTCTCTTCTCAAGCTCCTTTGAGGAGATGATCGATGATGATTATCTTGGTCTTCCTCCCATTTAATCTGCGCCCATGCCTTAGTGAGGACGTCCTCCATAGTTTGACAAGGATACTTGGTGAGTTCCTTGTAGAGATCCGAATCGGGGAGGAGTCCTTTCAAGGCGTGATGGTATTTGGGTATTGCGATTAGTTATGGACACTTTCTCCTGTTGAAACGCACGATATAGTCCCCGAGGGACTCTCCGCGTCGTTGTACTATCGCATACAGTCCTCCGAGATCTTCTCCGCCTTCCTCGCTAGCATATTGTTGGATGAAAATATCTGTTAGTTGGGCAAAGCTTGATATGGAGTAATTAGGTAGATTTGTGTACCACTGGAGGGCCGGTCCTGTCAGACTAGAACCGAACCCCTTACACATGCAAGCCTGCCGCAATTCTCGTAGAATGGCAGCGGTGAACATCCTCTGTTTGTATTGTGCAATATGGTCGCTCGGGTCGATTGTCCCATCAAACATCTGCATGGTTGGGAAGTTGAACTTGTTGGGCATCTCCACTAATGCTATCTCATCGACAAAAGGTGAGTCGGATCCAGTTGGGAAGTTGAACTTGTTTGTGCCCCACTTGAATTGATACCTGCCTGGCCAGATCCAGTTGTGGTGTTGTTGGCGCCGGTTGCAGTGGTGATTGCATCACCCATCTGTCCTCCAGTAGCTTTCTGTTTTGTCATAATAGGTTCTTCGGGAGTTGTGATATGTTCACCTGCAAGGAAGGTCACACGACCTGTGTTAGATTGTGCGATAGGAATATTAGAATTCTTTACCAATGAGGTCGGGTTCGGTGTTTGTTGCTCAGATCCACCACCAGGAGGGGTTACGATGTCATCATCAAGACATATCATTGGGTTGACTGGAACCCTGAAGCGAGAGGTCGAGTCGGTCTGCCTTTTGGATGCCGCTGCCTCGAGGCGGACAAGTAGATCGGCATTTTCCTTCTCCAGCTTTAGCCTATTCTCTCGCTCTTGGTTTATCTGCTCGGTCAGAGCGGCGATCTGGGTACTGAGATCCAACTGGGCTATCGGGTCGGACAAAATCATCGAAGCGGATCCGTCAGACATGGCTGGTAGCAAAGACTCTATAGTATGATTGTTGATTAACTCGATTGCTAGGGCCCCACGGTGGGCGCCAAATTGTAGGGGTGATTCCTACAATTGATGATGATGACGTCAGGCACGTCATTCAGGTTGATTGAATCGGGCACTAGCAACCTGTCAACACAAAACACGTAGGAGCCCTCAGAGAGAACCGGTGGGGTGTCAACCGAAGAGCCTCCGACGCTCAAGTCAGTAAGCAATTTTAGTATTGAATAAAGTTGAGATAAACGAATTAAATATAATAAATAATAGAGCAGTTGATGATGTTGGTGGTATTGGACGGTCAGGTACGTCCGATGAGCGATGGAGGTAAGGCGGTGGTTGAGAGCGCCGGAGATCGGTGATATTAGATGGTCAGGTACGTCCGGCTAGTGAAGGAGATAAGGCGGTGGTTGAGGGCGCCGGAGATCGGTGATATTAGACGGTCAGGTACATCCGGCTAGTGAAGGAGATAAGGCGGTGGTTGAGAGCTCAGGATGATGATAAGGAATTATCAGAGAGAGTAAGTTCAGTAGAGAATGACTTCGAATTCAATGAATCGATTGGGTTGGTTGTCTTGTCATTATATAGGATGACTTGGGATCCTTATTCCCTTATTCGTCCGTCACGTTGATTCGTTTGTCTGGCACATGCCTGTTGATTCGCTTTGTCTGTCACATGCCTGTTGATTCGCTTTGTCTGTCACATGCCTGTTGATTCGTTTTATCTTGTCACATGTCCGTTGTTGACCTCCTTGGCCCTCAACTCTATTTATCCGTTACTTTAGCATGCTTTTTTGACCTTTGACTGGCTCAAAAGTCATTTTATCTGACCGTTCGAATACGCGTGGCTGATGTGGCAAACCCCTGGATCCGGGTTGGTTTGCGGATCTTTCCAAGCCTGGGGCCCAACAAATTTTATCTTAGACAAAGTGTCAAGTCTATTGGGTTTGTTGGGCTGATCGGAAAGACTTTGTTGGGCTTGGGCTGGATTGACAAAATTTGTCCACTACATTACCAACATTAAGTCTATGATCATTATGGAAACACCATACAATACAGTTTATTAATCTCAGAAAATTTCCTTACTTGATCATCATAATAAGAATCGGACTATAACGTTCTTAACTAGGGTAACTAAAGCATGAACATTCCAACTTCCAAAAACATGGTGTTCGGATAAAAATCATTTATGGAGCTTAATAATCCCGGTGGTATGTTCATAACATCCTTAAGAACACAAATTCAAGGTTGAGGTAGCATTAACATACCTTAATATGAAAGAAACCCAGAGACAAGAGGTAGCATCCAACTCCGATTGTTTGAATATCAATCCAAGATGTTTCATAACTTAAATGATCGAGTTTATGTGATCTATAGGTGTTTTAGAGGGCTGGAGACTCTCTAGAAATGAAGGAAAACGAAGTACAAGTGAAAGGGACGAAGTGAAATGAAATGGGGTGTTGTCCATATATATAATATCTTGAGCTTTACATATGTTAGCCTTAGCAATTTACGTACGTAATCGACTTAGCGCACGCTATCATTCGATCTTAGCGTATGCTATCGGTCACTGATAGCTTACTATCTCGTTCTGTACTAGCTTACGTACGTTACACCCTACGCATTACGTATGTAAGCTACACACATTAGCGTACGCTAGTTACAAACCTTAGCGTACATTAACACCCGTTGACCCCAAAACTGTCCAGGTTCATCCGCGGGAATCTTTCCGAGCCCCACCACCAGCCGTCCATGTGCTAGCCAGCCTGTTCAATTATTGACCTCCTTACGTACGCTACGTCTATCTCGTAGCGTACGCTATCTCCAGTTCGTAACGTACGTTACGCTTACCTGTTAGCGTGCGTTACGACGTAGTTGCATGTGAAGGATTAAAAGTTGATATTATCATGCATGAGGATACGAATACGGAAACGATCGTACTTCGATTATTGATAGCACTAATTCAGGTAATACAGGGTTCAAATACGGACGAAAATGCCCAATAATTTATCCGGATATTACATACTATCCCTCTTAAAAGAAGTTTCGTCCCGAAACTTAAAGTAGAGTGGTGGAACAACCAAGAAAAAATAACTACTTGTTCAGCCTCAAAACATCACGAGCGATGCGCGAAAGCAAGGTTCTAAAAATACAATGATTGGACCTAGGAAGTATCTGGCACGTCAATTGAGGCGATAAATTACACGTGAACATGAGAAGTTAGAGTGGAGAAGTAGAAGCTCACGGAATTAAGGAAATTCACAAACGGCTCAGACGTACCAAAATCGCGTGTCGAGCTCGACCCACCGTATTCAAGTTCATAACACATTGGAAATATTAATCGCACGAGTGGGAACAAATAGTTTCGAATAAAATTCTGCAAAGATTAAGTTCAGATGTGAATAGACCACAATAATTCACGAAGTCTAACAAATCGGTTCTGAAATTCGTTCGAATGATGGTAGGTTCAGTAGAACATGGTAGTTTGAAATTGTCAAGAGGATCACAGATGAATCATCAACAATGAAAGTCTCCCAACACCGAAAATACTAAGAAGAGCACGGGTACTACATGTCCCCGTACTAAGAAGACATGTCAGCCCCGAAACTTAAAACAGCAGGAGTTGGAAACGAAAAGCAATTAAAATGAAAAACAATCAAAGTCACGATTGTTGGAAACAGCAACGACTAGAACACAGCACAAAATCTTCATTCGCCTATGATAGGCTCTTCAGCAGAAGACATAAGGTTTCGGGACATTCTCCGGCCACTTGCTCTGCTCACCAATAGAGTAACATTCTTTGCCAATTCGGAAATTATCTCACAATGTTTCTCCCGATGGCCTTCACACCCGCACCGATCACAAGTCAAGAGTGGGGAGGGACAGTTTACACGGATGTGTCCGCACGGTTGCATTTGAAGCACACTCTCTTCTTACCGGGAGTCACCGATGCTGGTTGGGGATTCCCAATGCCCATTCTCGACCGCGAAGACGACGCATTCGAACGACGTGGGGGTTTGAGAACCTTAGTCTCGTCACCGCCCAAAAATTTTCCAGATGTCCTCGGTCTCTTTTCTCCGCTCGTTGGCGCGGTCATTGAGGAGGTTTCATAGGTTATCGTATGATCTTGATATTCCTTCACCGTAACATGAATCGTTGTCGTACGAACCACCTCACCGCTTCTGCTTCCTATATTACGTCTACATCCGCCAGGGCTCGTCATGCTAATGCAGATAGTACCGTTTATTGTTATCACATAGTCGGTTGTACGGTATACCACAATTATCAACATAAGGTTTAATAAGCATCCTTAGAATAACGGTAATATCGTAAAGCACGAAATTTTCTGAAATCAACTTCCAGTCCTTTGTCTAGGACGATCATTATTCATATGCTTTTAATAAAAAAATTTCGAAACAAAAGCCGAGTCATGTTGTGCTCAAAACTTGTAAATAGTGTCCTTTGTTTTCGAAGAGGAAGTTTATACAATGACTCTGAAAAAAAAAATTATTTTCGAGTAATGCCTACAAGAAAATTGAAAATCAATTTATAACTAGTTTGAAATATTTCAAAAATGTTGAGTCCCAAATACCACAATTTTGAAAATCCTTCCTCTTCTACCAAAATGTTTATTCGAAAGAATTTTTAACCAAAGTACGTGACCATTCGACATGACTACATTAAATCATGAGGTTTACAATACTAGGAAAATTTCAAAACACTACTTTGAAATGTTCGTAATTCGGCCCGGAAATGTTACATGTCGGGGATTCTGTGCCGGAACCTACCAGGCTAAAAACCATTTAAAAATCATTTCAAAATATGCCAAAAGCCGATGACGGTAGCATTTTCCCAAACTTACAAAATCATTTGTAAAATATTAAATACCGTCATAAAAATACCGTTAAATGTGCAAGACTAAAATGCCAAAATGTCAAGAGTCATTTCAAAGTACTCACGCAGCGGATAAAATTAACACTCAAAGATTTATCCTACTGAAATGCAGAAATCGATAAATATGTTCGACTACCGAAGTATACTACATAACCATTCTCACTCGACGCGTATACGCAGGTGATATCGTAAAACAATATAATCTCTAACAAGTTCAAACCCTAGGTTCACGTTAAGCACAATATAATCAAATACGTATATAAGGGGACTTACGATTCGGGAGGCTTACCATCACAGATTGCTTGAATATGATGTTGGAACCACGATACTAATCACAACTCTGACGCGCGCGACTTACACAAGACAAAGACTTGACCCAACGGCCTAGGTTTTTCGCAAACCTAAGCTCCGATACCATATTTGTAACACCTCCAGAATACATCCGTAAATGTTACACGCCGTAGGCCCTTCTTACAAGGATCTACAAGGCTAAACTCTACTAGACTACAAAATGATTGACCGACCGGGGTCAATCTAAATACAACGCAGACCGACAAGGTCATTTAAACAATTCAGAAACAAATGAACTTTACATCTCAATGACAAAAATAAACTTGAACACAGAAAAGAACGACAACTCAATTTAATAAATGAAAACTACACCCATGCAAGGGTGGATACTCGAACGACAGAGAATTACCGACCAAATGAAACAAAAGAAAAGACTCTGACTCTGGTGTGATTAGTATCATTTGTCCTCCATCTCCTTCCCAGCCAATCCTGTGACTGCTCCCGAGCTGCCAAAACCTGAGCGCATAACAGGCACCCACCCCCCGAAAACTCGGGGGTTAGCAAACTGGAATTTTGCTAGTGCAAGTACATAATACACAAGATATACGAATAATAATAACACAAAACTCAACAGTCGTGAAACCTTAACACAAACCACACATTCAAATGGTCAACACAGAATAGCATTACATACGCAAGGTGAAAGATAATCACATTGTCATATTCTCCATACAGAACATAACACCAATGAAACTTCAAACGAGCCCAAGGAGTCAGAAAAATCCCTTTTTATAAAAGGAAAAGTATTTTGATAAGAAAGTTCGAAAACATTAATATTGACTCGGGCCATCTTGGGGTTTTGAAAATCAGATGGAAATATTTTAGAAAATACTTCAAAAGCTCTCGAGTCCTTGACCCAACATGTGGAAAACAATTTGCAAGAAAACTATTACATCGTTATTCGGGGTCCTCGACCCAAATTGTAAAGCACTATCACAAGCGAATCATTACAACATCTCACGGGGTTCTCGGCCCAATCTAAATAATATCATCACGAGATCAAATCTCAACATCTCACGGGGTCCTCGACCCAATACACAGAATAATCAACACAGTACAATCAAAGGCACAACCTCTCATTCGACAAAACCTGCTCAAGATCCCTGATTAATTAACCCTCGGAGATCTCGTCAAATATCCTTGGTTAGTTAACCCTGATACCAACATTTAGAACAAGTTGGAACGAACTCCAGAAAACACGAATCGCGGTCTACATCAAGACCAACATTTAAAGCAAGTTGCAAAGATTTAAATTTCGAAAATCATTTGGTAACGGGGTCTTAGCTATCACTCAAATATCCGTTACCAATAAGCCTGCCAGGCGCCTCCCTTGCACACCTGTGTACCGGCGTTCACTCCAATATATTGGCTGCCCATTGCACATGTCACCGCGCCGGCGTTCACTCCCACAGGAGCCGCCCCTTGCTCGCACATTAAGTAACACCGGTGTTCACCAATCATATAGAGCCGCTCATTGCAGCGTACATCAGGCGGGAGTGCACGCCCCGCCCTCAGAGGTACCCGGATATGACGTCTCTCATAACAAGTATTCACATTATCACAAATACCAAGCACACAGTCAACCGTTGCAACAATTATCAAATCAGTTCATCAATTCACATAATTTATTCGCCAGTACGCAACTACGCAAAATAAACAATAACTCGCACGTTATTCATCAAGACTTAGCACATTAGGCCTTCAACACTATCAATTAATACTACATAAATATCCTTATACCGTAAATCAACCGAAAATACAAACATTACCATATTACCTCTATAAATATTATTCGTACTTTAGTCTAAGTTGAGTACGTCGACTAATATTGGTATGAATCACCCAACATTTATCTCCATATGTATGTTCATATACATATACATATATCTATACATATATCCATGCATATATATATATAATATAAATGCAGATATTCATAACATGATTCATACACTTCAGCAACAATGATTTCACGTAATTATAATTCGTATATCAAGGTACTTGCCTTGGTAATCTCTCGCGAACACTCCGGAAATATAGTTGATTGGAACAATCCAGAACTCCAACGAAAACGACGATCGGAGAGGCTAAACACTGGATTATCGTAGGAAATTCGTCCTTAATATCCTATCATTAAATAAGCAATCAATCACACGAGGAAAAGCATAAAAAGATGGACGAACCCTAATTGTTCTCTTCGTAACGTACGTTACACACACACGTAACGTACGTTACGTCTGCACATTAGCGCACGTAAGCTACAAGGATTAGCGCACGCTAAGCATGCATCGATGCTTCTTCTCGCCGGATGATCGCTTGCACGAGGGTATAACGTACGTAATGCATAGAGCTTAAGGTACGTTATATTCACACATATCATACTCATGTGAATCATAATGATCCTACGGTGTTGATGTCTACGAATTCCCGGTTAATCCTCCCATCATAAGACTCACTCCAAATATTGATTATAGATCCTCAAAGGTAGTTCGGAAAATCTGAGGTTGTTACCAACATTAAGTATATGATCATTATGGAAACACCATACAATACGGTTTATTAACCTCAGAAAATTTCCTTACTTGATCATCATAATAAGAATCAGACTATAACGTTCTTAACTAGGGTAACTAAAGCATGAACATTCCAACTTCCAAAAACATGGTGTTCGGATAAAAATCATTTATGGAGCTTAATAATCCCGGTGGTATGTTCATAACATCCTTAAGAACACGAATTCAAGGTTGAGGTAGCATTAACATACCTTAATATGAAAGAAACGCAGAGACAAGAGGTAGCATCCAACTCCGATTGTTTGAATATCAATCCAAGATGTTTCGTAACTTAAATGATCGAGTTTATGTGATCTATAGGTGTTTTAGAGGGCTGGAGACTCTCTAGAAATGAAGGAAAATGAAGTACAAGTGAAAGGGATGAAGTGAAATGAAATGGGGTGTTGTCCATATATATAATATCTTGAGCTTTACGTACATCAGCCTTAGCCATTTACGTACGTAATCGACTTAGCGCACGCTATCATTCGATCTTAGCATACGCTATCGGTCACTGATAGCTTACTGTCTCGTTCTGTACTAGCTTACGTACGTTACACCCTACGCATTACGTACGTAAGCTACACACATTAGCGTACGCTAGTTACAAACCTTAGCGTACGTTAACACCCGTTGACCCCAAAACTGTCCAGGTTCATCCGCGGGAATCTTTCTGAGCCCCACCACCAGCCGTCCATGTGCTAGCCAGCCTGTTCAATTATTGACCTCCTTACGTACGCTACGTCTATCTCGTAGTGTACGCTATCTCCAGTTCGTTACGTACGTTACGCTTACCTGTTAGCGTGCATTACGACGTAGTTGCATGTGAAGGATTAAAAGTTGATATTATCATGCATGAGGATACGAATACGGAAACGATCGTACTTTGATTATTAATAGCACCAATTCAGGTAATACAGGGTTCAAATACGGACGAAAATACCCAACAATTTATCCGGATATTACAGTCAGACCCTACCTGGATCACACACCTTGTTCGTACACATCATGTACCGAAATCCAGAGGCCTCGTCAGACCCTACCTGGAACACACACACATATCGACACGACACAACTCATAATCATCAAATGTCAAGCCATTCCACATTACACCGAAATGTACAATCAAGTATGTAAACCAAGACAACACACACATCATAATCATCACAACAACTCAACAATGACCGACCACGCCCGGCACAAACTTAGATGATTTGCACATCCAACACGATCCCCAAAATGTTAACTAAGTGAAGGTATCATCGTTACCATCAATTATTCGTAATAATCAATTCATACGAAGTATATACACGAAAGTAAACCAATGCATCACAACCATAATACGACGTCCCTATTCACAAGACACAATTCGTATAGTAAAATATTTGCCTTAATAACCGCTTCCGAATACTCCGAAGAACACGATTCGACCGGGAAGCTCGGACCCCGAAGAAGACAACGAACGGAAGGGTTCCGACTCGGTTTCTTCGCAAGAAACTCGACCCTAACAATATATAATCAATAAATCATCGATCATACGAGAAGAATAATCGTAGAACGCCCGAAAACCCCTCTATGACATTTTACCGGACACCTTCAAGGCGTCGGTCAAGAACTCGACCCAAACAACGAATCGATACGATCCAACCATGGCATAACAAGGGAAATGATATAATACATCTAAATAATCATCAATCCATCATAATCCTAAGTTAAATCGGATAAAACGGATGAAATCAACCAAAATACCCAAATTCCCCAAAACTAGATTTCTAGGAAATCTGACCTAATTCGGTAGATCGGAGGATGTTATAGGATGGATGATTGATGATATGAACTCCAAGACTTCATGGATTCATTGTACAACAACATCTCTCCATGATTAACCAAGCTCCAGCCGGGAAAGGGAAGAAAACGAGTGAGAAATGGCTGAAGAAAAACGTCTGCGGGCATTAAATAGGTTGTCTGCCGGCCGCCTTACGTACGTAACCGACCATGGCTTACGTACGTAACCGGCCACGGCCGAACTCGCTGCCTAGAAATGCCGGAAACGTTACGTACATTACCGGCCAGGGCCTTACGTACGTAACCGGCCTTACGTACGTAACTGCCGAGCACTATCGGCCGTAACTCGGCGATCGGCTGGGCCTGCATCGGCCATGACTCGGCCGGGGCCAACTCCGACGGCCCGAACGACCCCGAAACCCGAACCTGAATACGAATCAAAGATACGGTTACGAAGTACTCGCAAAGACGAATTCGAGCACTAAGAGAACACACGATTCCGACCACCCGAAGGCTCGAAATTCGACAACAGAAAGTAATTACCCCAAACTTTGGGAAATTACGAAAATGGCCCAAAACGTCCGAAAATCACGATATGTGATCGCATAACTAAACCGAAGTTCACAACAAGTCTAACAAAGTTAAACGGACTTACGGTAAACTCGAGACAGCAGTTTCCAACGAGATTCGCAAGAATCGAACTCAAGTGCGGAAAGTCGCCAAAAAGCACGGAACTCAACAAAACGACACCGAAACGAACTCGGATGACAAAAAGTGCAGAATTAATCATTCTAGGAATAACGAAACGGTCATGAGCGAGTCGTCAAAACGGACTTTCGCCGAAAAAAAAAAAAGAAATTACCGGAAATCAAAATTATGGGTATTACAGGCCGAGACAACAAAAATCGAACAATCATGTTCGAATCACGAAGAACAGTAAAATTAAAACAACAACTCCCAGGTTCACGTCTCGGCTCGAGACAATATTTGATCCGGTGAAAACAACAAGATGTGATTCACATAAGATCCATAGGAAAGGGAATAGCAATTGAAAAGTCACAACGACAAATGAGTTATTCCGAAACAATACCACCCTCGTTCGATCAACAAAAGCAAGGGATAGGGAAAGTTCAGAAAATGTCAACGAACATAAACGAGTCGACATAGTCGAAAATACAGAAATTCAAAATCCGATCCACGTCGAATAGAAGAGTTAATAGAACCAAATGATGTCACTTCCGAACAAGGTTCACAAGAATCGAACCGAACTCGAAAAAGTCACAGCGATAACTAGATCGACCTACAACAAGATCACAGTTCGTTCGGACGATGAAACCAAAATACAGAACAAGTTCATAAGGTATCAACGAACATGAGCGAATCGATAGACTGGAGAAAGAGAAAATACAGAAGTCAAAATAGTATGGGTATTACCCCCGACCTCATCCACGAAATTCACAAAAACAGGAGCAAGGTAACAAGACATTAAACAACCGACACATAACGGAATGATTACCGATGCACACGGCCATACCAAACCAAGCTCTAACATCTCGCACATGCGCGACAACGCAGAAATCACCACGAGGCGACAATATTCAACACCAACATCCCACCTCTCACAGAGGGCTAACACAACAATTGTGTGGAAAGCGACTCAACGCTCACACCGCCAATTCGATCATACTCGGGAGCAAACATCATAATGAGAATGCGAACATCATACATACATACCCAGCCCTTAAACAGGAATGGATAGGTTTTAAAAACGAAAACCTCATTTTGAAAATAATTTTAGAAGAACACCGGTTGATCTTGAGTATCACCTTTCAAAAAACAGTACAAACGTGAGACATCGTTATCGAGACTTTGGAGAACCATTTCACATTAGATAAAAATGAGGACACTTTCTCATAGTAAAAACTTTCAGAATATTCGACCCTCGAGTCTAAGTAAAAGTGTTTATAAAACATTGGAAATATCTCAAAACATTTTGGTCCTCGAGGTAGAAGAATTTTGAAACATATTGTGGCACCTTGGAAGTACCGCGAAAAAAAAAATTCATTTTAAACGTACGTCTCGAAATTTATTTCTAAGATACTCAAGTTTTCGAAAACAATTCAATGCCAAAAAGGACGATGCCAAAAAGGCTAGAATGCCCAAAAATTTCAGGTAATTACACAAAACTTTATAGCGCCATGGGTCCCGCGCCGGAACCCACCAGGATAAAACCATTTACAAAAACGCCAAAAAGGCTGATGACGGTAATATTTCAAAAACTTACAAAATCCATTTAGAAAATACTAAATACCGTCATAAGAATTTCACCAAAATGATCAAGGCCATAATGCCAAAAACTCGGTTAAGGGAATCGGTTTTCGAAATAAAACTCAGTTGGTAAAATACCGAAAGCCATTACAAAAGAACTCGCGCAGCGGATAAAAGAAATACGGTCCAACATGCACAATCCAGCAACACTACTCCTCACATGAACGAAATATGAGAGTCAAATAATCACATATCAAGAAATCAAAATCCATAAGAGGATTACATCACTTAACAGATAATCATAAAAATAGCTCGTGTCACACGAGGCACAACACAAAGAAGGGAGACTTACATCCACAGGTCGCACGAAGATGATGATCGCCCACGATACTAATCACGACCAACAAACTCAGACGACGCGTCGCGACACGACTTAGTCAGACAAAATCCGACAAGACAAAACTCAACAGACACCACTGACCCGACAGCCTAGGTTTCCACAACCTAAGCTCTGATACCATTTATGTAACACCCCCAATCCACTCAGGGATATTACACGCCGTAGACCCTCTCCTCGAGGATCTACCAGGCTGATAACTAAAATCAAACATCTAAACATCGCCTTTAAGGCTAAAATGACTCAGTAGACCGACTTGGTCTTTCAATAATAACATACAACTCAATTCCAAACACATACCCATGCAGGGGTCAAAATACAATAAACTCCCGTACAACGGGGAAAAGATACTGCAGCGGAATAGAAAATACAACTAGATCAATACGACATCAAAGGATCCTCGCGTGATTAGTATCGTTCATCTTTCATCATCCTTCGTGCCGACCCTGTGCTATGCTCCAAAACCTGAATGCAAAAATAGACATCCACCCCCCGAATACTCGGGGGTTAGCAAAACTCCACTGTTTTGCTAGTGCAAGTACAAGTGCAAAAATATGAGCCATACAATACAAGTTCCAAGAACAATAATAATCAGGAATCCTCAAAGTTCCAAACGTAACGAAAAGTACTTCCCAAGGCATGAGTTGTAATATCCGCAAATTCGATTTCCGGTAATTTTTCTTTTTGGCGAAAGTCCGTTTTTACGACTTGCTTGGGACCGTTTCGTCATCCTGAGAATGATTAATTCTACACTTTTTGACATCCGAGTTCGTTTCGGAGTCGTTTTGTTGAGTTCCGTGCTTTTTAGCGACTTTTCCGCTCTTGAGTCGATACTTGCGAATCTCGTTCGAAACTACTGTTTCGAGTTTCCTGTAAGTTTGTTTAACTTTGTTAGACGTGTTATGAACTTCGGTTTGGTTATTCGATCACGTATCGTGATTTCCGGGCGTTTTGGGCCATTTTGTAATTTACCCAAAGTTATGGGTATCCGTATCTGTATTTGTTGTCTCGACCCTTTTCTTGGTCGCGTATGATTAATTATTGCATTACATTTTCATTTCGAGTCGTTGATATCGTCCGCGAACTTTTCGTCGTGTTCGTTCCGTGCGTTTTCAGAAATCGAGGCATCGGGTCGTGGCGGCTGAGCAGTTGGCCGGATCGGTGCGGCAATCGCTTGGCGTCGGGCACCGCCGAGCAGAACGGCAGAACCGGCGTAGCGCACGCTACGGCCGGACGCTGCGCGCGCTAGCTCGGCAGTGTAAGCGACGCTGCCGAGTCACCAGCAGACGCCATCGCCCGGGCAGAGGGGTTATGAGGTTCGACTCGGGTAGGATCGGCAGTAGCGCACGCCATCGCTTGGCCGTGGCGCACGCTATCAGGCAAGGGTAGCGCACGCCGTCGGCCGACTAGCGACGCACGGGATGAGTTTGTTAGTCCGCAGGCTCTCGACAGCCGCTAAGCGAAGCTTCCGGCCGTAGCGCACGCTAGCGGGAGTCGGGCGGACAAGTCATGGTCGGCATATTTGGTCGGTGGTGCCGGGTCGTGCGGGCCATGGCCGAGAGTGCTGGGCCAATACTGGCCGATAGCGCACGCTAGTCCGGGAAGGCTAGCGCACGCTAGTTCCGGCCCAGTATATAAATGACAGAGCAACCACTTTTTCATTCATTTTTCATTTCCTTTCTCTTCGGTCCGCGGCTAGAGCTTTGGAGGAGATGAAGCCATGTTGTTAAACAACAAATCCATGAAGTTTCTGAGTCTATATCACCGATCAATCATCTTATAACATCCTTCGATCCAGCGAATCAAGGTTAGATCTTTAGAACCCTACTTTTGGGGAGATTTGGGGATTTTCGCGTTTTGTCCGATTCATTCGGTTTTGCTGAGTAATTCATGATGAATATGATTAGTTGGTATTCTTAATTTCCCTATGGATTCATGGTATATTTCGTGATTTTTACGAAATCGAGAGGGTTTGGTTGTGGTCCGCCCTCGTTGTCATTTTTATACGAATATACATGAATCGTAGGCGGGTTTTCGGGTGTATTCCAATTCCGTATTCGTTTAGAATCGGTTGTGATTGTATTCTTCGAATCATTAGGTTCGGTTTCGATGGTTCGTAGCATTCGTCGGTGACTTTCCATCCCTTTCGTTACGTCGTCGACTATTCAAGGCAAGTGTATATTTATGATTGTACGTTCTCGATTTTGAAAGTCAGAAATATTGACGGATGATATGAACGAACCGTTTTTACGGCATTCATAGATATATTGATGACACGATATGAACGAACCGTTTCTACAGCATTCATATATGTATTGATGGCATGATATGAACGAACCGTTTCTACGGCATTCATATATGCATTGACGGATGATATGAACGTACCGTTTCCACGGCATTCATATACGTCTTGATGTGACGCTATGAGATTTAGTTATTCCGGAATACTAGTCTTGAATTGATGAATTGACAGTTACATTTACTTTATTGTCGAGGAGCATTGTGTTTCATACTTGATATACTTGCACTAGCTATTCGACGGCTAACCCCTTTATGGGGGAAATACTTTTTATGTATTTCAGGTTCCAGGAGAGCGGACTGGCGGGTATCGGGTCGGCATGAAGATGATGGGCAAGTGTGATATTGTGTCTTGTCTCCGGTTATCTTTTTGGATTCCTCCATTCAGTGTTGTTGTACTGGAATGGATTTTAAATACTCGAGTATTGTATTTCAGTTTCCTTGATGTTCCGGCCTGTGTTGCCGAGGTATTGATTTGTGCAGTGATGTATATGGTTTCATTGGTTATGATTTTGAATACCATTTGTATCGTCTTTCTTTCCATTGTATGTAGACCTTCTCGGTCAAGTTTTATAGTTCCACGTATGTTTAGCCTTGTGGGTCCCACGGCGGGGCTCACGGCGCTGTAATATACCCTGAATAACTTGGGGGTGTTACATGAGTTTGGTAAAACATTCCAAAACCGAAAGACTACAAGTTAAAGGGAAACAATTTATAAAACAGTTTAAAATGCCCTCGAGAGTTTTAATAGAAAACAATTTAGGATTACCGAATCCTTATCTTTCCAAAAATCAACAGGGTCACAGCCCAAAGGTTTTGTTTTCGCAAATAGAAAACCGACAACAGTTCACAAGGCCAAAACCCAAGTCACATGTCCTCGACGGACATAAAATCAAATCCATAGGGACAAGTTATGAAAAAATATCCAAAAATAGGCCACCTCGATTTTCCTCCATAACTCGTGTACTACCCTATGAGAATTATCCGAAAACCCAGTTCCTGCCATATCAGCTCCAATTCGGGTCCGGATGAACCCAAATAAATGCGTATTTAATTTTATAAATCCACAAGGAGAAATTATGAAAAATATCCAAAAAAACGGGCCGCCTCGATTTTCCTCCATAACCCGTGTACCACCCACCCCTATGAGAGTTATCTAAAAATCGAGTTCCAGCCTTATCAGCTCTGGCTCGGCTCCGGATGACCTCAAAAAAACTCGCATTCAAGTTTATACATCCATATGGACAAATTATGAAAAAATATCCATAAAAAGGTTGCCTCGATTTTCCTCCATAACCCGTCCCTATGAGAATTATCCGAAAACCAAGTTCCAGCCATATCAGCTCCAGTTCAGCTCCGGATGACCTCAAATAAACGCGTATTTAATTTTATAAATCCATAGGGACAAATTATGAAAAAATATCCAAAAAATAGGCCGCCTCGATTTTCCTCCATAACCCGTGTACTACTCTCTATGAGAATTATCCCAAAACTGAGTTCCAGCCGTATCAGCTCTGATTTGGCTCCGGATAACCCCAAATAAACGCGTATTCAATCTTATAAATCCATAGAGAAAAATTATGAAAAAATACCCAAAAAATGGGCCGCCTCAATTCTCCTCCATAACCAGTGTACTACCCTCTATCAGAATTATCTGAAAACCCAGTTCCAGCCGTATCAGCTTTTATTCAGCTCCGGATGACCTCAAATAAACATGTATTCAATCTTATAAATCCATAGGGATAAATTATGAAAAATATCCAAAAATAGGCCACCTCGATTTTTCTCCATAACTCGTGTACTACCCTATGAGAATTATCCAAAAACCCAGTTCCTGTCATATCAGCTCCAAAAAGAGAAATTATGAGAAAATATCCAAAAAATGGGCCGCCTCGATTTTCCTCCATAACCCGTATACTACCCCTATGAGAGTTATCTAAAAATCAAGTTCTAGCCCAGCTCTGATTCGGCTCCGGATGACCCTAAATAAACGTGTATTCAATTTTATTAATCCATAGGGACAAACTAAGAAAAAATATCTAAAAAACGGGCTACCTCGATTTTCCTCCATAACCCGTGTACTATCCCCTACGAGAATTTTTTAAAAATCGAGTTCCAGTCGTATCAGCTCCGGCTCGGCTCTGGATGACCTCAAATAAATGCGTATTCCATTTTATAAATCCATAGGGACAAATTATGAAAAAATATCCAAAAAATAGGCCGCCTCGATTTTCCTCCATAACCCGTTTATTACCCCCTATGAGAATTATCCCAAAACTGAGTTCCAGCCGTATCAGCTCTGATTCGGCTCCGGATGACCCTAAATAAATGCGTATTCAATTTTATAAATCCATAGGGACAAATTATGAAAAAATATCCAAAAAAGGGCCACCTCGATTTTCCTCCATAACTCGTGTACTATCCCCTACGAGAATTTTTTAAAAATCAAGTTCCAGCCGTATCAGCTCCGGCTCGGCTCCGGATGACCTCAAATAAATGCGTATTCAATTTTATAAATCCATCGGGATAAATTATGAAAAAATATCCATAATAGGGCCGCCTCGATTTTCCTCCATAACTCGTCCCTATGAGAATTATCCGAAAATTGAGTTCCAGCCGTATCAGCCCAGTTCGGCTCCGTATGACCTCAAATAAACTCGCATTCAAGTTTATACATCCATAGGGACTAATTATGAAAAAATATCAATAAAAGGGTCACCTCGATTTTTCTCCATAACCTGTCCCTATGAGAATTATCCGAAAATCAAGTTCCAGCCGTATCAGCCCAGTTAGGCTCCGGATGACCTCAAATAAACGTGTATTCAATTTTATAAAACCATAGGAACAAATTATGCAAGAATATCCAAAAAACAGACCGCCACGATTTTCCTCCATAACCCGTGTACTACCCCCTATGAAGATTATCCCAAAACCGAGTTCCAGTCGTATCAGCTCCGATTCGGCTCCGGATGACCCCCAAATAAATGCGTATTCAATCTTATAAATCCACAGGGATAAATTATGAAAAATATCTAAAAATAGGCCACCTTGATTTTTCTCCATAACTCGTGTACTACCCTATGAGAATTATCCGAAAACCTAGTTCCTGCCATATCAGCTCCAATTCAGGTTCGGGTAAACCCAAATAAACACGTATTCAATTTTATAAATTCACAAAGAGAAATTATGAAAAAATATCCAAAAAATGGGCCGCCTCGATTTTCCTCCATAACCCGTGTACTACCCCTATGAGAGTTATCTAAAAATCGAGTTCTAGCCGTATCAGCTCTGATTCGGCTCCGGATGACCCTAAATAAACGCGTATTCAATTTTATAAATCCATAGGGACAAATTATGAAAAAATATCCAAAAAAACAGGCCGTCTCAATTTTCCTCCACAGCCCGTGTACTATCCTCTATGAGAATTTTTTAAAAATCGAGTTCCGTCGTATCAGCTCCGGATCGGCTCCGGATGACCTCAAATAAATGCGTATTCAATTTTATAAATCCATAGGGACAAATTATGAAAAAAAATATCCATAAAAGGGCTGCCTCGATTTTCCTCCATAACCCGTCCCTATAAGAATTATCTGAAAATCGAGTTCCAGCCGTATCAGCTTCAGTTCGGCTCCGGATGACCTCAAATAAACGCGTATTCAATTTTATAAATCCATAGGGACAAATTATGAAAAAATATCCAAAAAATAGGCCGCCTCGATTTTCCTCCATAACTCGTGTACTACCCCCTATGAAAATTATCCCAAAACTGAGTTCCATCCGTATCAGCTCTGATTCGGCTCCGGATGACCCTAAATAAACACATATTCAATTTTATAAATCTATAGGGACAAATTATGAAAAAAATATCCAAAAAACGGGCCACCTCGATTTTCCTCCATAACCCGTGTACTATCCCCTACGAGAATTTTTTAAAAATCAAGTTCCAGCCGTATCAGCTCCGACTCCGCTCCGGATGACCTCAAATAAATGCGTATTCAATTTTATAAATCCATCGGGACAAATTATGAAAAAATATCCATAATAGGGCCGCCTCGATTTTCCTCCATAACCCGTCCCTATGAGAATTATCCGAAAATTGAGTTCCAGCCGTATCAGCCCAATTCGGCTCCGGATGACCTCAAATAAATGTGTATTCAATTTTATAAATCCATAGAGATAAATTATGAAAAAATATCCATAAAAGGGCCGCCTCGATTTTTCTCCATAAGACGTCCCTATGAGAATTATCCGAAAATCGAGTTCGGCCGAATCAACCTGGTTTGGCTCGGATGACCTCAAATAAACGTATATTCAATTTTATAAATCCATAGGATCAAATTATGAAACAATATCCAAAAAACAGACCGCCTCGATTTTCCTCCATAACCCGTGTACTAGCCCCTATCAGGATTATCCCAAAACCGAGTTCCAGTCGTATCAGCTCTGATTCAGCTCCGGATGACCCCAAATAAACGCGTATTCAATCTTACAAATCCATAGGGATAAATTATGAAAAAATATCTAAAAATAGACCACCTCGATTTTTTTTCCATAACTCGTGTACTACCCTATGAGAATTATCTGAAAACCCAGTTCCTGCCATATCAGCTCCAATTCAGGTTCGGATAAACCCAAATAAACATGTATTCAATTTTATAAATCCACAAAGAGAAATTATGAAAAAATATCAGAAAATGGGCCGCCTCTATTTTCCTCCATAATCCGTGTATTACCCCCTATGAGAATTATTCCAAAACTGAGTTCCAGTCGTATCAGCTCTGATTCGGCTCCGGATGACCCCAAATAAATGCGTATTCAATCTTATAAATCCATGGGGATAAATTATGAAAAAATATCCAAGAAATGGACCGCCTCAATTTTTCTCCATAACCCATGTACCCTCTATCAGAATTATCCGAAAATCGAGTTCCAGCCATATCAGCTCCAGTTCGGCTCCAGATGACCTCAAATAAATGCGTATTCAATCTTATAAATCCATGGGGACAAATTATGAAAAAATATCCAAAAATACGCCACCTCAATTTTCCTCCATAACTCGTGTACTACCCTATGAGAATTATCCGAAAACCCAATTCCTGCCATATCAGCTCCAATTCGGGTCCGGATGAACCCAAATAAACGCGTATTCAATTTTATAAATCTATAGGGACAAATTATGAAAAAATATCCGAAAAACGAGTCGTCTCAATTTTCCTCCACAACCCGTGTACTACCCTCTATGAGAATTTTTCAAAAATCGAGTTCCAGCCGTATTAGCTCCGGCTCGGCTCCGGATGACCTCAAATAAATGCGTATTCAAGTTTATACATCCATAGGGACAAATTATAAAAAAATATCCATAAAAGGGCCACCTGGATTGTCCTCCGTAACCCGTCCCTATGAGAATTATCCGAAAATCGAGTTCCAGCCATATCAGCTCCAGTTCGGCTCCGGATGACATCAAATAAACGCGTATTCAATTTTATAAATCTATAGGAACAAATTATGAAAAAAATATCCATAAAAGGGCCGCCTCGATTTTTCTCCATAACCCATCCCTATGAGAATTATACGAAAATCGTGTTCCAGTCGTATCAGTCCAGTTCGGCTCTGGATGACCTCAAATAAACGCGTATTCAATTTTATAAATCCATAGGGACAAATTATGAAAAAATATCCATAAAAGGGCCGCCTCGATTTTTCTCCATAACCCGTCCCTATGAGAATTATCTGAAAATCGTGTTCCAGCCGTATCAGTCCAGTTCGGCACCGGATGACCTCAAATAAAAGTGTATTCAATTATATAAATCCATAGAGACAAAATATGAAAAAATATCTAAAAAACAGACCGCCTCGATTTTCCTTCATAACCCGTGTACTACCCCCTATGAGGATTATCCCAAAACTGAGTTCCAGTCGTATCAGCTCCGATTCGGCTCCGGATGACCCCAACTAAACACGTATTCAATCTTATAAATACATAGGGAAAAATTATGAAAAAATATCCAAAAAATGGGCCGCCTCAATTTTCCTCCATAACCCGTGTACTACCCTCTATCAGAATTATCCGAAAACTGAGTTCGAGCCGTAACAACTTTGATTCGGCTCCGGATGATGTCAAATAAACACGTATTCAATCTTATAAATCCATAGAGACAAATTATGAAAAAATATACAAAAATGGGCCGCCTCAATTTTCCTACATAACCCGTCTACCCTCTATCAGAATTATCCGAAAACTGAGTTCCAGCCGTATTAGCTTTGATTCGGCTCCGTATGACCTCAAATAACGCGTATTCAATCTTATAAATCCATAGGGACAAATTATGAAAAAATATCCAAAAATATTCCACCTCGATTTTCCTCCATAACTCGTGTATTACCCTATGAGAATTATCCGAAAACCGAGTTCCTGCCATATCAGCTCCAGTTCGGGTCCGGATGAACCCAAATAAACGCGTATTCAATTTTATAAATCCACAAGGAGAAATTATTAAAAAATATCCAAAAAACATGCCGCCTCGATTTTCCTCCATAACCCATCTAAAAATCAAGTTCTAGCCGTATCAGCTCCGATTCGGCTCCGGATGACCCAAATAAATACGTATTTAATTTTATGAATCCATAAGGACAAATTATGAAAAAAAATATCCAAAAAACGAGCCGTCTCAATTTTCCTCCACAACCTGTGTACTACCCTCTATGAGAATTTTTCAAAAATCGAGCTCCAGTCGTATCAGCTCCGGCTTGGCTCCGGATGACCTCAAATAAATGCGCATTCAAGTTTATAGATCCATAGGGACAAATTATGAAAAAATATCCATAAAAGGGCTGCCTCGATTTTCCTCCATAACCCGTCCCTATGAGAATTATTCGAAAACCGAGTTCCAGCCATATCAGCTCCAGTTTGGCTCCGGATGACCTTAAACAAACGCGTATTCAATTTTATAAATCGATTGGGACAAATTATGAAAAAATATATACAAAAAACAGGCCGCCTCGATTTTCCTCCATAACCCGTGTACTACCCCCTATGAGAATTTTTAAAAACCGAGTTCCAGTCGTATCAGCTCCAGTTCGGCTCTGGATGACCTCAAATAAATGCGAATTCAATTTTATAAATCCATGGGGACAAATTATGAAAAAAATATCCATTAAAGGGCCACCTCGATTTTTCTCCATAACCCGTCCCTATGAGAACTATCTGAAAATCGAGTTTCAGCCGTATCATCCGAGTTCGGCTCCGGATGACCTCAAATAAATGTGTATTCAATTTTATAAATCCATAGGGACAAATTATGAAAAAATATCCAAAAAATGGGCCGCCTCAATTTTCCGCCATAACCCGTGTACCCTCTATCAGAATTATCGAAAAACTGAGTTCCAGCCGTATCAGCGTTGATTCGACTCCGAACGACCTCAAATAACATATATTCAATCTTATAAATTCATAGGGATAAATTATGAAAAAATATCCAAAAATATGCCACCTCGATTTTCCTCCATAACTCGTGTACTACCCTATGAGAATTATCCGAAAATCCAGTTCCTGCCATATCAGCTCCAATTCGGATCCGGATGAACCCAAATAAATGCATATTCAATTTTATAAATCCACAAGGAGAAATTTTGAAAAATATCCAAAAAAACGGGCCGCCTCAATTTTCCTCCATAACCCATCTAAAAATCAAGTTCTAGCCGTATCAGCTCTGATTCGGCTCCGGATGACCCCAAATAAATGCGTATTTAATTTTATAAATCCATAGTGACAAATTATGAAAAAATATCCGAAAAATGAGCCGTCTCAATTTTCCTCCACAACCCGTCTATGAGAATTTTTTAAACACCGAGTTCCAGCCGTATCAGCTCCGGCTCGGCTCCCGATGACCTCAAATAAATGCGTATTCAAGTTTATACATCCATAGGGACAAATTATGAAAAAAAATATCCATAAAAGGGCCACCTCAATTTTCCTCCATAACCCGTCCCTATGAGAATTATCCGAAAATCGAGTTCCAGCCATATGAGCTGCAGTTAGGCTCTGGATGAACTCAGATAAACGCGTATTCAATTTTATAAATCTATAGGGACAAATTATGAAAAAATATCCAAAAAACGGGCCGCCTCGATTTTCCTCCATAACCCGTGTACTACCCCCTATGAGAATTATCCCAAAACCGAGTTCCAACCGTATCAGCTCCGATTCGGCTCCGGATGACCCCAAATAAACGCATATTCAATCTTATAAATCCATAGGGATAAATTATGAAAAAATATCCAAAAAATGGGCCGCCTCAATTCTCATCCATAACCCGTGTACCCTCTATCAGAATTATCCGAAAACATAGTTCCAGTCGTATCAACTTTGATTCGGCTCCGGATAACCTCAGATAAACACATATTCAATCTTATAAATCCATAGGGACAAGTTATGAAAAAATATCCAAAAATAGGCCACCTCGATTTTCCTCCATAACTCGTGTACTACCCTATGAGAATTATCCGAAAACCCAGTTCCTGCCATATCAGCTCCAATTCCGGTCCGGATGAACCCAAATAAACGCGTATTCAATTTTATAAATCCACAAGGAGAAATTATGAAAAATATCCAAAAAACGGGCCACCTCGATTTTCCTCCATAACTCGTGTACCACCCACCCCAATGAGAGTTATCTAAAAATCGAGTTCTAGCCGTATCAGCTCCTATTCGGCTCCGGATGACCCCAAATAAACGCGTATTCAATTTCATAAATCCATAGGGACAAATTATGAAAAATATCCGAAAAATGATCCGTCTCAATTTTCCTCCACAACCTGTGTACTACATCTATGACAATTTTTCTAAAAACCGAGTTCCAGCCGTATCAGTTCCAGCACGGCTTCGGATGACCTCAAATAAATGCGCATTGAAGTTTATACATCCATAGGGACAAATTATGAAAAAATTTCCATAAAAGAGTTGCCTCGATTTTCCTCCATAACCCGTCACTATGAACATTATTCGAAAACCGAGTTCCAGCCATATCAGTTACAGTTCGGCTCAGGATGACCTCAAATAAATGCGTATTCAATTTTATAAATCCATCGGGACAAATTATGAAAAAATATATACAAAAAACGGGCCGCCTCGATATTCCTCCATAACCCGTGTACTACCCCCTATGAGAATTTTTTAAAAACCGAGTTCCAGCCGTATCAGCTCCGGCTCGGCTCCGAATGACCTCAAATAAACGCGTATTCAATTTTATAAACCCATAGGGACAAATTATGAAAAAAATATCCAAAAAATGGGCCGCCTCAATTTTCCGCCATAACCCGTGTACCCTCTATCAGAATTATCCAAAAACTGAGTTCCAGCCGTATCAGCGTTGATTCGACTCCGAACGACCTCAAATAACATATATTCAATCTTATAAATTCATAGGGATAAATTATGAAAAAATATCCAAAAATATGCCACCTCGATTTTCCTCCATAACTCGTGTACTACCCTATGAGAATTATCCGAAAATCCAGTTCCTGCCATATCAGCTCCAATTCGGATCCGGATGAACCCAAATAAATGCATATTCAATTTTATAAATCCACAAGGAGAAATTTTGAAAAATATCCAAAAAAACGGGCCGCCTCAATTTTCCTCCATAACCCATCTAAAAATCAAGTTCTAGCCGTATCAGCTCTGATTCGGCTCCGGATGACCCCAAATAAATGCGTATTTAATTTTATAAATCCATAGTGACAAATTATGAAAAAATATCCGAAAAATGAGCCGTCTCAATTTTCCTCCACAACCCGTCTATGAGAATTTTTTAAACACCGAGTTCCAGCCGTATCAGCTCCGGCTCGGCTCCCGATGACCTCAAATAAATGCGTATTCAAGTTTATACATCCATAGGGACAAATTATGAAAAAAATATCCATAAAAGGGCCACCTCAATTTTCCTCCATAACCCGTCCCTATGAGAATTATCCGAAAATCGAGTTCCAGCCATATGAGCTGCAGTTAGGCTCTCGATGAACTCAGATAAACGCGTATTCAATTTTATAAATCTATAGGGACAAATTATGAAAAAATATCCAAAAAACGGGCCGCCTCGATTTTCCTCCATAACCCGTGTACTACCCCCTATGAGAATTATCCCAAAACCGAGTTCCAACCGTATCAGCTCCGATTCGGCTCCGGATGACCCCAAATAAACGCATATTCAATCTTATAAATCCATAGGGATAAATTATGAAAAAATATCCAAAAAATGGGCTGCCTCAATTCTCATCCATAACCCGTGTACCCTCTATCGAATTATCCGAAAACATAGTTCGGTCGTATCAACTTTGATTCGGCTCGGATAACCTCAGATAAACACATATTCAATCTTATAAATCCATAGGGACAAGTTATGAAAAAATATCCAAAAATAGGCCACCTCGATTTTCCTCCATAACTCGTGTACTACCCTATGAGAATTATCCGAAAACCCAGTTCCTGCCATATCAGCTCCAATTCCGGTCCGGATGAACCCAAATAAACGCGTATTCAATTTTATAAATCCACAAGGAGAAATTATGAAAAATATCCAAAAAACGGGCCACCTCGATTTTCCTCCATAACTCGTGTACCACCCACCCCAATGAGAGTTATCTAAAAATCGAGTTCTAGCCGTATCAGCTCCTATTCAGCTCCGGATGACCCCAAATAAACGCGTATTCAATTTCATAAATCCATAGGGACAAATTATGAAAAATATCCGAAAAATGATCCGTCTCAATTTTCCTTCACAACCTGTGTACTACATCTATGACAATTTTTCTAAAAACCGAGTTCCAGCCGTATCAGTTCCAGCACGGCTTCGGATGACCTCAAATAAATGCGCATTGAAGTTTATACATCCATAGGGACAAATTATGAAAAAATTTCCATAAAAGAGTTGCCTCGATTTTCCTCCATAACCCGTCACTATGAGCATTATTCGAAAACCGAGTTCCACCATATCGATTCTGATTCGGCTCAGGATGACCTCAAATAAATGAGTATTCTATTTTATAAATCATTAGGTATAAATTATGAAAAAATATATACAAAAACGGGCCGCCTCGATATTCCTCCATAACCCGTGTACTACCCCTATGAGAATTTTTTAAAACCGAGTTCAGTAGTATCGGCATTTCGGCTCCGAATGACCTCAAATAAACGCGTATTCAATTTTATAAACCCATAGGGACAAATTATGAAAAAAATATCCATAAAAGGGCCACTTCGATTTTTCTCCATAACCCGTCCCTATTAGAATCATCATAAAATCGAGTTCGATCGTATCGGCCATTCGGCTCGGATGACCTCAAATAAATGTGTATTCAATTTTATAAATCCATATGGACAAATTATGAAAAATATCCAAAAAAAATGGGCCGCCTCAATTTTCCTCCATAACCTGTGTACCCTTTATCAGAATTATCCGAAAACTGAGTTCAAGCTGTATCAGCTTTGATTCGGCTCCGGATGACCTCAAATAACACGTATTCAATCTTATAAATCCATAGGGACACATTATGAAAAAATATCCAAAAATATGCCACCTCGATTTTCCTCCATAACTCGTGTACTACCCTATGAGAATTATCTGAAAACTCAGTTCCTGCCATATCAGCTCTAATTTGGGTCCGGATGAACCCAAATAAACGCATATTCAATTTTATAAATCCACAAGGAGAAATTATGAAAAAATATCCAAAAAACAGGATGCCTCGGTTTTCCTCCATAACCCATCTAAAAATCAAGTTCTAGCCGTATCAGCTCCGATTTGGCTACGGATGACCCCAAATAAATGCGTATTTAATTTTATAAATCCATAGGGACAAATTATGAAAAAATATCCAAAAAATAGGCCGCCTAGATTTTCCTCCATAACTCATGTACTACCCCCTATGAGGATTATCCCAAAACTGAGTTCCAGCCGTATCAGCTAAGATTCGGCTCCGGATGACCCTAAATAAACATGTATTCAATTTTATAAATCTATAGGGACAAATTATGAAAAAAATATCCAAAAAATAGGCCGCCTCCATTTTCCTCCATAACCCGTGTACTATCCCCTACGAGAATTTTTTAAAAATCAAGTTCCAGCCGTATCAGCTCCGGCTCGGCTCCGGATGACCTCAAATAAATGCGTATTCAATTTTATAAATCCATCGGGACAAATTATGAAAAAATATCCATAATAGGGCCGCCTCGATTTTCCTCCATAACCCGTGCACGCCCCTATCAGGATTATCCCAAAACCGAGTTCCAATCGTATCAGCTCTGATTCGGCTCCGGATGACCCCAAATAAACGCGTATTCAATCTTATAAATCCATAGGGATAAATTATGAAAAAATATCTAAAAATAGACCACCTCGATTTTTTTCCATAACTTGTGTACTACCCTATGAGAATTATTTGAAAACCCAGTTCATGCCATATCAGCTCCAATTCAGGTTCGGATAAACCCAAATAAACATGTATTCAATTTTATAAATCCACAAAGAGAAATTATGAAAAAATATCCAGAAAATGGGCCGCCTCTATTTTCCTCCATTACCCGTGTATTACCCCTATGCGAATTATCCCAAAGCGAGTTCCAGTAGTATCGGCCCAATTCGGCTCGGATGACCTCAAATAAACGTGTATTCAATTTTATAAATCCATAGGGACAAATTATGAAAAATATCCATAAAAGGGCCGCCTCGATTTTTCTCCATAACACGTCCCTATGAGAATTATCCGAAAATCGAGTTCAGTAGTATCATTGATTTGGCTCGGATGACCTCAAATAAAGGTATATTCAATTTTATAAATCCATAGGATCAAATTATGAAAGAATATCCAAAAGCAGACCGCCTCGATTTTCCTCCATAACCCGTGCACGCCCCTATTAGGATTATCCCAAAACCGAGTTCCAATCGTATCAGCTCTGATTCGGCTCCGGATGACCCCAAATAAACGCGTATTCAATCTTATAAATCCATAGGGATAAATTATGAAAAAATATCTAAAAATAGACCACCTCGATTTTTTTCCATAACTCGTGTACTACCCTATGAGAATTATTTGAAAACCCAGTTCCTGCCATATCAGCTCCAATTCAGGTTCGGATAAACCCAAATAAACATGTATTCAATTTTATAAATCCACAAAGAGAAATTATGAAAAAATATCCAGAAAATGGGCCGCCTCTATTTTCCTCCATAACCCGTGTATTACCCCCTATGCGAATTATCCCAAAACTGAGTTCCAGCCGTATCAGCTCTGATTCGGCTCCGGATGACCCCAAATAAACGCGTATTCAATCTTATAAATCCATGGGGATAAATTATGAAAAAATATCCAAAAAATGGGCCGCCTCAATTTTTCTCCATAGCCCATGTACCCTCTATCAGAATTATCCGAAAATCGAGTTCCAGCCATATCAGCTCCAGTTCGGCTCTGGATGACCTCAAATAAACGCGTATTCAATCTTATAAATCCATAGGGACAAATTATGAAAAAATATCCAAAAATACGCCACCTCGATTTTCCTCCATAACTCGTGTACTACCCTATGAGAATTATCCGAAAACCCAATTCCTGCCATATCAGCTCCAATTCGGGTCCGGATGAACCCAAATAAATGCGTATTCAATTTTATAAATCCACAAGGAGAAATTATGAAAAAATATCCAAAAAACAGGCCGCCTCGATTTCCTCCATAACACATCTAAAAATCAAGTTCTAGCCGTATCAGCTCCAGTTCGGCTCCGGATGACCTCAGATAAACGCGTATTCAATTTTATAAATCTATAGGGACAAATTATGAAAAAATATCCGAAAAACGAGCCGTCTCAATTTTCCTCCACAACCCGTGTACTACCCTCTATGAGAATTTTTCAAAAATCGAGTTCCAGCCGTATTAGCTCTGGCTCGGCTCCGGACGACCTCAAATAAATGCGTATTCAAGTTTATACATCCATAGGGACAAATTATGAAAAAATATCCATAAAAGGGCCACCTGGATTTTCCTCCATAACCCGCCCCTATGAGAATTATCCGAAAATCGAATTCCTGCCATATCAGCTCCACTTCGGCTCCGGATGACCTCAAATAAACGCGTATTCAATTTTATAAATCCATAGGGACAAATTATGAAAAAATTTCCATAAAAGGGTCACCTCGATTTTTCTCCATAACCCGTCCCTATTAGAATTATCTGAAAATCGTGTTCCAGCCGTATCAGTCCAGTTCGGCTCCGGATGACCTCAAATAAAAGTGTATTCAATTTTATAAATCCATAGAGACAAATTATGAAAAAATATCTAAAAAACAGACCGCCTCGATTTTCCTTCATAACCCGAGGATTATCCCAAAACTGAGTTCCAGTCGTATCAGCTCCGATTCGGCTCCGGATGACCCCAACTAAACACGTATTCAATCTTATAAATCCATAGGGAAAAATTATGAAAAAAATATCCAAAAAATGGGCCGCCTCAATTCTCCTCCATAACCCGTGTACTACCCTCTATCAGAATTATCCGAAAACTAAGTTCGAGCCGTAACAACTTTGATTCGGCTCCGGATGATGTCAAATAAACACGTATTCAATCTTATAAATCCATAGAGACAAATTATGAAAAAATATACAAAAATGGGCCGCCTCAATTTTCCTACATAACCCGTGTACCCTCTATCAGAATTATCCGAAAACTGAGTTCCAGCCGTATCAGCTTTGATTCGGCTCCGTATGACCTCAAATAACGCGTATTCAATCCTATAAATCCATAGGGACAAATTATGAAAAAATATCCAAAAATATTCCACCTCGATTTTCCTCCATAACTCGTGTATTACCCTATGAGAATTATCCGAAAATCGAGTTCCTGCCATATCAGCTCCAATTTGGGTCCGGATGAACCCAAATAAACGCGTATTCAATTTTATAAATCCACAAGGAGAAATTATGAAAAAATATCCAAAAAACATGCCGACTCGATTTTCCTCCATAACCCATCTAAAAATCAAGTTCTAGTCGTATCAGCTCCGATTCGGCTCCGGATGACCCCAAATAAATACGTATTTAATTTTATGAATCCATAAGGACAAATTATGAAAAAAAATATCTGAAAAACGAGCCGTCTCAATTTTCCTCCACAACCTGTGTACTACCCTCTATGAGAATTTTTCAAAAACCGAGTTCCAGTCGTATCAGCTCCGGCTTGGCTCCGAATGACCTCAAATAAATGCGCATTCAAGTTTATACATCCATAGGGTCAAATTATGAAAAAATGTCCATAAAAGGGCTGCCTCGATTTTCCTCCATAACCCGTCCCTATGAGAATTATTCGAAAACCGAGTTCCAGCCATATCAGCTCCAGTTCGGCTCCGGATGACCTTAAATAAACGCGTATTCAATTTTATAAATCCATTGGGACAAATTATGAAAAAATATATACAAAAAACAGGCCGCCTCGATTTTCCTCCGTAACCCGTGTACTACCCCCTATGAGAATTTTTAAAAACCGTGTTCCAGCCGTATCAGCTGTAACACCCCCAGAATACGACCGGGAATGTCACACGCCGTAGACCCTTATCACAAGGATCCACCAGGCTAAACTCCAAAAGACTACTCAAAGATTGACCGACCAGGGTCAAAATTTAATACAAAGCAGACCGACAAGGTCATAAACCAATTCATAAACTAACGACATTCATATACAATGACAACAATAAACTTGAACACAGAAAAGAATGACAACTCAATTTAATAATTGATAACTACACCCGTGCAAGGGTGAATACTCGAACGACAAAGAAATACCGACCAAAATGAAACAAAAGAAAAGACTCTGACTCTGGTGTGATTAGCATCGTCGTCTTCCATCTCCTCCCAAGCCAATCCCGTGACTGCTCCCGATTG
This sequence comes from Orobanche coerulescens, assembly GCA_033398695.1. Classification (NCBI taxonomy): domain Eukaryota; kingdom Viridiplantae; phylum Streptophyta; class Magnoliopsida; order Lamiales; family Orobanchaceae; genus Orobanche; species Orobanche coerulescens. The sequence goes on along the minus strand of CM065804.1, from coordinate 123,333,908 downwards.
CCAAAACTGAGCGCATAATGCAGCACCCCCCGAAAACTCGGGGGTTAGCAAACTGGAATTTTGCTAGTGCAAGTACATAATATACAAGATATACGAACAGTAACAACACAAAATTCAAGCGTCGTGAAGCCTTAACACAAACCATACATTCCCACAGTCAGCACAAAATAACACTCGCATACACAAGGTGAAAGGTAATCACATAGTCATATTCTCTTTACAGAAGATAACATTAATGAACTTTAAACGAGCCCAAGGAGTCGGGAAGATCCCTTTTGTAAAAAGGAAAAAGTATTTTGATAAGATAGTTTGCAACATTATTATTGACTCGGGCCGTCTAGGGGTTTTTAAAATCGAATGGGAATACTTTTGGAAATAATTTCAAAAGCTCTCGGGTCCTTGACCCAACATATGGAAAACGATTACACGAAAACCAAGTCATCTTATTCGGGGTTCTCGACCCAATTTATAGAACACCGTCACAAACGAAATCATTACAACATCTCACAGGGTTCTAGACCCATTCCAAATAACATCATCACAAATTCAATCATCTCAACATTCCACAGGGTCCTCGACCCAATACACAGAATGGCACCACAATACAATCAAAGGCACAATCTCTCATTCGACATATCCTGCTCAAGACCCCCGATTAATTAACCCTTGGAGATTTCGTGAAACCTCCTTGGTTAATTAACCCTGATACCCACGCTTTAAAAACAATTTGAAACAAGCTTTCAAAAACACGAATCGCGGACTATATCAAGACAACATTTGAAAGTGAGTTGAAAGAATTTGAGATACGAACATCGTTCAGTAACGGGGTCTCAGCTATCACTCAAATACCCGTAACCAATAAGCCCTGTGCGCCTCCCTTTGCGCACTGTACCGGCGTTCACTTCCATCATGTTGGCCGCTCCTTGAACATGTCACCGCACCGCGTCACTCCCGCAAGAGCCGCCTTTCACGCGCATTAGGTGACATCGGCGTTCACCACCCATATGGAGCCGCACATTGCGGCGTACACTGTGCCGGGAGTGCACGCCCCGCCCTCAGAGGCTCCCGGATATGACGTTTCTCACAACAAGTATCCACATTGTTCAAACATCAAGCACACGGACAAACGTCACAACAATTTTCAACTCGGTACATCAAGTCACACAATTTCTCCGCCAGTCCATAACCACACAAATAAACAATAACACGCACATTATCAATCAAACTCAATCAACACCGCACATATATCTCTATATTGCGACTCAACCGAATATATATATACATTTATATATATAGATATATAGATATATATATATACAACCTTACTATATTATATGAATAACTATAGTTCGCCCATCAATCCAAGTTGAGTACGTCAACTAATGTTAGAATTCAACACTCGTCGATCACCGACATAAACATATATATCAATATACGTATATACATACATATATTTAACATATAACTATATATGAATACATATATATATATATATACACATACATATATATATATATCCATATAAACTCATACACTTCGACAACAATGATTTCACGCAGTTACAATTCGTATATCGAGGTACTTGCCTTGGTAATACGACGCGAAGGAGACGACGAAGGAACAGGTTTCGGTCCGAACAATCCCCTCAAATCCGACCCTAACACAATAATGATATACAATCAATCTCACATCATGAATACGAAGAAATTCCTCCTAGTTCTACCCGTTGGGACAATTTATCGAACACCAAGAGTGCGTAGGGAATTGAAATCGGTTAACGGTGAACTAACGGGATTTCATCCCAACCAAAAACAAGAAAACCAAGGGTCACGAGAGTACTATCAAAATCTAACAACAACATCGGTTAATTCGAATTAAAAGACAAGATCATGACCAAACCCTCCCCAAATACATACTAGGGTATAAGAGATCTTACCTCTTGAAGATACAAACCCTATAATCCGAAGAACACGTGCTAGATCCACAATCCGAGCTACACGATCGAAGGAAGATGAAGAAAAACACACAATCAAAAGGGTGGATGGAGAAGAAATCCCCCTCTCAACCCTCTCTCTCTCGCGCACGGTGGAAGGGAGGAAAAAATGTGCGAATCTCGCTGAAAACACACGATTATAGCGCTGACCGCATTGTGCCGCGGCTCGGCTAAAGCGTGCCGCGGCACAGGGCCAAAATTGCGCCATGGTGGTGACCGCTCGTTGTGCCGCGGCTCATTCGGAGTGTGCCGGCTCGACTCGGCATGTGCCGCGGCATCACGGATCGTGTCGGGGCACGCTGCAGAGAGGTTTTAGCCGGCAGTGCCACACGGGTGTGCCGCGGCCGGAAAAGTGTGCCGCAGACCGACTTTTGTGTGCCGCGGCGCACAATCCTTGTGCCGCGGCACACCATGCACCGCTTGGCCAAAATCAGGTAATGTGTGCATGGCGCACAATCCTTGTGCCGCGAAGCCCCGGTCCCAAAATGACGAAAAATGATCGGAAGAGAATAAAAGCAATAGGAATCGATATTTGGGCAACAATAACACGAAATGGAAGTACGGAACCCCAAAACGATATGAGGTACACAACCAAAGTCGAACAAGGAACAAATTCCCTAAACTTCTAGGAAATTACAAAAACGGCCCAAACATCCGAAAATCACGATACAACGTCGGATTAACAATCCGAAACTCACAACATGCTCTACTCAATCATACGAACTCATGGAAGTAAGAAAGTGACGAAATCGAACGAGTTTAACGAGAATCAAATACACATGAGACAAAAGATAACACAAGATGAAATTACGTAAAAACATCATCGAGACCCGTCTAAGCGGAGAAACTCCAAGAACAAAATAGGTTCATAATTCCAAAACAGTGTCAAGCGAGTTGTCGAAACGGACCTCCGCCGGAAAATGAAAATTACCAGAAATCGGATTTGCGGATATTACATCAGCTCCAGTTCGGCTCCGGATGACCTCAAATAAATGCGTATTCAATTTTATAAATTCATGGGGACAAATTATGAAAAAAATATCCATTAAAGGGCCGCCTCGATTTTTCTCCATAACCCGTCCCTATGAGAATTATCTGAAAATCGATTTCCAGCCGTATCATCCGAGTTCGGCTCCGGATGACCTCAAATAAATGTGTATTCAATTTTATAAATCCATAGGGACAAATTATGAAAAAATATCCAAAAAATGGGCCGCCTCAATTTTCCTCCATAACCCGTGTACCCTCTATCAGAATTATCCAAAAACTGAGTTCCAGCCGTATTAGCTTTGATTCGGCTCCGAACGACCTCAAAGAACATATATTCAATCTTATAAATTCATAGGGATAAATTATGAAAAAATATCCAAAAATATACCACCTCGATTTTCCTCCATAACTCGTGTACTACCCTATGAGAATTATCCAAAAATCCAGTTCCTGCCATATCACCTCCAATTCGGGTCCGGATGAACCCAAATAAATGCATATTCAATTTTATAAATCCACAAGGAGAAATTATGAAAAATATCCAAAAAAACGGGCCGCCTCAATTTTCCTCCATAACCCATCTAAAAATCAAGTTCTAGCCGTATCAGCTTTGATTCGGCTCCGTATGACCTCAAATAAATGCGTATTTAATTTTATAAATCCATAGGGACAAATTATGAAAAAATATCCGAAAAATGAGCCGTCTCAATTTTCCTCCACAACCCGTGTATGAGAATATTTTAAAAGCCGAGTTCCAGCCATATCAGCTCCGGATGACCTCAAATAAATGCGTATTCAAGTTTATACATCCATAGGGACAAATTATGAAAAAAATATCCATAAAAGGGCCACCTCAATTTTCCTCCATAACCCGTCCTTATGAGAATTATCCGAAAATCGAGTTCCAGCCATATGAGCTCTAGTTAGGCTCTGGATGACCTCAGATAAACGCGTATTCAATTTTATAAATCTATAGGGACAAATTATGAAAAAATATCCAAAAAACGGGCCGCCTCGATTTTCCTCCATAACTCGTGTACTACCCCCTATGAGAATTATCCCAAAACCGAGTTCCAGTCGTATCAGCTCCGATTCGGCTTCGGATGACCCCAAATAAACGCATATTCAATCTTATAAATCCATAGGGATAAATTATGAAAAAATATCCAAAAAATGGGCCGCCTCAATTCTCATCCATAACCCGTGTACCCTCTATCAGAATTATCCGAAAACATAGTTCCAGTCGTATCAACTTTGATTCGGCTCCGGATAACCTCAGATAAACACATATTCAATCTTATAAATCCATAGGGACAAGTTATGAAAAAATATCCAAAAATAGGACACCTCGATTTTCCTCCATAACTCGTGTACTACCCTATGAGAATTATCCGAAAACCCAGTTCCTGCCATATCAGCTCCAATTCCGGTCCGAATGAACCCAAATAAACGCGTATTCAATTTTATAAATCCACAAGGAGAAATTATAAAAAATATCCAAAAAACGGGCCACCTCGATTTTCCTCCATAACCCGTGTACCACCCACCCCTATGAGAGTTATCTAAAAATCGAGTTCTAGCCGTATCAGCTCCTATTCGGCTCCGGATGACCCCAAATAAACGCGTATTCAATTTCATAAATCCATAGGGACAAATTATGAAAAATATCCGAAAAATGATCCGTCTCAATTTTCCTCCACAACCTGTGTACTACATCTATGACAATTTTTCTAAAAACCGAGTTCCAGCCGTATCAGTTCCAGCACGGCTTCGGATGACCTCAAATAAATGCGCATTCAAGTTTATACATCCATAGGGACAAATTATGAAAAAATTTCCATAAAAGAGTTGCCTCGATTTTCCTCCATAACCCGTCACTATGAGCATTATTCGAAAACCGAGTTCCAGCCATATCAGTTACAGTTCGGCTCAGGATGACCTCAAATAAATGCGTATTCAATTTTATAAATCCATAGGGACAAATTATGAAAAAATATATACAAAAAACGGGCCGCCTCGATATTCCTCCATAACCCGTGTACTACCCCCTATGAGAATTTTTTAAAAACCGAGTTCCAGCCGTATCAGCTCCGGCTCGGCTCCGAATGACCTCAAATAAATGCGTATTCAATTTTATAAATCCATAGGGACAAATTATGAAAAAAATATCCATAAAAGGGCCACTTCGATTTTTCTCCATAACCCGTCCCTATTAGAATCATCCTAAAATCGAGTTCAAGTCGTATCAGCCCAGTTCGGCTCCGGATGACCTCAAATAAATGTGTATTCAATTTTATAAATCCATAGGGACAAATTATGAAAAATATCCAAAAAATGGGCCGCCTCAATTTTCCTCCATAACTTGTGTACCTCTATCAGAATTATCCGAATACTGAGTTCAAGCCGTATCAGCTTTGATTCGGCTCCGGATGACCTCAAATAACACGTATTCAATCTTATAAATCCATAGGGACACATTATGAAAAAATATCCAAAAATATGCCACTTCGATTTTCCTCCATAACTCGTGTACTACCCTATGAGAATTATCTGAAAACCCAGTTCGTGCCATATCAGCCCTAATTCGGATCCGGATGAACCCAAATAAATGCGTATTCAATTTTACAAATCCACAAGGAGAAATTATGAAAAAATATCCAAAAAACAGGACGCCTCGATTTTCCTCCATAACCCATCTAAAAATCAAGTTCTAGCTTATCAGCTCCGATTTGGCTACGGATGACCCCAAATAAATGCGTATTTAATTTTATAAATCCATAGGGACAAATTATGAAAAAATGTCCGAAAAATGAGCTGTCTCAATTTTCCTCCACAACCCGTGTACGGTCTCGATGAGAATTTTTCAAAAACCGAGTTCTAGCCATATCAGCTCCGGCTCGGCTCCGGATGACCTCAAATAAATGCGTATTCAAGTTTATACATCCATAGGGACAATTTGAAAACATGTCCATAAAAGGGCCACCTCAATTTTCCTCCATAACCCGTCCCTATGAGAATTATCCGAAAATCGAGTTCCAGCCATATCAGCTCCAGTTCGGCTCCGGATGACCTCAGATAAACGCGTATTCAACTTTATAAATCCATAGGGACAAATTATGAAAAATATCCAAAAAAACGGGCCGCCTCGATTTTCCACCATAACCCGCGTACTACCCCCTATGAATTATCCCAAAACCGAGTTCCAGTCGTATCAGCTCCGATTCGGCTCCGGATGACCCCAAATAAACGCATATTCAATCTTATAAAGCTATAGGGATAAATTATGAAAAAATATCCAAAAAATGGGCCGCCTCAATTCTCATCCATAACCCGTGTACTACCCTCTATCAGAATTATCCGAAAACTGAGTTCCAGCTGTATCAACTTTGATTCGGCTCCGGATGATCTCAAATAAACACGTATTCAATCTTATAAATCCACAGGGACAAGTTACGAAAAAATATCCAAAAATAGGTCACCTCGATTTTCCTCCATAACTCGTGTACTAGCCTATGAGAATTATCCGAAAACCCAGTTCCCGTGTACTACCCCCTATGAGAATTTTTTAAAAACCGAGTTCAGTAGTATCAGCTCCGGCTCGGCTCCGAATGACCTCAAATAAACGCGTATTCAATTTTATAAATCCATAGGAACAAATTATGAAAAAAATATCCGTAAAAGGGCCACTTCGATTTTTCTCCATAACCCGTCCCTATTAGAATCATCCTAAAATCGAGTTCCAGTCGTATCAGCCCAGTTCGGCTCCGGATGACCTCAAATAAATGTGTATTCAATTTTATAAATCCATAGGGACAAATTATGAAAAATATCCAAAAAATGGGCCGCCTCAATTTTCCTCCATAACCTGTGTACCCTCTATCAGAATTATCCGAAAACTGAGTTCAAGCCGTATCAGCTTTGATTCGGCTCCGGATGACCTCAAATAACACGTATTCAATCTTATAAATCCATAGGGACACATTATGAAAAAATATCCAAAAATATGCCACCTCGATTTTCCTCCATAACTCGTGTACTACCCTATGAGAATTATCTGAAAACCCAGTTCCTGCCATATCAGCCCTAATTCAGGTCCGGATGAACCCACATAAACGCGTATTCAATTTTATAAATCCACAAGGAGAAATTATGAAAAAATATCCAAAAAAAAAGGCCTCGATTTTCCTCCATAACCCATCTAAAAATCAAGTTCTAGCCGTATCAGCTCCGATTTTGTAATACCCGGTTGTAATTCATTCATTTTCATTCAGTAATTATCAGCCTGTAATTGTCACTCAGTGTATTTTCACTCAATTATAATCATTCATCAATCATGTTCATTCACCGTGTTCACCGTTCGTATAAACTTCGAGTTGAGTATCGTTATTGTTTCAACTTTCCTCATATGAGTTCGACTTTGTTAGATCACCATTAATTTTTGGTAACTCCAAAAATTCTAAATCTTTGCAATATTATAGAGCATCGAGTTAGCTTTCCAATGGTTCAAACGGTGAGTCAATCGGAGTCCGGACGAGAGAGTTATGGTCGTTTTAGCTCAACCGCTCATTTTTCAGTTTTGGCGATCATCGCTGAACGAACTCGGCCGTGTCGTCCGACACGCCTGCCTGCATACTCGTCCGGATAGTGCCGGAGCGTTCGCCTCAGACCCGGCCGTGTCGTCAGCACGGCCGAGTCGAGCTCTTCCGGATTAGCTCGTAGCGACGCTTGCAGGCCCGACCGTGTTCGGGACACGGTCGAGTCATTGTCGAGCGCCGCGGACGGGTCATTGTCGGTAGGCCCCTTCGCGCCTCGACCGTGTCAAGCGGGGACACGGTCGAGTCTCGCCGGGCCGGCCGCGCCACGACCGTGTCGGCGGGCACGGTCGAGCCTGGCCGAGTCAACCCCTATAAATTCTTTTTTGAGCATTTTGAGCTCATTTCTCCCATTTTTCCATCTTCTTCACTGCAACCGAGAGAGAAATACTTGAGGGAGAGATTTCTTCATCAATTATCATTTGAGAGTATATTTTCATCACCTTCAATCTTTCGGGAAGCTTGGATACTCGATTAAACTCGTGTTCTTCGGATCGAATTGGTTGGATATTCAAGAGGTAATTTCTTCAACACTTTGGACTTCGATTTTGTGTTGAGATATGATGTTTTGGACGTTATAATCATGTTATATGAAGGGATATGTATATGATTATGAGTTTGTATAAGGATTCATTGGATTATTGAGGATTATTCAAGAACACCTTGAATATCGAGTTGGAATTGGGGATTTTCGACTAATTGTTGTTATAATCACATTTTGGATATTCATAACGGATTATTGATCGTATTGGAGATGTTTTGTTGGTTTGAAACACTTCTTGGGAATTTTGATATTGGTATATTGAGGTTTGATTGTAAACAATCGGAGTTTGACGCAACGTGTTTGTTTTAATGCCTCGATGGACTTAGTTTTATCGTATCGACGTTTGGAATTCGTTATATTCGTGTTTAATTCGTATTGATCGGATTGTTGGTAATTGTATTGAATTAAGGTTGTTCGAGCGACCAATATCTCAATTAGGGCGTTGTTCGTGGAAGGATAATTGTCATCGGTATTGAGTAAGTTAATTCTTACTCGGTTAAAAGGATATTCATACCTTTTGTTGTTGATCATTCATAATCATAACTCATTCATCATTGTATTAATCATATTAAAACTTGTTATTGTCAATTAATCACTTGACCATAAGGAACGACGGTTCCAATCTTTTCGTTGAGCTATCATTCATTTCATTATTACTCTCATCTCGGTGAGTCATTCTTGGCCTAGTCTAATTGTTATTCATTGATATTCATCATGGTCATTCTCGTTCATGTGACCTTCCGGGTTCATATTGCGTGGCCGGGTGTGGCTGTGTGGAATTTTTAGTCGGGCACACGATGGTCATGTATTGGGTTCACCGATACATCGGACCGTGCACACGGTAACGCTTACCTCCGTGAGACTAATTAGGTACAAGGACGGGTGTGTCCGGTCATTCGTCTTGTACACTTGCACAGAACATTACGGGCGTACTATGATACTCCTCTTCAGCGAAATTCATAATTAAGAATATTTCATAACTTCAGTTAATTCATGATTGTGTAATTTCAACTCTTGAGGATTGTTGTTCTTTGTAACTGACCCCGTTTGGGGATTTTGTTTTTCAGGTCATGGCAAGGCAAACGCACGGGAATAGCATGTTGATGTCGAGGAGTCCTAGTGATACTAGTAGGGGGCCCCAAATCCTTTCAGTCATTCCTATTGTTGTCATTTATTTTCCGCTGCAGATTTTCATTTGAATACTCCGTTTCATTCAGTGTTGTGTATTTTATCTTCATATAAAATACACTAGTATTCGGTATTGTCCTGGTGTGTTGTAACTAAACTCCTCATCGGAGTAATTATCGTTGTAATGTAGTTCGGTACTACATTTATCTTGTGTAATTCATTCATTTTCATTTGCCTGGTGGGTCCCAGTTGGGGATCTACGGCACTGTAATATCCGCCTAGTTTGGGGTGTTACAGAGTTGGTATCGGAGAGTGGTTTTGAATACTACCTTCCGAGTCATGTCTTATTTGAAATCATCGTCATCAGACTAGTATCATTGGACTTTCGCGTCACGTGTGACCTGTGCAAATGCCGAGCCAATCAGACCGGAAGAACTATAAGATTTCTAACGCCATGGTATAATTTCTGGCAATAGTCATTCATTCATCATTCATCAATTAACAATCCTCAAACATCATCATTCATTGTGATTAGGACAATCATGTTAACTCATTAATCACTTAATTCATTTCATTACTCAGTTAATAATCAGGACGATCATGTTAACTCATTAATTACTCAATTCATTTCATTACTCGGTTGTCAACTGAAGATCATATTATTAATCTTGTTAAGTTATTCAAGATAATCATTTTAAGAATTTCATCGATAATCATGTAACTTCAGAAATCATTCATATAATCACTAAGTTAGAGCATATATACTCATTTTCATCATCTCATGACATAATCATAACGTGTTAATCATGCGGGAAATATAATCATTATGCGACCTTTCTACTTGATATGGAGAGAATCGTCAGAGATGCACGGGAGAGGTCGCGTGCAAACCAAAACCCGAGAAATAATCACCATCGCCGAGAAATCGTGCCGGACTCGGCCCGATCAAGATGTTCGGGTTGATCCACTCACTTTTATGCAGCCATGATGACCCATGTGCGGTTGCTCAATCATCATTGCGCCACTCGACCGGATTAATCGAGAGAACCCTCCGTATGAGCCACCGCTAAGGAAAGTCTTGAACAACAACCTTCATTTGTCGGCAAGAAATCAACGGCGTAATCAATCCGAAGGCGGTCAATAACCTTCAAGAAGCCTCGTGTGAGTCCTATCATTTCGAGCGACCTCCTACGGTGCGAGTTGCGCGGATCTCGATCTCGGCGGCGATTCGGCCACCTGTTTCAACTGTGAAGAACAGTGGTCATTTCAGCACCAAATGTCCGGCGGATCGTCACGTGCCATAAGCGTGGAATTGCCGGGTATAGGGCCCGTTTTGCGAAGGACTCCAAGTCGGCTCCGGCGCATCTCGTGCCCAAGCAACAGCGTTTAATCGACCGCTTTGTCATCGCTGCTTTAAGATAATGAAAGCAAATAGAGTTGGAGCTCGTATTTATCGACGGAGCGTCGGTTCGGGACCGCAAGTCCTGATTCATATGATGAGGAGGATCGACGATCCGGTGGTCCGAACGATTTCGGGTATACTCGTAATTTTATTTCAACTTGTGTGTACCTTTTTGATCTTTGGTACACCGCTTTCATTCATTTTCGAATCATGCTTGAATAGACTTATTTCGGGATAGTCCTATTGCTTGTGGACATCATACCATCGGTCTACCTGACGATGGAAGAATTTTCGGAATCATACCGAATTAGCTTAATGACCGCGATTGGTTGATGGATCTAATCGTGGTGAATTTATCTGAGGACGATGTAATTTCGGTATTAGTTGGTTTAACCGTCTCGATACTATCCTCAGTGTTTGATAGCGTTTGGTCGCTATCTTTCCGTCGTTAGTTGTCGAATGTGTGCTTCAGGGAAGTAATCCCCGTTGTTCCAGTAGAATTTCTATTATGGCGGAAGCAGAGAAATTCCACAATCGAACTATTCAATCATTCTTTGTATCATTTTCATCGATTGGCCTTTCTAGGGCAATCGAGTTATTCAATCATTCATTGCATCATTTTCATCGATTGGCCTTTCTAAGGCAATCGAGTTATTCAATCATTCCTTGTATCATTTCCATCGATTGGCTTTTCTAAGACAATCGAGTCATTCAATCATTCATTGTATCATTTTCATCGATTGGCCTTTCTAAGACAATCGAGTCATTCAATCATCCATTGTATCATTTTCATCGATTAGTCTTTCAAAGGCAATCGAGTTATTCAATCATTCATTGTATCATCTTCATCGATTGGCCTTTCTAAGGCAATCGAGTTGTTCAATCATTATTGGTATCTCTTTTTATCGATTGACCATTCTAGGGTAATCGAAATGTTCAATCATTCGTGGTATCATTGTCATCGATTGACGATGTATTCCAAACGAGTTATCTAGTTACCTTCACATAGAGTAGGGAATTCGGGAATGAGTGGGAGCCAGACGTCCCATTTATCGAAGGCACCGTATCGGATGGCCCCGACCAGAATGCAGGAGTTGAAGATTCAACTTGAGGAATAGTTCGAGAAAGGTTATCTCCGACCGATTGCGTCCCCGTGAGGAGCACCAGTGTGATCTGTCAAGGAGAAGGATGGCTCGTCTCGTGTGTGTATTAATTACTAGGAGTTGAACAGGTGACAATCAAGAATAAGTATCCTTTACCCCGTATCGATGACCTTTTGGATCAACTTCAGGGAGCTTCAGTATTTTCCAAGATCGACTTAAGATCTGGATATCATCAGTTGCGGATTCGAGAGTCGGATATCGCGAGGACGGCGTTTCGAACACGCTATGGTCATTTTGAGTTCGTAGTTATGCCGTTCGGGCTAACTAATGCACCTGCGGTATTCATGGAGTTAATGAATCGGGTCTTCATCGACTTTTTGGATCGGTTTGTTGTTGTCTTCATCGATGACATTTTGATTTATTCTCGTAGCCGAGAGGAACACGAGATTCATCTTCATCGGGTTCTCGTCGTGTTGAGACGAGAACAACTATATGGAAAGTTTTTCCAAATGTGAGTTACGGAGGTCGAAGTGACTTTCTCGGGCATGTAATTTCATCCGACAGGGTTCGTGTCGACCCTCGGGAGACGAAGACTATCCGAGATTAGCAACCTCCGAAAGATATTAATTAAATCCGACGTTTCCTCGGATTAGTTGGTTAATTATCCAACCCACGACCGGAACTAGCGGCCGTGGTGTTCGCTTTGAAAATTTGGCGTCGTTACCTTTATGGCGTCACCTTTCGGTTATTCACCAATCACAAGAGTTGAAGGATATATTTACTCACAAGGAATTAAATATGCGACAGAGGCGGTGGTTAGAACTAATCAAGGATTATGATATTGAGATCCTTTACCACCGGGCAAGGCGAACGTTGTCGCCGACGCCTTGAGTCGTAAGTCCATTCGGGAGCAGATGCTTGCTCGTTTAACAATTCGAAGGAGCTCCAACGAAATTCCTTAGACCCGAGATCGAGGTGCAGCTTCAGCGAGTTCGGGGACGGCTTTGTATGTTAGAGATTTCATCATCTCTTGAGGATGCAATCGGGGAGAATCGGGGTTCGGACTCGGCATTGTTGCGCATCCGTGAAGATGTGGCTCAGGGGAAAGCCCCTGGATTCGTGGTCCACAGGGATGGACTTTTGAGGTTTAAGAACCGGTTGTGCGTACCGGCGAATGACGAGTTGAAAAACTCTATTTTGAGAGAAGCTCATGCTACCCCTTATTCTGTTCACCCGGGGTCCAGCAAGATGTACAAGGACTTGAAACAAAATTACTGGTGGAGTAATATGAAGCGAGAAGTCGCGGAATTTGTTTCGAGATGCTTAACTTGCCAACAAGTCAAGATTGAACATCAGCGACCGGCGGGTATGCTGAAACCTCTCCCTATTCCCGAGTGGAAGTGGGAAGACATTTCTATGGATTTCATCACGAGTTTGCCGACGAGTCGTCGTGGCATGAATACGATCTGGGTGATTGTGGACCGTTTAACTAAATCAGCTCATTTCCTGGAGATCAAGGATACGTGGGGTCCCGAGAGACTGGCCCAGTTATTCATCAAGGAGATAGTAAGACTGCATGGTACTCCTAAGAGTATCGTTTCCGATCGTGACGGACGATTTGTATCTCATTTTTGGAAATCAGTTCACCGTGCTATGGGAACTCAGCTCAATCTCAGTACTGCCTTTCATCCTCAGTCCGACGGACAATCAGAGAGGACTATACAGACATTAGAGGACATGTTGAGGGCATGCGTCCTCGATTGGAAGGACGATTGGGAAGCCCAACTACCATTGATCGAGTTCACGTATAATAATAGTTGGCATGCTTCGATTAAGATGGCACCTTACGAGGCCTTGTATGGTCGTCGTTGTCGATCTCCGTTGTGTTGGGACGACTTATCGAGAATCATTGGGCACCGAGCCCGATATGCTTATAGCCGCCCGTGAGAAGGTAGCTTTGATCAGAGCCGTTTGTTGACATTTCGAGTCGGCGAAATCATATGCGAGATAACCGTCGTCGACCATTAGAATTCGAGGTGGTGACCATGTGTTGGTCAAGGTATCCCGAGTCGTGGTATCTTCCGTTTTGGGAAGAGGGGAAAGATGAGTCCGAGATTCATTGGACCGTTCGAGATTTTGGATCGAGTAGGCGAGTTAGCTTATCGATTGGCTTTACCTCCGGCGTTGAGCCGAATTCATAATGTGTTTCATGTCTCTCAGTTGCGAAAGTATGTTGCCGACCCGAGTCACATACTGCAGTTCGTAAATCGAGATCGCCGACGATCATTCATATGAGGAGCGTCTATACGAGTTTTAGAGCGGCGAATCAAACGGTTGAGAAATAAGTCGATTCCTTTGGTCAAGATTCGGTGGTCCAGGACATGGAGTCGAAGAGGCCACTTGGGATACCGAGTAGATTATTCGTGATAGTTATCCAGAGTTGATTGAACCTTAGTTTCGGGGACGAAACACTTTTAAGGGGAGTATGTAATACCGGTTGTAATTCATTCATTTTCATTCGGTAATTATCAGCTGTAATTGTCACTCAGTGTATTTTCACTCAATTATAATCATTCATCAATCATGTTCATTCACCGTGTTCACCGTTCGTATAAACTTCGAGTTGAGTATCGTTATTGTTCATCGTTTCAACTTTCCTCATATGAGTTCGACTTTGTTAGATCACCATTAATTTTTGGTAACTCCAAAAATTCTAAATCTTTGCAATATTATAGAGCATCGAGTTAGCTTTCCAATGGTTCAAACGGTGAGTCAATCGAGTCGGACGAGAGAGTTATGGTCGTTTTAGCTCAACCGCTCATTTTTCGGTTTTGGCGATCACGCCGAACGAACTCGGCCGTGTCGTCCGACACGGCCCGTGCCGTACTCGTCCGGGATAGTGCCGAGTGTTCGCCTCGAGGACCCGACCGTGTCGTCGCACGGCCGAGTCGAGCTCTTCCGGATTAGCTCGTAGCGGCGCTTGAGGCCCGACCGTGTTCGGGACACGGTCGAGTCATTGTCGAGCGCCGCGGACGGGTCACTGTCGGTAGGCCTTCGCGCCTCGGCCGTGTCAAGCGGGACACGGTCGAGTCCTCGCGGCCGGCCGCGCGCCACGACCGTGTCGGCGGGCACGGTCGAGCCTGTTGGCCGAGTCAACCCCTATAAATTCTTTTTTGAGCATTTTGAGCTCATTTCTCCCATTTTTCCATCTTCTTCACTGCAACCGAGAGAGAAATACTTGAGGGAGAGATTTCTTCATCAATTATCATTTGAGAGTATATTTTTCATCACCTTCAATCTTTCTAGAAGCTTGGATACTCGACTAAACTCGTGTTCTTGGATCGAATTGGTTGGATATTCAAGAGGTAATTTCTTCAACACTTTGGACTTCGATTTTGTGTTGAGATATGATGTTTTGGACGTTATAATCATGTTATATGAAGGGATATGTATATGATTATGAGTTTGTATAAGGATTCATTGGATTATTGAGGGATTATTCAAGAACACCTTGAATATCGAGTTGGAATTGGGGATTTTCAACTAATTGTTGTTATAATCACATTTTTGGATATTCATAACGGATTATTGATCGTATTGGAGATGTTTTGTTGGTTTGAAACACTTCTTGGGAATTTTGATATTGGTATATTGAGGTTTGATTGTAAACAATCGGAGTTTGGACGCAACGTGTTTGTTTTAATGCCTCAATGGACTTAGTTTTATCGTATCGACGTTTGGAATTCGTTATATTCGTGTTTAATTCGTGTATTGATCGGATTGTTGGTAATTGTATTGAATTAAGGTTGTTCGAGCGACCAATATCTCAATTAGGACGTTGTTCGTGGAAGGATAATTGTCATCGGTATTGAGTAAGTTAATTCTTACTCGGTTAAAAGGATATTCATACCTTTTGTTGTTGATCATTCATAATCATAACTCATTCATCATTGTATTAATCATATTAAAACTTGTTATTGTCAATTAATCACTTGATCATAAGGAGCAGCGGTTCCAATCTTTTCGTTGAGCTATCATTCATTTCATTATTACTCTCATCTCGGTGAGTCATTCTTGGCCTAGTCTAATTGTTATTCATTGATATTCATCATGGTCATTCTCGTTCATGTGACCTTCCGGGTTCATATTGCGTGGTCGGGTGTGGCTGTGTGGAATTTTTAGTCGGGCACACGATGGTCATGTATTGGGTTCACCGATACATCGGACCGTGCACACGGTAACGCTTACCTCCGTGAGACTAATTAGGTACAAGGACGGGTGTGTCCGGTCATTCGTCTTGTACACTTGCACGTAACATTACGGCGTACTATGATACTCCTCTTCATGAAATTCATAATTAAGAATATTTCATAACTTCGGTTAATTCATGATTGTGTAATTTCAACTCTTGAGGATTGTTGTTCTTTGTAATCGACCCGTTTGGGGATTTTGTTTTTCAGGTCATGGCAAGGCAAACGCACGGGAATAGCATGTTGATGTCGAGGAGTCCTAGTGATACTAGTAGGGGGCCCCAAATCCTTTCACCATTCCTATTGTTGTCATTTATTTTCCGCTATGATTTTCATTTGAATACTCCGTTTCATTCAGTGTTGTGTATTTTATCTTCATATAAAATACACTAGTATTCGGTATTGTCCTGGTGTGTTGTAACTAAACTCCTCATCGGAGTAATTATCGTTGTAATGTAGTTCGGTACTACATTTATCTTGTGTAATTCATTCATTTTCATTTGCCTGGTGGGTCCCAGTTGGGGATCTACGGCACTGTAATATCCGCCTAGTTTGGGGTGTTACAGATTTGGCTACGGATGACCCCAAATAAATACGTATTTAATTTTATAAATCCATAGGAACAAATTATGAAAAAATATCCCAAAAATGAGCTGTCTCAATTTTCCTCCACAACCCGTGTACGGTCTCTATCAGAATTTTTCAAAAACCGAGTTCCAGCCATATCAGCTCCGGCTCGGCTCCGGATGACCTCAAATAAATGCGTATTCAAGTTTATACATCCACAGGGACAATTTGAAAACATGTCCATAAAAGGGCCACCTCAATTTTCCTCCATAACCCGTCCCTATGAGAATTATCCGAAAATCGAGTTCCAGCCATATCGGCTCGATTCGGCTCCGGATGACCTCAGATAAATGCATATTCAACTTTATAAATCCATAGGGACAAATTATGAAAAATATCCAAAAAAACGGGCCGCCTCGATTTTCCACCATAACCCGCGTACTACCCCCTATGAGAATTATCCCAAAACCGAGTTCCAGCCGTATCAGCTCCGATTCGGCTCCGGATGACCCCAAATAAACGCATATTCAATCTTATAAATCTATAGGGATAAATTATGAAAAAATATCCAAAAAATGGGCCGCCTCAATTCTCATCCATAACCCGTGTACTACCCTCTATCAGAATTATCCAAAAACTGAGTTCCAGCTGTATCAGCTTTGATTCGGCTCCGGATGATCTCAAATAAACACGTATTCAATCTTATAAATCCACAGGGACAAGTTACGAAAAAATATCCAAAAATAGGTCACCTCGATTTTCCTCCATAACTCGTGTACTAGCCTATGAGAATTATCCGAAAACCCAGTTCCTGCCATATCAGCTCCAATTCGGGTCCGGATGAACCCAAATAAATGCGTATTCAATTTTATAAATCCACAAGGAGAAATTATGAAAAATATCCAAAAGACGGGCCGCCTCGATTTTCCTCCATAACCGTGTACCACCCACCCCTATGAGAGTTATCTAAAAATCGAGTTCTAGTCGTATCAGCTCCTATTCGGCTCCGGATGACCCGAAATAAATGCGTATTCAATTTCAAAAATCCATAGGGACAAATTATGAAAATATCCGAAAAACGATCCGTCTCAATTTTCCTCCACAACCTGTGTACTACCCTCTATGAGAATTTTTTAAAAACCGAGTTCCAGCCGTATCAGCTCTGGCACGGCTCCGGATGACCTCAAATAAATGCGCATTCAAGTTTATACATCCATAGGGACAAATTATGAAAAAATATCCATTAAAGGGTTGCCTCGATTTTCCTCCATAACCCGCCTCTATGAGAGTTATCCGAAAACCGAGTTCCAGCCATATCAGCTCCAGTTCGACTTCGGATGACCTCAAATAAACGCGTATTCAATTTTATAAATCCATAGGGACAAATTATGAAAAAATATATACAAAAAACGGGCCGCCTCGATTTTCCTCCATAACCCGTGTACTACCCCTATGAGAATTTTTTAAAAACCGAGTTCTAGCCGTATCAGCTCCGGCTCGGCTCCGGATTGTAGCGACTACTTTTCTAAAATAACAATTCTTCTAATTCAAAGAGGAAAATAAATAAAAATTTTACAGCGGAAATACATTTTCAAAAGACAAATTTAATAATTGCAAGTAATATTTCAAGTCACCATTAAATAAAAACATACTTCGACGTGAAATTAAAACAAATCGAATACTTGTTCATAAACATAGCTTGAGAGAAACAACATTAAATAAATAAACATCTAATCATAAGCTTGATCATCTCAGGCTCAAGCGCATGCCACATCGAGCTCCTCAACCTGAAAGGATTAAATAGTGGGGTGAGCTTTCAACTCGCTCAGGGTGGAGGGTACGCAATATGTCTACGTTAATTACTAAATATATTAGCAAGTATAAGCAACATGACTGGTAATCTCTGAAGCCCGTCGGCTAGCCCAAAGGCTTTATGCACAATTAAGTGCTTCTGACTGATTTGCACATTTAAGTGCTTCTGACTGATTTCACGTGCACATATGAGACAATATATAAAGCAATTAAAATAAACAAAAGCATAATAAATCCCCACACCTGGAAAAAATGCAGTTCTTGACTTAAATGTTATGAAGATGCTTGACTCGACAATTATAGGCCCATAATTCTTGTTATTATCTACAAATAATAATGGTTTAATATTAATATATACTATTATTGAAAGTAATATACACGACATGCATAATTTGAATTGAATATTAATATTATTGAAAAGTCTATTGGAGTAAAATTGAAGGAAATAATTATTTAAGGACTGAAATTGAAGGAGTTATAAAGCTAACTGTGGTAAATTTAAAGGAACTGAAAATTAGAGCCTGAAATTGGTATACACTGAAAATTGATTTGGGGTCAAATCGAGAAGGTCTGGAACTTGGGGAGCTAAATTGAAAATCCTAAAAAAAGGCAGGGTATAAAAACAAACCCTTCTCTTCACACTTAGGTCAGCCGACACTCACTTCTCATCCTCACTTCTCTTTCTCCCTCGGTGTTCTCTCTCTCCCGATTTCTCACCTCTCAGCCTCTCCAATTTCTTTTCGGTAATAAATTGGCAGAAAGACACACACACAAAAGCTCTCCGACTTACACGCCCATCACGCGACCGGAGGAATCCGGAACAGGAGGCAGTGGCGGCGGGCGACGATATGCGACCTCAACGACGGTTTTCCAGTAGCTCGTGGCGGTGGAGATCCTGGGCCGCGGTGTGCGCCTGCAGCGGTGGTGGTTCGAACGGTGGTTCACAACGGCGAAGGTCCAGGTTGGAATACGGCGAGCGGTTTTTCGAGTGCTGGGTTCTGCTTTGTGTCGAATTTAAGGTCAGACGACTCGGATGAAAAGGTAAGTGAAAAATTGAATTTTTTTTTTTTGTAATAGGTATGGAAACGGGCTGGATATGGTTTCTGATTTCCGAATTTTGAGTTTGGGTTTCTGTGTTGATATAATCGGACGAACTTGTATGAGATTCTGTTTCGGGTTTGAAGGTACTCAGTTCGGGCTGAGTCCGGGCTAAAAGCTTCGATTTCGGTTTGGTTTCGATGATTTCTGAATTTGGTTTCTATGTTCTGGTCATGATGCAGGGGAACGGAAGGTTAAAATTATTGGGTTCAGGCAAGTACTCTGGTTTGAAAATTTGGCTCTTTAGGAATTGAATCTAACAGATGTAGTATAATTTACCCTATGTGGTATAAATTTGCAGAAGAAAAAAAAAAGGAATAGAGTTTACCTTGTTGGGGAGAGAATAGAAGATGAAAAAGTTACACGAGGCTGAATTTGCTTGATCGATCGGTCGGCGGCTGGATTCAATTTGCAGAAGACCAAAATTGGTGGATGCTAACTTGACTGAACGGGATTTGGACTGGAATGATCTGATCTTCCCGTTTGAAGAATTATGGCGCATTGCTGTGTAATGTTTTGTCTTCTGTATTTTTTTTCTTATGTAAAGAATTTTTGCAAAGAATTTCTGCAGTAGGATTTTGTATATTTGTAGGTATATATTTTTAAGTGTTTCTGTTGAATTAGAATTTGTATGTTGATAAACATTGAGGAGTTTGGAAAAGGTGAGAGAACCGAAAAGAAGAGGGAAGAGGAGTTCTTAATTATGATTAATCAAGTTTAATCATAGTTAGTTAAATTAAAACACATGATTAAATATAATTGATATAATAATAATAGTAGTATAATAATACGTATAAAAATAATAATTTCGGTAATAATGATAATAATATCAAAAAATGATAATGATAATAACAATAATATTAGTACTAATAATAAAGTAATTGTTTGAGGAAAAAGTAAAAGACAGCAAATCAATTGTATTGATAACAATGAATAGAGGGGTCTTTATATAGGCATTACAATGAGAGTCCTTCCATACATAGGATTCCTAGTTAAGGTAAGACATCTAACATGATCCTACTACCTCTGGAAGAGTCTAGAACCTTCCGTAACTCTATCCCCCTACAACTAGTATTAGGTAAGACACCAATAAGGGAAGGATTTCCCGGAACACTCCCCCTGTGTCGAACACTAATACTAACATGGTGCATAAGGTGTTGCCTCGGTAAAAAAATTTTCCAAGTCAAATAAAACCCCGTGGGAAAAAAAAAGACTTGGTGAGGAAAAAGAGCACAACGCACCAACTACAAATGCCAGAATCATGTGAAGTATACTCCCCCTGAGGTATACATGACAGCTTATTATTCTGTCGAGCTATCATTAGTTGAGCTCGGATAATCGACACATGCCGATGCTTCTCACATGTTTCTCAAATGTAGATTTCGGCAGAGACTTAGTGAACAAGTTTGTGATATTCTCATCGAAACTCACTTGTTTCACTTCGATATTCAGCAATTTATGCTGCTGCTGATTATAAAAGAACTTCGGCACAATATGCTTGGTATTGTCACCCTTTATGAAACCTAACTTCATCTGCTCAATGCATGCCGCATTGTCCTCAAAGATGCAAGTAGGGGTTGCTGTAGTGGGATCTAATCCACACGTTCCTCGTATATGGTCTATGACTGATCGGAGCCAAATACACTCCCTTACAGATTCGTGCAATGCAATTATCTCTGCATGGTTCGAGGAAGTAGCAACCAGGGTCTGCTTGGTAGATCGCCAAGATATCGCCGTATTCCCAATGGTGAACACATAACCAGTTTGGGAATGTCCTTTATGCGGGTCAGAGAGATAACCGGCATCAGCAAATCCAACTAACATGTCGTTAGGATTCTCTGCATAAGGGGTAAGCTTGCTCGCATTAGCACTTCTGGTAGTCAAGCTACCATGTTCAGCTGCAATATCAGAGGAAGATCGACGGTCGTTATGCATCGTCTTAACCTCAACAGTTCCTTTCGGAATATTGCTCTCTCTTGCGTAGGGAAAGAACAATCCAAGATCACTGGAGCCTTTCAAGTATCGAAAGATGTGTTTTACTCCATTCCAATGCCTTATCGTGGGAGCGGAGCTAAATCTCGCTAATAGATTCACAGAGAATGCGATGTCTAGACGAGTACATTGATCCAGATACAACAACGCACCGATTGCGCTAAGGTACGGTGTTTCTACTCCAAGGACCTCTTCATCCTCCTCTTTGGGATGAAATGGATCCTTGTTCATTTCCAGACTTCGACCAATCACGGGGGTAGCAAGAGGATGTGCCTTGTCCATACTAAATCGCCTAAGCATTTTGTGGACATAAGCAGACTGATGAATGAGTATGCCATCATCTCGATGTTCTATCTCTAAGACCAAGCAGAATCGAGTCCTCCCCAGGTCTTTCATCTCGAATTCGGATTTAAGGTAGCGGGCCGTTTCATTGACCTCATCTATGGTACCGATAACGTTCATGTCATCTACATAGAAGGCTACAATCACGAATCATGTATATGTTCTTTTCACAAAAATGCATGGACATATGTCACTGTTCTCGTATCCCTTCCCAACCAAGTATTCACGTAGACGGTTGTACCACATCCTTCCGGATTGTATCAACCCATACAGTGAACGACGCAATTTCACAGCGTGAGCGCTCCGTGGTTTAGAGCTACTTGATTTGGGCAATGAAATCCCTTCGGGGACTTTCATATAAATATCCGTATCTATATCCCCATAAAGATACACTGTAACCACATCCATAAGCTGCATATTCAGTTTTTCGGACACTACCAAACTGACTAAGTAGCGGAAAGTGATGATGTCCATAACGGGAGAATAATTCTCCTCGTAGTCAATGCCAGGGCGCTGCGAGAAGCCTTGGGCAACTAGTCTCGCTTTGTAACGCATGACCTCATCCTTATCATTGCGTTTACGAACAAAGATCCACTTATGTCCAACTGGTTTAACGCCCACGGGTATTGGCTCGATACGGCCAAATACCTCACGTTTAGCCATTGAGTCTAGTTCAGCCTGCATTGCATCTTTCCATTTCGGCCAATCGGCTCGTTGTTGACATTCAGAAACCGAGCGCGGCTCAGCATCATCGTCTTCAATAATTTCTTGAGCGCCGGAGTAGGAAAAGCATCATCGACTAGCATGGATGACCTGTCCAATAGTACGTATTCACTCGTACATTGCATCGAGATTTCTTTATTTTCTGACATCAACAAAGTTTCCGACACGTCCATCAATTGTTCCATTGTTGATTCGAGTACATATCCGTAGTCAGAGATAATCTCGTGTGACAGAGTCACTGTGTCAATGATGAGAGGATTTTGTGCCTCCGTTCCTCTTCTCTTTCGAGGTTCGGTATCCTTTCTACCCACTGGCCTCCCCCTCTTTCGAGCAGGGATAAGAGCACCAAGCGCCTGGCCCCACCACTAAGGTTGACGCCGGGGCATCATTCCTTTGGGGCCTGAACCTTGCCCTATAACTTGACTTCTAACCTTGCAGAACATTCGCAGCGGGAATGGTAGATCTTGTCACTTTCGCAGACGCAAAGTCGCCGCATCGAATCCGCAACTTTCTGAAGACTGAGAATACGTTGCACTTCTAGCTCGGATTGAGATGTGCGGGGATCTTGATGAGGCAAGGAGGGAGCACACCAAACAATTTCCTGGCGTTCAACTGGAACCGTTCGATACCTCTCTCCCCCTAACGACGGGAAGTTTGTCTCATCAATGTTGTAACACCCCCAATCCGCTCAGGGATATTACACGTCGTAAACCCTCTCCTCGAGGATCTACCAGGCTGATAACTAAAATCAAACATCTAAACATCGCCTTTGAGGCTAAAATGACCCAGTAGACCGACTTGGTCTTTCAATAATAACATTCAACTCAATTCCAAACACATACCCACGCAGGGGTCAAAATACAATAAACTCCCGTACAACGGGGAAAAGATCTCGGCGGAAAAGAAAATACAACTAGACCAATACGACATCAACGGATCCTCGTGTGATTAGTATCGTTCATCTTTCATCATCCTTCATGCCGACCCTGTGCTATGCTCCAAAACCTGAATGCAAAAATAGACATCCACCCCCCCGAATACTCGGGGGTTAGCAAAACTCCACTGTTTTGCTAGTGCAAGTACAAGTGCAAAAATAGGAGCCATACAATTCACATTTCACTAATAACAATAACCAGGAATCCTCAAAGATTCAACGTAACGAAAAGTACTTCCCGAGGCATGAATTTGGGTAAAACACTTTAAAACCGAAAGATCACAAATCAAGGGAAAACAATTTATAAAACCGTTTAAAGTGCCATCGAGAGTTTTAATAGAAAAACAATTTAGGGTTATCAAATCCTACTCATTCCAAAATCAACAGGGTCCTCGACCAATAGACGGAAAGCAATTTGCAAGAAAACCATTCAATCAACACAAGCGAGTCTTCACAAATATTTTCCACGGGGTTCTCGACCCAATCCAAATAATATCAACACGAGATCAAACATCTCAACATCACACGGGGTCCTCGACCCAAAACACAAAATGTCAACACAGTATAATCAAGGACACAGCCTTTCGTTCGCCCAAAAACTGCTCAAGACCCCTGATTAATTAACCCTCGGAGATCTCGTCAAATGTCCTTGGTTAATTAACCCTGATACCAACATTTTTAAACAAGTTGAAACACACTTTCAGAAAACATAACTCACGGTCTATATCAAGACCAGCATTTGAAAAGAGTTGAAAGAATTTTGAAATACGATAATCATTCGGTAACGGGGTCTTAGCTATCACTCAAATATCCATAACCAATAAGCCTGCCAGGCGCCTCCACTGCGCACCTGTGCACCGGCGTTCACTCCACTATGTTGGCCGCTCCTTGAACATGTTACTGCGCCGGCGATCACTCCCGCAAGAGCTGCCCCTTGACGCACGCATTATGTAACACCGGCGTTCACCACCCATATGGAGCCGCACATTGCAGCGTACACCAGGCCGGAGTACACGCCCCGCCCTCAGAGGCTCCCGGATATGACGGCTCTCAATAACAAGTATTCACATTGTCACAAACATCAAGCACACAGTCAATCGTGTAACAATTATCAAATCAATACACCAGTTCACATAATTCATCCGTCAGTCCACGACCACACGAATAAATAACAACACACTCGTCAACCATAACGCGGCGGAAATAAGCAATATACGTACGCACGCATTATCAAGCGAAACATCAACACCAAATATATCTAAAGGATTCACGTAGTCACTTACAACCTACGAAATTTACAAAACACACGCGTTTTGAAAGTGAGCCTTTAACGAGGCTAGCCGAATCTTTTGAAAACTCATTTCAAACAAATAAACAGACACACCAAGATGATCACTAATTATCATATCCACAAAACAAGAATAGTATGGACAAGGTACTTGCCTCGAATAACCACAACGCGGAGAATCGGCCGAAGTAGGTTGGCACGAACCGACTACGAACTCGCCGACTCCACCGAACGACAATCCACAACAATGAACTACGAACGAAACAATAACAGCGAAAATGAATTCCAAAGTATGACCCAAAGCCGCTGAATTCAAAGAACAAATGACGAAGGTTCAAGGATTTCCCCCAAAACGGCCAAGAACACGATTCGTTCCGTCAAATCACGAAAACGGAATTCCAAGTTGAAATATGGATATACAATCCATAGAATATGTTTAACAACATCATTTAACCATAATCGATCCATCGAAAACGGATGAAAAACGAGATCGAGGACAAATCCCCCAAAAAGTCAATTCGAAGGAAAACAAGAAATATACTTCGATTCGACGAAGAACAATGGATGAAATGATGTTAAACACAAGAATACTACCATGATTAATCATACCCATCATGAATTAATCAACAACACGGAACGAATCGGACAAAAATGCAAAAAACCCCAAATTCACGAAATTAGGGTTCTAAGGAAGATTACCCTGATTCGCTGGATCAAAGGATGATAAAGGATGATTGATTGATGTTATGAACTCAAGAACTTCATGGATTTGTTGTTAAACAACATGGCTTCATCACCCATGAATCGCCAGCCGCGAACGGAGAAGGAAGGAAGTGAAAAACGAAATGAAATGTGACTGCTCAGCCACATTTATACTGGGCCGGACTAGCGCGCGCTAGGCCGCCGAGCTAGCATGCGCTATCGCCTGTGCCGCGATCCAAAGGCCTTACGGACTAGACCGCTCGCCAGTAGCGTGCGCTTTTTCCGGCCAGAAGGCGTGCGCTACTGCCGGCAGAAGCGTCTGCTGGCCCGACGATAGCGTGCGCTACCTGCCGAGCCTGACCGATTCCAGTGTAATACACGGTTGTAATTCATTCATTTTCATTCAGTAATTATCAGTCTGTAATTGTCACTCAGTGTATTTTCACTCAATTATAATCATTCATCAATCATGTTCGTTCACCGTGTTCACCGTTCGGAAAAACTTCGAGTTGTGTATCATTATTGTTCATTGTTTCAACTTTCCTCTTATGAGTTCGACTTTGTTAGATCAACATTAATTTTTGGTAACTCCAAAAATTCTAAATCTTTGCAATATTATAGAGCATCGAATTAGCTTTCCAATGGTTCAAACGGTGAGTCAATCGGAATCCGGACGAGAGAGTTATGATCGTTTTCGTTCACCCGCTCATTTTTCAGCTTTTGGCCGATCACGCGCCGACCGGACGGTCGTGTCGTCCGACACGGCCCGTGCCGTACTCGTCCGGAAATGCCAAGTATTCGCCCGTGACTCGACCGTGTCGCTTGGCATGGCCGAGTCGAACTCTTCCGGATAAGCTCGAACCGATCGCTGACACGCCCGACCGTGTTCCGTGACACGGCCGAGTCATGCCGAAGTCGCCGCTTGACGGGTCACTATCGGAAGGCCCTCCGCGCCGCGACCATGTCAAGCAGGACACGGCCGAGTCCTGTCGGCCACCATGCGACACGACCGTGCCGATCGGCACGGGCCGTGTCCGGCAGGGTAGTCAAACCCTTTAAATTCGTTTTTTGAGCATTTCAGCTCATTTTTTTCCCTTTTCTTCACCTACAACCGAGAGAGAGAGCTTGAGGGAGGGTTTTTTCTTCACAAATCATTTGAGTGTTTGATTTTCTTCATCCTCCTTCGATCGTGTAGCTCGGATTGTGGATCTAGCACGTGTTCTTCGGATTATAGGGCTTGAATCTTCAAGAGGTAAGAACTCCTTCAACCCTAGTATGATTTTGGGGAGGGTTTGGTGGTGATCTTGTGTTTTAATTCGAATTAACCGATGTTGTTATTAGATTTTGATAGCATTCACGCGACCCATGGTTTTCTTGTTTTTGATTGGGATGAAATCCCGTTGTTATACCATTGACCGATTTCATTTCCTTATGCACTCTTGGTGTCCGATGAATTGTCCCAACGGGTAGAATAAGGATTAATTCTTACCTTTCCGCATTATTGAGACTTGTTGTATACCGTTGTTGTGTTAGGAGCGGATTTGGGAGGATTGTTCGGACCAAAACCTATTCCTTCGTTGTTTCCCTTGTTTCATCGTGTTCAAGGCAAGTACATGTATTACATTTCGTTATGTATATTGTGATTCTCGAAATGAATGATGAATGGTGATTTTTGGGTGCGTGAGTTGTGTTCCTTCCACCCGGAGTGTCCGACGGGATGTCTGGGGGTCGATACTAAGGGGTACGGCCGCGGAAGTGGACTTGGGTGCGTGCGTGATTGAACTTCCACCCGGAGTGTCCGACGGGATGTCTGGGGGTCGATACTAAGGGGTACGGCCGCAGAAGTGGTATCCCACCCGGAGTGTTCGACGGGATGTCTGGGGGTCGATACTAAGGGGTACGGCCACGGGATACCAGTTGTGATTTTGTGATGTCGTGATGACTGAAAATCGATGTGATTGCCAATGTAGTATTCCGGAATATATATATGTGGCAAATGACTTATGTTTGAGATGATTGTGTAAAACCGTTTTTGTATATAATGTTGTGTAATTGTGTACTTGTACTAGCCATTCGAATGATAACCCCTTAAATGGGGGAAATGCGTCTTATGCATTTCAGGTACCGGGAGGGCTGAGGAGCAGGCACGGGACACGCACACAAAGAATGGGCTGGCTTGATGATGTGGCTCGAGTCTGCATTTTTATGTTTTGTCATTGCATGGTCGAGTATTGAAGTTAGACTGTCCATTTTAAAACTTGGTTTAAGTCCCCTGCGTGGGCAATAAATTGGTATTTAACCTCTGTTCATGTATTACGTTAAAAATGTTTTGGCCGAGGCCACGGCCTTATTTACTTTTGAGTGCATTATTCGGGACTACATTGTGGTTTATATGTCATGTGTTAGCCTGGTAGACCTCACGAGGGTTCTACGGCGTGTAATATCCCAATTGTGAATTAGGGTGTTACATTTATGGTATCAGAGCTTAGGTTTTGAATACCTAGGCTGTCGGTGAATTTTGGGTCTGGGCCATGCTATTAGAGTCGATCGTTGAGCCTAATATCATCATGCTACCGTCTTTTCGTGCGACCGTGGTCGTAAGTCTCCTCGAACTCTTATATCTCCGTAATTCGTTTTCTTGCTGTTCGGAATCGTGACTTGTGTTACCAACTTTGTGAAGTGTGAATCTTTACGATCTTGTCCTTTTCTTATTTTCCTTCAAGATGTTGAGAGGTCGTGGTAGACCGGCTAGGGACGCGGCCGAGGCCGTGGTCGGGTGCCGATAATGAGGAGGGCTCACTTTCTCGGTCCTCTGCGGACTCGCCTCTCACTCAAGGCCGTCGGGTAATAATGCCGACGCTGGCTACCGCCGTATTTGCCAGCTAGTAGCCCGGCCTTGCTCGGATAGCTCGTGGTGGACGCTTAATCCGCCCCGACACTGAAGAGGAAGCTAGTAAGTGTCTTTAGACGGTGTCCAAGATGCACCCTCCTCGTTTCTCCGGATCTTCTGACTCCCTCAGTTGGGAGAATTGGCTCTTTCAGTTGTCCAGGACCTTTGATGCCGTAGCTTGTCCCGAAGACAGAAGGTTACATATTGCCCAGTACCTCCTGGATAAAGAAGCTGCGGAGTGGTGGGAGGCCGTTGCGCCCAGAGATCGTCGGGCCACTTGGGAGGAGTTCAGGGCTGCTATGGAAGCAGAATATTGTCCACCGCCAGTTAAGGAGCGCAGAATTGTGGAGTTTTTCACCGCTACACCTCAGGATGTGCCGATTTCTCAGGCCATCATTTCTTACAATCAGCAGTTGGGGTTCGTAAGAGATCAAGTGAGATCGGAGGCTGATAAAATCCGTTACTTCAATATGCACATGAAGCCGCATATTAGGCAGAGTATGGCACCGCTCATGTGTGCCACCTTGAAGGAATACCAGGATCGCGCTCTGGCGATCGAGATGGATGTCCCGGAATCAGAGTCGGTTTCGGAAGCTAAGAAGCAGAAGACCACTGGCGGGTTCTCTACCGTAAAGGTGGTCGATTTCGAGGTCTCGCTCGTTCCTACACCCGGAAGAGACCGTTTCAGCAGGCCGGGATCTCGTGGTAATCGCTCACCCATCCGTTGCTTCTGGTGGCAGGGTTTGTTTTAACTGCAACCAATATGAGCATTTGATGAAGGATTGCCCTTCTCCTCCAGTTACTTGTTTTACTTGCGGGCAGACCGGACATCGGGCAGCCCATTGTGAGAGGGCCACCAGGGCCGCTAGAGTCCCGACTACCACCGCTGATCAGAGGGAGCACAACATTCCAGTTACTCATGTTCCGCAGGGTTCGGGCCGTGGTAGGGGTCGGGGTCAGCCAGATCGTCGTACAGCGTCGAGTTCGGGTTCAGTCCACCCCCGATTGTACCAGATGAGGCGCACAGAGGAGGCGGACATTCCGGTGGCGTCAGGTACCACTCAGATCCTTACTCATCCAGTTTCCGTGCTTTTTGATTCGGGTGCTACCCATTCCTTTATTGCATCGTATTGTGTGAATCGTATTGGCTTTAACTGCTTGTTTGAATGTGAACCGTTTGTGGTGGGTACGCCTAGCGGGGATCGCATGGTTGGGGACCGGGAAGTTAGGGATTGCCCCGTGAGGATCGGGAGCCAAGACTGGCCCTCGAACCTCATTGTTATCGACCTCAAGGGTGAGGATTTAATCCTCGGGGACGATTGGTTAGAGCGTCACGGTGCTATCATCAACTATCGGACTCGTACTATCTCAATCGTGGCCGAGGATGGCACCGAGCATACTCTCATCGGCTGTAAGCCGGGTAGATCGGGGAGCGTGATTAACGCCTTGAAGGCGATGAAACTTCTGAACCAGGGGTGTGTCGGCTACTGGTGTTACGCTCTGAAGGCGGAAGATGGTGGAGTTGACATGTCGTCAATTCCAATTGTTGGTGAGTATCCCGATGTTTTCCCAGATGACTTGCCGGGGTTACCACCGCAGCGAGAGGTGGAGTTTCCTATCGATCTTGAGCCGAATGCAGCCCCTATTTCTCGAGCACCGTACCGTATGGCACCTTCGGAGATGTTAGAGTTGAAGAACCAGTTGGGAGAATTGTTAGATAAAGGGTATATTCGACCGAGCGCATCGCCTTGGGGTGCGCCCGTACTTTTTGTTAAGAAGAAAGATGGGTCGCTTCGTTTATGCATCGATTATCGAGAATTAAACAATCTAACCATTAAAAATAAATACCCTTTGCCCAGGATTGACGATTTGTTTGATCAGCTTCAGGGGGCGACAGTCTTTTCGAAGATTGATTTGCGATCGGGCTACTACCAGTTGAGAATTCGGGACGTCGATATTCCGAAAGCTGCCTTTCGGACGAGATATGGCCATTACGAGTTTGTGGTTATGCCTTTCGGGCTAACCAATGCCCCAGCAGTGTTCATGCAGTTGATGAACAAAGTTTTTATTGAATATATGGACAAATTCGTAGTCGTTTTTATCGACGATATTCTTATCTATTCACGGAATCGGGAGGAGCACGCCTTTCACCTCCGGATTGTATTAGACATTTTGAGAGCTGAGCAGTTGTATGCGAAGTTCTCTAAGTGTGAGTTTTGGCTCGAGGAAGTGACGTTCCTCGGGCATGTGATTTCAGCAGAGGGAGTTTGGGTAGATCCGCAGAAGATAGAGGCAGTGATGGCTTGGGAGCCGCCTAAGAATGTGAAGGAAGTGAGGAGTTTTCTGGGTCTTGCCGGCTATTACCGCAGATTTGTTGAGGGATTTTCTAAGATCGCTAAACCACTCACTCAGTTGCTCCAGAAAACTCAGAAGTTCGAGTGGACTGCAGACAGACAGGACAACTTTGACGAGTTAAAGAGACGTCTGACTACCGCACCCGTTTTAGCATTGCCTCAGGGGAACGAAGATTTTGTGGTATATAGTGATGCTTCGGGCCTCGGGCTCGGATGTGTTTTGATGCAGAGAGATAGAGTCATTGCTTATGCGTCCCGCCAGTTGAAACCTTACGAGGTGAATTATCCCACGCACGATTTGGAGTTAGCTGCGGTCGTTTTCGCCTTAAAGATCTGGAGGCATTATCTTTATGGGTCATCTTGTAAGATTTTTACGGATCATAAGAGCTTGAAGTATATCTTCAGTCAGAAAGAATTAAATATGAGACAGCGTAGGTGGTTGGAACTAATTAAAGATTACGACCTCGAGATACTTTACCATCCGGGTAAGGCTAACGTAGTGGCTGATGCGTTGAGCCGGAAGCCGATGGCGTTGCAGATGTTAGAGGTACTTACACCACAGAGTAGGATCCAGCGGGATTTTATTTGTCAGGATATCGAGGTTTGGGTTCAGAGAATTCAGGGTCAGTTATGTGCGTTAGAGATCACTTCGTCCTTGACTGATGATATCAAGGCGAAGCAGTATGATGATCCGTTTTTGGTCCAGTTGAGGGAGGATGTGAGGAAGGGGAAAGCCCCCGGATTTGTGGTTCACGATGATGGAGTTTTGAGATTTCGCGGCAGACTATGTGTACCGAGTGTTGTTGAGCTGAGACAGAAGATCTTGAGTGAAGCTCATACCACACCTTACTCCATACATCCTGGTACGAGTAAAATGTACAAGGATGTGAGGAGCAACTCTTTGGTGGAGTAATTTGAAGACAGACGTTAGCGAGTTTGTGTCGAGGTGTTTGACTCACACAGCGAGTTAAGATCGAGCATCGCGACCGCTGGGCTTTTACGACCACTTCCTATTCGGAGTGGAAATGGGAGGACATTTCTATGGATTTCATTACCGGTATGCCTAAGAATCGGATCGGGATGAACATGATTTGGGTCATTGTCGATCGACTAACCAAATCGGCTCATTTTCCGGGTATTAAGGACACTTGGGGGCCGAGAGACTTGCACGAGTGTTTATTGCGGAGATCGTGAGGTTACACGGACCCTAAGAGTATTGTTTCGGATCGTGATGGCCGGTTCATATCACATTTTGGCAAATTGTTCATAGAGCCTTGGGAACCGAGTTGAGACTTAGCACATCCTACCACCCTCGCATGCAGACTGATGCTGAGCGACGATACAGACGCTAGAGGATATGTTGCGAGCCTGTGCTTTAGATTGGAAGGATGATTGGGAGTCGCACTTGCCATTGATCGAGTTCACGTACAACAATAGTTGGCACGCCTCGATCAAGATGGCACCATTCGAGGCATTGTATGGGAGGAGGTGCAGATCGTCGTTGTGTTGGGACGATGCGTCCGAGCTGATGGGTACCGAGCCCGATATGGTAGTTGAGACGAGGGAGAAGATTGCTCTCATTCGCGATAGGTTGATGACGGCCCAGAGCCGGCAGAAGTCTTATGCCGATACACGTCGCCGGCCGTTAGAGTTTGAGGTGGGAGACCATGTGTTGCTTAAGGTGTCGCCGACATGGGGAGTTTACCGCCTCGGTCGGAAGGGTAAACTTAGTCCGAGATTTATTGGGCCGATCGAGATCCTAGAGAGAGTCGGAGAGCTTGCATATCGGTTAGGTTTGCCGCTGTCCCTGAGCCACGTGCATAACGTATTTCATGTTTCCCAGCTTAGGAAGTACGTAGCGGACCCTAGCCATATTATTGATTTTGGAGAGATCGAGTTGGGGCCCGACATTACCTTCGAGGAGAGGCCGATTCAGATCTTAGAGCGTCGAGTTAAGCAACTCAGGCACAAAACGATCCCTTTGGTCAAGATTCAGTGGTCTAGACACGGAGTCGAAGAGGCCACTTGGGAAACCGAGGAGAATATGCGGGAGAGTTATCCCGAGTTGTTTGACCCTTAGTTTCGGGGACGAAACTCTTTTTAAGGGGGGGAGTATGTAATACCCGGTTGTAATTCATTCATTTTCATTCAAGAATTATCGAGTAATTGTCACTCAGTGTATTTTCACTCAATTATAATCATTCATCAATCATGTTCGTTCACCGTGTTCACCGTTCGGAAAAACTTCGAGTTGTGTATCATTATTGTTCATTGTTTCAACTTTCCTCTTATGAGTTCGACTTTGTTAGATCACCATTAATTTTTGGTAACTCCAAAAATTCTAAATCTTTGCAATATTATAGAGCATCGAATTAGCTTTCCAATGGTTCAAACGGTGAGTCAATCGAGTCCTGACGAGAGAGTTATGATCGTTGCTCACCCGCTCATTTTTCGACTTTTGCCGATCACCGCCGACCGACGGTCGTGTCGTCCGACACGGCCCGTGGCTGCACTTCGTCCGGAAATGCCGAAGTATTCGCCACGTGACTCGACCGTGTCGCTTGGCACGGCCGAGTCGAACTCTTCCGATAAGCTCGAACCGATCGCTGACACGCCCGACCGTGTTCCGTGACACGGTCGAGTCATGCCGAAGTCGCCGCTTGACGGGTCACTATCGGAAGGCCCTCTCGCGCCGCGACCGTGTCAAGCAGACACGGCCGAGTCCTGTCGGCCAGGCGACACGACCGTGCCGATCGCACGGCCGTGTCCTACAGGTAGTCAAACCCTTTAAATTCGTTTTTTGAGCATTTCAGCTCATTTTTTTTCCCTTTTCTTCACTTACAACCGAGAGAGAGAGAGCTTGAGGGAGGGTTTTTCCTTCACAAATCATTTGAGTGTTTGATTTTCTTCATCCTCCTTCGATCGTGTAGCTCGGATTGTGGATCTAGCACGTGTTCTTCGGATTATAGGGCTTGAATCTTCAAGAGGTAAGAACTCCTTCAACCCTAGTATGATTTTGGGGAGGGTTTGGTGGTGATCTTGTGTTTTAATTGAATTAACCGATGTTGTTATTAGATTTTGATAGTATTCACGCGACCCATGGTTTTCTTGTTTTTGATTGGGATGAAATCCCGTTGTTATACC
Source organism: Orobanche coerulescens (assembly GCA_033398695.1). Lineage (NCBI taxonomy): Eukaryota > Viridiplantae > Streptophyta > Magnoliopsida > Lamiales > Orobanchaceae > Orobanche > Orobanche coerulescens. The sequence continues at coordinate 123,300,060 of CM065804.1, read as the reverse complement.
ATTGACCGATTTCATTTCCTTATGCACTCTTGGTGTCCGATGAATTGTCCCAACGGGTAGAATAAGGATTAATTCTTACCTTTCCGCATTATTGAGACTTGTTGTATACCGTTGTTGTGTTAGGAGCGGATTTGGGAGGATTGTTCGGACCAAAACCTATTCCTTCGTTGTTTCCCTTGTTTCATCGTGTTCAAGGCAAGTACATGTATTACATTTCGTTATGTATATTGTGATTCTCGAAATGAATGATGAATGGTGATTTTGGGTGCGTGAGTTGTGTTCCTTCCACCGAGTGTCCGACGGGATGTCCGGGGTCGATACTAAGGGGTACGGCCGCGAAGTGGACTTGGGTGCGTGCGTGATTGAACTTCCACCCGAGTGTCCGACGGATGTCCGGGGTCGATACTAAGGGGTACGGCCGCGAAGTGGTATCCCACCCGAGTGTTCGACGGGATGTCCGGGGTCGATACTAAGGGGTACGGCCACGGATACCGATTGTGATTTTGTGATGTCGTGATGATCGAAAATTGATGTGATTGCCAATGTAGTATTCCTAATATATATATGTGGCAAATGACTTATGTTTGAGATGATTGTGTAAAATCGTTTTGTATATAATGTTGTGTAATTGTGTACTTGCACTAGCCATTCGAATGCTAACCCTTAAATGGGGAAATGCGTCTTATGCATTTCGTGTACGGAGGGCCGAGGAGCAGTACGGACACGCACACAAAGAATGGTGGCTTGATGATGTGGCTCGAGTCTGCATTTTTATGTTTTGTCATTGCATGGTCGAGTATTGAAGTTAGACTGTCCATTTTAAAACTTGGTTTAAGTCCCCTGCGTGGGCAATAAATTGGTATTTAACCTCTGTTCATGTATTACGTTAAAAATGTTTTGGCCGAGGCCACGGCCTTATTTACTTTTGAGTGCATTATTCGGGACTACATTGTGGTTTATATGTCATGTGTTAGCCTGGTAGACCTCACGAGGGTTCTACGGCGTGTAATATCCCAGTTGTGAATTGGGGTGTTACATCCAGAACCCCCAGGACTCCACTGTCCAAACCCGCTAGCGTGCGTTAGGCCAGCCGGTAGCGTGCGCTACACCTGCCGGTTAGCGCGCGCAGCCTTCCGGCCGTAGCGTGCGCTACGCCGGTTCCTGCCGCACCCGTCCGGCCGGTGCCCGCAATCGTCCGGCCAGTCCCGCAACCGTCCGGCCAGTCCCGCAACCGCCAGGGCTCGACGACCCGATTTCCGAAAACGCACGGAACGAACACGACGAAAAGTTCGCGGACGACATCAACGACCCGAAATGAAAACATAATACAATAATTAATCATACGCGACCAAGAAACGGGTCGAGACAACAATTACAGATACGGATACCCGTAACTTTCAAGAAATTACAAAATGGCCCAAAACGCCCGGAAATCACGATACGTGATCGAATAACGAAACCGAAGTTCACAACACGTCTAACAAAGTTAAACGGACTTACGGGAAACTCGAAACAATAGCTTGAACGAGATTCGCAAGAATCGAACTCAAGTGCGGAAAAGTCGCTAAAAAGCACGGAACTCAACAAAACAACACCGAAACGAACTCGGATGTCAAAAAGTGTAGAATTAATCATTCTCAGAATGACGAAACGGTCATGAGCGAGTCGTCAAAACGGACTTCGGCCGAAAAAAGACATTTACCGAAGATCGAAAATTGCGGATATTACATTCTACCCTCCTTAAAAGAAGTTTCGTCCCGAAACTTAAAACAAGTAGGGAGAAGCAATATCCTGCCAGAAAAACTCAACGAGATACGCAAGAAACGCGTAACTAACGCCCAACGGCGAAATGTTACAAACAACGCAAAGGAATATACGGCGAGAAAACACGCTCCACGGCGACCAACACAACGTCGCCGTTAGGGATATAATAAAACCAACAAATGACAAGCGTCATTAGATGGATAATACAATCAAGTCAATTATCCGAACAATCGCAAAACACAACGAACGAAAATCAATACGATTGACCAACCTAACGGTACAATGATCAAAACGCGAGCTAATCGCTGAATAAATACGGAATTCCACCGCCCAAGGGTCGGAAGATCGAAAACGAGACTACTTTCCCAAACTTAAGGGAATTAGGAAGGAGCCTGAATGCTCAACAATCACGAAACGAGAACAAAAACCGAACAAACAAACGATCGAGACAACAAAAATCGAACAATCATGTCAGAAACACGAAGGATAATAAAATTCAAACAAAAACTCCCAGGATGATCTGGTGAGAACTACAAGACATGCATTCCCATAAGATCCACAGGAAAGGTAATAGCGATTGAAAAGTCACAATGACAAACGAGTTATTCCGAAACGATACCACACTCGTTCGATAAACAAAAACAAGGGGCAGGACAAGCTCAGAAATGTCAACGAACATAAATGAGTCGACAAAGTAGAATATACAGAAGTTCAAAATCTGATCCACTTCGAATAAAAGAACTAGTAGAACCAAATGAGGTCACTCCCGAACAAGGTTCACTAGAATCGAACTGAACCCGAAAAAGTCACATCGATAACCAGATCGACCCACAACAAGATCACAGCTCGTTCGGACGATGAAACCGAAATACAGAACAAGTTCATAAATTACCAACGAACATGAGCGAATCGATGGGCTGGATAAAGAGAAAATACAGAAGTCAAAATATTACGGGTATTACCTCCGACCTCGTCCACGAAATTCACAAAAACAGGGGCAAGGTAACAAGATATTAAACAACCGACACATAACGGAACGATGACCGATGCACACGGCCATACTAAACCAAGCTCTAACAGCTCGCACATGCGCGACAACGTAGAAATTACCACGAGGCGACAATATTCAATACCAACATCCCACCTCTCACAGAGGGCCAACACAACAAACGTGTGGAAAACGACTCAACGCTCACACCGCCAATTCAATCATACTCGGGAGCAAACATCAAAATGACAACGCGAACATCATACATACATACCCAGTCCTCAAACGGGAATGGATAGGTTTTAAAAACGAAAACCTCATTTTGAAAATAATTTAGAAGAACACCGGTTGATCTTGAGTATCACCTTCCAAAAAGTACAAACGTGAAACATTGTTATCGAGACTTTGGAGAACCATTTCGCATTTGATAAAAATGAGGACACTTTCTCTAAGTGAAAACTTTCAGAATACTCGACCCTCGGGTCTAAATAAAAGTGTTTCTAAAACATTGAAAATATCTCAAAGCATTTTGGTCCTCGAAGTAGAAAATTTTTGAAATATGTTGTGGCACCTAGGATGTACCACAAGAAAATAACTCATTTGAAAAGTATGTCTCGAAATTTATTTTTCCAAGATACTCAAGGTTTTCAAAAATCCAATAGGCCAGAACGCCCAAAACTCACACGTATCGACATTCACTAAAACAACTCCTAGTACACGCATCAAAATATTTAAAATAAAGACAATACATGTCTTTAAACGGAAATAAATGATAAAATACCGGATTCAGAACAAAACCACTGACCCCATTCGAAGTCTCTAAGGACCCTCCCACACCGACTAGTGAACAAGTCGTACGTGTATAAGCACAAAGCTTCCACAAGAGAACTTGTAAAACGTGCAAATCGATTCGAAAATCATCAGCCACGGACAAAAACAACAATAAAAAGACATCACAAGCGATTTACACTCCTCGTATAAATCAAATACGAGAGTCGACTAAATACATATCGTGAAATCAAAATCCACATAAGGATTCCACCACTTAACAAATAATCATAAAAATAGCTCGTGTCACACGAGGCACAACACAAAGAAGGGAGACTTACTTCCACATGTCGCACGAAGATGATGATCGCCCCACGATACTAATCACGACCAACAAACTCAAACGACGCGTCGCGACACGACTCAGTCAGATAAAATCCGACGAAACAAGACTCAAACAACACGACTTGACCCGACAGCCTAGGTTTCCTCAACCTATACCATAAATGTAACACCCCCAATCCGCTCAGGGATATTACACGCCGTAAACCCTCTCCTCGAGGATCTACCAGGCTGATAACTAAAATCAAACATCTAAATATCGCCTTTGAGGCTAAAATGACCCAGTAGACCGACTTGGTCTTTCAATAATAACATTCAACTCAATTCCAAACACTTACCCACGCAGGGGTCAAAATACAATAAACTCCCGTAAAACGGGGAAAAGATACTGCAGCGGAAAAGAAAATACAACTAGACCAATACGACATCAACGGATCCTCGTGTGATTAGTATCGTTCATCTTTCATCATCCTTCGTGCCGACCCTGTGCTATGCTCCAAAACCTGAATGCAAAAATAGACATCCACCCCCCGAATACTCGGGGGTTAGCAAAACTCCACTGTTTTGCTAGTGCAAGTAAAAGTGCAAAAATACGAGCCATACAATTCACATTTCACGAATAACAATAACCAGGAATCCTCAAAGATTCAACGTAACGAAAAGTACTTCCCGAGGCATGAATTTGGGTAAAACACTTTAAAACCGAAAGATCACAAATCAAGGGAAAACAATTTATAAAACCGTTTAAAGTGCCATCGAGAGTTTTAATAGAAAACAATTTAGGGTTATCAAATCCTACTCATTCCAAAATCAACAGGGTTCTCGACCAATAGACGGAAAGCAATTTTCAAGAAAACCATTCAATCAACACAATCGAGTCTTCACAAATATTTCCCACGGGGTTCTCGACCCAATCCAAATAATATCAACACGAGATCAAACATCTCAACATCACACGGGGTCCTCGACCCAAAACACAAAATGTCAACACAGTATAATCAAGGACACAGCCTTCGTTCGCCTAAAATCGCTCAAGACCCCCTGAGATCTCACAAATGTCCTTGGTTAATTAACCCGATACCAATATTTTTAAACAAGTGGAAACACACTTTAAAACATAACTCACGGTCTATATCGAGACCAAGATTTGAAAAGAGTTGAAAGAATTTTGAAATACGATAATCATTCTAAGAACGGGTCTTAGCTATCACTCAAATATCCGTAACCAATAAGCTCGCCAGCGCCCATCGCGCACTGTGCACCGGCGTTCACTCCACTATGTTGGTCGCTCCTTGAACATGTTATCGCGCCGCGATCACTCCCGCAAGAGCGCCTTGACGCACGCATTATGTAACACCGGCGTTCACCACCCATATGGAGCCGCACATTGCAGCGTACACTGTGCCGGAGTACACGCCCGCCTCGAGGCTCCTTGATATGACGGCTCTCAATAACAAGTATTCACATTGTCACAAACATCAAGCACACACCAATCGTGTAACAATTATCAAATCAATACACTTCACATAATTCATCCGTCACCCACGACCACACGAATAAATAACAACACGCTCACAACCATAACGGCGGAAATAAGCAATATACGTACGCATGCATTATCAAGCGAAACATCAACACCAAATATATCTAAAGGATTCACGTAGTCACTTACAACCTACGAAATTTACAAAACACACGTTGCTTTGAAAGTGAGCCTTTAACGAGGCTAGCCGAATCTTTTGAAAACTCATTTCAAACAAATAAACAGACACACCAAGATGATCACTAATTATCATATCCACAAAACAAGAATAGTATGGACAAGGTACTTGCCTCGAATAACCACAACACGGAGAATCGGCCGAAGTAGGTTGGCACGAACCGACTACGAACTCGCCGACTCCACCGAACAACAATCCACAACAATGAACTACGAACGAAACAATAACAACGAAAATGAATTCCAAAGTATGACCCAAAGCCGCTGAATTCAAAGAACAAATGACGAAGGTTCAAGGATTTCCCCCAAAACGGCCAAGAACACGATTCGTTCCGTCAAATCACGAAAACGGAATTCCAAGTTGAAATATGGATATACAATCCATAGAATATGTTTAACAACATCATTTAACCATAATCGATCCATCGAAAACGGATGAAAAACGAGATCGAGGATAAATCCCCCAAAAAGTCAATTCGAAGGAAAACAAGAAATATACTTCGATTCGACGAAGAACAATGGATTAAATGATGTTAAACACAAGAATACTACCAAGATTAATCATACCCATCATGAATTAATCAACAACACGGAACGAATCGGACGAAAATGCAAAAAACCCCAAATTCACGAAATTAGGGTTCTAAGGAAGATTACCTTGATTCGCTGGATCAAAGGATGATAACGGATGATTGATTGATGTTATGAACTCAAGAACTTCATGGATTTGTTGTTAAACAACATGGCTTCGTCACCCATGAATCGCCAGCCGTGAACGGAGAAGGAAGGAAGTGAAAAACGAAATGAAATGTGACTGCTCAGCCACATTTATACTGGGCCGGACTAGCGCGCTAAAGCCGCCGAGCTAGCGTGGCGCTATCGCCTGTGCCGCGATCCATGGCCTTCTCGACTAGATCGCCGCTGTGTAGAAGGCGCAGCCTTTTCCGGCCAGAAGGCGGCGCTACTCGCCCGTAGGTGACGCAGCTGGCCCGACAAAGAGCGTGCGCTACCCGCCGAGCCTCGACCGATTCTGTAACCCCTGTGACTCCACTGTCTGCACTCGCTAAGCGGCGTTAGGCAGAAGGCGCTTACACTGCCGGGTTAGCGCGCAGCCTTTCCGGCCAGAAGCGTGCGCTTACGCGGCTCGCGCACCCGTCCGGCCGGTGCCTGCAATCGTCCGGCCAGTCCCGCAACCGTCCGGCCAGTCCCGCAACCGACTGGGCTCGACGACCCGATTTCCGAAAATGCACGGAACGAACACGACGAAAAGTTCGTGGACGACATCAACGACCCGAAATGAAAACATAATATAAAAATTAATCATACGCGACCAATAAACGTGTCGAGACAACAATTACAGATACTGATACCCGTAACTTTAAATAAATTACAAAATGGCCGAAAACGCCCGGAAATCACTATACGTGATCGAATAACGAAACCGGTTCACAACACGCCTAACAAAGTTAAACGGACTTACGGGAAACTCAAACAACAGCTTAACGAGATTCGCAAGAATCGAACTCAATTGCGGAAAAGTCGCTAAAAAGCACGGAACTCCACAAAACAACACCGAAACGAACTCGGATGTCAAAAAGTGTAGAATTAATCATTCTCAGAATGGCGAAACGGTCATGAGAGAGTCGTCAAAACGGACTTCGGCCGAAAAAAGACATTTACCGAAAATCGAAAATTGCGGATATTACAAAAGTGACAGTCTGCAAATCTTGCAGTAAACAGATCTCCTGTCAAAGGTTCCAAATAGCGGATAATTTTAGGAGATTCATAGCCAATGTATATACCTAATCGTCTTTGTGGACCCATTTTAGTACGTTGTGGAGGCGTAATTGGCACATAGACTGCACAACCAAAAATGCGTAAGTGTGAAATATCAGGCTCATATCCAATTACCAACTGGTATGCACTAAACGGTTGATTGGCAGTGGGTCGAAAGCGAATAAGTATAGCCGCATGCAAAATTGCATAACCCCAGACAGAAATCGGCAAGTTGGTGCGCAATACCAATGCTCGGGCCATAAGCTGTAACCACTTAATCATTGCCTCGGCAAGGCCATTCTGCGAATGAATATGGGGGACGGGATGTTCAACTTCAATCCCAATAGACATGCATTAGTCGTCAAAAGACTTTTACGTAAACTCACCAGCATTGTCCAATCTTAATGACGAGATTGGAAAGTTGGGGTGGTTAGCCCGTAACTTGATGATTTGTGCTAGGAGTTTAGCAAATGCGGATTTCTTGTGGATAGCAGAGCGACGTGTGACCATCGCGCCGATGCATCAACCGTAACGATAAAGTATCCGAATGGTCCGCACTCTGGTTGAATAGGTCCACAAATGTCCCCTTGAATTCTTTGTAAGAAGCGAATGTTTTGTGTTGAGTCTTTAGCAAAGGACGGATAGGATATCAACTTTGATAGTGAACAGGCTTTACAAAACGATTTATGGGTATTAGAAATTGCCACTAAGCCTCTCGGATTTACGAGAGATGCACCATCAACCTTATCGGGCGTGCGATCTTTAGTCCCGATGATACGGTATCAAGCTCACTCACATCAATGCCGATATCGAGTGGTGCTTCCAATCGCTTTTCTCGGACTTGAAAACGGATGACCATGTGAGTTTTTCAAAATGCGAATCATCATGTCGCTATCTGTGGTGACCGAGTCGGTCATGCCATAGTTGGTATGCTTCGGAATCACATAGTTCATGACTCACAACATAGGATTCAATAACCCTTATTGTAGTCTGGTATAAACCACTACTTAGACTCATAAGTTTCTCGAGAATGCGGCGTCTTCCGCATTCTGCCAGAGTAACACACAAAAATTCTGTCCCATTCTCACAATGTGTATCAAGATGATAACCGTTGGCACGGATGTCCCTAAAACTTAACAAGGTTCGGTTTGCTCTTGGGGCATAGAGAGCATTTGTGACATTAATATGCGTACCATTAGGTAGTAAGAAATGAACAGGTCCCCTCCCTTGAATTACTTTGGAGGAACCAATCATTGTTGTAACTGAGGATATATATGGCACAATATCCTTGAATAATTGCCTATTCCGAAGAATAGTGTGGGTTGTTCCACTATCAGCAAGGCACTCAATTTCGCCACGAGACATCTACAATAAGATATGAAACTTGATTAGTCTTATGATGAAAGACATAGCGAAAACTCATTAACTTCGAGTTTGGGGAAATTCGACCAAGTTGGTTAGGATCAAAGTTAGCACAATCGCTGGAAATAATTTCCGTGCAGCTTGACCTTTATTCACTAAAATAGCAATAACTTCTGTGTTAAGAAGGCTATGGACAAACGGTCAGTTGTTCTGGAAACTAGACTTCCGTATCTTTTTGTCCATAGGTCTTGCACTTTCTGGATCATTAAACTCAGATCTCAGTGCTCATTTCAAGTTGCTATTTTGGTATTTTCCCTATTGTTGAGTGATAGAGCAAGGTTGAAGCCTTTTTCAAAGGCATTATTATTGATACAATACTATGGCAATATGGCCATAGGAGCGTTTAAATACTTCAAAACGCATCTTGGTGTTCGATTTATATCTCGACTAATGATCCTTTCAGTAACTCCAACTTGGTAGACTTGCAGAGAAAGTAGGAATGTCTGCAGACCTAGAATGCTTTAAAACCACTGATTCCGTTTGAACTTTCAAAGCATAAACAAATACCAAGGAGGATGTGCCTAGTCTTGATCAAAAGTTTTGATGAAATCCACCAATGTATCAATTTAACCAAGTGTTGTGTCAAGAATTAACACCTTCCGACCGGCGATCGCCTCCGAGGCCGAGCGACCGACTTACTGCCGAGCCTTAACCCAGCGGACATGCTAGACTGGCCAAACGAAGGTCCCAGGACAAGTCCAGGTGCCGAGCGATCGACCTCAGATACGATCGTCTCTCGGTACTCGGCGACCGACTCCTGGCGACCGACATCTGGCGACCCTCTATCGGCATCCGCCGATCGACCCTTGGCGACCGACCATTGCCGACCTTCATGATCGGCCGAGAACGATCTCTGTCCACTAGAGGCGACCGCATCATGACGATCCGGGCCGATGGCCATCCAATCGGCCAAAGACCAAGTCTCAAAATCGACCCCACGTGCAGATCCACAAAAGGCGCCGACAAACCCGTCACCTACCTCACCTACCAACAGGCCTGCACTGCGAAAGGAGTCGGACAAGACATGTGACTACACTGGCGCCATCGCACCCATCGACAAAGTCCGCCGAAAGTAACAAAGTGGGACCTCCTGTGAGATTTGGACGCGTGCCGGCTCCTCATTAGGCCACTCACCTAGTCAGCCGTTACTGATCTATGGACTTTGGCAGCACCACGTGCCCTTTGTGACGAACGCCCCATTACATTAAATGCCGAAAGGCGATCGCCCACTAGAGACAGGCCCTCACCCTATATATACAAGGCAAGAGGCACTTGTAAAAGGGACCGAGATTCGACTCGAACACTCGCTTTCTCGCATTTCACACCATACAAGCAAAATACACACACACTTGGCTAACCTCCAACTCTTGGCAACTTTCTTTCGGTCTTACTTCTCGGGCCTTTTCTCCTCGAGCAGATTATCGGCGGGACGAAGAGCACCAAGCTTCGCCAAGAGCCGGATTAATGAGTCTTTTTACACTCATTGTATTTAGATTTCTCACATTAATACTTGTATCCACGAATATTCGTATTAATAACATCTCGCGAGAGCATTCAAGCCCGGCCTAACAAACCCGCAAATCTTGTATTATTTATCTTCTCTGAAGTGCTCCCGCAATTGTTGTTTGTTGTCCATCTTCCAGCCAGATTAATCTTCGGATAAATATTTTGGGCAACAACAATTGGCGCTAGAAGAAGGGCATCCAACCTCGATTTTTTATACTTACTGCTCCCAAGAACACTCACTGTTCTCGGGGCAGATACTTGAAGTGACACTTACCGCACTTCAAAGAAATCCTACAGAAATCATGTCTTCCGCCTCCGCTCCGAAGAAAGCCGCCACCAGCCGGCCATACCCTGCTCCGCCCCACCCGAGCCACACCGATGGTGGAAGGTAGCCGCCGCGGTCGAGACACTCGATCCTGCCTCGGGCGGCGGCCCAAGCCTCTCGCTCGATCAAGCTTCAACCAAGGAACAGATCGAAGGGGCCTGGCCGCCCTACAGAGCGACGGAGTGCTCTCAACGCGCCTCCCGCTATCGCCTCGGCCGTCCGCCGAAGTCCAAGCGAAGCTCAAGGCGTCGGCGGCCGAGCGACGCTGGGAGGCTCCGTCCGCAGAAGAGGCGCCGCGCCGGGCACCTCTCGTCTTCGATCGCTGGGCAGTGACTCCGACTGCTACCGGGAAGTCCGGCCCGGCCTACGAGATGATGGAGTTTGAGTCCGTCACTGTGAGCTCGGCCTACCCGACTCCTGAAGGCACTTAGCTGCCCGCTCCCCTCGCCGAATTGCCGAGGTCGGCGCGCGAGCCCGGAGATCGGTACACGATCGCCTCGGCTCCGCTCCCAAAGCCGACGGCAAGCGACCATGCCACGGCGATGGCTGCAATGTAGCGCCAACTTAACGACATGAAGGCGCTCCGGAATCTGTGGCAGCGCTAAGAAGACGATCGCCGAGCCAAGCGAGCCGCCACGATCGACATCGAGCTTGCCTCGTGCGCATAAGATCGCTCCCCGCAAACGCCATGTACGAGGGGCGATCGGACCCCAAGTGCACCTAAGGAAGTTCAACATCTACATGATCGGGTGTGGGGCATCCGACGCGACCAGATGCCGAATGTTCCTCCGACTGGACGACTCGCCACCGGTGGTACACTTCATTGCCACCTCGGTCCATCGCCTTTAACGAAATGGCGCACGGCTTCACCGAGTACTTCGCCACTGTGGTCGTCTGCCCAAGGTCCCCTTCGCATGATGCAAATCAAGCAGGGAGAAGAAGAGTCCGACTCGGACTACATCGACCGGGTAGACGTAATCATCCTCAATGGCGAGCCCGTAAGCGATGAGACCGCCCTCTACGCGGTCCTAGGAGGATTTCAGGGTTTTTCGCCTATGTTCAGGCATCTCACAAAGACCCAACCTACGACCTACGCAGCCTTCCGGCAAGAGCCGCAGATTTCCGGCTGTGCAAAGGTTTCTTCTTAGCCTGTGAGCAGCGCGATCGGCACCCGGACGACGATCTCCCGCCCGATCGCCAATGTCGACCTACGAATAAGCGATCGGTAGCCAAGCGACGATCGCCAATCTTCCGGCCCGATCGCCGATCATCACGCTACATCATCCGCAGTCCGGAGGACACAATCGCCATCTACAGTCCAGCATATAACATGACGGACTAAGGCATAAGATCGCCTCCACCGCACATCATAAAGCCATGGTCCTGGCAACGATGGAACTGGCCGCCTGCCCCGCAAGGTCCCTTTCGCCAAGATCGCCCGCCCTTCGTTAAATACGAGGCCGGCGTAGTCGGAGGGCTCTCCAAACATTAATCGTGGACACATGCCACAATCCCCGCCTCAACGCACACCGCCGAGGTCGGCCATCTCCATGGCCGGCCGAGGTGGAAGCAGAGCTAACAAGCCGCGGGCGTGGAGTTGATTCATCCGACGCCGCCCGCGCAAGGACTCCTCTAGACCGAGACCGCACGCCTTCGCTTAAATACGAGGCGAGGCGCAGCTAACGGAGGACCTCATAATAAAGTGAGTCACGAGACACTCAATGTCTTCGCGCACCAAGACACGGCCATGGGGTCGGTCCATCGATCTCCGCGACCGTGCACGATTCTCAAACAAAGCGAAACCACCAAGTTTCCATGGGGATCGCCAATGTTGTTTTTGCAGGTACAAGACCGAAAGATAGCTAAAGCCAATCGACCATGATAGCCCAAGTCCGAAATCGTAAGTCACCAAAGACGATCGCAAAGAAGAGCCACCTCGCCCCATGTCTTCAACATAGGAGCAAGTGGGGCAATTGTTGTGTCAAGAATTAACACCTTCCGACCGGCGATCGCCTCCGAGGCCGAGCGACCGACTTACTGCCGAGCCTTAACCCAGCGGACATGCTAGACTGGCCAAACGAAGGTCCCAGGACAAGTCCAGGTGCCGAGCGATCGACCTCAGATACGATCGTCTCTGCACTCGGCGACCGACTCTGGCGACCGACATCCGGCGACCCTCTATCGGCATCCGCCGATCGACCCTTGGCGACCGACCATTGCCGACCTTCAGTGATCGCCGAGAACGATCCTCTGTCCAACTAGAGGCGACCGCATCATGACGATCCGGGCCGATGGCCATCCAGCCGGCCAAAGACCAAGTCTCAAATCGACCCCACGTGCAGATCCACAAAAGGCGCCGACAAACCCGTCACCTACCTCACCTACCAACAGGCCTCAGACTGCGAAAGGAGTTGGCGGACAAGACATGTGACTACACCGCGCCTACCGCACCTATCGACAAAGTCCGCCGAAAGTAACAAAGTGGGACCTCTCGTGATAAGATTTCCTGGACGCGTGCCGGCTCTCATTAGGCCACTCACTAGCTGCCGGATCTATGGACTTTGGCAGCCCACGTGCCCTTTGTGACGAACGCCCATTACATTAAATGCCGAAAGGCGATCGCCCACTAGGAGACAGGCCCTCACTCTATATATACAAGGCAAGCAGCACTTGTAAAAGGGACCGAGATTCGACTCTCGAACACTCGCTTTCTCGCATTTCACACCATACAAGCAAAATACACACACACTTGGCTAACCTCCAACTCTTGGCAACAAATTTTCTTTCGGTCTTACTTCTCCCTACTTTTCTCCTCGAGCAGATTATCGGCGGGACGAAGAACACCAAGCTTCGCTCAAGAGCCGGATTAACAGAGTCTTTTTACACTCATTGTATTTAGATTTCTCACATTAATACTTGTATCCACGAATATTCGTATTAATAACATCTCGCGAGAGCATTCAAGCCCGGGCCTAACAAACCCGGCAAATTTTGTATTATTTATCTTCTCGGAAGTTCTCCCGCAATTGTTGTTTGTTGTCCGTCTTCCAGCAGTATTAATCTTCGGATAAATATTTTGGGCAACAATACCAAGCAATTCATTACTAAGCAATTGTTTTGTGATAAACCAAACATGCTTTTGAAGGGAAAAATAAAATTCGTTTTTGCACAATCACATCAATTAAAAGAATTTTATTCATCATGGCCAACTTTATTATATTCATAGAAAATCCAAAGTAGTTCGCGAAAATTAGAAACGAGACAAAACATAACCAAAGCGTAAAACTAGTTAAACTACAATGATCTAGTCAAAGTCGGCAACATTCATATGTTGGTCTTTGTCCGCAATGGTGAGAGGAGGGATCTCAGTCGGGATCTCAGTATGGTTCACCTCCGCATTCTCATTATCTTCCTCCATGTAATTTGACTCTTGAGTCAAGTACTGTTTATAGTACTTGTAGTAAGCTTGGATGTTCTTTGGCGCCTTGCAATTGCGGTAAGTATGCTTCTTCGATCCGCAAGTATAGCAATTCCGGCCTTCCTTTCGAGTGGTTCCATTCCCGGCGGCAGGAGGCGGTCCACATGGTTGGGTTCCACTGGGTCCCGTGGCCGAGCCACCTTGCCTCTTCCACAAATTGGAACAACGACCTCGTCTTTTCCCTCGCTTGCTCGAGTCATGCACCCGTGGTGCTTGCAAAAACTGAGTAGCGTTGCCTTTTCTATTTTGTCGTGGTGCCTTCCTGTGGGTAGCCTGATTCACTTCTGGAATCGGCTTCGTACCAGCTGGGCGCGCATTGCTATTGAGAATAATCTCATGGTGCCTTTTTTTTCGCGAGGTGGGAGATAAGGTCACTAAAATTTTTAATTCTCCCTTCCTCATAGGCGACGCGCAGCTGATGATCAATCACAGTTGCTCCCACGGGAAACGTGTTAAGAGTCTTCTCGATCAAATCTTGATCTTCTTGACACCACAAAACCAAGATCAGCACGAAGATCGAGGATGGCTTAGTTATAGGCCTCCACATTTGCATAATCCAAAATCGGATTTGCTCCCACGGTTGCAATTCGAGGAAGCGCCGATCATGCACATTATTAAATCGTTGTTCGAGTGTATCCTATAGTTCTTTGGGGTTTGCAAATTCATGTAACACTTTTTCAACAACGGATGTATATGTCTACGCAAGTACATCGCTGCATTAGCCTTGGTTTCCTCGCTCGGTTCTTGAGCGGTAGGCTCGTTAGAGGGAAAGATGGTGGTGGTAAATCTCTACCGACAAACGCCAAGCGAACGTCTCGAGACCCACCTATGGTACTCCTTACCAAAGATGGTCAAGGATGTCGAACTCCTGGATGAACATTGAGCTTTGTGCCATCTACAAGATATAAACAAGAGGAAGTTAGTCTTGTCGATTTTCATGACAATATAAACGGTCACAATCGATGCTTTTAAAAGCGTGTAACATAACCGTTACTCGATGTACTTCCCTTAATTGTTGTTTAGTAAAGTCGACAAAAAAAATGGCGATATCAGATCGCACCCAGATACGTGGTGTATGCAACAACCACAAGTATCGACTTTCAACAATTTCGTGACTCCCCCAGGACCGTCACACGGTTTTCTTCGACAGAGATACCGACTTCTCTCGCGGTCTCATCCACCACAAAGTAACTGGGAGATAAAGAACCCAAGAACCCATGTCCCCAAAAGAAAAATTCCCAAAATGAGAGAATTGAATAGGGACAATTCAGATAGTTACCTCGATTATAAAATTAGGCACGTGATGAATTTGTGGTGTGCTTCGATCTACCGGTTGGTACTCGATGCGACGACGTGAAACCGGAGGCGCAATTAAGCGCTTCAAGATAAGTTGATGTTCGGGTTTTGGTCCGAGGTTCAATCGGCCTGACTTGGCTGGCCGGAGCCGGCGGCGGTGGTCGCGGCGGCGGTTGGCGGCGGTCTGGCGGTGATGTTCCGGCCGACTGGATCGGCGGCGCTTCCCTACTGGATCGATCGACGCATTTACTTTCCACTGAGCGGTGGTCCGCATGGCGGCTGGTAGCGGCAGCTGGATACGGCGGTGTTCGGCGGCGCGATGGGCAAGGCAGTGGCGGCAGGTGCGGAAGTGGCCGGGCGGCAATGGCGGCAAGCGGGCGGTGGGCTGCATGGCGGCGCAAGGGCGGTGGCAATCGGGCAAGCATGGCGGTCGGGCCGGGCCGATTTTTTCTTCTCTTTTTTTTTCGCTCGAAAGCTACGTGGCCGATAACGTGTTTGAGGAGAAAGTAAAAGACAAAGAAATCAATCAGATTGATAACAATGAATAGAGGGGCCTTTATATAGGCATTACAATGAGAGTCCTTTCCATACATAGGATTCCTAGTTAAGGTAAGACATCTAACAGGATCCTACTACCTCTGGAAGAGTCTAGAATCTTCCATAACTCTATCCCCTTACAACTAGTATTAGGTAAGACACCAATAAGGGAAGGATTTCTTAATAAGAATAATAATATTATTAATAATAATAATGATAAAATTGAAAATAATAGTGTTAGTATTATGGTTGAATAAATAATAAAACTATTATAATAATGACTACTTGAATATATTTGATAAAATGATTCGGGCCTAGAGATGACGAGTTGAGACACAATGAATAAAATAAGAAATGCAATGAACGAATCACACAACTTGACATGAATTTCAATGACGTAAATGGATCACGTGACTTGTCATGAATAAGAATGACATAAATGAAATTTGCATGATCATGAAATAAAATCGATTAAATGATAAATTATTCGGGCAATAATTTAATAAAATTGAACATGTTTTCTATAATTCACAATATATATATATATATATATGCGAAATCGGTGCCATACACTGATGACCTCAAATAAACGCGTATTCAATTTTATAAATCCACAAGGAGAAATTATGAAAAAATATCCAAAAATGGGCCGCCTCAATTTTCCTCCACAACCCGTGTACTGGCTCTATGAGAATTTTTCAAAACCGAGTTCCAGCCAGATTACCCGCCTCACCTCTGATGACCTCAAATAAATGCGTATTCAAGTTTATACATCCACAGTGGACAAATTATGAAAACGTGTACATAAAAGGGCCACCTCAATTTTCCTCCATAACCCGTCCCTTTAAGAATTATCCGAAAATTGAGTTCCACTTTATCACCCAGCCTGCTCCTGATGACCTCCGATAAACGTGTATTCAATTTTATAAATCCATAGGGACAACTTACAAAAATATCCAAAAACGGGCCGCCTCGATTTTCCTCCATAACCCGCATACTACCCCCTATGAGAATTATCCCAAAATCGAGTTCCAATCGTATAAGCTCGATTCGCCCCGATGACCCCAAATAAACGCATATTCAATCTTATAAATCTATAGGGATAAATTATGAAAATATCCTAAAATAGGCCGCCTCAATTCTCATCCATAACCAAAGGTACTACCCTCTATCGTAATTATCCGAACCGAGTTCAAGCCGCATCGCCTTTGATTCGGCTCCTGATGACCTCGATAAACACATATTCAATCTTATAAATCCATATGGACAAGTTATGAAAAATATCCAAAAATAGGCCACCTCGATTTTCCTCCATAACTCGTACTACCCTATGAGAATTATCCGAAAACCTGCCTCGCCATATCACCCAATTCGGTCCGGTGAACCCAAATAAACGCATATTCAATTTTATAAATGCACAAGGAGAAATTACGAAAAATATCCAAAAATGGGCCGCCTCGATTTTCCTCCATAACCCGTGTACCACCCACCCCTATGAGAGTTATGTAAAAATAGAGTTCTAGTCAGATCACCTCCTATTCGGCTCCGGATGACCCCAAATAAACGCATATTCAATTTCATAAATCCAAAGGAACAAATTATGAAAAATATCCGAAAAACGATCCGTCCCAATTTTCCTCCACAACCTGTGTACTACCCTCTACGAGAATTTTTTAAAAACCGAGTTCCAGCCGTATGAGCTCCGACACGGCTCCGGATGACCTCAAATAAATATGCATTCAAGTTTATACATCTATAGGGACAAATTATGAAAAAATAACCATAAAAGGGTTGCCTCGATTTTCCTCCATAACCCGTCCCTATGAGAATTATCCGAAAACCGAGTTCCAGCCATATCAGCTCCAGTTCGGCTCCGGACGACCTCAAATAAACGCGTATTCAATTTTATAAATTCATAGGGACAAATTATGAAAAAATATATACAAAAAACGGGCCGCCTCGATTTTCCTCCATAACCCGTGTACTACCCCCTATGAGAATTTTTTAAAAACCGAGTTCCAATCAGTATCGCCCGGCTCGGCTCCGGATGACCTCAAATATACACGTATTCAATTTTATAAATTCATAGGGACATATTATGAAAAAAAATATCCATAAAAGGGCCACTTCGATTTTTCTCCATAACCCGTCCCTATTAGAATCATCCTAAAATCGAGTTCCACTCAGACGCACTACCGCTACTGATGACCTCAAATAAATGTGTATTCGATTTATAAATCCATAGAGACAAATTATGAAAATATCCAAAAATGGGCCGCCTAAATTTTCTTCCATAACTCGTGTACCCTATATCGTAATTATCCGAAAACCGAGTTCCACCAGATCACTTTGATTCGCTCCGATGACCTCAAATAACACGTATTCAATCTTATAAATCCATAGGGACAAATTATGAAAATATCCAAAAATATGCCACCTCGATTTTCCTCCATAAGTTGTGTACTACCCTATGAAAATTATCAAAAACCCAGCCTCGCCATATCACCGCAATTCGGGTCCTGATGAACCCAAATAAACGCGTATTCAATTTTATAAATTCACAAGGAGAAATTATGAAAAATATCCAAAAACGGCCGTCCCAATTTTTCTCCATAACCCATCTAAAATCAAGTTCTAGCCAGATTACCCGATTCTCCTGATGACCCAAATAAATGCGTATTTAATTTTATAAATCCATAGGGACAAATTATGAAAAATATCCAAATATGAGCCGTCATAATTTTCCTCCACAACTGTACGGTCTCTATGAGAATTTTCAAAACCGAGTTCCGCCAGATTACTCCTGGGCTCTGGATGACCTCAAATAAATGCGTATTCAAGTTTATACATCCACAGGGACAAATTATGAAAACATGTCCATAAAAGGGCCACCTCAATTTTCGTCCATAACCCGACCCTATGAGAATTATCCGAAAATCAAGTTCCAGCCATATCACCCAGCCTGCTCCTGATGACCTCAAATAAACGCGTATTCAATTTTATAAATCCATAGGGACAAATTATGAAAAATATCCAAAAATGGGCCGCCGATTTTCCTCCATAACGCGCGTACTACCCTCTATGAGAATTATCCCAAAACCGAGTTCCACCGTATAAGCTCCGATTCGGCTCCTGATGACCTCAAATAAACGATATTCAATATTATAAATCTATAGGGATAAATTATGAAAAATATCCTAAAAATGGGCCGCCTCAATTCTCATCCATGACCAAAGGTACTACCCTCTATCGAATTATCCGAAAATCGAGTTCCACCAGTATCACCTTTGATTCGGCTCCTGATGACCTCGATAAACACATATTCAATCTTATAAATCCATAGGGACAAGTTATGAAAAAATATCCAAAAATAGGCCACCTCGATTTTCCTCCATAACTCGTGTACTACCCTTTGAGAATTATCCGAAAACCCAGTTCCTGCCATATCAGCTCCAATTCGGGTCCGGGTGAACCCAAATAAACGCATATTCAATTTTATAAATGCACAAGGAGAAATTACGAAAAATATCCAAAAAATGGGCCGCCTCGATTTTCCTCCATAACCCGTGTACCACCCACCCCTATGAGAGTTATGTAAAAATAGAGTTCTAGCTGTATCAGCTCCTATTCAGCTCTGGATGACCCCAAATAAACGCATATTCAATTTCATAAATCCAAAGGGACAAATTATGAAAAATATCCGAAAAACGATCCGTCTCAATTTTCCTCCACAACCTGTGTACTACCCTCTACGAGAATTTTTTAAAAACCGAGTTCCAACAGATCACCCCAGACGGCTCCTGATGACCTCAAATAAATATGCATTCAAGTTTATACATCTATAGGGACAAATTATGAAAAATAACCATAAAAGGGTTGCCTCGATTTTCCTCCATAACCCGTCCCTATGAGAATTATCCGAAAACCGAGTTCCACCATATCACCCACTCGGCTCCTGATGACCTCAAATAAACGCGTATTCAATTTTATAAATTCATAGGGACAAATTATGAAATAATATATACAAAAACGGCCGCCTGATTTTCCTCCATAACCCGTACTACCCCCTATGAGAACTTTTTAAAACCGAGTTCCAGCAGACACCTCGCCTCGGCTCCGATGACCTCAAATATACGCGTATTCAATTTTATAAATTCATAGGGACATATTATGAAAAAATATCCATAAAAGGGCCACTGATTTTTCTCCATAACCCGTCCTCGTTAGAATCATCCTAAAATCGAGTTCCACTGTGATCACCACTTCGCCACGGATGACCTCAAATAAATGTGTATTCGATTTATAAATCCATAGGGATAAATTATGAAAATATCCAAAAATGGGCCGCCTAATTTTCTTCCATAACTCGTACCCTATATCGAATTATCCGAAAACCGAGTTCCACCAGACGCCTTTGATTCGCTCTGATGACCTCAAATAACACGTATTCAATCTTATAAATCCATAGGGACAAATTATGAAAAATATCCAAAAATATGCCACCTCGATTTTCCTCCATAAGTTGTGTACTACCCTATGAAAATTATCGTAAAACCTGGCCTCGCCATATCACCCAATTGGTCCTGATGAACCCAAATAAACGCGTATTCAATTTTATAAATTCACAAGGAGAAATTATGAAAAATATCCAAAACGGGCCGTCCCAATTTTTCTCCATAACCCATCTAAAATCAAGTTCTAGCCAGATTACCCGATTCTACCCGATGACCCAAATAAATGCGTATTTAATTTTATAAATCCATAGGGACAAATTATGAAAAATATCCAAATATGAGCCGTCATAATTTTCCTCCACAACTGGTACGGCCTCTATGAGAATTTTCAAAACCGAGTTCCACTGATTACCTCCGCCTACTGGATGACCTCCAATAAATGCGTATTCAAGTTTATACATCCACAGGGACAAATTATGAAAACATGTCCATAAAAGGGCCACCTCAATTTTCCTCCATAACCCGACCCTTTGAGAATTATCCGAAAATCAAGTTCCAACCATATCAGCTCCAGTTCGGCTCCGGTTGACCTCAAATAAATGCGTATTCATTTTTATAAATCCATAGGGACAAATTATGAAAAATATCCAAAAATGGGCCGCCGATTTTCCTCCATAACGCGCGTACTACCCTCTATGAGAATTATCCCAAAACCGAGTTCCACAGATAAGCTCCGATTCGGCTCCTGATGACCTCAAATAAACGCATATTCAATCTTATAAATCTATAGGGATAAATTATGAAAAATATCCTAAAATGGGCCGCCTAATTCTCATCCATGACCAAAGTGGTACTACCCTCTATCGAATTATCCGAAATCGAGTTCCACCGTATCACCTTGATTCGGCCCGATGACCTCGTATAAACACATATTCAATCTTATAAATCCGTAGGGACAAGTTATGAAAAATATCCAAAAATAGGCCACCTCGATTTTCCTCCATAACTCGTACTACCCTATGAGAATTATCCGAAAACCCAGCCTCGCCATATCACCCAATGGTCCTGGTGAACCTAAATAAACGCATATTCAATTTTATAAATGCACAAGGAGAAATTACTAAAAATATCCAAATAATGGGCCGCCCGATTTTCCTCCATAACCAAAGTGTACCACCTACCCCTATGAGAGTTATGTAAAATAGAGTTCTAGTCAGATCGCTCCTATTCGGCTCTGATGACCCCAAATAAACGATATTCAATTTCATAAATCCAAAGGGACAAATTATGAAAAATATCCTAAAAACAATCCGTCTCAATTTTCCTCCACAACCTGTTTACTACCCTCTACGAGAATTTTTTAAAAATCGAGTTCCATCCGTATTAGCTCCGGCACGGCTCCGGATGACCTCAAATAAATATGCATTCAAGTTTATACATCTATAGGGACAAATTATGTAAAAATAACCATAAAAGGGTTGCCTCGATTTTCCTCCATAACCCATCCCTATGAGAATTATCCGAAAACCGAGTTCCAGCCATATCACCCATTTCATCTGATGACCTCAAATAAACGCGTATTCAATTTTATAAATTCATAGGACAAAATTATGAAAAATATATACAAAAATGGGCCGCCCGATTTTCCTCCATAACCCGTACTACCCCTATGAGAATTTTTTAAAATCGAGTTCCAATCAGATCGCCCGACTGCTCCTGGATGACCTCAAATATACGCGTATTCAATTTTATAAATTCATAGGGACATATTATGAAAAATATCCATAAAAGGGCCACTGATTTTTCTCCATAACCCGTCCCTATTAGAATCATCCTAAAATCGAGTTCCAAACAGATCACCTTAGTTTTGCTCCTGATGACCTCAAATAAATGTGTATTCGATTTTATAAATCCATAGGGACAAATTATGAAAATATCCAAAAATGGGCCGCTTCAATTTTCTTCCATAACTCGTGGTACCCTATATCAATTATCCGAAACCGAGTTCCACCAGACGCATTGATTCGCTCCGGCGACCTCAAATAACACGTATTCAATCTTATAAATCCATAGGGACAAATTATGAAAAATATCCAAAAATATGCCACCTCGATTTTCCTCCATAAGTCGTGGTACTACCCTATGAAAATTATCAAAACCTGGCCTCGCCATATCACCCAATTCGGTCCGATGAACCTAAATAAACGCATATTCAATTTTATAAATTCACAAGGAGAAATTATGAAAAATATCCAAAAACGGGCCGCCCAATTTTCCTCCATAACCCATCTAAAATCAAGTTCTAGCCGTATTACCTCCGATTCGCCTCTGGATGACCCAAATAAATGCGTATTTAATTTTATAAATCCATAGGGACAAATTATGAAAAATATCCGAAAAATGAGCCACATAATTTTCCTCCACAACCCGTACTGGCCTCTATGAGAATTTTCAAAACCGAGTTCCAACAGATTACCTCGGCCTACTCTCGATGACCTCAAATAAATGCGTATTCAAGTTTATACATCCACAGTGGACAAATTATGAAAACATGTCCATAAAAGGGCCACCTCAATTTTCCTCCATAACCCGACTCCTATGAGAATTATCCGAAAATCAAGTTCCACCATATCATCTCCAGCTCGGCTCTGATGACCTCAAATAAACGCGTATTCAATTTTATAAATCCACAAGGAGAAATTATGAAAAATATCCAAAAACGGGCCGCCTCGATTTTCCTCCATAACGCGCGTACTACCCCTATGAGAATTATCCCAAAACCGAAGTTCCACAGTATAAGCTCCGATTCTCCTGATGACCCCAAATAAACGATATTCAATCTTATAAATCTATAGGGATAAATTATGAAAAATATCCTAAAATGGGCCGCCAATTTCATCCATGACCAAAGGTACTACCCTCTATCGAATTATCCGAATCGAGTTCCACCAGATCACCTTTGATTCGCCCGATGACCTCGATAAACACATATTCAATCTTATAAATCCAGAGGGACAAGTTATGAAAAATATCCAAAATAGGCCACCTCGATTTTCCTCCATAACTCGTGGTACTACCCTATGAGAATTATCCGAAAACCCAGCCTCGCCATATCACCCAATTCGGTCCTGTGAACCCAAATAAACGCATATTCAATTTTATAAATGCACAAGGAGAAATTACGAAAAATATCCAAATAATGGGCCGCCTCGATTTTCCTCCATAACCAAAGTGTACCACCCACCCCTATGAGAGTTATGTAAAATAGAGTTCTAGCCAGATTACCCTATTCGGCCCTGGATGACCCCAAATAAACGATATTCAATTTCATAAATCCAAAGGGACAAATTATGAAAATATCCTAAAACAATCCGCCTCAATTTTCCTCCACAACTCGTTTACTACCCTCTACGAGAATTTTTAAAAATCGAGTTCCATCCGTATTAGCTCCGGCACGGCTCCGGATGACCTCAAATAAATATGCATTCAAGTTTATACATCTATAGGGACAAATTATGTAAAAATAACCATAAAAGGGTTGCCTCGATTTTCCTCCATAACCCATCCCTATGAGAATTATCCGAAAACCGAGTTCCAGCCATATCAGCTCCATTTCGGCTCCGGATGACCTCAAATAAACGCGTATTCAATTTTATAAATTCATAGGGACAAAATTATGAAAAAATATATACAAAAAATGGGCCGCCGATTTTCCTCCATAACCCGTGTACTACCCCTATGAGAATTTTTTAAAAATCGAGTTCCACCGTATCACCCGACTCGCCTCCGGATGACCTCAAATATACGCGTATTCAATTTTATAAATTCATAGGGACATATTATGAAAAAATATCCATAAAAGGGCCACTTCGATTTTTCTCCATAACCCGTCCCTATTAGAATCATCCTAAAATCGAGTTCCAAAGACACTTAGTTTTGCTTCTGATGACCTCAAATAAATGTGTATTCGATTTTATAAATCCATAGGGACAAATTATGAAAAATATCCAAAAATGGGCCGCCTAATTTTCTTCCATAACCTCGTGTACCCTATATCGTAATTATCCGAAAACCGAGTTCCACCAGACGCCTTTGATTCGCTCCGGCACCTCAAATAACACGTATTCAATCTTATAAATCCATAGGGACAAATTATGAAAAATATCCAAAATATGCCACTCGATTTTCCTCCATAAGTCGTGGTACTACCCTATGAAAATTATCGTAAAACCTAGCCTCGCCATATCACCCAATTGGTCCTGATGAACCCAAATAAACGCATATTCAATTTTATAAATTCACAAGGAGAAATTATGAAAATATCCAAAAACGGCCGCCCAATTTTCCTCCATAACCCATCTAAAATCAAGTTCTAGCCAGATTACCCGATTCGGCTCCTGATGACCCAAATAAATGCGTATTTAATTTTATAAATCCATAGGGACAAATTATGAAAAATATCCAAAAATGAGCCGTCATAATTTTCCTCCACAACCTGCGGTACGGGCCTCTATGAGAATTTTCAAAAACCGAGTTCCAACAGATTACCCGGCCGGCTCGATGACCTCAAATAAATGCGTATTCAAGTTTATACATCCACAGGGACAAATTATGAAAACATGTCCATAAAAGGGCCACCTCAATTTTCCTCCATAACCCGACCCTATGAGAATTATCCGAAAATCAAGTTCCACCATATCATCTCCAGCCTGGGCTCCTGATGACCTCAAATAAACGCGTATTCAATTTTATAAATCCACAAGGAGAAATTATGAAAATATCCAAAAACGGGCCGCTCGATTTTCCTCCATAACGCGCGTACTACCCCTATGAGAATTATCCCAAAACCGAGTTCCACTGTATAAGCTCCGATTCAGCTCGGATGACCCCAAATAAACGATATTCAATCTTATAAATCTATAGGGATAAATTATGAAAAATAAATCCATAAGGAGAAATCCAAAATCGAGTTCTAGCCATATCACCCAGCCGGCCATCCGAATGACCTCAAATAAACGCGTATTCAATTTCAGAATCCATATGAGAAATTATGAAAAATATATAAAAATATATACAAAAACGGGCCGCCCGATTTTCCTCCATAACCCGTACTACCCCTATGAGAATTTTTTTAAAACCGAGTTCCAACAGATTACCCGCCTGATCCTGATGACTCAAATAAACGCGTATTCAATTTTATAAATCCATAGGGACATATTATGAAAAATATCCATAAAAGGGCCACTTAGATTTTTCTCCATAACCCGTCCCTATTAGAATCATCCTAAAATCGAGTTCCAACAGATCACCCTGGGCTCCAGATGACCTCAAATAAATGTGTATTCAATTTTATAAATCCATAGGGACAAATTATGAAAAATATCCAAAAAGGGTCACTCAATTTTCCTCCATAACTCGTGTACCTCTATCGTAATTACCCGAAAATCGAGTTCCACCAGACGCTTTGATTCGCTCCGGATGACCTCAAATAACACGTATTCAATCTTATAAATCCATAGGAACAAATTATGAAAAATATCCAAAAATATGCCACCTCGATTTTCCTCCATAACTTGTGTACTACCCTATGAGAATTATCCGAAAACCCAGCCTCGCCATATCATCTCCACCGGGTCCTGGATGAACCTAAATAAATGCGTATTTAATTTTATAAATCCACAAGGAGAAATTACAAAAATATCAAAAATGGGCCGCCGATTTTTCTCCATAACCCATCTAAAAGTATCACCTCCGATTCGGCCCTGATGACCCCAAATAAATGCGTATTTAATTTTATAAATCTATAGGGACAAATTATGAAAAAATATCCAAAAACGAGTCGCCCCAATTTTCCTCCAGCCCCATGTACTACCCTCTATGAGAATTTTTCAAAACCGAGTTCCAACCGTGACGCCTGCCCGGCCCTGATGACCTCAAATAAATGCGTATTCAAGTTTATACATCCATAGGGACAAATTATGAATAAATATCCATAAAAGGGCCACCTCGATTTTCCTCCATAACCCGTCCCTATGAGAACTATCTGAAAATCGAGTTCCAGCCATATCACCCAAATGCTCCTGATGACCTCAAATAAACGCGTATTCAATTTTATAAATCCATAGGGACAAATTATGAAAATATCCAAAAACGGACGCCGCGATTTTCCTCCATAACCCGTACTACCCCTATGAGAATTATCCCAAAAATGAGTTCCACCAGTATCAACTCCGATTCTGCCCAGATGACCCCAAATAAACGCATATTCAATCTTATAAATCCATAGGATAAATTATGAAAAATATCCGTAAATGGGCCACCTCAATTCTCATCCATAACCCGTACTACCCTCTATCGTAATTATCCGAAAATTGAGTTCCAAATGACGCTTTGATTCGCCCAATGACCTCAAATAAACACGCATTCAATCTTATAAACCCATAGGGACAAGTTATGAAAATATCCAAAAATAGGCCACCTTGATTTTCCTCCATAACTCGTGGTACTACCCTATGAGAATTATCCCATGGATTTCTAAAATTGAATACGCGCTTATTCGGGGGTCATCCTGAGCGAGCCGGAGCCGATACGGATGGAACTCGATTTTGTAACACCCCAAAACCATATGAGAATATTACACGCCGTAGACCCTTTCCACAAGGATCTACCAAAGCAACATCCACAAACAACCAAATGCTTGCACCTGTGGTCAAACGATAAAATGATACGTACTAATATGGTCACTTACACGTGAATACATGCACGATGAGGTCACACAACACAATCAACAAAATCGACTTAAACGACATTACCTACACAGGGGTCGGAATACAATACAACGGAAGACTCAAATCAACTCGATAATACAACAAAATCAAACAACCTCGACCCATGATTAGTATCGCACTCGCCATCCTCTTGTGCCAATCCTGGATCGCTTCCTAAATCCGCATGTACCGGACGCAAAATGTACATCCACCCCGACACTGGGAGTTAGTAAAACTCTACCGCTTTACTAGTGCAAGTATCAAATCATAGGAAATATAACAAGCAAGTAATAATCGTGAATCAAATATAATAATCATGTATCAAAATATCCTGGAGATTTTCACAAGGAAAGATAAGCTATGAAGCATTCAAAATAAGATTATCATCTCGGAATTTTTTTGAATTTCAAAACCTTTCAAAATCTTAGTGGTCTTAACGCAAATCTCAAAATTGTATTTCAACAATTTACAAGACGAAAACATTTCCATAAATTCATGGGGCTCGGCCCAACATTCTTTCTTAAAACTTTCTTACAAAAAGTTTAATTTACAAAACTCGATTCGTGACACCGTGATCCCCGTCACGTGTCTCCGTAGGTTCAACAACCCGCACTTGACTTGACCAATCACAACCATCACAACAATCAATCATGCTCATGACTCCGTGATCGCTTGCCACGAGTCTCCGTAGGTTCAACAACCCACACGGATTGAGCAAACACAACAATCACAACAACCACCCCGACCCCGTGAACTCCGTGTCACGTGTCACCGTAGGTTCTATCGAAACCACACGGCTGGACGATCGCGTGTCCCGATTCAATGGACTCGTGCCATGAATCATCGTAGGCCTCGCTGCATTCGCATTTATCGACCTCAAAGACCACACACTAAGTTCCGATCCCACGGACTGCGCCATGAATCCTCGTAGGCCCCGCCGAACCCACACGAGTGAACTTAGCGCTCAAAGACACAACATTCACATTCACATTACATATGGCAATGAGCACTTAATCAATCACGTTGATCACCACAAAATCGTACATCACACGCACATAGTACAATCTCAACACTCGCAACAACTATCATCAATCACAACACACAACCAACATAACACACGATCGCACACAATACATTGCACAATCAAGTGTACAACCATCCCATATGTACATCGTAATCCCGCATAAATGGCGTAACACCTAACACGTATATCAATATAGCGCTATTATCACAAAGCCTTCAAATTATGGAATACACAACCAATTCAAACGGAACATATTTACGAAGGCAAGTAAAATCATCATACATCTCATACGTAATTACTAGTCGCAAGATACAAGTCGATAATAAGATACTTGCCTTAATAACCGATACCAATACTCCAAGAACACGATTCGATCGAAGCCTGACCAAGAAGACAACGAACGGAAGGGTTCCGACCGAGTTCTTCACAAGAATTGACCCTAACAACATATAATCAATAAATCATCGATCATACGAGAAAGAATAATCGTAGAACGCCCAAAACCTCTATGACATTTTACGGACACCTTCAAGGCGCCGATCAAGAACTCGACCAAAACAACAAATCGATACGATCCAATCATGTAATAACAAGGGAAATGGTATAATACATCTAAATAATCATCAATCCATCACAATCCTAAGTTAAATCGGATTAAACGGATTTAAATCGAACAAAAATACCCAAAATCTCCAAAAGTAGGGTTTCAAGAATTTACCTTCGATTAATGATGAAGAATAAATTGTTGGAGTTGTTAATCCACACCAAGAACTTGAAGAATATGAAGTTTTCGGGATTGATGATGCAAAACGCCCAAAAATCGCCAAGGAGGAGGAATGAAGGAAGAGATGAAATGAGCATTCATCTCACAAAATCCGCGTAATAGGCTATCTGGACTGGTGCCGCGACAGTGGTACAGGCTGTCGCCTTACTAAATCGGAAAATGAGTGTCCGAGCTATTTCACTATAACTCTCTCGTCCGGATTCCGATTGACTCACCGCTTCAACCATTGGAAATCTAACTTGATGCTCTATAATATTGAAAATATTCAAAATCTTTGGAGTTTCCAAGAATTTATGGTGATTTTACAAAGTCGACTCATACTTGGAAAAGTTGTTTAATAACACCGAACTCAAGAAAACGACACCGAGACCAACTCAATACGAATCAAGATACGGTCACAAAGTACTGCAAAGACGAATCTAATAGCTAAGAGAATACACGATTCGACCACCCAAAGGCTCGAAATTCGACAACGGAAGGTAATTATCCCAAACTTTGGGAAATTACGAAAATAACCCAAAACGTCCAAAATCACGATACGTGATCGAATAACCAAACCGGTTCAAAACACGCCTAACAAAGTTAAACGGAGTTACGGAAAACTCAAGCAAAGAATTTCGACAAGATTCACAAGAATCGAACTCGAAAGTGATAAGTCATTAAGAAAACACGGACTCAACAAAACAATACCGAAACGAACTCGTGACAAAAAGTGCGTAATTAATCATTCTCGTAATGATGAAACGGTCCCAAGCAAGTCACAAATGGACTCCTCCAAAAAGAAAATTAATGGAATTGAATTGCTGATATTACATTCTACCCTCCTAAAAGAAGTTTCGCCCTAAACTTAAATCAATTAGTGAGAAGCAATATCCCACCGAGAAACTCAACGAGATACACAAGAACCGAAAATCGCGCCAATCTATAAAACGTTACAAGCAACGCGAAGAACATATAGCGTGAAAACACGCCTACGCATTTACTCATAAATAACGCCACCGGCAATGATTCAAAACAATAACGAGCAATTAACGATACATCACATGCACACATTTAATCAAAGAAACGACGCGACAACAAGTCGACCACCACAACGACTATGCGGTAGAAACAAATATAGTATTATGATAGAATTCACTCCGATTCTCACAATAAGAAAATGTCCGACGCCAAGACACAAACAATTCAAGATAATGGTAAAACGAGAATACCGGACATTACATTCTATCCTATTAAAAATAAGTTTCATCCCAAACTTAAAATAAAACATCATGGTAGAATACAAACAAAACCAAAAAGTTCACGAACAAATATCAATTTCTACACGAATTACAAGACGAAGTACGATACACACTACATCACGGACACCACCGTGCACTCCCGTGCAGGAACGAAAAACCCACCCCGAACATCTTGGCAATAGCCTCACACCGCCGGCCACCCACTTGGCCACACTAAAACAGCTTGACTAACGGTGAACGACAATTCTTCGCAGACGAGATCGCAACAACAAGTGACAACCCCGCTCGAACAACAATGATCGAACAACAACGATCAAATAACAATGATCGAACAACAATGATCAAATAACAATGATCGAACAATAATGATCAAATAACAATGATCGAATTACAATGTAACAATGACTCAAGTCCCCACTTCAACTCCGTGCATTAAAAGAACTCGAGAAAGTGAAAGATATTACTTCCAAACAAGGTTCACAAGAATCGAATCAACTGGAAGGTCACGATGATAAACAAAGTCGATTCAAACAAGGTCACAACCAGCTCAACGATGACAACCGAGACATCAAACAAGTTCAAAAAGTATAGACGAACACGTGCAAGTCGTATAGAATTTAGAAGGAGAAATCATAAGTCAAATATAGTACGGGTATTACATCCGACCTCTTATAAAAGAATTGTCGCCCCTGCAATCTACAACAACTAAACAAGGTAACAACACAAAAAGCATCCAACAGAAAATTCCTATGGGTCTCTCGTGAGCCGATCCCGAGATCTGGTCAAGCGCGAACTCCAAAGTCTCAGAGCCAATTCGCAAAACTCGACCGGTGTCCTCGAGTCCGAACTTGAAACGCTAAGCATCGACGAGAAGCACAATTTACACGTGCATGCCTTACATCACGGCTGAAACACTGCCTCGCATACCAAAATACAAATGCTAGATACAATGGGGCATAACGTCTGAAACAATATAGCGGAGATGCCAACTCAAAGACAACAAAGAATCATAACACATATCATATACAACGCATTTCCCATCGTAAAGTAATACCTACACAAACACTATAACAACGATTTGATCGCTCGCGACCTCAACGGCCCGAACGATAACCAAAGACATAACTACAAACATTATGAAACAATCACACATGTACACAAAGGTACAAACTCAAGCTTCAATACCACACTGGGTGACAACACGCAAATCACCATGAGGCGATAAACAGAAACACCAATTCACACCTCTCACAGAGGGCTAGTACAACAAATGCGTGGCAACGCCAACGTTCATGCCACCAATTCGATCATACTCGAGAGCAAACATCATAACGATAACACGAACATCACACATACATACCTGTTCTCAAACGGAACGGATAGGTTTTAAAAATGAAAACCTCCTTTTGAAAACAATTTTGGAAACACCGACTGATCTTGAGTATCACCTTCAAAAAAAAAGTACAATCGTGAAACATCGTTATCGAGACTTTGGAAAACTATTTCGCATTCGATACAAATGAGGACACTTTCTTTTCGTGAAAACTTTCTGAAATATTCGACCTCTGTCTAAGTAAAAGTGTTTCTAAAATATTGGAAATATCTCAAAACATTTTGGTCCTCGAGGTAGAAGAATCTTGAAACATATTGTGGCACTTCGATGTACCACGAGAAAATAATTTATTTTAAAAGTACGTCTCAAATTTATTTTCTAAGGTACTCAAAGTTTTCAAAGATAATTCAATGGGCTAGAATGCCCAAAAATTTCGATAATTACATGGAACATTATAGCACTGAACCCACTGTGCTAAAAACCATTTACAAAATGCCAAAAAGGTCGATGACGGTAATATTTCAAAACTCACAAAAGCCATTTACAAAATACTAAATACCATCATAAGAATTTCGCCAAAACGATCAAGGCCATAATGCCAAAACTCTACTTAAGGGAATCGCTTTTCAAATAAAACTCAATGGTAAAATACCGAAAGCCATTACAAAAAAAACTCACGCAAATGAAAAAGGAATACACCAACATGCACAATCCAATTGAATACATCTCACAGATCTAGTTTAAACATACAATAAAACCATTCCTGAGTTCCTCACTTAACTCAATCGTCGATATACCTTATTCGAAACCCAACAAGGTTCTCAATTTTCACACCATACCACCTCTCACAAAGGGTTCTAAAGGTAGTCAAACAACAATAGGCTGGGCTTTATACATATATTATATGTCACACGTATTAAATACAACTATATTCATAACACTGCAAATAAAATTGTCAGGCACCGTAATTAACTCATTTAGATAAAATCATGATACATGGTGTACTTCGCATACAAAAGAGGAGACTTACGCCCACAAAGCCGCACGAGATAATCCGGCCGCCCACGATACTAATCTCATCCGACAACATATCCGAGCACGTTGTGACTACGCACAACCCAACTTGTCACCCGAGGACTCGAACGACAAGACAACACATTACTCGACAAACCACGACTCGACTCACACCCGACATCCTAGTGCTTTCCCGCAAATTCCTATGCCTCCCAGTACCATAAATGTAAAAACCCCTAAAACCATATGGGAATATTACACGCCAGAGACTCTTTTTTCCACAAGGATCTACCAAAGCAAACATCCATAAACAACCAAATGCTATGCTTCAAATGGTCACCAGGTCAAACGATAAATGATACGGTGCACCAATATGGTCACTTACACGTGAATACACAGACTCGATGAGGTCACACAACCTAATCAACAAACTCGACCTAAACGACATTACCCACACAGGGGTCGAAATACACACAGCTGGAAGACTCAAATCAACTCCGATAATACAACAAAATCAAAACAACTTTTCGACTCCATGATTAGTATCGCAGCTGCCATCCTCTCTTTGTGCCAATCCGTGATCGCTTCCCTAAATCGCATGTACCTCGGACGCAAAATGTACATCCACCCCGACATTAGGTTAGTAAAACCTCCACCGTTTTACTAGTATGGCAAGTATCAAATCATACGTAAATATAACAAGCAAGTAATAATCGTGAATCAAATATAATAAT